>CAMZMU010000038.1:35189921-36389921 GCA_947311845.1 Poa pratensis
GTGGCCTTTTGTTTCGTGCAATTCCGAGAATATTTCCAGAAGTAACTTTCTGAAACCAAAAACAGCAGAAAACAGGGAACTGGCACTGTGGCATCTTGTTAATAGGTTAGTCCCAGAAAATGCATAAAAGTGATATGAAGTGTATATAAAACATGTAGCAAATGGTATAATATAAGCATGGAACAGCAGAAATTATGGATACGTTGGAGACGTATCAAGCATCCCCAAGCTTAGTTCTACTCGTCCTCGAGTAGGTAAAACGATAACAACAAATAATTTCTGAGGAGACATGCTTTCACACAATCTTGATCAATATATTGCAAGGCTCATGTCATGAATGAAGTGACTCAAAGCAATGTCTATAGTTTGCTAACAAATAGATAAAGAGTAAACAATGAATCATATAAGCAAAAACTTTTCATGAATAGTACTTTCAAGACAAGCATCAAAAAGTTTTGCATAAGAGGTAACTCATAAAGCAATAGATTCAAAGTAAAAGGCATTGAAGCAACACAAAGGATGATTAAGTTTCAGCATTGCTTTCAACTTGTAACATGTATATCTCATGGATAGTTGTCAACATAAAGCAATATAACAAGTGCAATAAGTAAATATGTAAGAATCAATGCACACAAAGTTGACACAAGTGTTTGCTTCTAAGATAGAAAGGAGTAGGTAAACTGACTCAACATAAAGTAAAAGATAGGCCCTTCGCAGAGGGAAGCAGGGATTAAATCATGTGCTAGAGCTTTTTAAGTTTTCGAAAGCATATAGAGAGCACAAAATAAGTATTTGAGAGGTGTTTGTTGTTGTCAACGAATGGTAGTGGGCACTCTAACCCCCTTGTCAACCAGACTTTCAAGAGCGGCTCCCATGAAGGACGTTATCTCTACCAGCAAGGTAGATCATCCCTCTTCTCTTTTGTTTACACATGTATTTTAGTTTCTTTATAGATGACACTCCTCCCAACCTTTTGCTTACACAAGCCATGGCTAACCGAATCCTCGGGTGCCTTCCAACATTCACATACCATGGAGGAGTGTCTATTTGCAAATTAAGTTGCTTACTGATAAATCAGGGCAAAACATGTGAAGAGAATTATTAATGAAAGTTGTAATTAATTGGGGCTGGGCACCCCGTTGCCAGCTCTTTTTGCAAATTATTGGATAAGCGGATGTATATGCCACTAGTCCATTGGTGAAAGTCTGTCAGAAGTAAATGACAAGATTGAAAGATAAAACACCACATACTTCCTCATGAGCTATAAAACATTGACACAAATAAGGAGTAATAAAGTTTTGAATAGTTTAAAGGTAGCACATGAAATATTTACTTGGAATGGCAGGAAATACCACATAGTAGGTAGGTATGGTGGACACAAATGGCATGGGTTTTGGCTCAAGTTTTGGATGCACGAGAAGCATTCCCTCTCAGTACAGAGTTTAGGCTAGCAAGGTTGTTTGAAGCAAACACAAGTATAAACCGGTACAGCAAGAATCACATAAAAACATATTGCAAGTATTATAAGACTCTACACTGTCTTCCTTGTTGCTCAAACATTTTACCAGAAAATATCTAGACCTTAGAGAGAACAAATATGCATCCCAAGTCTCAACAAGCTCTACGGTAGTTCTCCACTACTAGGCTTTAACTACATGATGCAAGAGCTTAAACATGATCTACTTGAGAGCTCAAAACAATTGCAAAGCATCAAATCGAAACAAGACAATGATCTACAAGAATGCATATGTCTTTTCCAATACCAACTACTACATGTAGCATTTTCTTTCTTCCAAACAAACACCAATCAATTTATTTAAACATAAACTCTCCAAATGATAATATAATGCAGCAAGAGAGTATTTATAAACAAGTGCTAACAGCTCGAAGAGATGCATGAAAAACAGGAGCTAAAAGCACTGCAGTAGCTAGTTAAGAATACTCAACAAATATAAGTGAAGAACATGAGTATTCACATGAAAAAGCGGAGCGTGTCTCTCTCCCACACAAGGATTGCTAGGATCCGAATTTATTCAAACAAAAACAAAAATAAAAACACACAGACGCTCCAAGTAAAGCGCATAAGATGTGAAAGAATTAAAATATAGTTTCACTAGAGATGACCTGATAAGTTTGTTGATGAAGAAGGGGATGCCTTGGGCATCCCCAAGCTTAGACGCTTGAGTCTCTCTGAATATGGTTGGGATGAACCACGGGGGCATCCCCAAGCTTAGGCTTTTCACTCTTCTTGATCACATAATATCACCCTTCTCGCTTGATCCTTGAAAACTTCCTTCACACCAAACTCAAGACAGTTCTCATTAGAGGGTTAGTGCATAATCAAAAATTCTCATATTCTGTAATGATACAATCAATCCCAAAGCTTCTGGACATTAGCTACAGCCACCAATGCTTTGTGGAGCAAAGAAATCCACACAAACACAGTAAAAGAGCGAATGCAAAACAAAAGGCAGAATCTGTCAAAAACAGAACAGTCTGGAATGACGAATTTTTTCGAGGCACTTAAGTTGCTCAGATGGATCTGGCCTAAAATAATGAAAGTTGCGTACATATCTCAGGAATATGCGTGATTTTTTCAGAATTTTTTGAATTTTCTACAGGGAGATAAGCTCAAATCCGTGACAGCTAAAAATCTGTCACTGCGCAGAAATCCAAATCTTGCATCAACTTTCAATATAGAACTTTACTTGGCACAACATTGCGATAAAATAAAGATACAAAGGAGTTGCTACAGAAGTAACAAAACTCCTTGACTCAAAGAAAACAAAAATAACAGCAAATAAAAACGATGGGTTGTCTCCCATAAGCGCTTTTCTTTAACGCCTTTCAGCTAGGCGCAGAAAGTGAAAATCAAGTGTTGTCAAGTGGCAAATCATTCATCAAAAGCTTCTTCCAACACACAGCTTGTAACAATGGGTATCTTAGATGTTCCTGGAGGTGTTTCATTACCTTTAACCGTACTAAAAGTTTTATCAATTTTAAGCTCATAATGAGTCTTTGGTTTTGGCACTTTAGGAACATACATAAACTTTTGCTCTCTACCCACATAAACTTTCTCCTTTTTAGACTTAAGAGAAGTAAAGGTTGAACTTAAGGTTTCAATAGCTTCCTCTAACTCATCAATTCTATGATTTTGGGTGTCATGGATATTATTATCCTCAAGAACAGTGATTCTTTCATTGATGGTGGCTATTGATTCATTAGTCTTACCAATACAATCAAGAAAATTTGGAAAAAAATTCTCCATAGAGTCTAACTTATTTATAACATCCTCCAAGGTGATCTCAATTTTAATATCTTTAGTGGGTGGTGTTCCTACCAAACTTTCAATAATATTACAGGCTTCTAAAGCAGGAGTACCCAAGAAATTTCCACCTGTAAGAGTGTCTAGAACATACCTATACCAACTAGAGATACCAACATAAAAGTTCCTAAGGAGGATAGTGGTAGAGTGTTTCTTAGTACATCTATGATGAGCATCACTAATTCTATACCAAGCATCTTTCAAATTTTCACCTCCTAGTTGCCTAAAAGAACGAACTTCAACTTCAGGAGCATTCATTTTGAAAAACAAAATCAAACCGAATTAAACAAGTAACTAATTTTTTGTGTTTTTGATAAAGAGAGCAAACAAGACTAAATAAAAATAAACTAAGCAAGACAAATAACAAAGTAAAGAGATTGGGTGTGAGAGACTCCCCTTGCAGAAGCAATTCGGTTTTCCCCGGCAACGGCGCCAGAAAACGTGTTGCTAGGCTAAGTTGACGAGGGAATATCCCCGGCAAAGCACCAGAAACAATGCTTGTACGTCACACGTCAGTTGGGAACCCCAAGAGGAAGGTATGATGAGTGCAGCAGCAAGTTTTCCCTCAGTATGAAACCAAGGTTTAATCGAACCAGTAGGAAAACGAGGTTGCTTCGAAGGTGTTGGTGAAGGAGTGTAGTGCGGCGCAACACCAGGGATTCCGGTGCCAACGTGGAACCTGCACAACACAATCAAATTACTTTGCCCCAACTTAACAGTGAGGTTGTCAATCTCACCGGCTTGCTGAAAACAAAGGGTTAAACGTATCGAATGGAAATGATGTTTGTTTGCATAAAACAGTAGAGAACAATGATTGCAGTAGATTGTATTTCAGATGTAAAAGAATGGACCGGGGTCCACAGTTCACTAGTGGTGTCTCTCCAATAAGATAACTAACATGCTGGGTAAACAAATTACAGCTGGGCAATTGACAATTGATAAGTGCATATAACATGCATGTGTGAGCTGTGGTGTCTACTATGAGATTCATTTGGGCATTACGACAAAGTACATAGACCGCTATCCAGCATGCATCTATGCCTAAATAGTCCACTTTCCGGTTAACATCCGTACCCCTTCCAGTATTAAGTTGCAAGCAACAGACAATTGCATTAAGTAATGTGCGTAATGTAAACAATACATTCATCCTTGAATAAAGCATTGCTGTTTTACCCCTAGTGGCAACAACACATCTACAACCTTAGAACTTGCTGTCACTATCCCAGGTTAAATAGAGGTTGAACCCAACTATCATGCATAAATACCCCCTCTTGGAGTCACAAGTATTCACTTGGCCAAGGCTTCAACAAGTAACGGAGAGCATGCAAGATCACAAATGACATAGACATGATAATATAATATTCAGCTCCACATAGGTATCAATATAAGTCAGATCCCAGCAAACACAACATGTAGCATTACAATAAGATGATCTTGATCATGATAGGCAGCTCACAAGATCTAAACATGATGGCACAAGTGGAGAAGACAACCATCTAGCTACTGCTATGGACCCATAGTCCAAGGATGAACTACTCACGCATCACTCCGGAGGCGGGCATGGCGATGTAGAGCCCTCCGGTGATGATTCCCCTCTCCGGCAGGGTGCCGGGAAGAGCTTCAGAACCCCCCGAGTTAGGGTTGACGACGGCGGCGGCAGCGAATATGTTCTGGATGAAAGGCTCGGTGTTTTAGGGTTTTCACGTCTCGGGGAATAAATAGGCGAAGGGGCGATGTCGGCGGACCCCCGAGGGGCCCAAACCCAGGCGGCGCGGTGGGGCCCACTGCCGCGCCGCCATGGTTTGGCCACCTCGTGGCTCTCTTCGTCTCTCCTTCGGACTCCGTGTACGTGTTGGAAAAATAGGGACTTGGCCTTTTGTTTCGTGCAATTCCGAGAATATTTCCAGAAGTAACTTTCTGAAACCAAAAACAGCAGAAAACAGGGAACTGGCACTGTGGCATCTTGTTAATAGGTTAGTCCCAGAAAATGCATAAAAGTGATATGAAGTGTATATAAAACATGTAGCAAATGGTATAATATAAGCATGGAACAACAGAAATTATGGATACGTTGGAGACGTATCACGTTCCTTTTCCACGCAGTCTCCCTCATGGCGCGATTGTGGGACACCGATCGGGTTAAGTTCAGGAATAAAGTCAACACAAAACTCAATTACCTCCTCTGTTCCATAACCCTTGGATATGCTTCCTTCAGCCTAGCACGGTTGTGAACGTATTTCTTTAAGACTCCCATGAACCTCTCAAATGGGAACATGCTGTGTAGAAATACAGGACCAAGAACTTTAATCTCTTCGACTAGGTGAACTATGAGGTGCGTCATAATATCGAAGAAGGATGGTGGGAACACCAACTCGAAGCTGACAAGACATTGGACAACATCATTCTGAAGAGTTCCTAGAGTTGTTGGACTGATCACCTTCTGGGAAATTGCATTGAGAAATGAACATAGCTTCACAATGGGTAGTCCAACATTTTCCGGTAGAAGCCCCCTCAATGCAACCGGAAGTAATTGTGTCATAATCACATGGCAGTCATGAGACTTTAGGTTTTGGAACTTTTTCTCTGCCATGTTTATCATTCCCTTAACATTCGACGAGAAGCCAGACGGGACTTCATACTGCTCAGGACTTCAAAAAAGATCTCCTTCTCTTCTCTGGTAAGAGCGTAACTGGCAGGACCTTCATACTTCTCTGGATTAAGGTGGTCGTCTTTCGTCTTCTCGTGCATATGTTGATGGTTCAGTCGTGCATCCGGTGTATCTTTCGTCTTCCCATACACGCCCAAGAGCTTAGAAGGTTCACGCAAAGATTTTTCGTCACGTGCATCACGTCGATTGCAGAGCGAATCTCTAAGATTTCCCAATAGGGTAATTCCCAAAATATAGATTTCTTTTTCCACAAGGGTACGTGGTTGTTAGCATCTTTCGGAACGGATAGACTGCCAGGACCTTTTCCAAAGATTACTTGTAAATCCTTCACCATGCCAAATATAACATCACCATCAGGGCAGGTAGGCTTCTTCCGGTTATCTGTCTCACCTTTGAAATGCTTGCCTTCCTTTCTTACAGGATGCTGAGGTGGAAGAAATCGACGATGACCAGGATACACAATCTTGTTACCTACGTATATACTTTCAGTCTTATCTAAACAGTACGTGCAGGCTTTGTATCCCTTGTTTGACTGTCCTGAAATGTTACTAAGAGCAGGCCAATCATTGATGGTTACAAACAACAACGCTCGTAGGTCAAATGAATCTTGTTTGTGCTCATCCCACACACGCACCCCTTCGTCGCTCCACAACTCTAAAAGTTCATCAACCAATGGCCTCAGGTACACATCAATGTCGTTGTCCGGTTGCTTTGGACCTTGGATGAGCACTGGCATCATAATGAACTTCCTCTTCATGCACAACCAAGGAGGAAGGTTATAGATACATAGAGTCACAGGCCAGGTGCTATGACTGGAGCTCTGTTCCCCGAAAGGATTAAAGCCATCTGTACTTAAACCAAATCTTAAGTTCCTAGCGTCATCTGCAAACCTCGGGAACTTCCTGTCAATTTTTCGCCACTACGACCCATCAGCGGGGTGCCTCAGCATCTCGTCTTTCTTTCGGTCTTCTTTGTGCCATCGTAACAACTTTGCGTGCTCTTTATTTTGGAACAGACGTTTCAACCGTGGTATTATAGGAGCATACCACATCACCTTGCAAGGAATCCTCTTCCTGGGGCACGGCTCGCCCTCAACTTCACCAGGGTCATCTCGCCTTATCTTATACCGCAAGGCACCGCATATCGGGCACGCATTCAAATGCTCGTACTTCTCACCGTGATAGAGGATGCAATCATTGATGCATGCATGTATCTTCTGCAACTCTAATCCTAGAGGGCACACAATCTTCTTTGCTTCGTACGTACTGGGGGGCAATACGTTATCCCTTGGAAGCATCTTCTTTATTATTTTCAGCAAATTCTCAAATCCTCTGTCAGTTGTACCATTCTCTGCCTTCCATTGCAGCAATTCTTGCGTGGTACCAAGCTTCTTCTGGCCATCTTCGCAATTTTTGTACAACAATTTTTTGTGATCCTCTAACATGCTATCCAACTTCGACCTCTCGTTTTCACTTCCGCTGTTTATCCGTGCATCACGAATGGCCCGGCCAAAATCATCATTGGGCTCATCATCATTGGGCTCATCATCATTGGGCTCTTCTTCAGCAGTGTCTTCCCCCATTGGAGTATCACAGGCTTCAGTGAACGTAGGATAGTTGTCGTTATCCTCTTCCTCTTCATTTTCTTCCATCATAACCCCTTTTTCTCCGTGCTTGGTCCAACAATTATAGCCGGGCATGAAACCAGAAGTTATCAGGTGGAAGTGAATGCGGTCTGTGTTAGAGTAACCCCGCGTATTCCTGCAGACATTACATGGACAAGAAATAAAACCACTCGACGGCTTGTTTTTATTAGCCACCTTGAGAAAACTATGCATGCCATTGATATAGTCGACACTGCGGTGGTCACTGTACATCCATTGCCGGCCCATCTGCATTATATAAATATATCAAAAACCATTACAATACTACATCATGAATATATAATACTGACCAAATTAATTAATACTTCTTCATCACATTAAATCCAAAGTAGAGTAGTGACCAAATGTAATACATAGTTCTCATAAAACATACAACTATCTCAGAAATTTAAATCCAACAACATATGCGATCATAATCGCAACTAAAGTAACTATTGAACCAACAGCATAATAATACCAAGCCTGGCACTATATATATCAAACAAGAATACAACTAAGAAATTTATACAAATAATAATTATGCTTCTAAATCATAAAACTAAGATTTTGTAAAATAAAAAAGAGACTCACCGAGTTGGTGCCGGTGACGAGACGGCGCGGGCGATCGACGGCGGTTAGGACGTGGACGGGACGACACTAAAACCAACAAATCATAAATTAGTGTAAGCTCAAAATGCATATAAAAATAAACTCTCTAACTGGGGCATTTCATCAAACACCTAGTGAGCACTACAAAAATCAAATGAGCTAAAGTTGCAACGCCGGAGGAAAGGATGATGTTGCTAACCCTTGAATAGATGGGGTGCTTTTAATCCTCACAAATGGTGCAAAAAAATGAGGATTAACTTGAGAGAGTGAGAGGAAATGGGGGAAAAATGAGTGTTGAACTCGAGCTCAAAATGGTGGTGGAGCTCGGGGTGGGAGATGATATATGCAGGAAGGACCCTTTGGTCGCGGGTCGTGTTACGAACCGGGACCAAAGGGTCCCTGCCAGGGGGTCCACGGCTGCGCATGTGCCCGCATGCATGTGGCGACCCTTTGGTCGCGGGTCGTAACACGACCCGGGACCAATGTTCCCTTTCGAACTGGGACACGAGGCAAGGGGCGCCGGGAAATATCAACCCGAGACCAATGCCTCATTGGTCTCGGGTTGTACTGTGGCCGGGACAAAAAGGGTGGATGAAAGCCCTGTTTTTCTACTAGTGAATATTGGAAAATATCTATATATTAATGTTTTAGATATAAATATAATTAATGACATGTCGACACGCTAGTATCGAGCCTTTGTCGGGAAGCGGAGGTTTGGCTCCCGAGCACCATGGCCCTCGAAATCACTGCCATCGGGTAGGTCGTTAGGATGTGTGCCGAAATTCATTTAAAGTGTGCGAAAAGGGATAAACGCTCTATACATGGATGATACTCTTGCAAATACGGGACTGCTGGCCAGGCCATTTACGAAGGGTAGGTGGTTGGTGTGCCACGGAATTCAACGAGCGTGTCATACCCTGTCAGAATGAATAGTAATGGCGCGCGTTGCCGCGCCCTTTTTTCCCACGGTATCTAATAATTTCAATATCTGAAATCAAATTAGTATGGACTAACTCTACGATGTTGCTTTTTATAGCATGGATGAGCACGAAGAAAATATGGAATCAAAATTTGATAGACCACCTTCGCTACCGCCTGTTGACATGAATGACCAATACAGGGGTTTTTTTGCAAATGTACAAAAATACAGGGGGGTTTTTGCAAAATTACGTGTCCAGTCAGCATCAACTTCAACGGAAAACGGCCTGACAGGTGGGGTCAGTGACTTAAGTGCACCAGATGACGAGTTGTGTGACCAAAAAATTCAGTTATCCAGTTGTGTGACTTAAGTGCACATAGCTGTCGAGTTGTGTGACCACCAGTGCAAATAACTCCTGCCTGTCGACATGGATGACCACTATTTCGGAAATAAACGACTGGCTGCATGTCCCAAATTCAGTACAAACGAAGGTTACACTTTGAACTGACAAGTTCTTAATTTTCTTGTTAATGGCTGCCACAAAAGGACACCAATCAGATGATGTTGGCACTACACGAGAAGACGAGTTAATGGCACCCGCAGTCACGCAACTCGTCACGTATGTGCACTTAAGTCACACTTCTCCAGAACGTGATTTTTTGGTCACACATCTGGACAAGTGGGTGCACGGTGGTCTCTGGGCCCACGTGTCAGACCGTTTTCCGTTGCGGGAGTGCTGACATGGACAAGTAATTTTGCAGAAAACCCCCTGTATTTTTTAGATATTTCGCAAAATGGTCCTCCTAATTTTACAAAATGGTCCTTCTAATTTTGTACCATTTTGTAAAATTATATTACTCCAGGGGTTTTCTGAAAATTTACCGTCCAAAACGGACTGACACGTGGGCCCAGAGACCTGCGTGCACCCACTTGTCCAGATGTGTGACCAAAAAATCACGTTCTGGAGAAGTGTGACTTAAGTGCACATACGTGACGAGTTGCGTGACTGCAGGTGCCATTAACTCCGAGAAGACATACGTATCAAGAGGAGAGCAATTGCTGATTGTACAGACAGTACATTATGCAGTCCAATTCTGCAATGAGCACAATGATAATACATGCTATTTTCGGAGGTTGATATCCGGAGGCAGACTGTTGCATGAAGGTTAACGGCAGTAAACATGCATTTACCTTTTCAGTAATATTATACAACATAATTAACTGAAAGTGAACAAAGAAGTTGCCGGTTCAAATAAGAATGGCAGTGCACTTGCACACCCCGCCCCGTAGATTAAAAGTCTCCAAGATATTACAAGAACGCATGAAGCCAATAGTCCTGCTCACTCGCCTTCAAATGCAGTTTCTTATTTCATCTGAGAAGGCATCCATCACCTATTATGTATTCATATGCTCCCTGTCAGATTTAGAGTAGAAAATAAGGTGTATGTGAAGTCTGAAAAGAAATCAAGCTACAATACACTGGCCTGCTCTCAAGTAAATGATACTAAGAAGCAAATAATCACAATTTTTGCCTAGTAATTTGCAGGTTTCCCTTATTTTTATAGAAATGTATGATGAACCAAAGACGCATTAACCATCTATCCAACTCTCTCCAAGAACTTAAACAGGGTAATAACTAAATTTAAGAGATGACCGAAAAATTTAGTCACTCCCACCAGTAGATCCCTCCAGTAGAGTTCATACTTGTTTGGACTGTCAACCTAGAGACCGTTCGATAAAAATATCTCCAAGAATGAAGTAACCAAAAAAGAAAGTATACACTTTCCTTTTTTAGCACTTGAACTAATTTGACAGTGAGTAACTTTGCAGTCTACTAACGGTCTTGGGGTTAGAAATTTGTGGCACCTTGGAGGGTCCATCTTCTGGGTATACTTCTGGTGCTCATCCTCACTATCACACAAACTCGCATCTCCATCTGCTGACGCAACTCCACAAGGAAATATGTTCCTCGGATTCACATGAGTTACGGGAAAAAATGCACTTATGCAAGAACTGTTGTCCATAGTTGATAGTTATTTTCAGGAAAGCTAGAAAACAAAATCCAAGATGGCGCAACCTTGAATTCAAATTCTACCTTATGGAGCCTATTTTGAACCTGACCAATTTTATCGTCTTGTGAGGAAAAAAAAATTGCAAAGCAACAGATTCTTGGACCCAAATCTAGTTTGCATGCCAATAAAATAAATACGCAGGGTCTGCTCCCCCCGTGAATCATCTCCTGATTCACATAGAGGAGCTAAACACATCAAGCCATTATGGCGAGGCTCGTCATTTATAAATTTATTATGGCGATGGAATACAAATAAACTCCTCAATCCGAACAAAGAAAGGATGATATTGGTCACGAGTTTCTCTTATCATAGGCAAACCTAAGCAAAGTGTTGAAACAATATCCATATCATAGGCAAAACAGCAGGACAAAAAAAGGTATATAGCCATATATTATATAACATACCTGCATGATGTAAATGCTAATCTCAGCAGCAGCAGTCTCTTGAGAAGCTATCCTGTGAGTCTTGAGAAGCTATCATGCGAGTCTCTTGCGAAGCTATGTGCAATACCATTTTATTTAATTACTATTAATCTGATCATGTAGGGTGTTTAAACAGATAATTGGTAGTAGGCACTATTCCACCAACCTGTAATCCATGAAACATATCTAGTATCAAATGCTAACTCAGTAGATATTGCAGTAACAATTTGTTGTTTTATACACTACTCCAGGTTACCAAGCAAGTCAAACCAATCAGGGTAGATTTCCAAGGTACATAATGATAGACTATGATGTATGCACACACTGGAGGGAAATAAGCTGGATAATGGATATAAATATGCACCAATTCAAGTTAATAAATAAGCTGTTATAAAATAAAGTGAGAGCAATGGTGCTCACCATTAATTGTAGGGTCCTAAAAGAAAAAAACATATATACATGAAATAGATAGGTATGTGATGATAACTTCACAATACATAATAAAATAATGTTTCTTACAAAATGCTCAAATAATGTGTTCTAGCTATATCTGAACGGAACCAAAAACCACCATATGTTTCAGACCACTCTACCTAAAGAGGAAAACTTATGAGTTACACAAAGGTAATGTAGCTTGAGAATATTTTCATGTAGAAGTGTACCAAAGTACCTGAATAACTAATGATACCATATGACCAAGGTTGTTTTGTATCTTCCATTAGCAGGTGGACTAACCCAATGAAAAATATGAGACGGTTCATACTTAATCAGGGAACTTCTAAAATCAAATCAAGCGACATCTTACATTTACCACATGCAGCTGGAAACAGAGCCATGTCACTATACTCCTGCATATAAATATGAGAAATACTTAGAGCCAATTATGGCCCAATCAGAAAACTGATTTGAAGTTTCTGATGATCATTGTCGTCTTTGCCGTAGATGTTCACACAATTGATAGAAGAATACAATAAAAAAAAATTGCATCATTGAAACAAGATGAATGTAATTTTGAAACTTTGCCTATGTCAATGGCTAGGCATAAACCATCATGACAAACACAAATTTTAACTAATTTAAGATAGAGCTCTTTTACGGTGCTTGTGAAACTACCGTCGGTAGTTTTAGGTAGCTCCCGTCCAAATTATTCTAGCTGTTGATTTCAATGCTGAAAGTTACCTCTCATCCTAAATTATAATAGCCGTCTGTTTCAATACTTGTTAACTAGAAAAAAATAAGATTGATAATCAGGGTTATTATGGTCCATTTATTTACCCTGGGAAAAAAAACCGAACACCCTCCTCGTTCCGGTGAGTGCGGCGCCGTCTCACTCCTCACCCGCCGGCGTCACCCTGATACCCGTAGATGTGATAGCCTTCAGTAGCTACCTGCGTGAAAAAGTATATGGGGTTAGGTTGACACTCCAAGTGCAGAGTGTGTAGTAAGTGGAAGACGTGTTTTCCCCACGAGGGTGACTCGAGGGTTTAATATCGAACTCTCGGGAATCAGTAGTGAAAGATTTATCTTCCTATCCTTCTTTTGGTTACCTACAAAACAAAGTTAAATGTTTTGGTCCTCAACCTCACATGTGGTTGTCAAGCACATGGTGTAAGAATGATATCAAGATAATTATGCAATGCAAACAAGAAATAAATATGCAATGGTGGTAAATAAATGTGCAAGGATGATGATAACAATGATAAATGATATTTTTAGGTTTTTTAATGATGTATGCAAGATGTAAAAGTGTTTTTGTATTTTCGGATTTAATAATGGCAGAAAATGTAAAAGCGGTAAAAGTTGTTGGAAAGGTGTTTCTTATGATTAAAAATGGACTGGGGTTCATGGTTTCACAAATGCACTCTCTCTTTAATAAAGTGGTAGACAATGGAATACTAGAGTTGACATATGAGATTGCAACACAAAGTTTAATGACAAGTTACTAATTATATGGGCATCACGTCCTAACATAGGAACCTTTTGATTATTAGCCTCACTTATACTCCACCAAGATGCGAACTAAATCATAACACCTCAGTAATTAAGATAACTCAGAGTATAGCTTTAAGTATCATGACATGAAGTTAAAATAAGAACATGCTAGATCTAGTCACGGAGAAGTGGCATGGTCACCCACAACCCCTGTAGCATGGTATTTTTGTTTATCCCTAGTGAGGCAACAAAGTAAGGTAAAGATACCCAAGTGGATCGCAGAACTTTCTCTCACGTTCACTGCACTAGTCACCCCCCGTTACTCCAACTAATGCACACATCACCCCACACACGCTCTCATAAACATGCTTGATCATAACAAGTAAATAAGAACAGGGTACATAATATGCATCTATATTTATAACTGAAACAAACATTTGCAATCTCAAACATATATTAACTCATAAAAAGATCCACCACATAGGTATTACAAAGATGACCGTAATCATGTTCAGCAGCTCATACGGTGCTAATTAGTGAAGCACAAAGAGAGGAGAGATACATAAGTTACTTCCACAAACCCATAGTCCAGAGGTGGACTGCTCCCTCTTCATCATGGAGACGGTGGAGAAGTCGATGGAGAAGATGGAGACCACGCCGGCAGCGCCCCGCCGGAGTTTTCCCCTCCAATCTGCAGCTCCAGATCTCTGTTTCGGTGTTTCTGTGTTTCGCCGGCGCTCCTTCCAGAGAACCCCACGGGGCTATTTTTATAGGTGGTTTTAGGTCAAACCCGAGTCGGTGGAGAAAAGATCGACGGCAACGGAGCGTCGAGGCCCAAGTTGAGGGGTCCCAAGCGGCCAGGTACAGGGGCCGCGTGGCCCACCTCTTTTGGCCCTCTGGGCTCCGTTTGTTCGCTTCCTTTGCCCCAAGTCTTGTTCCTTTAAAATATTGACGCTCGTAAATTTGCAGGTGATTTGGACGTCGTTTGTTCCCTGAATCATTAAAGGAAAGAAATAGGGTTTCTGCCTGCGCAGGGTTAATTCCGTAAAAATAGGAAATAAATAAAATATTCCCAAAAATCATTATATGACAGTGGTATAACCCTTATATGATGCAAATATGATTGGAATACAAGTAATATAGTGCAAAGTTCATGTATGCATTTTACATGCATCACACCCGCGACGCCAGCCTCCTCATATCCGGCGAGGCATCCGCCCCATCGCCGACCGGCTGGGCAATTGGCACGGACCGCTGTGTCTCTCCCACTCCGGCAGTTGCCGGCACCACCGCAGCGAGGGGCACACCACCATGGCGCTACCGTTCGATTCCAAGTTGACCAATCCTCCTGTCCGCACTCCATTCCTCTCCGATGCTTCCTCCCTTTCCTATCGATGGGTTAGCTTGGGCCTGGGGATCGTCATTCCATTGGGGTTCCTGTTCGAGGTTCAGGGATGGGATGGCAGAGCCAATATTCCTCGTGCGCCTTCATATTTGGTCCGCGATTCAGACGAGATGTGCGAGGTGGACTCGTTCTTCTTGTGTTATACTAATATGTGGTCTGATTGCTTGGAAGTTGCTATGTACTGTCACCTGCTCACCAAGGTACATGGAGCAAGAAGATGACAATGACAGTCTGGTGACCGGTGGAGCTAGAGGTTCAGAAATTGAAGGAAGGGAACATACAGGAAAATCATAGGGAAAAGATGATTTTGTTTGTAGTAGCAGCTTGCTAGTGATGTATGGCTGTGTTGCCTTTATTGTGAGGGGTTTTGTGTACTGATGTATGGCTTGGATGTATGAACTGATGCTGGAATAATAAGAATGTTGTGTGCTTACAATTTCACTGAATGTGATGAAAATTAACAGTACATGAAAATATATATTCAAAACATGAGCAGGTTTGCTAGCCAGCTAGCAATTGGCAGGCAACTTCGGAGTAATTTGAATGATAAATGTAAAGCATGTGTCAAATACTGCCTTAACCAATGTGAGACTATATTTTTGGTTAATTCTTGTACTGCTCTAACTATAGCTAGGAAACCTGGCATTTTCTTATTTCAGATCAGGTTTGCTAGCACAAATTGCTTTATGGCCTAGTTTGTTTGGTGCATGTCCAGTACCAAGACCTGATCATCTTTGGTGCCTGCCATTTGTTTATTTGCTGATTAGCATCTTGTACTGCTATGCAAGCAAACATATTAAATTCATCTTATACTGGTAAGTAAACCTGGCATCCTAAATCAGTGAAAATGAAACAATACAACTGCAACCAATATATTTAAAATCAATAAATTTCAAGCAAATATTTCAAAAAACTTAACATGCTTATTATTTCAACATCAAATTCATATTATGCAACACTACACACCTTCCAGGTCACAGTACAAGCTTCTAGTACATGTATACATCACAACACAAGCTGCTAGTACAAGAAATATCACCATTTCCTTCATATCTCTATTTCTCAGCTATTACATATGATTCTTCACCATTTTCCTCAGCTATTACATATGATTCTTCACCATTATCTTCTTATTTTCCTTCATTTATGTAGCTCTAGCTCTAATTCAGCAACCTCCTATCACCAGCCGCGACAATTGCGGGCGTCGCATATGACCCATAGTGCGCCCAACTGAAAGGATCGGTATGACACCTAGAAGGGGGGTGAATAGGTGCTACTCCAATTTTAGTCTTTTTCAAATTAGGCTTGACACAAAAGGTAAATTCTCTATATATGCACCTACGGTGAAATTTACCTATATGACAAGCTAGCAACTAAGCACGATATAATAAGGCGGTAAACAAGGATAGAGGTAACCGAAGTCAAAGCACGCGGAGACACGGATGTAATCCCGAGTTCCTCCTTTTTAGGGGAGTACGTCTCGTTGGAGAGGTGTGAACCAACACAATGGTTCAACGGCCACAAAGGCCTCACCCTCTTCTCCGGTGAACCGCACCACAAAGGTTTGGTTCACTTCAACTATCGGAAACCTTCGAGGCGGAGTCCGGAGCCTTTACAACAACGACTTGGGGCACAACCCACAAAGGATTGGGGGCTCCCAAATAGCTACAATCTGTCACAAAGACAATCAAGTGAGTACAATAGGGGGCTAGGTTTTCCTAGTGGAAACCCTAGCTAATGGTCCCTCAAGTGAATGAGGGGGAAATGAAGAACGGCTTGGTGGAGATGTAGATCGGGGCCTTCTCCTTCAATCCTCCAAAGATCAACGAGATTGGGTGGAGGGATTGGGAGATCTAGTGATTCTTGAGCTTGTAATAATGGTGGACTTCTATTTCAGTCGAGCTAAGCTTCTTGGAGAAGAAGCAGTCTTTATATAGGGGTCCCAAAATCCAACCATTATGTGCAGAAAAACTGCACAGCGGTACTACCGCTGCCTGCTTCCCTGCGGTACCTAGTGCACTGCAGAACCCAGCTGCAGCGGTACCTCGCAGAGGTACCGAAGTTGCCAGGCAGAGCGGTAGTACCGCGGCACTGCCGGTAGTACCGCTGGGATCCTTTGATCATAAAAGAAGGAACCCAGCGGTAGTACGAGGCAACTACCGCGGGGTACCGTAACCAATACAGAGAGCAAAAACGGCCTAGCGGTACCCCTAGCGGTACCACCAGCGGTAGTACCGCTGGCTGATGCCAGTGGTACCACACGGTACTACCGCCAGGAGGAGTACCAGCTGTGCTGCAGGAGTCCCGCTCCAGGTGGAGCGGTACTACCGCTGCGACAGCGGTACTACCGCCAGACACAGAAATGCTCACTGTGCTGATTTCCAGGGTAAGAAGCTCCACAAGACATAATGTATCAACAAGATATATCTGCAATTGTCAAGCGCACATTAGTCCTGATAATGTGTTGTCATTAGACTCCAAAATAGATTTAAGAGCAAGTATGCTCTTTCAATCTCCCCCTTTTTGGAGTATGATGACAACACATTAAAAAGGTTCACAAAATATAGGCGGGCTCCCCCTAACTATATGCATTAGTAGAATTTTGCGTTTGAATGCAAAATGCATATAGGTTAGGATCAACACTCCCCTAGATTTTATAACCGGGCAAGTTTATTGAAACAAACAATAAAGCACAACTTGCACAACGGTAAGAACATGAGATAATAGCACATAAAGTCCACATAGTCTTACAATAATTTAAGGTCCACATGTCTTACCCCATGAGTTCAACGAAAGTAAAACGAGATACAAGAGGTGCACAAGCGAACAAACACCAAATCGAGAAAAACAAGCTTGTGCCCTCAACCATGCAACTCCCCCGGACAACCTAATAGAACCATCTCCCCTTGGCATCATGACACCAAAAAGGGAGAGGCATAGCTAACGTCCCAAGTGGAAGTCACTCTTCATCGGAGGTGGAGGCTGCAGCAATGTCGTCACTTTTATCGGCTGAAACTGAACCATCCTCACCACTTGCATCACCCTCCTCATCATCCTCAGCATCATCATCCTCAGAAGCTTCAGCATGAGCAGCGGAGCGACCAATCTGAGTGCGAGACCAAGGGATATCTGGCTGAGAAGAGGATGCATCATCCTGAAAATCATAGTCCACCCAAGTGCGACGGGGTTTGAGCCACTCATCTTCTGCAGTAATTCTATCCTCAGATCCGGCCTTAACCGGAACGCCTAAATGCTCAAAACGCTGACGGTTGAGTTGACGCTTTTTCTTGTTCCTCTCATGTTCTTTATAGGCCTCTTGTCAGCATCATCTATATGGCAAAATGGTTTTTACAGCACCAGCCAGCCACTTCTTGAACCCTTTGTCTTGAGCATTTGCCTTGGGGGGAAGTTCAAACAAGGGATCCTCCTCATCATCATCGGAACTTTCTTGTTCAGCGGGAATAAGTGGATGAAGATGTTTCTTTATGCTCAGCTCCTTGACCTTATGGTCGGTGGGATCCTCCTCATTGTCCAAAAGAGCCAACGGAAGCTTCTTCTTGACCCACGTGGAAATGATCAATTGCATAATGTGAGCACCAATATAGAGGGTCGCCTTTTCATCACCACAGCATACATTTCATGCCATATGATGTCCATCACATCCAGCTTCTTGCCTTGCCCAACCATGATAGAGGATTCAAACATAAGATCAATGAGTTTGCCATGGATTTGGTCAAAGTTTCCCACACGAGGCATAACGGTGTTGCGATAGATCCGATGCATGATGTCCCAAACCTTTAGCAAATTCTTTTGGAACCCCACCATGGCACGTCCTTGGATGTACAAGTCAAAGAGAACCGCGTGCTTCATCGGATTTGAGTTATAGTTGATGCGAAAGAATTGTTGCTGAGCATCTTCATTCAACACAAACCCATTTTCAGCCAACCCAAGAAGAGCAGCAAAATCAGCCCATGTGGCCTCAAGAACCTCATCTTTTGACATCCATTTAATCCATCTTGGCTCATCCGCAAAGAAGTGAACGGTGGCAAAGAATTGCATGACAAGGTGATCATTGAAATTCTGCTGCAGCCCAATATAGTCATAGATCCCAAACTCTTTGCAAATCTCAATAGCCTCGCCAAAATACCCAAGGTGCTTCTCCATGTGATCGGTGTCAATGCAAAACTGTTCACAAACCTTGGTCTTGTGCTTGGGAAGGACTTCATAAAAGATCTTCTCTTGAAACAGATTGTGGAACCCCGGAGTGGTGTAAGTACGGAGCTTAGAGTGGCATAGGGGTTCATCCTTCTTTCTTTGACAAAATCCCTTGATGACATGAGTTTGAGCGACTTGCTCTGAGCAGCTCTGACTTTGCAGCATTTGACTTCTGACGGCTAGTGGTCTTTTCAGACAAAACTTCAGGCTCTTCATCTTCGTCAGCTAGGTCTTTGCCTGAACGAGCACGCTTCGCAGCCCGCTTGGTGTGACTCCCACTAGCCTTCTTACCAGCACCTGTGATAGCATAGGAGGATAGCAGGGAGATAAGTATTGCCAAAAACATCGAACCAAACGAAAAGAATCCAGATTGCACAGTTCTGGAAAATGCCAGTTCCAGCGGTAGTACCGCTGGTCCACCGTAGTACCGTGGAGCGGTAGTACCGCCACGAGGGCGGTAGTACCGCTACCACCAGATCTAGCGGTTGACCTTACGGTACAAGCACGATCTATGGAATCTTCCAACCAAACTTCGCAAGAAGGATCCTAAACTAAGCACCAACTCGTTCCTACAACTTCTACCACAAGAACGGAAAACCTAACTCCATTGCATCTCAACGAATCAACTAGGTTGAGAGATAGAGAGAAATTACCGGAGCTCATCGTGGAGGAGAGGAGGAAGGAGATGGTCCTTGAGCTTCCTCTGGCCGGAGAGGGGCTATCCAGGCCGAGTAGGGCTCCCCGGCGAAGAAACCTGGCGGCGGCGGCAGCGGGGGGCGGTTTTCGAAGGAGAGGGTCGGGGGTCGAGGGGATAGAAAAGAAACTACCCCTCCACGCCCAACTTAACCTCTGGTGAAAACGCACCCAGCGTAGTAACGCTGACCCAGCGGTAGTACCGCCCGCACTGGTACATTACGGTAGCCAGCGGTGGTACCGTTCCTGGGAAGGAACGGTAGTACCGCTGAGCTGCCGGTAGTACCGCTACCTGGTACTATTGACTTCCAGCAAAAATTCTGGAATTCAACGATAGTACCGGGTACCTGGTGACTACGATACCGCTCGAGGGACTGCTGTGCCTGGAAACTCCAGGCAACGGTAGTACCGCGAGGGCACACGTAGTACCGGGCACTTTTGCCACGAAAACTTCGACGGGTTGGTCACAAAGATTTTTGCAAAAAGAGAGAGATGTTTTTAAGGTGAACGGTATTGGCTTAGGATAGAGGAAGTAACTGGGGGAAAGAGACAACCCAAGTTTGCAAGAATCAAAGATAAAGGCCAAACTTGGTGCTCTCCACAAACGCAAAAGAGGTCTAAAAACCCAAATAAGATCAAATAAGATCAACTCCTCAAAAGGAGGAGGGCGGTGGCCTAGGCCACCATGTATGAGTATATGTGGTGTGACACCGCGAAGATATATCTTGGGTTCACCGCCACTACTCGTCATTTAAGCTCATCATTCAAAAAATGAACAAAATAGAGACAAAATGAGTTCTTACTATCGGCATAATGGGGGGAGGGATAGTCCAATGGATTAGGACCGCACTCCCCCTATGTCCATGCCTACACCTAAACCAAACATATAGCTAAGAAATAGGTGTGAATGCAAGATATTCAAGCGACGCTCCCCGAATCGATGATATTTAGCTCATGCCTCAAATAAGTGACCTTGCTTCATCAATGGCTTCGTGAACATATCGGCAAGTTGGATCTTCGTGGGAATAAGCCAAGCTCAATGTCACCACCGGTTGATTGATCACGGATGAAGTGATAGCGAATCTCAATATGCTTCGTTCTTGAGTGCTCCACCGGGTTGTGGCCAATCTTGATAGCACTTTCATTGTCGCATAAAAGAGGCACTTTGTCACAATGGACACCGTATTCCTTTAAAGTTTGCCTCATCCACAACAATTGAGTGCAACAACTAGCGGCCGCCACATACTCGGCTTCGGTGGTGGAGAGAGATATGCAATTTTGCTTCTTAGAAGACCAACTCACCAAGGACCTACCAAGGAATTGGCAAGCTCCGGAAGTTGATTTCCTATCATCCTTGCAACCGGCCCAATCCGAATCCGTGTAACCGGCAAGAGAGAAAGTTGAGCCTTTAGGATACCACAAACCAAACCTTGGGGTATGAACTAAATATCGAAAGATTCGAAGAACCGCCGTTTGGTGGCTTTCTTTGGGAGCCGCTTGGTACCTTGCACACACTCCTACACTCAACACAATATCGGGTCTAGATGCACAAAGATAAAGCAAAGAACCAATCATAGAGCGATAGAGTTTTTGATCAACATCCTTATCTTTACCCTTTGGATTAAGTTCAAGATGACACTTGGTGTCCATAGAAAACTTCTTCTCTTTAGGATTTTGCATCTTGAATCTCTTGAGCATGTCTTGGATATATTTGGCTTGAGAGATGAAGGTCCCTCCACTCAATTGTTTGATCTCAAACCCAAGGAAGTACTTCAACTCTCCCATCATGGACATCTCGAACCTATCGGTCATAAGCTTTGAAAATTCATCATTAAAAGATTTGTTAGAAGACCCAAATATGATATCATCAACATAAAGTTGGCATATGAAAAGCTCCCCTTTAACCCTCTTGGTAAAAAGAGTGGGATCGATTTGCCCCACTTCAAAGCCACGGTCTACCAATAGCTCTCTTAGGTGCTCATACCAAGCACGAGGTGCTTGTTTGAGACCATAGAGCGCCTTATCAAGCTTGTAGACATGGTTAGGGAAGTGTGGGTCCTCAAATCCCGGAGGTTGCTTAACATATACCAACTCCTTTAAAGGACCATTAAGAAAGGCACTTTTCACATCCATTTGTTGTAACTTGAAATTATGATGTGATGCATATGCAAGAAGGATACGGATGGACTCAAGGCGAGCCACGGGAGCATAGGTCTCTCCAAAATCAATGCCTTCAACTTGAGAGTACCCTTGAGCTACCAATCTTGCCTTGTTCCTCACAACCATTCCATGCTCATCTTGCTTGTTCTTGAATATCCACTTGGTGCCTATAACATTGAGGCAATCTTTTGGCTTCTCCACTAGATTCCACACTTTGTTGCGCTTGAAGTTATTGAGCTCTTCATGCATGGCTTCCAACCAATCCGGATCTTCAAGAGCTTCAAAGACTTCTTTGGTTCCACCATAGAGATGTGGGCTTGATGTTCATTAAAATTTGCCAATTGTTTTCTTGTGGTGACCTTGTTCTTGACATTAACAATGATATTTTCTAGATGAAGACTCTTTCTTCTCCAATCCTTTTTAACTCTTGCTACACGACGGGTTTCGATATCCTCATTGATGCGAGGAATTTTCGCTTGATCATCTTGATCATTTGAGTCCCCGTCTTGACCGGAATGTTGACCTTGATCATCTTGAAGCACTTCTTCAACAAAGGAAGGAGAGGGTTGATCTTGGTCATGACCTTGGCTAGCATCAACAATAGGAGAACTTGATTCTTGCATAGCAACATGGTCAACATGAGGAGGGTCTTGAACTTGTTCTTGGGTAGGTGCATCATTTGCTTCCATAGAAGGTGCAACTTCAACTTGTGATGATGGAGTCTCCACTTGAGTGGAGCTAGGACTTGCTTGAGGAGGCTCATGATGGATTTCAATGGGGCGATGGAAACCAACCCCCATTCTTCTTATTGCATTTTGAGGTTCCTCATTATCTACATCACAAACATGAAATTGCGCCACTTGGAGCCGTCATTCTCATCGAACCTCACATCACAAGATTCTATGACTTTCCCAACGGTCTTGTCATAGACTCTATAGGTGTGAGATTCGGCACCGTACCCAACAAAACACCCTCTAAAGCTTTAGATTCAAATTTAGACAAACGAACACTTTTGTTCTTATAGAAACACTTACAACCAAATACTCGGTAGTAGGAGACATTGGGCTTGTTGCCGGTGAGCATCTCATAAGATGTAAACTTCTTGCCAACACGAAAGAATAACCGGTTAGATGAGTGACACGCCGTGGAGATGGCCTCGGCCCATAAGAATAGTGGAGACTTAAACTCCGCCAACATGGACCTTGCCATATCCATGAGAGTCCGGTTCTTCCTTTAGGCTACACCATTTTGTTGAGGGGTATATGCAGCGGAATATTGATGACGAATCCCCTCTTCATAAGAACTCATTTAAGGTGTAGTTCTTGAACTCGGAGCCATTATCACTCCTAATGACCAAAATAGGGACATTGTATTGGCGTTGAAAAATATTGGAAAAGTCGATGACGGCTTGTTGGGTCTCATCCTTCGTCTTGAAGAAATAAACCCAAGTAAATCTTGAATAGTCATCAACAATCACCAAACAATATTTCTTCCCACCAAGACTAGGTTGAGGCACGGCACCAAAGAGATCAACATGAAGAAGTTCCAATATCCTCTTTGATGAAATGATGGTCTTGCCCGGATGGGGAGAATCATGCATCTTTCCTTCAACACAAGCCCTACAAAGACGATCTCTAGAAAAAGAAACATTGTCTTTTAGTCCAAGAATGTGGCCACCCTTGTGAAGACTTTGCAAAGTTCTCATGTTGACATGGGACAAGCGGCGATGCCACAACCACCCCACGTCGGCCTTTCCGAATAGGCATATTGCTTGAGTGTTGGTAGACCCCGAAAAGTCTACCACAAACAACTCATTTTCAACATACCCAACGAACATGACCTTTAGAGTCTTGCTCCTCAAGAGTACCACCATATCAATAGTAAAATGGACATCAAAGTTCATCTTATTAAGAGCACGAACGGACATAAGATTGTAACCTAGAGACTCAACAAGCATGACATTTACAAGGGTGATATCCCTTGCAACTACCACCTTGCCGAGACTCTTTACCTCGGCCTTTGACTTGTCACCATAAGAGACGGATGAGTTATTTAGATTTGGTCTCAACTCCGTCATAATCTCCTTGCTTCCGGTCATGTGACTAGTGCATCCACTATCAACCACCATTTCGATCCACCGGAAGCATAGTCCTACAAGAAATCATTGCTTGGATTTAGGTACCCATTTCTCAATGGGTCCCCTTTGGTTAGCAACAAGGGTCTTAGGAACCCAAATAGAGTAATCAATATAACCATCATATGGACCAACATATTGAGCATAAACATCCCCATAGTAATCAACATAAAGAATATAGTTGGGGTTGTTATGCCCCGCAAAGTCACTACGAGTGGTCTTGCCCTTGTGGCATTACCACTCGCAATGGAAATCTTGGCTTGTGCGGGCTTGGTCTTGATCTTCTTGTTGTTGCTCACTTTCTTCTTGGGCTCGGCTACATAACCAAGACCCTCCTTCCCTTTGTGTGGTTTTTGCTCAAATAAGTAAGCAATACCCTTATCTTTTCCTTTGGGAATAGAGGTCTTGGTACTAACATTTTCTTCAATAACATTTTCATGAACACGAGGAAGAATAGATATGCTAGTTGAGCTAGATTTAGAAAGTTGAGTTTGAAGTTGCTCATGAGACTTGACTAAAAGGGAATGAGTCGTTTCCAAGGCCTTGTGAGCCTTGTCATGCTTCTCCATATCCTCAAGAAGTCTAGCATTAGCAACCCCAAGTTCAACTTTCTCCTTTTTAAGCACTTTATATTTAGCAAAGACATGATCTCTATCCTTAATGATTTTATTAATGATATCATCATTTTTAGCATCAAGAGACTCAAGTCTTTCCTCAAGAGAACATCTTTCTTCACTCTCTCATCAAGAGAGGCATTCAAGGATGCTACGGAAGCATTCAAAGAGGCAATGGTGAGAGAATCCTCTCTCTCAATCTTACTCTTTTCTTGAAGAAGTTCTTCGGCCGCACATAGTTGTCTCATGAGAGACTCAACATGTTCCTTAGCTTCACCTTGCAAGTTAGTCATGAAAGTATCGAAGGCAACAAGTTCCTTCTTAATCGCAAGACTAGATTGATCACTCATTTCATGCATGGTCTTGGAGAAGAAGATGATACCTCGGTGACATTAGCCATGAGGCAACGAGCGTTGTTGGTGAGAAGTTCTCATTGGGGGATTCAAAGAGAAGATGATGGAGTTGATACAATAGCCAAAGCGGCTACCTCATTAGTAGATGCATCTTCATCTTCGAATCACTTGTGGCATATTCTTCTTGAGCCACCAACACAATTCTTGGTGCCTTCTTGTAGAAAGGCTTCCTTGGTCTTGCGGGCTTCTTTTGGATCAACCTTGAGTGGTCCTTGGGGATGAGCTTCCCACCATTTGCTCTCGGTTCTCATAAGGACACTCCCTTATGTAGTGTTCTTGTCATGACAATTGTAGCACGTCTTCCACTTTGAGGCTAGCTCTTTCTTCCCACTTGAGTTGTTCTCTTTATCAACCTTGGCTTTAGCTTTCGCCGGGTCTTGCCAAAACTCTCTAGTGGCAAGAGCTATATGACCATTTAGAGCCGGTTCAAGATCATTTGGAGCAATGTTGCTTGGGCACGCTTCAACCTCATCAAGACATACCACCTTGGCCTTCAAAGCAAGTGAGGGGCCTTGTTTCATCCCCATGGCCCTAGCACGGTTATCTTCGGCATTCTTGGTGGCAACCTTGGAGGCTTGCACTTCTTGCATAACTTCATTGGATGTCATTTCGCTGTAGTTGTGTCTTCCTTGAATGGACTTCAACTCGATGGGCTCGAAAGGCAAGAGAGCATTCACATACTTCCTCTTGACATAAGCATCATCCACATAGGTTGCCCCCACATCAAAGAAGGCCTTTGCAAGAGTCTTGAGTCTTCCATACATGTCTTCATGAGTCTCATTGTCAAACATGTAGAAGCCTTCGGCATCATTGCTCAAAGACTCATAACGGTTTCTCTTCATGCTTTCATTCCCAAGAAATGCAACCTCAAGACAATTCCAAGCTTCTTTGGCGGTGGTGGCATTGAGAACATAATGCTTGTCACTTTCACTCACTGAAAGTTCAATCATATGGAGTGCGGAGGCATTGAGTTGCTTTTCGGCAAATTCTCTTCTTGTCACATTGCTTGGATCCGCAACCTTGTAACCATCTTCAATGATCCTCCAGAGCTCGATGGAGGCACTGTTAATATGAGATTTCATTGAGCGTTTGCCAACTAGCAAAAGCTAATGCATTAAGCTTAGGTGGAGGACCAATGGGGTTTATGCGGGTGGTGATAGGTGGGTCGATAGGGTACCATCCCGGAACGGTATGGTACTCTTCCTTCCCATCTTCATGCTTGGTAGGAGGTGGAGGAGTTGGTTTAGATTCGGAGGTGGTTTCCACCCCCTTCTCATTTTTCTTTTTACCCACCTCGGAATCACCTTCATCGGAGTTAGAGATGCCCTCTAGTGGGATGGTTTCCGAAACCTTGGCATTTGTGAGTTTCATGAGCATGTCACGCAACTCACCAAATTTGACATTCATGTCATTCTTGGACGATGTCAATGTTGTTTCCAACTTTTTGATATCGGCCATGGATGCCATGGTCTCTTTGGCCTTGGCAAGATCGGCCTCATCCTCACTTTGTGTCATACTTCTCTTAGGCGGTTAAGCCCAAAACAAGAGAGCCTTGCTCTGATACCAATTGAAAGGATCGGTATGACACCTAGAGGGGGGGGTGAATAGGTGCTACTCCAATTTTAGTCTTTTTCAAATTAGGCTTGACACAAAAGGTAAATTCTCTATATATGCACCTACGGTGAATTTACCTATATGACAAGCTAGCAACTAAGCACGATATAATAAGGCGGTAAACAAGGATAGAGGTAACCGAAGTCAAAGCACGCGGAGACACGGATGTAATCCCGAGTTCCTCCTTTTTAGGGGAGTACGTCTCGTTGGAGAGGTGTGAACCAACACAATGGTTCAACGGCCACAAAGGCCTCACCCTCTTCTCCGGTGAACCGCACCACAAAGGTTTGGTTCACTTCAACTATCGGAAACCTTCGAGGCGGAGTCCGGAGCCTTTACAACAACGACTTGGGGCACAACCCACAAAGGATTGGGGGCTCCCAAATAGCTACAATCTGTCACAAAGACAATCAAGTGAGTACAATAGGGGCTAGGTTTTCCTAGTGGAAACCCTAGCTAATGGTCCCTCAAGTGAATGAGGGGGAAATGAAGAACGGCTTGGTGGAGATGTAGATCGGGGCCTTCTCCTTCAATCCTCCAAAGATCAACGAGATTGGGTGGAGGGATTGGGAGATCTAGTGATTCTTGAGCTTGTAATAATGGTGGACTTCTATTTCAGTCGAGCTAAGCTTCTTGGAGAAGAAGCAGTCTTTATATAGGGGTCCCCGAAAATCCAACCGTTATGTGCAGAAAAACTGCACAGCGGTACTACCGCTGGGACAGCGGTATTACGCTGCCTGCTTCCCTGCGGTACCTAGTGCACTGCAGAACCCAGCTGCAGCGGTACCTCGCAGAGGTACCGAAGTTGCCAGGCAGAGCGGTAGTACCGCGGCACTGCCCGGTAGTACCGCTGGGATCCTTTGATCAAAAAAGAAGGAACCCAGCGGTAGTACGAGGCAACTACCGCGGGGTACCGTAACCAATACAGAGAGCAAAAACGGCCTAGCGGTACCCCTGCGGTACCACCAGCGGTAGTACCGCTGGCTGAAGCCAGCGATACCACACGGTACTACCGCCAGGAGGAGTACCAGCTGTGCTGCAGGAGTCCCGCTCCAGGTGGAGCGGTACTACCGCTGCGACAGCGGTACTACCGCCAGACACAGAAATGCTCACTGTGCTGATTTCCAGGGTAACAAGCTCCACAAGACATAATGTATCAACAAGATATATCTGCAATTGTCAAGCGCACATTAGTCCTGATAATGTGTTGTCATTAGACTCCAAAATAGATTTAAGAGCAAGTATGCTCTTTCAATCTCCCCATTTTTGGAGTATGATGACAACACATTAAAAAGGTTCACAAAATATAGGCGGGCTCCCCCTAACTATATGCATTAGTAGAATTTTGCGTTTGAATGCAAAATGCATATAGGTTAGGATCAACACTCCCCCTAGATTTTATAAACCGGGCAAGTTTATTGAAACAAACAATAAAGCACAACTTGCACAACGGTAAGACATGAGATAATAGCACATAAAGTCCACATAGTCTTACAATAATTTAAGGTCCACATGTCTTACCCCATGAGTTCAACGAAAGTAAAACGAGATACAAAGGTGCACAAGCGAACAAACACCAAATCGAGAAAAACAAGCTTGTGCCCTCAACCATGCAACTCCCCCGGACAACCTAATAGAACCATCTCCCCCTTGGCATCATGACACCAAAAAGGGAGAGGCATAGCTAACGTCCCAAGTGGAAGTCACTCTTCATCGGAGGTGGAGGCTGCAGCAATGTCGTCACTTTTATCGGCTGAAACTGAACCATCCTCACCACTTGCATCACCCTCCTCATCATCCTCAGCATCATCATCCTCAGAAGCTTCAGCATGAGCAGCGGAGCGACCAATCTGAGTGCGAGACCAAGGGATATCTGGCTGAGAAGAGGATGCATCATCCTGAAAATCATAGTCCACCCAAGTGCGACGGGGTTTGAGCCACTCATCTTCTGCAGTAATTCTATCCTCAGATCCGGCCTTAACCGGAACGCCTAAATGCTCAAAACGCTGACGGTTGAGTTGACGCTTTTTCTTGTTCCTCTCATGTTCTTTATAGGCCCTCTTGTCAGCATCATCTATACGGCAAAAGATGGTTTTTACAGCACCAGCCAGCCACTTCTTGAACCCTTTGTCTTGAGCATTTGCCTTGGGGGGAAGTTCAAACAAGGGATCCTCCTCATCATCATCGGAACTTTCTTGTTCAGCGGGAATAAGTGGATGAAGATGTTTCTTTATGCTCAGCTCCTTGACCTTATGGTCGGTGGGATCCTCCTCATTGTCCAAAAGAGCCAACGGAAGCTTCTTCTTGACCCACGTGGAAATGATCAATTGCATAATGTGAGCACCAAATATAGAGGGTCGCCTTTTCATCACCACAGCATACATTTCATGCCATATGATGTCCATCACATCCAGCTTCTTGCCTTGCCCAACCATGATAGAGGATTCAAACATAAGATCAATGAGTTTGCCATGGATTTGGTCAAAGTTTCCCACACGAGGCATAACGGTGTTGCGATAGATCCGATGCATGATGTCCCAAACCTTTAGCAAATTCTTTTGGAACCCCACCATGGCACGTCCTTGGATGTACAAGTCAAAGAGAACCGCGTGCTTCATCGGATTTGAGTTATAGTTGATGCGAAAGAATTGTTGCTGAGCATCTTCATTCAACACAAACCCATTTTCAGCCAACCCAAGAAGAGCAGCAAAATCAGCCCATGTGGCCTCAAGAACCTCATCTTTTGACATCCATTTAATCCATCTTGCTCATCCGCGAAGAAGTGAACGGTGGCAAAGAATTGCATGACAAGGTGATCATTGAAATTCTGCTGCAGCCCAATATAGTCATAGATCCCAAACTCTTTGCAAATCTCAATAGCCTCGCCAAAATACCCAAGGTGCTTCTCCATGTGATCGGTGTCAATGCAAAACTGTTCACAAACCTTGGTCTTGTGCTTGGGAAGGACTTCATAAAAGATCTTCTCTTGAAACAGATTGTGGAACCCCGGAGTGGTGTAAGTACGGAGCTTAGGAGTGGCATAGGGGTTCATCCTTCTTTCTTTGACAAAATCCCTTGATGACATGAGTTTGAGCGACTTGCTCTGAGCAGCTCTGAGCTTTGCAGCATTTGACTTCTGACGGCTAGTGGTCTTTTCAGACAAAACTTCAGGCTCTTCATCTTCGTCAGCTAGGTCTTTGCCTGAACGAGCACGCTTCGCAGCCCCTTGGTGTGACTCCCACTAGCCTTCTTACCAGCACCTGTGATAGCATAGGAGGATAGCAGGAGATAAGTATTGCCAAAAACATCGAGACCAAACGAAAAGAATCCAGATTGCACAGTTCTGGAAAATGCCAGTTCCAGCGGTAGTACCGCTGGTCCACCGGTAGTACCGTGGAGCGGTAGTACCGCCACGAGGGCGGTAGTACCGCTACCACCAGATCTAGCGGTTGACCTTACGGTACAAGCTCGATCTATGGAATCTTCCAACCAAACTTCGCAAGAAGGATCCTAAACTAAGCACCAACTCGTTCCTACAACTTCTACCACAAGAACTACGGAAAACCTAACTCCATTGCATCTCAACGAATCAACTAGGTTGAGAGATAGGAGAGAGAAATTACCGGAGCTCATCGTGGAGGAGGAGGAAGGAGATGGTCCTTGAGCTTCCTCTGGCCGGAGAGGGGCTATCCAGGCCGGAGTAGGGCTCCCCGGCGAAGAAACCTGGCGGCGGCGGCAGCGGGGGCGGTTTTCGAAGGAGAGGGTCGGGGGTCGAGGGGATAGAAAAGAAACTACCCCTCCACGCCCAACTTAACCTCTGGTGAAAACGCACCCAGCGGTAGTACCGCTGACCCAGCGGTAGTACCGCCCGCACTGGTACTTACGGTAGCCAGCGGTGGTACCGTTCCTGGGAAGGAACGGTAGTACCGCTGAGCTGCCGGTAGTACCGCTACCTGGTACTATTGACTTCCAGCAAAAAATTCTGGGAATTCAACGATAGTACCGGGTACCTGGTGACTACGATACCGCTCGAGGGACTGCTGTGCCTGGAAACTCCAGGCAACGGTAGTACCGTGAGGGCACCGATAGTACCGGGCACTTTTGCCACGAAACTTCGACGGGTTGGTCACCAAGATTTTTGCAAAAAGAGAGAGATGTTTTTAAGGTGAACGGTATTGGCTTAGGATAGAGGAAGTAACTGGGGAAGAGAGACAACCCAAGTTTGCAAGAATCAAAGATAAAGGCCAAACTTGGTGCTCTCCACAAAACGTAAAAGAGGTCTAAAAACCCAAATAAGATCAAATAAGATCAACTCCTCAAAAGGAGGAGGGCGGTGGCCTAGGCCACCATGTATGAGTATATGTGGTGTGACACCGCGAAGATATATCTTGGGTTCACCGCCACTACTCGTCATTTAAGCTCATCATTCAAAAAATGAACAAAATAGAGACAAAATGAGTTCTTACTATCGGCATAATGGGGGAGGGATAGTCCAATGGATTAGGACCGCACTCCCCCTATGTCCATGCCTACACCTAAACCAAACATATAGCTAAGAAATAGGTGTGAATGCAAGATATTCAAGCGACGCTCCCCGAATCGATGATATTTAGCTCATGCCTCAAATAAGTGAACCTTGCTTCATCAAGTGGCTTCGTGAACATATCGGCAAGTTGGATCTTCGTGGGAATATAGCCAAGCTCAATGTCACCCCGGTTGATGTGATCACGGATGAAGTGATAGCGAATCTCAATATGCTTCGTTCTTGAGTGCTCCACCGGGTTGTGGCCAATCTTGATAGCACTTTCATTGTCGCATAAAAGAGGCACTTTGTCACAATGGACACCGTATTCCTTCAAAGTTTGCCTCATCCACAACAATTGAGTGCAACAACTAGCGGCCGCCACATACTCGGCTTCGGTGGTGGAGAGAGATATGCAATTTTGCTTCTTAGAAGACCAACTCACCAAGGACCTACCAAGGAATTGGCAAGCTCCGGAAGTTGATTTCCTATCATCCTTGCAACCAGCCCAATCCGAATCCGTGTAACCGGCAAGAGAGAAAGTTGAGCCTTTAGGATACCACAAACCAAACCTTGGGGTATCAACTAAATATCGAAAGATTCGAAGAACCGCCGTTTGGTGGCTTTCTTTGGGAGCCGCTTGGTACCTTGCACACACTCCTACACTCAACACAATATCGGGTCTAGATGCACAAAGATAAAGCAAAGAACCAATCATAGAGCGATAGAGTTTTTGATCAACATCCTTATCTTTACCCTTTGGATTAAGTTCAAGATGACACTTGGTGTCCATAGGAAACTTCTTCTCTTTAGCATTTTGCATCTTGAATCTCTTGAGCATGTCTTGGATATATTTGGCTTGAGAGATGAAGGTCCCTCCACTCAATTGTTTGATCTCAAACCCAAGGAAGTACTTCAACTCTCCCATCATGGACATCTCGAACCTATCGGTCATAAGCTTTGAAAATTCATCATTAAAAGATTTGTTAGAAGAACCAAATATGATATCATCAACATAAAGTTGGCATATGAAAAGCTCCCCTTTAACCCTCTTGGTAAAAAGAGTGGGATCGATTTGCCCCACTTCAAAGCCACGGTCTACCAATAGCTCTCTTAGGTGCTCATACCAAGCACGAGGTGCTTGTTTGAGACCATAGAGCGCCTTATCAAGCTTGTAGACATGGTTAGGGAAGTGTGGGTCCTCAAATCCCGGAGGTTGCTTAACATATACCAACTCCTTTAAAGGACCATTAAGAAAGGCATTTTTCACATCCATTTGTTGTAACTTGAAATTATGATGTGATGCATATGCAAGAAGGATACGGATGGACTCAAGGCGAGCCACGGGAGCATAGGTCTCTCCAAAATCAATGCCTTCAACTTGAGAGTACCCTTGAGCTACCAATCTTGCCTTGTTCCTCACAACCATTCCATGCTCATCGCTTGTTCTTGAATATCCACTTGGTGCCTATAACATTGAGGCAATCTTTTGGCTTCTCCACTAGATTCCACACTTTGTTGCGCTGGAAGTTATTGAGCTCTTCATGCATGGCTTCCAACCAATCCGGATCTTCAAGAGCTTCAAAGACTTTCTTTGGTTCCACCATAGAGATGTGGGCTTGATGTTCATTAAAATTTGCCAATTGTTTTCTTGTGGTGACCTTGTTCTTGACATTAACAATGATATTTTCTAGATGAAGACTCTTTCTTCTCCAATCCTTTTTAACTCTTGCTACACGACGGGTTTCGATATCCTCATTGATGCGAGGAATTTTCGCTTGATCATCTTGATCATTTGAGTCCCCGTCTTGACCGGAATGTTGACCTTGATCATCTTGAAGCACTTCTTCAACAAAGGAAGAGAGGGTTGATCTTGGTCATGACCTTGGCTAGCATCAACAATAGGAGAACTTGATTCTTGCATAGCAACATGGTCAACATGAGGAGGGTCTTGAACTTGTTCTTGGGTAGGTGCATCATTTGCTTCCATAGAAGGTGCAACTTCAACTTGTGATGATGGAGTCTCCACTTGAGTGGAGCTAGGACTTGCTTGAGGAGGCTCATGATGGATTTCAATGGGGCGATGGAAACCAACCCCCATTCTTCTTATTGCATTTTGAGGTTCCTCATTATCTACATCACAAACATGAAATTGCGCCACTTGAGAGCCGTCATTCTCATCGAACCTCACATCACAAGATTCTATGACTTTCCCAACGTCTTGTCATAGACTCTATAGGTGTGAGATTCGGCACCGTACCCAACAAAAACACCCTCTAAAGCTTTAGATTCAAATTTAGACAAACGAACACTTTTGTTCTTATAGAAACACTTACAACCAAATACTCGGTAGTAGGAGACATTGGGCTTGTTGCCGGTGAGCATCTCATAAGATGTAAACTTCTTGCCAACACGAAAGAATAACCGGTTAGATGAGTGACACGCCGTGGAGATGGCCTCGGCCCATAAGAATAGTGGAGACTTAAACTCCGCCAACATGGACCTTGCCATATCCATGAGAGTCCGGTTCTTCCTTTCGGCTACACCATTTTGTTGAGGGGTATATGCAGCGGAATATTGATGACGAATCCCCTCTTCACTAAGAGACTCATTTAAGGTGTAGTTCTTGAACTCGGAGCCATTATCACTCCTAATGACCAAAATAGGGACATTGTATTGGCGTTGAAAAATATTGGAAAAGTCGATGACGGCTTGTTGGGTCTCATCCTTCGTCTTGAAGAAATAAACCCAAGTAAATCTTGAATAGTCATCAACAATCACCAAACAATATTTCTTCCCACCAAGACTAGGTTGAGGCACGGCACCAAAGAGATCAACATGAAGAAGTTCCAATATCCTCTTTGATGAAATGATGGTCTTGCCCGGATGGGGAGAATCATGCATCTTTCCTTCAACACAAGCCCTACAAAGACGATCTCTAGAAAAAGAAACATTGTCTTTTAGTCCAAGAATGTGGCCACCCTTGTGAAGACTTTGCAAAGTTCTCATGTTGACATGGGACAAGCGGCGATGCCACAACCACCCCACGTCGGCCTTTCCGAATAGGCTATTGCTTGAGTGTTGGTAGACCCCGAAAAGTCTACCACAAACAACTCATTTTCAACATACCCAACGAACATGACCTTTAGAGTCTTGCTCCTCAAGAGTACCACCATATCAATAGTAAAATGGACATCAAAGTTCATCTTATTAAGAGCACGAACGGACATAAGATTGTAACCTAGAGACTCAACAAGCATGACATTTACAAGGGTGATATCCCTTGCAACTACCACCTTGCCGAGACTCTTTACCTCGGCCTTTGACTTGTCACCATAAGAACGGATGAGTTATTTAGATTTGGTCTCAACTCCGTCATAATCTCCTTGCTTCCGGTCATGTGACTAGTGCATCCACTATCAACCACCCATTTCGATCCACCGGAAGCATAGTCCTACAAGAAATCATTGCTTGGATTTAGGTACCCATTTCTCAATGGGTCCCCTTTGGTTAGCAACAAGGGTCTTAGGAACCCAAATAGAGTAATCAATATAACCATCATATGGACCAACATATTGAGCATAAACATCCCCATAGTAATCAACATAAAGAATATAGTTGGGGTTGTTATGCCCCGCAAAGTCACTACGAGTGGTCTTGCCCCTTGTGGCATTACCACTCGCAATGGAAATCTTGGCTTGTGCGGGCTTGGTCTTGATCTTCTTGTTGTTGCTCACTTTCTTCTTGGGCTCGGCTACATAACCAAGACCCTCCTTCCCTTTGTGTGGTTTTTGCTCAAATAAGTAAGCAATACCCTTATCTTTTCCTTTGGGAATAGAGGTCTTGGTACTAACATTTTCTTCAATAACATTTTCATGAACACGAGGAAGAATAGATATGCTAGTTGAGCTAGATTTAGAAAGTTGAGTTTGAAGTTGCTCATGAGACTTGACTAAAAGGGAATGAGTCGTTTCCAAGGCCTTGTGAGCCTTGTCATGCTTCTCCATATCCTCAAGAAGTCTAGCATTAGCAACCCCAAGTTCAACTTTCTCCTTTTTAAGCACTTTATATTTAGCAAAGACATGATCTCTATCCTTAATGATTTTATTAATGATATCATCATTTTAGCATCAAGAGACTCAAGTCTTTCCTCAAGAGAACATCTTTCTTCACTCTCTTCATCAAGAGAGGCATTCAAGGATGCTACGGAAGCATTCAAAGAGGCAATGGTGAGAGAATCCTCTCTCTCAATCTTACTCTTTTCTTGAAGAAGTTCTTCGGCCGCACATAGTTGTCTCATGAGAGACTCAACATGTTCCTTAGCTTCACCTTGCAAGTTAGTCATGAAAGTATCGAAGGCAACAAGTTCCTTCTTAATCGCAAGACTAGATTGATCACTCATTTCATGCATGGTCTTGGGAGAAGAAGATGATACCTCGGTGACATTAGCCATGAGGCAACGAGCGTTGTTGGTGGAGAAGTTCTCATTGGGGGATTCAAAGAGAGAAGATGATGGAGTTGATACAATAGCCAAAGCGGCTACCTCATTAGTAGATGCATCTTCATCTTCGGAATCACTTGTGGCATATTCTTCTTGAGCCACCAACACAATTCTTGGTGCCTTCTTGTAGAAAGGCTTCCTTGGTCTTGCGGGCTTCTTTTGGATCAACCTTGAGTGGTCCTTGGGGATGAGCTTCCCACCATTTTGCTCTCGGTTCTCATAAGGACACTCCCTTATGTAGTGGTTCTTGTCATGCCAATTGTAGCACGTCTTCCACTTTGAGGCTAGCTCTTTCTTCCCACTTGAGTTGTTCTCTTTATCAACCTTGGCTTTATCTTTCACCGGGTCTTGCCAAAACTCTCTAGTGGCAAGAGCTATATGACCATTTAGAGCCGGTTCAAGATCATTTGGAGCAATGTTGCTTGGGCACGCTTCAACCTCATCAAGACATACCACCTTGGCCTTCAAAGCAAGTGAGGGGCCTTGTTTCATCCCCATGGCCCTAGCACGGTATCTTCGGCATTCTTGGTGGCAACCTTGGAGGCTTGCACTTCTTGCATAACTTCATTGGATGTCATTTCGCTGTAGTTGTGTCTTCCTTGAATGGACTTCAACTCGATGGGCTCGAAAGGCAAGAGAGCATTCACATACTTCCTCTTGACATAAGCATCATCCACATAGGTTGCCCCCACATCAAAGAAGGCCTTTGCAAGAGTCTTGAGTCTTCCATACATGTCTTCATGAGTCTCATTGTCAAACATGTAGAAGCCTTCGGCATCATTGCTCAAAGACTCATAACGGTTTCTCTTCATGCTTTCATTCCCAAGAAATGCAACCTCAAGACAATTCCAAGCTTCTTTGGCGTGGTGGCATTGAGAACATAATGCTTGTCACTTTTACTCACTGAAAGTTCAATCATATGGAGTGCGGAGGCATTGAGTTGCTTTTCGGCAAATTCTCTTCTTGTCACATTGCTTGGATCCGCAACCTTGTAACCATCTTCAATGATCCTCCAGAGCTCGATGGAGGCACTGTTAATATGAGATTTCATTGAGCGTTGCCAACTAGCAAAAGCTAATGCATTAAGCTTAGGTGGAGGACCAATGGGTTTATGCGGGTGGTGATAGGTGGGTCGATAGGGTACCATCCCGGAACGGTATGGTACTCTTCCTTCCCATCTTCATGCTTGGTAGGAGGTGGAGGAGTTGGTTTAGATTCGGAGGTGGTTTCCACCCCCTTCTCATTTTTCTTTTTACCCTCTCGGAATCACCTTCATCGGAGTTAGAGATGCCCTCTAGTGGATGGTTTCCGAAACCTTGGCATTTGTGAGTTTCATGAGCATGTCACGCAACTCACCAAATTTGACATTCATGTCATTCATGGACGATGTCAATGTTGTTTCCAACTTTTTGATATCGGCCATGGATGCCATGGTCTCTTTGGCCTTGGCAAGATCGGCCTCATCCTCACTTTGTGTCATACTTCTCTTAGTCGGTTAAGCCCAAAACAAGAGAGCCTTGCTCTGATACCAATTGAAAGGATCGGTATGACACCTAGAGGGGGGGTGAATAGGTGCTACTCCAATTTTAGTCTTTTTCAAATTAGGCTTGACACAAAAGGTAAATTCTCTATATATGCACCTACGGTGAATTTACCTATATGACAAGCTAGCAACTAAGCACGATATAATAAGGCGGTAAACAAGGATAGAGGTAACCGAAGTCAAAGCACGCGAGACACGGATGTAATCCCGAGTTCCTCCTTTTTAGGGAGTACGTCTCGTTGGAGAGGTGTGAACCAACACAATGGTTCAACGGCCACAAAGGCCTCACCCTCTTCTCCGGTGAACCGCACCACAAAGGTTTGGTTCACTTCAACTATCGGAAACCTTCGAGGCGGAGTCCGGAGCCTTTACAACAACGACTTGGGGCACAACCCACAAAGGATTGGGGGCTCCCAAATAGCTACAATCTGTCACAAAGACAATCAAGTGAGTACAATAGGGGGCTAGGTTTTCCTAGTGGAAACCCGAGCTAATGGTCCCTCAAGTGAATGAGGGGAAATGAAGAACGGCTTGGTGGAGATGTAGATCGGGGCCTTCTCCTTCAATCCTCCAAAGATCAACGAGATTGGGTGAGGGATTGGGAGATCTAGTGATTCTTGAGCTTGTAATAATGGTGGACTTCTATTTCAGTCGAGCTAAGCTTCTTGGAGAAGAAGCAGTCTTTATATAGGGGTCCCCGAAAATCCAACCGTTATGTGCAGAAAAACTGCACAGCGGTACTAATGCAGGTCCCGCTCCAGGTGGAGCGGTACTACCGCTGCGACAGCGGTACTACCGCAGACACAAAATGCTCACTGTGCTGATTTCCAGGTAACAAGCTCCACAAGACATAATGTATCAACAAGATATATCTGCAATTGTCAAGCGCACATTAGTCCTGATAATGTGTTGTCATTAGACTCCAAAATAGATTTAAGAGCAAGTATGCTCTTTCACCAACACCTCCAGTATGCTGCGAGTGAAGACAATTACTTCGGCTACAAGGTACACGGGCTCGTTGCTGCTTGGCGGTTTGTTCATCAGAGCTATATGGTTGTGGCACAGTCAGCAAGTCCGAAACAAAGCTGCATGCTTCCGGTTGGGTCGTTGTTACCATCCTGTAAAAATACAGGGGAAGGAAATAGAGAGAAGTCCAATTTACCCCCCTGAATTTGTCTGAAAGTTCGATTTACAACCCTCAAGTCTTATTTGGTTCAATCCTCAACCCTTAATTATGAAAACCGGTCAAATTTACCCCTCCAGCCGTTTGGTCAGGTTTTGAGCCGGGTTTCTTGCCACGTCACGGTTTTTTCGTACGCAAACAGGTACGATATCGTCAAAATTAATCCAGTACATACAAGTACTCTGTCTTCAGAGAACGTGCTCCCGTCACCTCCCTGCAATGTTCTCGTTGACCTTGTACTGCTCGTCTTCCTCAAATGGCGAACCCCGGACGATGCCTCCGCCGCCAGCAGGCTCCGTCGCTCAGGCATGGTAGCACGGTGTCCGCTCTCGACATCCCCTGCGTGCCCAGCCTGCAGTCATTACGGAGCGGCTACCACGCAACACGGCGAGTCGCGGGGGAGGCGCTGCCATTCCGGCTGGGGATGATACAGCAGAGGGGAGAGGAAGCTCAGGGGACGGAGTGGTGCTGGGGAGAGGAAGCTCAGGGGACGGAGTGGTGCTGGATCAGCTTGATCCGGTCGGCTGCGTCGCCAACAGAAGCAAGGGGCGTGTAGGTGGAGGGGAAAGAAGAAGGTGCGTATTCTCGATTGCTTCCTGGGAATCGTACTGTTTGCTGCCACTGGCCTAGTGATGGTGAGAGACACACGTCTTGCTGCTTGCTAATTTAGATAGGAAGTAAGAGAGATTGGGAATTGTAGAGACGTGCTGCTACTTGTTCTAGAGAGATTGGGATAGAGTGACTGCTATATAGCTTGTTTGAAATATTTGGGCATCGCAAACAGAATTTCAGCTGTAATACATCAATGGAGGATTAAAACAACAGTTATTTGAGGTTATTTGGGCATCGAAAAAACCACAGAAGTATGTTCCACGAGATCTCTAGTTCGACAAACCAACATTTGGCATATGACAACACAAAAGCAGCACTAAGTTCACAAATAGCATAACTATCGATTGAAGATCAATATGTAGAGCACGAAATACAAGCCAATACATCTCTAGGGTTGGCTTCCTTTCTTTCTTGAAGTATTTGATCCTTGAGCCACAACATTTCTGGATGAAACAGTGGCGGTGATACTTGAACTTGCTTGAGACCCTTGCACCAAACCATGGACATTCACTGTATTTTCAGAGGTTTTGTTATGGCTGCTCTTGTTGGATTGTGTACTTGCCTTCCTCTTTGTACTAGCTGTTGTGCTTCGTTGTGAAGGCTATAAACACAAGGTCAAGTTGAGATAATAAATCCCACAAAAATTTAAAATTAAATAATAAAGTGTGAAAGCCTACCATGGTCGGTGCAGCCCTCGGATGTGTGGATGGTGTAACTCGTGGAAGTGTGGAGTGTGCAGCCGGTGGTTCTGTAGATGGTGCGGCTGTATGACTTTGTTGTGAAGGCTGCAAGTGGAGATCTGTTAACATGATTTGTAGTTCATGTACAAGGCATTGAATTGAATAGCAGAGAGAGATTACCATTTGATGAGCTAGATCTACGCCCCTATTTCTCCTCTCGCAAGAGGTTTTATTATGGCCTTGTTGTTTGCATTTCCCGCACCTAATGATAGTCCCAGCTCTGCTAACTCTGCTGCTCCCTGGCTTCTCTTCAGGTTCCTTTGTCCTCGACTTCTTCTTCCTACCAGGCATAGCAATGTGCCCTGGTGCCACAGGCCTAGGCCTGTTTGAAATTGGCCATGCAGGCATGCCCTCCACAGGCTGAAGGCAATGCGCATAGGTTTTTCTGAACTCCTCAACATGGTAGCACTTGGCAATATAATCATCAAGGGAATTCGTATGGAAATATATGCAAGCTATAGCATGTGCACAAGGCAGCCCAGAAAGTTGCCAATACCTGCAGGTACATGTTCTGTCTTCAAGTTTAACAGTAAACCTGTGCTCTACCCCCCAGTCTTTAAGTTTAACTTCATATGAATCATTGCCATTAAAAATAGTCTCGCAATATGCTGACTGGTTGATGCTCTTCTTCAGTTTCTTTGTTATGTTAGGACATATAATGACATTTGGAGACCACTTATCCATCTGAGTTATCATCTCTTGTATCCTAACCATCACCTTGCGTCTAATAGCTTCAAGCATGCTAATTATGGGCAAATACCTAGCTTGAACTATCCACTTATTGAATGACTCGCAAATATTGTTGTCTACAGAGTCACAATCAGATCCTAGCTTGAACCAGGCTCTGCTCCAATGATGAGGATCTTTGTCCATGATTGCCCTTGCTCCATCCGGTGTCTCTTTTGCTAACGAAGCCCTTGCTTCGTTGAACAACATTGCACATGGGGCTTTTGCACATGCCCAAAAAAGCTTCTGCCAATCCTTATTTCTAAACTTCTTTCTCCAATTGGCATATATGTGCCTTGCACAATTTCGATGCTCAGCCCTTGGAATCCAATTTTGCACGGCATTTAGAATACCCTAAGAAAGAAAATTGAGACAAGGATTAATTAGCACATAAGAAACATTTACCATTCGCATAAACTAAATTAAATGTACGACAGGTATAAAGTACCTTTTGCTGATCAGATATTATTACCCATCCCTCTCCATCTCCTAGATGAAGTTCATTGAACAAGATAGAACAAAACCAATCCCAAGAATCATTAGTTTCTTTGTCAACTGCAGCCCATGCAATGGGATATATTTGATTGTTAGCATCTCTACCAACTGCACATAAAAGCTCTCCAGCTCTTCCTTTGAAAAAACAACCATCAAGACCAATAACCTTCCTACATCCAGCAAGAAAGCCTTTTTTACAAGCTTCAAAACATACATAAAATCTATAAAATGTTGGCTTCTCAAAGTCCGGATGAAGCTTAACAATTACTGTACTACCCGGGTTGCTTCTAAGTAACTCGTTCTGATAATCAAACACTTTGCCATATTCACCAAATTGTGCATCCATCATTCTAGCAACCACTAGAGCCTTAGCTTTCTTGATCTTTGATATGTGCACATTTGCAAACATTTCTTCTTGAACCGTCTGTTGCAGGTGTGCAACACTCCACTGTGGATTTGCCATTATCAAATTTTGGAACTTGTTTGCAATTCTAGTTGACGTCACCAACTTGCTATCCTTCTCTTAGGACATGAGTGCTCACCTTTGTAAGAAGTTACCTGCCAGCTCTGGAATCTGCTTGTTTTCTTCAGTAAGCAAACCCAAGGACACAAAGGCCAACTACAAACTGCCCTAGCTCTGTCTCCTTCATCCTTTACAAACTTGATTTCTTTCCTCTCATTAAGACCGTAATTGATTATGGCTTGCTTGAACTCATGTTTGCTATTAAATTTCATACCAAGCTCAAAGTACGGCACCACAGCATTTCTATCAAACCTTGCATATTTTGACTCTTTAACAAAAAGCTCACCGTCACTATCTTCATCCAATGAGTCATCATCATCACTGGAGTTACCTTCTATCTTCTCAGGTGCATCGTTGAACTTCATATCACCATCAAACATAGGAGCTTTACCAGCCTTCACCGAAGCCTTGAACTGCATATAACTCTGGTGAATGTTTGCTGCCTCATCGTCATCAGAAGAATCATCATCGGGTGCATAGTCAGAATCCTCAGACGAAACATCAAAATTATCTTGAATACTGTGACTTGCTCCTGCCCTGTGTACTGGCAATTTTTGCCTTGCTGCATCCTGCATTGAAGCCATACCAGCACTGCCGCCAATTACCTGCACCTCATTATCAAAATCTGGTTCAGGAAATGGGATGCCACTATCTCCACCTTGTATGTTATCCTCAATAAATCCATCATCCATCGTCTGGTTTGGCTCAACGCATTGTTCTCCCAGCTCTTCAACATAAATGTTCACAACATTGTCGATGGGTGTGTGCTTTAACATTGCGCTGCATGACTCAGCACTCGCAAGACAACCAAGGCCATCAAACAAACATTTCCCAGGCATCAGCCAGTGCAACATGTCTCTGTCTAAAATGTTGTAGTGCAGCCTCAAATAACGACGAATCTCTGCAATTCCGCATCTCTCGCGGGGAATCATAGACATAGCATCTTCCCCGCCCGCATACTCTAGTGTTCGCCCCTCCCTGATAAATTTTCCACCGAAGTGGAACCGAACAGACAAATAATCCTTCCGAGACATCTAGCACCTATGAAACATATTGAAACAGATGTTATGCCAAGCAGAATAGATCATTAACACATTATAATGGAGCAATGCATTTTTAACTCATAGCAAAGTAGACACACTGATACAGTAGAGAGATTTACAGTATGTTCCAGCAAGTTGCAAAAAGAAAATGTTAAGGACGTACACAGTCTTTCAAAAACTCTACAATCAGTTGTTACTTTGTGAAACGTAAGACCTAAGATTGGTACTGATCTGAAATTTATGCCACAATTGATCAATCAACAGGTTAGGTGGAGATAGCAACCAGCGGCTCCTCGGCTAGAACGGATGATCCTTCTCATGTTCCTATCACGTACAACATGAACAGGTTCCTCACCTAGAACGGAGGAGGCAACCCAGCGGCTCCTCGGCGAGTTAACCCCAGCCCTAGCGGCGGCGGCCTGGGCAGGGGCAGGTCGGAGGAGAGCAGCAGGGGCCAGCGCGCTCTGATCTGCCGTCCGGCGGCGCGGTGATCTGGCGAGGATACCGGCCTTTCTCATGTTAAAAGATCAGGCCGATCGGGTGTGTTTATGGCGGATGCATGTACGGGGAAGCGTACGGCATATACATGTACCTGGTACTGCATACGGAGAAAAACCGTGACGTGGCAATAAAACCCGGCTCAAAACCTGACCAAACGGCTGGAGGGGTAAATTTGACCGGTTTTCATAATTAAGGGTGAGGATTGAACCAAATAAGACTTGAGGGTTGTAAATCGAACTTTCAGACAAATTCAGGGGGGTAAATTGGACTTCTCTCAAGGAAATACGAGTAGCAGTGATAAAAGTTCAGATGTTGTGAAAATATAAGAGCAACAAACTTTTGTAAGCATTTGGCACTCAACAACTTATTAATACAAATACTTGCTTGCCTATTTCCTAGCAGGGAATCACAATCACCAGCACATTCTTCACACAGCAGTGGCATTTGGCATGAACAGCAGCTGCACGGAAGCACAATGTTCATAGCAGCGACAACATAGAAGAATCAACCTTTGGAGCAGAACATGATTTTCAGTCGGGGCGCCTCCGCGAACTGTACGGTCACCGTCTCGCCGTCCGCCATGCTGCTTTCGCCGCCGGCCCCGCGCCATCTGCGACCTGAGACTTGAGCGGCCCCGACCTCGGCCCCATGGTTATCGTCGCCCTGACGCCTCCACGAACTGGACGGTGACCGTCTCCGCTTGCGGCTGCACGCACTCTACAGTCACTGTCGCCGCTAGAAGCACCGTCCGCCATGCTGCTTCCGCCGCCGCCTCCACGCCATCTGCGACCTGGATTGGAGCCGCCCCGACCTCGCCCCGAAGGATCCAATCAAACCTATCCACACGGTCACGCCGACCTTCGAGCCGACGCTTCCACGACCTCGACGATCAACATCATTGCATGCGGCTGCCCGCACCTGGACGGTCATTGACGCCGCCGATGACCTGCCAGCGTCGGCCCCTTCTGGCTCCTGCTCTTCCCGGCATCCCTCGCTGCTGACGTCGGCGGGGATCTGTTGCTCGGGGACCGGCCTCCCAGTCCCGCCTAGGCGCCGATTTGGCCACCCGCGAGGAGAATATGTTGTCGGCGGCGAGTTTGGGGAGAATGGACCTGCTTCCCTCGGCGATTTTCGGGAGAGTGGCGTCCATTTGTGGAAGCGGTGGCGGATCAGACTGCTGACGGAAAAATGCTTTGACAAAAGAAAAAATGAGCTAAGCTAGAAGCTAATGAAAGTAAGAGAGGGAAATAAATCTAAGCATACATCGAGTGAACTGGCGAAGGCGTCAATATTGAATTGGAGCCATGGTTGTCGTGCCAAATGTCATGGTATCAAGTATCAATTACTCCCTCCGTTCGGAAAAGGATGTCACAAAAATGATCTAGAGTACAACAGATTGAGAAGCATTGTCATCAGGAATTGTTAACACTGACTTTGATGTCCTGCCACAAACAGAAAGAGGTGTGGTCCTGGTTTGCTCGACGTTGTCGTCAGCTCATTACTGAACATATGTGTGCATTGACTGTGCATCAATGGGGATGAGAGAGTGGAAGGGAGGAACTCCATCTTGCCTGGATTTCCATTGATTATGGCATATTGGATGCTCTGCTCAGTGAGGCTAAGCGTTGCCGAGCTGGGAAGCGGTTTTGGTAGCTGACATGGGGCGTGGACGGGACTGCCGTGGAGCACAACCCCATTCATCAACAGAGAGAACACATTTTTAATTCATTTGCTTGTTGTCTCACTCTCTACAATCTCTGTGACATGGTATGAGCACAAATAAGGATAGCTTATGCAAAACTGAAATGCTAATTAAACCATGGACTTGTGCAACATGGAATAATTTGGTCTTCCGTCTAAAATGCATTAGAAAATATACTATATAAGAATGCACGAAAAGAACCTTCTGATGTCTTCTCTTATTATTACTTTGGGACAGAGCCTTTTTCGAAACACATCGCCTACTAATTCACAATGATGTCAGTATGCTATTTCTCTAACACGGAATGCTTCTATTTTCACGATTAAACCATGGAGAATCCCACAAGTGACATCAAACTCAGAATCGGTTCATACAGTAAATCTGAATTAATCCCATATTCAGAATTTTGTCCAACAATCTAACAAAAAATTCAGCTTTTAAAAGAAGAAACTATGGTGCCATGATCAGTACAGCTAAAAGTATAGAACAATGATGCTTCTGGAACCGAGAAACCGATAGAGCACCAATTGTAGACAAAAGAACAATTGTGCTCGACAGATGCAAAACTTACCCATTTTTAAACTTAGAATTTCTTGTGTTACCTTAATCACTCGTCTAAGAACGGCAATCGCCTTATCACATCAGCTCATGTACTCCTCGCCAGCTTTCAACTCGCAGCATCAAGGCAGCACGGAACAGGTCTCCGCTTCTAAGTAAGGTAGTGTCGGATGACATGTTATGAGCACAAATAAGCATAGCTTATGCAAAACAGGTCTCTGCTTCATGGTGCAAATAACTTGGTCTCATGTTTAAGTACGTCGTCAATAATCACAAATATTAGATTTCTAACTTCAATTTGCTTTGGAATGAAAGAAATGCAAGTTTCCATAAGGTGCCCTCCATGCCCGCCAAGGTTCTTGACGTCATTAAGAAAAGTGCCGCTCTTTGGGGTAAACTTATGGTGTTGCTTGCTCAAATCCATACCTTGGTCCTCAGGCACTTTCTTTCGGATACACCCTTGTAAAACTTACATATTTGGCCCTAAATTTTACCTATATGCCCTCTAAATTTTAGTAATAAATTCGATGACTTATCTTTGAATCTGGTAAACTTATGGTGATGCTTGTTCAACGATGATTAATCTAGGGTAGGACTACTAATACTCGATATAGGAAAGAAAACGTAGAAGTACTATGTGGGCATACAACGAGTAAACAGGCCAACAACGTCGCAGGCCAGGCAACAATCACCCGAGAGCTTTTTCTCGACAATAAAGCCCAATAAGAAAATAGCAAAGAAGAGACAACCAGCACCGTTGCTTGGACTCGCTAAAAAACACTGATTTCTTTGCTTCATTGGTTTTTCTAGATGACAAAAGGACTGTCTGTAGATAGCTATAGCTATGTAGTCAATTCAAAGATCATCTATTGTATCATTTTTAGAAGAAAAGATGATCATGTATCTTCAAATATATAATTCTTATTTTGTTCTCAAATTTTAGTTCACGATTCGATAGCATCACGTTTTCCCCTCAATTCCCCCCAAAATAATTGGTCAATTAAAAAAGAACGGTCGACCCATTTAGTTTGCCCGCCCGACAATTTGTTTGAAGCTCTGCCTGATTGTATGTACAGATCATCTATGTGTTCTCGCATGCGCGCTCATTAAAACACCTTTGTGTAGAGCCCACTAGAAAGCTTGATTTAGCCGTTTCAGCAGATACAACCTCGTTTCGTGCTCCAACAATATAACGTGGTACATGATGTTAGTTCCACTCACTGTTCTTTAATCTACTCCACCTTATCTCTTCTAATCAATGCAACATGGTTTCAGTTAAAATAAGTTTCAACTTTTGTTAATCTCTAACCTTAATTTTGTTGAACCTTTTTACCATTTTCTGTCAAATTGATCCTACAAGGTTGACAGTTTGATATTTCCTCTGAGTAGTAACTTCACCTCGCAATTTCACACAACTCTCTTAGGTTTTTTTATTTTGACTCTCACAAATGAAGGCTACCATGAACCACGCATAAATCATGCAATAATATGATCAACAGTTAACCAGTACAACTCGATTTACCATTTTGAGTATTTTCTTTTTTAACCAAGTAGTACTTTTTCTGAGTATATATGTAGTGCATGATAGGACTAGAACGGGAGCATTTTCCATGACATATAACAAATTTTCCGTTGAAGTGTAGTCTTATATTATGCGGAAATCCATTTCGGCGCCCGAGCACACATGCTCCCTGTATCCTCGCCCTACATTCACATCGAGATCTGTATCAGTTGTTTCCTTCAGAATACTTTAGACTACCCATAGTGGGAGTAACTTCACTAGTAACATAGATGCCACCTAAGCAAAAAATACTATGTGGCATGTAATTAATGAGGAGAGATGCAAATAGAGTAACTTAGCTAGTTACTTGTAACACTAGTAACATCACACTTTTCAACAAAAAATGAATCTATAGAGTAATAAATGAGACCATATATGACACCACCTCTTTGTTACTTTGCACTATGAGGGTAGTAACATAGTCTAGTAATATGTGTATGTTACTAGTTGAAGTTACTCCCCACTATGGCTAGTCTTAACCGTGGTAAAATCAGCCCCGTGGCCTACCATGTGCAGCCAATAAATGACCAGTATGACGGTTGTTGATGGCGGAACAAACGGAGGAGAAAGGACGGCGATGCCGGCGGGCGCCATGGAGGAACTACTCCGCCATCGCCACTCTGTTCCCCCACTCCCCCATTTGTTCCCCTTCTCCGGCCGCACTCCATAATTCCACTTGCCCGTCCGCGGCGACATGAGGCGTTCGACCACGATGGAGCAAGGCGATCAGGCATCTGGCGATTTGGAGCAAGATCCGGTGGGTAGCCAGGTTTGAAGGCCACCACCTTCATCCAAGAAGAAGGGGATGAAGGTAATACATCTCTCCCTGCCATTTCTTCCCTCCAAAGTTGGTATGCCGCATCGACTGTTCTGGGAACAAGGACATCTACACATGCTGAGCCTTCTCTCTCTCAACAAGGACATCTACGATGATTTTCCCTCCAAGATTTTTGTTTATTGCAGTACAAAACAGCTGATGATTTAGCACCCTCTCCATGGCGACAGGTAGATTATAGTATTAATTCACTTGTACAGGCTGAGAATCCATTCAACTGGGGTTCGATGGTTTGGGAATTGGGCTTGTGTCCGTATCCAGAGATTTTGTGATTATTTAGGGTATTCTGGGCTTGGGTAAACTTTAGAATTTAAGGTTTTGCTTGATGCTTGAGGATTGGGGGCTCTCTTGTCCCATTACAGGGTAATTCAGTGGCCCTGTATCCGTATCCAGAGATTTTTGTGATTATTTCGGTGTTTTTTGGGCTTGGGTAAACTTTAGATTTTAAGCTTTTGCCTGTTGCTTGAGAATTGGGGGCTCTCTTGACCCGTTACTGGAATAGATGCTTGTGTTTCTGTCCTGTTGTAATTTGGAAAAATACTAGTAAGTGGTACCGACAAAACTGTGGCGAGAACATCAGATTCGGTATTTAGTATTGCAGCTCGTTTTGTTTCGAATTGTGAAGTGTTTGAAGCTTCTTGTTAACTGATATCAAGTTTTTATGGTTTCGAACAATGTGGCTAAAATAAAATACCTGAGCTAGTGTGTGTCGTAACGCGGACAATATGGTTGTCGCAGCAGTCCGATGACGCCCGTGGGGAGCGGCAAGTTACCAGTGATACTCATTGCGAGCAGCTGGACGGTAGCGAGGGTCCCTGTGTCACTGCCATCATCCGGAAGCTAAGAAGACATTCCTTGGACATTCATGCTAGTTTCCAGCTTGCGATTTTCTGTAAAACTTGCAGGTTTCGCAGCTCATATAAATTGCTTCTGTTAACAAAACGATGCCAATTCAGTATCAAAGTTGCATGGTAGTATTGCTCTGATTATTTGTGATGGCAATACTCAGTTGTCTGCATGTATGATAGTTGTCTATTACTACAGAAACATCACCATTATTATCCAGGCCCAAGAAAAATTGTTTGCTGTCACCTTTCTCAAGATGTGCAGAACATCTGCATATCTTTCTGAAATCTTGTAAGTGCTGCTCTTGATACGCATGCCTATCTCTGTTTTGCACTTTATTTTGCATGATAATTCTCCGTATCGCTGAACATAGATGCATTACTGAACAGTAGTGTGTCTTTCTGAAAAAAAATGTACTCTACTGAGTTATTAGCATAGAACCACCACATTAGTCGTCAATGTTTGGAAAACCACCACTTTACGTTTGAATCGCACAAAACCGCCGGTATAGACGAGATTTTTTGCAATTAGCACTAAAACTCAATTGATCACAAATTGACGCTGAATCTGACAGTGGGACCCACCGGTCAGAGTCTACGTGGCAACACATGTTGACTTTTGCTGAGGTGGCACAATGGGCCCACATGTCAGATAATAAAAAATATAAAGTATCTCAAAAAATAAAAATAAAATTGTTGTGCCCCAACCCGTTGAATCGCATGTTGACTTGGAGCAGGTGGTCGCGCTCCAGGCGCAGGTGGCGCAGGCCAGGACGCTGGCGGCCGGCGCGCGGCTGATGGCCGGCGGCGGCGACCCGCTCATGCTGTACCAGCAGCAGCACCAGGCGTGGCAGGTGGCGGAGCAGTCTATGACGTCCACGACGCAGAGCAGCTCCGGCTGCTACAGCGTGCACCGCTCCGACGGCGGCGCCGAGATGTACTGCGGCGGCTTCGGCGAGCAGGAGGAAGGCAGCTACTAGCTAGCCATGAACTGCGGATGTCCAAACGCCGCTCTCCATGTCCAAAGGCCGTGGTTGCTGCTGTGCCCCAACGGCGAGCGCGGGAGCAGAAGGAGCGCGGGCTCGCCGCGGGAGCAGAAGGAGCGCTGTAGCGTGCGGCAGGACGACCACAGGATCAGCCCGCCCCGCGTGAAGATCAGCAGATCCTCCAACATCGTCGCCGACCACCTGGAATCGATTAATCGGTCGGAGTCAGCGAAATTGTTCGTCGGATCGGGATCCGGAGATGAGCGAAAGGGCGGCGGATCGATCCGTGGGGCGGCGCACATGACCTCGCACTAGACGGCGGCCGGAGGAGCTCTCGCGAGCGGCCGGAGGCACGCAAACGCGGACGAGTCGAGCGGCTGGCATGCGCGGCGCCGCCGCCGGAGTTGGGGAAGATGGCGGCGTTGTGGATGGAATCAAGCGTCCCGGATTTTTTTATTTTTTGGAGTTATTTTTTTTATTGTCTGACATGTAGGTCCATGGTGTCACCTCAGCAAAAGTCAACATGTGCTGCCACGTAGACTCAGACCCGTGGGTTCCACTGTCAGATTCAGCGTCAATTTGTGATCAATTGAGTTTTAGTGCGAATTGCAAAAAATCTCGTCTATACCGCGGTTTTGTGCGATTCAAACGTAAAGTGGTGGTTTTCCGAACATTGACGACTAATGTGGTGGTTCTATGCTAATAACTCTACTCTAGTGTCCTTCCAATCCAGCATCCTGTGATCAAACTTGTGTTGCTGTTGCTTATGTCCCTACATGATAATTCTCCGTATCGTTGAACATAGATGCATTACTGAACAGTAGTGTGTCTTTCTGAAAAAAATGTACTATACTGTCCTTCCAATCCAGCATCCTGTGGTCAAACTTGTGTTGTTGTTGCTTATGTCCCTCCTTTCATTGTCCATCTTGAAATGACGACTGTCAAAAATACTTTACAGGCGTTTCGATTACTAACAGAGTGCAATAGACCGGATGAAGATCAGAAAGAAGTCAAATATGTTGGACATTTCAGTTGAATTATTCATGTGATTTCAAGATTGTACCGAGGGGCATTTTCCTGTGTAATAATGTGATGCTTGTACTGATTACTGTACCGTTTGTATGTGGCCAAATGGTTTTCCTGTGTAAGAATGTTTTTTCCTGTGTACTAGTGTGATGCGACGAAGCTGCCTTTTTTTTTGCGTATAACTTGAGAGCTTTATTCAACAAAGGCAGTCCTGGAGCAATCAGCCAGAAGGCTGCTGAACAGGAAGCTAGGAGTCTTATCTAACCAACTTTCAGTCCCCCTAATGGTGCAAGCGTACTTAGCACATAGGTGAGCTGGGAAATTGGCAGATCTTATTACATGCTGAATATGAAAACTAGAAAAATGAACGGATAGCTCTCCAATCTCATGAAGCAACGGTGCAATCACCGAGCGTGAGGCCTCTCTTGAGCGCCAAAGGTTGACCACCTCCAGGCAGTCCGTCTCGATCATTACCTTCGGAAACCACGAAGCTGGGCAAAGCGAACGCAGTCTCGTAAAGATAATGCCTCCATAATGAGCGGGTCCGAAATCCCCTGATAACACTTACTCCAAGCACCCAGGAATAGAGAGTCTGAGCGGGCAACTCCTCCTGCTCCTCCTACCTCGGCCAAGGAGTTGATTGCACCATCAGCATTAATCTTGACCCACCCTGGATCCGGTGGTCGCCAGCCAAAACCGGGCAAAATCTTACACTGCTTATGAGGAACATCCAATAACGCCAGCGCTTCTCGAATGTGTTTCATAGCAATAGTCGGATTATAACCTTCATCATCATGGTCCATCTATTCCGGGAATGCCAAATGGACCACATAACCGAAATCATCTTCGACCGATCCTTTTCGGTGAATCTGGAGTCGCATAAAATATCACGCGCCCAGGTCTGAGGGTGGAGGCGTGGCTTACTGATTTTTAGACGTGAATGAGCCTCATCCCAAAATGCTTCGCATGCGAGCAGTGTAGAAGAGCATGCATAAGATCCTCTTCCTCCGCCATACAAAGATTGCATTTACTTGAATCTTTGATATGTCTGTACTTCAGAGTGGTTTCATCAGGCAAAATGCCTCTTAGCACTCGCCACCAGAACACACGTATCTTCGGCATCACGTTAAGTTTCCAGAGAGTTGTCCACATCTGTGCATCTGACGTTGAAGTACCTGTAGCCGTCCCTTCATCTTGAGCACGCTGCTCTTTCTGATTCATTAGAGATCGGTACGCAGTTTTCACAGAGTAGACACCGGACTTCTCATGAGCCCAAGCCAGGAAATCATCACCACCCCCGTTGCGAAGAGGAATATTCAAAATGGCCTCCGCATCTGGTGTGATGAATGTAGAACGCACAAGGTCAGTCTTCCACGTCCAATTATAGCTGTTGATGAGTTCACTGACCTTGACTAAATCTGATACCGGCGATCAAAATAAAGGTGACATAGCTTGAGTCGCCGGTATCCATTTGTCCTCCCAAATTGAAATGGAGGATCCATCTCCAACACGTTTGATCAGTCCAGAGTTAAGAGCCTCTCGACCAGCAGCAGTTGCTCTCCACGTTGCCGAGGATGACCGTGGGACACCAGCCTGCATGAACTCGGTGTCCGGGAAATAACATGCTTTCAACACCCGAGAACAAAGTGTTTCCGGGGTCATAATCAGTCTCCACCCTTGCTTCCCTAACAAGGCCAGATTAAAGGCTCGAAAGTCACGGAATCCCATTCCGCCCTTCACTTTTGGAGTAGCCAAGGCTTCCCAGGAAATCCAATGCAACGATCGTTTATCCAGAGAGCTACTCCACCAATACTTCGCCATAGGAGACGTAAAACTTTTGCATACCTTCTTCGAAAGAAGAAAACATGACATGCTATGAGCTGAAATAGCCTGGATCACAGATTTAAGTAGCTTTTCCTTACCAGCACAAGCAAGGTTTTTCTCTGACCAACCCTGAATCTTGCCACGAGCACGCTCACCAAGTGCTCAAATGTACCACTGTTAATTTTGCCCACAGCAGTTGGTAGTCCGAGATAACGTTCAGTGAAAGCTTCAACCGAGATGCCCAAGGTTTGCTTCACCACAAGCCGCTGAGATGCTGGTGTGTTAGGGCTAAAGTACACAGCACTTTTATCTTTATTGACACACTGTCCTGAAGCAGCACCATAGATTCGGATAATCTCATTTAACCGGGAAGCACTCTGAGCATCAGCCTTGAGAAATATTAAACTGTCATCAGCAAAAAGCAGATGGCTGACCCACGGTGCCCTGAAATTCACCCTGATTCCTTTGTCCACATACGCACCGGAGCTTCGCCGCGGATCTGCCGTCTTGCCCTCGTCCGCGGCTCCTCGGAGTGCTCGGGAGGGTTCCCCCTTCGCCGGAGTCCAAGAGGTGGTGGATCCGGTGACTGACGTCTTGGAAGGTGAGGTTGCTGAAGGCCAAGGTGGTGTCGCCGTCCGTTGTGCATGGTGGAGGTGCTCCGGCACCGAGGAGCGTCGACTCCCCGTCCGCGATGGGGGGCCTCCCAGTCCAAGCTATCGGAGTGGTGCGGCGGGTTTCGCCGGCGCAGCGTCGTGCTCGATGAAGATGATGCCTCAGCTCAGAAGGACTTGATTGTAATTTTTATGTTTTCTGGGTTTTTCTGTATGAATCTTGGCTGGATGTAATTGTATCTTTCCCTCGCAAAAAAAAAAAGAATTTCAGCAAACAAGAGAACCTTCAGAGCACATTAGGAACAAATACGGGGACATTGGATCTCCCTGCCGAAGACCTCAGGTTGGAGAAAAAAAGGGGAGCAACTCGCCATTCACTCTGACAGAAAATCTGACACATGAAATACATTTGAGGACAAGTCTAACAAAATCAGCATGAAAGCCAAGTTTCAACAGAATTGCCTCGAGAAAATGCCACTCTACACGGTCATAAGCCTTCATCATGTCGAGCTTCACCGCACATAAATGATTTTTACCTTTTTTCTTCCTCTTCATTGCATGAATACTTTCATAGGCAAATAGAACATTATCAGTAATCAGACGCCTGGGTACAAACGCACTCTGCTATTCACTGATAATTTCATTCATATGCACTCTCATCCGATTCGTAATAACCTTTGCGGCAATTTTATATAGAACTGGACAAAGTGAGATAGGACGGTATTGAGAAATCTGCACAGGATTCCGTACCTTCGGAATAAGAGTTATTGAGGTATCATTGAGACCAATTGGCAGCTCCCCACCGTTCAAGAAATCCATGATCGCCGGAATAACATCTTCTTTAATTAATTCCCAATGGCGCTGGAAAAAACCCGCTGTAAAACCATCAACCCCCGGGGCTTTGGATGGAGCCATTTGAAAGAGAGTTGTTTTTACTTCACTGGCATCAAACGGTTTAGACAGCGTAATATTCATATCGTCGGTTACACGTCGCGGGACGTAGTGCAAAAGCTCATCCATATTATTAAAACCCTGAGACGTGTACAAGGACTGATAGAAATTCGATATCTCATTCTTATCATCCTCTGGGCTCACACAAATTGAGCCATCTGTTTTACGCAGACCAGAAATACGATTTGTCCTCTTCCGATGTGCCGCCTGGGCATGGAAATATGCCGTATTTCGGTCACCTTCACGAAGCCATTGAACACGCGAGCGCTGCCGCATCCATGTCTCTTCTTGTTGGAGTGCCTCTCTTAGCTGCTTTGTAATGCTTTTCTCCTCATCAGTTGGTCCACCATCCATCGACCGACGCCGGAGCAGCTCAAGTTTCTTTTTTAACTGACGAACTTTTTTCGCAAGACACCCAAATTCTTTTGCTCCCCACGGAACAAGGTCTTGATCAATGGATGACAGCCGATCAGCAATCCCTCGCATCCCGTTGGTACCACCATGTTTCTGCCATGACACAGTCACCATTTTCTCATAGTCTGGATGTGTCTGCCACACATTTTCATATCTGAATTGCCTCGGTAACTGTCCTCTTTGAGTAAAGGAAGTATCAGGCATATCAGCGAAAACACAGCAGTGATCAGATTCGATCACGCTAAGATGATGAACATGAGTAAGTTCAAACATTTGTAGAAATGCGCATTGGCAAAGGCCCTATCCAGCCTTGCCTTTACATTGGCATCACCAGTCTGCCTATTATCCCAGGTGAATGGTACCCCAGACCAGCCCAAGTCCTGGAAGGAGCACTCGTCAACCACTTCGCGAAACGCTCGCATCTGCCACTCTGGTCTAGCAGCTCGACTAAAATGTTCAGAACCATGCAGCGTCTCGTTGAAATCTCACATGCAAAGCCAAGCCGAATGTGGCAATGCGTTGAGAGTACGGAGGAAACGCCAGCTGTGATGACGGTCTTCAGCCTTTGGCGCTCCATAAAACCCAGTGAACCGCCATTCAACTGACGGCCGATCCACGTTTTTCACCATTACATCAATGTGACACGAGCTGAATTCTTCAGCTCCACAGTAACATTCCTTGACCAGAACAGACCAATGCCACCACTTAGTCCATCGCTGTCAACAGCAAACAACCCCGCAAAGCCTAAACTACTTTGCAGGGACTCAACTCTCTTCTTTGTAATTTTTGTTTCCATGACGAAGAGAAGATCGGGGCCTTCTTGCCTCGCAATGCAGCGAAGCTCTCGAACTGTCTCGGGGTTCCAAGCCCCCGACAGTTCAGATCGGCGCAACTCATTGTCCTAGGCAGGGCTGATCAACAGCCGCTGCCGAGTTACTTGAATTGGTGGGGGTAGGTTTCTTCTTCTTTGACTCTCTCTCTTCACCACCATCCCCCTTCAGTACATTCCCATCAAGTTCATGAGAAGTAGCAAGCAGATCGCTGCTCACAAGATCCGTACCATCACCATTGGCAATCAATAGTGGTGCTACTACCTTCCTGTAAGTCTGTTTCGCAGGCCCATCCTTCCTTTTCTGTGACTTTGCTTTCACCGGGGATGTCACCTCTGCATTCTGATCAGCAACATTGGAAGAACCTCTCGATTCTTTCCACTGCTTAACATTGGGACCCTTCCCCGAGCTGTCACCAGAGACAGCCTTCTTCCTCTCATCTACCGGCCGCAAGCTCGTACCAAAGGGCCAATTGCCCTTTGCATCACGAGAGCCTGGGGTGGCACAAAACAGATCACTGTGCCTGAATCGACCACAGGAGAAACAGAAATGCGGAAGATTCTCATACTGCACATCATATAAGTCAGTGCTCTGTCTTTTTGCTGAGTTGATCAAGACCCACCTCCGCAATGGATCCTCAATATTCAGAGTCACTCGTGCTCGCAAGAATCCACCAACATGATCAAACTGAATAGGCTCCGCCTTCGGATCGATCTGCTGTGCTATCAGCTTCCCCCACTTATCATTGCGGAGATTGAAAGGCAGATTCACAACTCTAGCCCATACCTTAAGCTTTTTGAACGTCAGTTCAGACGGACGCATGCAATCATCAAACTCGGAGAGGATCACAGCATGCTTGTTCACATGCCACGGCGACCCTTCCCACACCGGTTCATAATCCTTCTGATTAGCAAACTCAGCAACAAACATATTCTCTCCAGCAGGTCGAAAGTACAGACCTTTAGGGTTTTCCCATGCGGGGCGCAAGGCGTGGAGATGGTTTGCAGATGGAGCGTATTGCGGTAAAGGACTTTACCAGCAATCATCCACTTCACGGGTCTACCCTCCTCACGAATCATCTATCACCAAAGGAGTTGCCTCCGCATCGGTAATATCCAGTTTCCCGAGAGCTTCCTCCAACTTGGCTCGTGCCGATCGTGGGAGAGATCCCCTCTCGCACGCCCAAAGCTACTCACCGGAGCAGTTGACATCTCCCCCGGTCAACCAAGACGAACCGCCGATCAGATCAGCCGCCGCCACCAGAGATCCACCCTAAAACCCTAGTCGCCAGGCGTCTGTTTTTCGGAGGAAAAAGTCCGAATTGTTGTCATTCTTTTGCCTGTTGTACTTGTGTAACAAAGTGGCTGCCCTTTCCAGTATTTGCGTGTACTTGTGGATCCCTTCCATTACTGTTGTTAGCCGGGCAAGCAAATATTTATCCGCCTAGCTGAAAGGACGAGGCGGCCCCTCATAAGTTTTTTGTCTAAATAGAGCAGCTCGAACACAGATAGGAGCATGCAACTAATTTAGATTTGCACTGATTCCTCGTAGCAGTTGCCGGTTTTGACGTTATTAGATCCCATCTCAGCTCGATCTCGTCGTGAACTCACCTGGCGAGACTTTTTCAGCTTTTCATGTGCCCACAAATCAAAACCATGTCGCCCTGTTCCAACGGAACAGGAAACTTCCACGTTTCAATCCGTCTCATCAAGTCGTCAAATCTGAAACATCGCGTCATAAAGGGCCCAGCAGTACAGGCTAGCTGAGGGATTCACCGCACCCACCCTGGTTTTACCAGCACCAAGCACATGCGGGAACACAATCTCCAAGGTACTTCGACGCTCCAGATTTCGGGAGCAGGTGTGATCGGGCACCAAATCGCCCTCCCTATTATGGTTATACTAACAACAGTTAGTAAACATCTAGAAAAAGAGTTAGTAGGCAGGTTTGCTTCACATCCTCACAATGCACATAGAAAGGGAATTTGGCATTCGACCCAATAGTTTGGTTCATGAAGACAAACAAGATGTTGATCAAGTGCATTGAAAGCTTATCGAAGGAAATTTTCAACTATAGAGGTTTTGACCATATGCCGATGAAAAAGTTAATTGGGCCAATCAAAGGCTCCAAAACCTGTTTTGACCAATAAACTTTACGCAGATGTCTACTCCCTCCGTTCCGATTTACCCGTCGCGAGGGGTTTAAAATTTGAACTACGTAACATTTACACAAAACCCCCTACGTATCAATAAATTGTCCAAAATAGAACAGGAGAATAGAACACGAGAACAGCCTGAACTCGCGCGTGAAGAATCGGCCGCCGGCGAGGCTCCCGGCCGGTGGAGCTCCCCGAGCCAGTCCGAGCATACCAAAATCTCCGCCGCGCCGAGAGCTACGACCGCCTTGAGCCGCGCTTGTCGGAAAGCAGCTGGATGAAGTGAATCGACGCCGTCTCCTCCAACTCCGGCCGCCGCTTCCCGCGTCGATCTCGGCGCCGTCGCGCCTCCTCGGGCCTCACCGAGCCGTTCAACAGCTTCAGGGTGATATCCTGGTCCTCCACGACCCTTTTCCCCACTCGATTGCTTGCTGGTTTGCCTGGCCGTCGTGCTCATCCGCTCTCCGCCGCTGCAGCTCGTCATCGTAGTTCTTTCCGGTGACCAAAGAACGGCGGCACCACCAACCAATTGGTTCCCATATTCACTTCCGTGCTACCTCTCCCTGCAGCCGGTGGACCTCGTGTTGCTGCTGCTGCTCCCCTGCCTTACCTCTCTGACAAAGCTACAGGTCGCTGTTGCTGCTGCAGCCCGGATCCCTGCAGCCCTGCCTTACTCTGAAGAAGGTACGGGTCATTGTTGTTGCTGCTCCCCTGTTCATACAAGAACCGCTGCACATAAGAATGAGATAAATGTATATGCATGAATGAAATAGTGACCTGTAAATGAAATTCTCAGGTTCCTCAGTTCCCCAACAAAATGAAATTCTCAGTCCACTATTTTTTGTATAAGTGATATATCCAGTTCACTTGTTCTCTGAATTTGATGTTGCCATGCTTGTTCCATCTTTAAACCAACAACCATTCACACTGGGATGGGATGTCAGAAACCAACAACAAGTTACAGAAACTTCTCACCTTGGCTTATTTACAAGAGCACACTTAAGTTCTCAAGGCAGAGAACAATGGTTCTGTTTTATCTCTACCTACACATCGAATGTATTTAGATTATCGGATAGCTTGAGTTCATTTTAGTGAATAGAAAATGAATGAATCACTTGCATATGCTCTCAAACATTAGGACCTGTGATTACAGTTTTCTGAAATTGGACATATGCTTCAAATTTTCAAAAACTCCAATACTGCTACTAGAGGCAAGTGACAGTCATCAACAAGTATGTGCAGTGACAGTAAATTCAGTACAAGTATTTGAAATAGTGTTTCATGTTTTTTCAAACCTGGGACAATCACTAATTAAAGATAGCAGAAAAAAGACATAGGGTAGTAAGAAGATTGATCGTACCTTTGGTTTCATCACCGTCATTGCTGTACTTCTTGATCAACTTGATGAAGTAGTCCATGATTATGTGGTCTGGCTCTGTGTATCCAGCTTCTTTTGCTTCAGTAACAACATCACTAAAGCTTCTTGTTCCTTCAAAATTGTTGAAAAAACATTCAGTGACTGGGCATTAAAACAGCTGGCTGGTTATACACTTGTGATTATATTTGCAAATTACTGAATATCTTGAGCATGCACTCGGAACAAGTTTATTTAAGCAAGTTTATTTAACAATACTCCAAGAATACTGCAACTTTATTTAAGCAAGTTTATTTAACAATACTGCAACTGATTTTGCAAGCCAGCGAAAGCAAACCCTCCAAAATTCTGGAACAGATTGCTGGAACAGAGAACAGAGTAAAGAGCACTACTCCTCTGCCCATGGCAATTGAAGAAACGGAAATTTGCACATTTGGGATGACATTACCTCCGACGAAATCCATGGCGGAGGCTTCAGGCACGTGCGCGCGCGGCGAACGGCAGGAGATGACGACGGCGAGCTCGACCTCGTGGTGCACCGTCAGCACAAACCAAGGTCGCACACACCTTCCTGAGCAGCACAGACTCGGAGAACGGCCCCGTGACCTCGCCGGCCTTGGGCTTGAAGCTGTGCGCGTCCACCCTCTCCTCCCCCTCCTCCCCGTTCTTCCCCCTCCTCTTCCTGGCCCCCGCGGCCACGAGCCGGCGCCTCCCGACGCCAAGGGCGAGGCGCACCGTGCTGACCAGAGGCGGCGACGGCGTGAGCAGGAAGAGGGTCCGCGACGAACCGGCGGTGGCCTCCATGCGCGCTTGATCCACACCCGCGACTCCACCGCCGGCACCTCCATGCGCGCTTGATCCTCCCGATGCCGCTCATGGCCGTCTCCTCCCCACCCTTCCCCTTCCCCTCTACGCGCCATCTCCGCCGCGCAACCACGAGCACCGCCACCGGAGCCGGCAAGAAGAGCGTTTTCTGGGTGGTCGCAGAAAAGGGGATCCTTTGCAGCGTGGGCGAGGTAGGGGAGGAAGGCGGCGTGGATCCGGGGGAGGGGTAGGGGAGGAAGGCGGCGTGGATCCGGGGGAGGGGGAGCAAGGCGGAGGGCGGGGCGGGGCGGCGCCGGAGAGCAAGCTCTGTCGTGTGTCGTTGAGAGCTCTGTCCAGGAAGGAGACGGTAAGGACTGCGGGTTGTGTCGGAACAAACATGAGGGTGCATTTGCAAAAACGCCGTCGCGACGAGTAAATCGGAACGGAGGGAGTACTACACAAGGATACGCATAAGAATCAGTGTTCAGGCCAGATATAAGAAATTAAACTAATGTACATGCAAATGTATTAGTGGCAAATTGCGGTTTTTGAAGGCTCTATACTGAATAATCCCAACTTTAAGTATAGTATAAGTTTTTCTCTTGCCAAGGCGGTTCGCCTAATTATACGTTTCCTAAAAAATAATAATTATAATTATACGTTTCCTCCTTCGTGCTATAATTGCGCGACACCTCCCTCCCGGCCAGAGTCGTCTCATATCCATCCGCCTCTCACCTCGAACCTTCTTCTCTCCTCGCACCGCATCCCCTCGACCAGCAAAAGGTAACGGCCCGCTTTCCCCTCCCCGATTAAATCCCTGAATTCTAGGACTTCAATCCCACCTCGTCGCGAATTTCCGATCCCTTCGGCACCTCCGCGGTTAGTGATTCTGGCGGATCTCCTAGTTCTAGCCACGGCGTGGGGAATTTTGGGGGCGTTGGGATTACGCGGTTTTCTCCTGGATTTGATGTGCATGGTGTCTGAGGAGGGGTAGAGGAGGCGATCTGCCTCGTTTTGGTTGTTCGGTGGTCGGAATTTAGGGGATTAATTAGTAGTTGGGGTAAAAGCTGGGGAAAATCTTACGGCCGAAGGATTACTCTGCCGATCTGGGCTGGTAGAATCCTGTGTGGCTTAATTAGATGTTGTTCGTTCGATTCTGGTGTTGCGGAAGGGAGAATAGGTGGATTCTTCGGCTCCTGGTGGTAGGGAAATGGTTAGATGTGTTGATTTGTGTGATATATTCAGAGAGTTTAATCTGTTTCCTGGGTCAAGTACTTCAGATCGTGGAGTTTCCTTGTGTATGTGTGGATCCGGTTTAAGAATTCTTAGGGCATGTGGATCTATTGGTCTGTTATTATCGATAAATTTGTCTAGGCAACGTTTTGTAGTCTAGTAGTCAATTTAGGCCTGAAAATCCTCTTCAGTTGTTATTTGTTTTTGAACATTTATTACTCATTACTCACTATTGAATGAATATGGTGATTTTGTGCAGCTTCCACTAAAAGAGGAGCAATAAACTTTGATCTGTTTGGTGCCAGTCAAACCTCAACAACCAAGTTTCATGTCTGATCTCGACGTTACACTTCCATCTGCCTTCGGTATGTTTTCATTATCCATGTCTGTTGCTCCTGAAGTAAATGCTAAATTGAACATTTTATACTCTGATGTATAGCATGTTACTCTGAGTTTCTTAAATCTCGATTGTTGAGCAAGTGTGAAATTTTTTAGTCACCTTCTCACCCTAAGAAAGGGTTTGATGTTTAATATGTACATCTTGCCCTTTGTATGTACATGAGCTCTACATGTTTTCTGATAATATGGTGTCTTCCTTTGTAGATCCTTTTGCTGAGGCAAATGCTAAGGATGCTGGTGCAGGCCCAGGAGCAAAAGATTATGTGCATGTGCGCATCCAGCAGCGCAACGGCAGGAAGAGTCTGACTACTGTTCAGGGCTTGAAGAAAGAGTACAGTTACAACAAGATCCTCAAGGATCTCAAGAAGGAATTCTGCTGCAATGGCACAGTAGTCCAGGATTCCGAGCTAGGCCAGGTTGATACTGTCTGCCATGCTTCAACTTGTTTTCAATTCTCTGATGTTGGTATACTGACTTGCCAGTTCACTATCTGCAGGTCATTCAGCTTCAGGGTGATCAGCGTAAGAATGTTGCTACTTTCCTAGTTCAGGTACTTTTACCCTCTCTCAACATGGACACCATTTGTCGTTTGTTAACATTTCAGCATCTGATAGACTTTTGATCCTTTCTGCTAGGCTGGGATTGCGAAGAAGGACCTCATCAAGATCCACGGCTTCTAAGCTGCCTATAAATGCTTGTACGCAAAAATATCACATATTGTGCGCTACCAGATAGTACTGGAAGCCTCGAGAGCTTGAACCGTGTGGTACTTTTAGCTATTTCTTCTCTATATTGAAGACAAAAGGCTATTGTCACCGTTGAAACCGTTTCTTTGATGCAAGTTGTATTGTCACCCTATTATGCTGCTTTACCAGCGTATCAGTATGGTTTGTCTGAGATGTTGCCGACTAAATAAACTATCCAATTGTTTGCTTATGGCTCTGTGTTTGGTCACCTATTGTTTCTGTTCTCTGTGATTGTTTGTTGCTCTGTTATACCTGTGGCGTATCTGATGATCTTATACAACCGTAAATGGTTACTCCTTGTGCTGTTCAGTATTTTCTCCCCTGTTGCCTATGGGCATGTTAGTGATAAGTAATCGACACACACATGCTTCTGCGATCATTGCAGTCCGGTTGCTGAGGGGAAGAGAACGGTGTACTGCACAACGGCTGCCGATTTATGATAGAACTCAGTAACGGGACGCCTCAGGTAGGAGCTCATGGAGTCATGGTTTTTCGCAGGCAGAGGCACGTACGTGACAAACCACGAAAGTAACTATCTCTCGCATCGCAGGAGTATTATTTGCGTGATACAGCCGCAACCTAAAAGGGCCGTACAGTCTCAGAAAGGGACACAATCCATTTGACAATCCAATTCATGTACTCCTTCTATTATTGATAAAAAGCTAATCAAATTCCTGATAGTTGTTTTGTATTTGTAGAGAACAGATTTATGGAGTTACAAGTACTGAATCCGAATTTTCACAAAGCGTTTCTTGCTTGATGCAAGTTGTATTGTCATCCCATAATGCTGCTGTACCAGCGTATCAGTATGGCTTGTCTGAGATGTTGCCGACTAAATAAACTATCCAATCGTTTGCTTATGGCTGTGTTTGGTCCCTCTATTGTTTCTATTGTCTGAGGTTATTTGTCGCTCTGTTATACGTGCTGCGCATCTGATGATCCTGATATACCGTGTATGGTTGCTGCTTATGCTGTTCAGTATTTTCTAGCCTGTTGCCTAGTCAATGTGTGTAATTGAACCTGTTAGTGATAAGTAATCGGACCACATATGGACGGTTTCACGCCGGTGCTGCTTCTGCGACAATTGCAGCCTGGATGCGATGCAAAGGGGATGAGAACGGGGCACCGCACAACGGCTGCAGTTTATGCTAGAACGCAGTAATACAACTCAGTCCAGCTTCAGACATGCTGAAGCAAAAGTCTTAGATTCGTTTTGGTTGGGGTGCGCCGGGCCCAGGCAGTAGTGCAACTCCTAGGCGACACTTGAGGGACCCAGTGGCAAGCCACTGTGGTGGGCCCTCCCCCAGAAAAAATTAATTTAATATCGTGTGGACACGAGGGTCCACATATCAGATATTAAACTGATAAGAACAGATACTACACTTGATCTTAGCCAAAAGGCCGAGAAAGGTATGCTTCTCCCTAGCGCCCAGGGTCTGCTTATATAGCGCGTCCTCGCCTCCCTCGTCGTCTGGCTGCGCGAGGTGGGACTAAACGAGACCGCAGCGCTGCACACCGCACAGAACTCAGGTCGGTCTGTTATTTTGCGAGGCTCTATTGGCTTTATCTGGGCCATGGTTGAACCAAGCCAGCCGTAGATGGGCTGCTGACTCCCATAAGGCCATAATATGATGGCCCGACAACATAGAAGAGTCTTCTGCTTGTCTAAAAAAAACAAAAAGAAGAGTCTTCTGCTTGTCTCAAAAAAAAAGAAGAGTCTTCTCCTCAATAAAAAAGACAATGATAAGTCGAGGGGAAGGAGAGATGGTGTGTCCTTGTTGCCATTGCCACGAGTCGGCCACGACCCTCTCGTGTCTCCTGAAAACTCCCTACTGCATATGTAACTTAATACATCCATGCTTCGAGAAACTTTGTATACATCCGACTAGCATTTTGAGTACAAATTTATTTTCTCTACATGGTGTTCAGAGTCCAGTCGGTTATATTTGGATTATAAATTTACACATCCAAACAGAAAAGATTTTTTTAAGACAGGAGTAAAACCATGGCCTCTGCATCAATCAGTTCACATAACCACATTTTATTGCATCATTTAAAAATAACATGGCCTATGGAGCAGCGTGTGTTTTTGTGGCAGTCCGTACGAGCGATGTCGTTATCTGGTAGCGGACAGCGAACACATCCGTATAGCATGCACGTGCATTTTTATCTTGATGCCTAGTTGACACTCGTTACTTCAGGCTTCCTTTCTTAAAAAACCGCCATATTTGAACATAACCGCTAATCCGCTATGTTATCTGCGACAACCACTCAACTTTCTTATCAACTATCCCAACCATGTCCTGACACAGAAATGTACTCAGAGACAATCCATCACTGAGCAAAATTATGCTAGTACGTCGAGTGTTTGTCAGTTAAGCTGGCTGATGGTTGACCATCCTATCTGGAGCAAATTTTCGATGCATCTAATTCACAACAATTGTCAACATAAACCATCGGTACTTCTCATTCCAGCTGTCACCCCTCCTTACATGTTCTCTCCATAGCAAATAAAAGGGAGATACATGGCAAGGTTGCTTCATGTGTTGGTTTTACATATGTGGAGGAGTTGTGTAGTGACACGGGGCACCAGTGTCTCACCAACAAGGCCGAACGGTTGTTTATCTCATAAATTCAATTTGAAGATACCATCCGCTTCGTAGGAAGGGCACAAGTACAAATGAAATCTGGTTATTTGTTCCCCAAGGTTAACACTCACTACTACGTAATATTCGAGCATTCAACTTAAACCGTCGGTAATCCATGGCACCGTCGGTCATTAGGATAAAAGCCGACTGACCGTCGGTTATTAAAATGAACCGTTGGAAATAAGGGGAATTCAAGTAGTGACTATATGCTAAATTAGATCGGAATCATGTAAATAAGAAATGTCCGTTATTTCACAGATCTTTCTTACATACTACTATATATGAAAGTTGGTCAGATTCGCTCCCCGATTTGCTGTCCACGTCGCCTATTAAACGCTGCCCGTCCGATCCGTGCGTCCTACGGTCCAGATTACCCCCAACCTCCACGACACTGTAGCTCCGGACTTTCTACCAATCATAAGCGAGAACGTGACAATTTTGCAGAAACACCCCTCACAAATCGAGACAGTGCTCCGCAGCCCACACTTTCTCGCTGCAGAGGACCTATCCGCAAATTCTAGAAAACCCACGGACCTCCCTGCAAAAATGCACACATTACCCCTCCCTCTCCTCTCTCTCACGTGAGCACGACGTCGCCGCCGGCGCCGACACGCGGCGTCGCCTCTCCGCTCCTCTCCCCACGAATCCAACCACACGCCGAGCTTCGCCGCCGCGTTCTCCACCTCCTCGCCGAGGATCGGCTGCCGGGACGCCCGAAATCGCCGCCGTCGTGCTCTCCTTCCCCGGCTCCGGCCGTCGCGCCGTAGAGCTCGATTCGCTCCTCTTCGACTTCACCTCGCCTCGCCGACCTCTCTATCGTCCTCCTGGCGTGACGCCGGTCCGGCTGGGCCTCTTCCCGACCTCTCCCGTGCCCTCCTTCGCTGTGCACGTGTTTTCCGTCCGCCGCCGCTGTGTTTCGGTCGTCGCCGGCGAGCCGGTGACCATTTGGTCCCGTGCTCCGCCTGTCCGGCTTCCCCGTGCCGTCTTCTCGCGGAAACGCGCTATTCCGACGTCGCGCGCGTCCTCAATTGAGTAGAGCGACCTCGCCGGACTTCGGTGCGACCTCGCCGGAGTTCGGCAGACTCCCCGCTGCCGCTCTGTGCCACTGACAATTGGGGCCCACACGTCAGAGATTTATTCTTTTCCGCAGCTATTTTACAAAAAAAAGAAAACCCCGACAAGTGGGCCCCTCCTGCCAGGTTTCCAATAATTTCAGAAAAAAACCTGAAAATTGTAAAATTCGTAACTTCTAATCTGTAATTCAAAAAAATACAAATAATATACCAAAATTTGCACAAAAAAGAAATCTTTGCAGCTAACACATTTCCATGCATGCTTAACTAACTTTAATAAAAATTATTAACAAGAAATAATATAACCTTTTAATATTAATTATGTAGCTTAGGGAAATTTTTTTCAAATTGTTGAATATTCGAACATACTCGAAACAACAAATTATAATTCAGTATAGGTATATTCTTGCAGGTTTAAAAAAAATTAATTACAACAACTAATATAACTTTTTCATACAAATTATGGAGTTTATGACTTTTTTATACAAATTATGGAGCTTATGGAAAAACATTTTCAAATTGCTGAATATTCGCAGATACTCAAAACAACAAATTCTAATTCAATACTGATATATTCTTTCAAGTTTTTCCGAATATATTATTCGAGACGTTCCCAAATATAATTTACGGTGAAGCTGTAAAATAATATTTCGATTTAAACCTTAATCAAAACAACTATTTCTCACAAGGACACGACGGTAATTATTTTTCTAAAGACAGTTTAATCATTGCATTTTCACGCTGACGAACAGAACTAACAACCACACGGGCGCGACGTGAAACTACAAACATATTTGAACATTTAAATTTGCTAAAAAATTGCAGATACTCCAGCTAACAAATTACGACGAATTTTAACATTTTAAATCACAACGTCCACGATGAGCTTTACTGGGTGATGGAATATAAGAGCTGCTTTTATTTAATTTCGACGATTATTTTTTAATGATCTACAAAAGATAAGAGAAATGTAAAACAATCCGAGTATTGTTTAAGCAAAATAAAAAGATAAAAAAGAAAGTACTGTTTAAGCAACGTTCCAATTCCTTAAACAAATGATAATGGAGTCATTTTTTTATAATACTCCAAAGATTTCACATCTCTCTTAATAATGGAGTCATTTGTCTAAAAACCATAAGCAATGTTCCAATTTATAATAACAAAGTCATCTGTCTAAAAAAAATCACAAAATATTTGGAGTATTATTTGAGCAAAAGAAAAAGATAAAAGAAATGTGAAATGTAAACTATAACAATAACTTCAAATCTATCCGTTGGAAAAAATATAACAAATATATCAACATGAACACGAAAATAAAACTCGACTATTTATGGCATATGATCAACTTCCAAATTTCAATATTTTAAAATTTCGAATGCATTTTCAAATCTGAGCACTTAATAGACGCAAAAAAAATCAAATATGACAAACATATCAACATGACCACAAGAAAAACGTTGGCTATTTATGTCATACGATCAAATCCCATATTTAAATATTTTAAAATTTTGAATGCCTTCCAAAACTGAGCATACAATAAACACAAAAATAATTCAAAAATGAATAACTTCCCAATTTTTACAATTTCTGAAATTTGAACAACTCACAACTGCAAACTTTTTCCTACAAATTCCAACATATTTAAATCTAAATAGCTTTTGAATGCGTACATCTCCAAATTTAAATTTTACCACACAGGCCAAACGGGCGCGGCATCATTTGGATAACTTTATGGAAAAACAATCATGTTTAAGCATTCCAACTCAAATTATAAATTTGAATATTTCAAAATTTCATATGGCTTTTAAACCTGATCATTCGGTAAACACTAAAAGAATCCAAATTTGAATAAATTCCAAATTGTACAATTTCCAAAATCTATTTGATCATTCCAACTCAAATTTCACATTTACATATTCCAGAATTTTAAATACCTTCCTAATCTGATCATTTTGCTAACATTAAAAGTATACAAAATTTGAATACATTTCAATACGGACAATCTCCAAAATCTCAACATTCTTTTAAGAAACTTTCAAACCTGACCATTCGGTAAACACTAAAAGAATTGAAATTTGAAAAATTTCCAAATTGTAATTTCTTAAAACCTATTTGATCATTCCAACTCAACTTTGACATTTACATATTTCAGAATTTTACCTACCTTCCAAATCTGATCATTTAGTTACCATCTAAAGAATACAAATTTCAATACATTCCAATTCGGACAATTTTCAAAATCTCAACATTCTTTTAAGCGCAAACTTTTTCGAATTCAAAAAATATTCATATTACAACAATTTTTTAAAGAAGATATTTGAAATTCATCAAACGGGCGCGGCATTGCCGCGCTAATATCCCTAGTAGACTAACTAATGGCGGACATCAATGTAGATGGGCCACGTACTCACTCCGTTTATAAATATAAAATGTTTTAGGTGTTTCTAATGTTGTCTAGATTCATACTAAATGGGTGAACATACACACTAAAACATGTCTAGTATATATTTGTATACATGTGAATGTGAAAAAAGGCTAAAACATTTTATATTTAGGAACGGAGGGAGTACTTATGATTCTGATTCCCAAATAATCGCGTGCCACGCGTATTCATTGAATGGGATCGTAGGTAGAAAACAAAAATTTCCTAACAACGATAACCTTAAACTAGACAGGATCTATACTATGCAGATATAGTAATACGCAGAAGATCGATATACGTACCCTCGTAGACCGATAGCGGGGATTACGCTCCCGCAACAAGCGTTGTCGAAGTAGACGACGTAGCCGACCTCGAGGTCGCGAAGATCTTGGCGCGACGAAGACGGCGATGATGATGGTGACACCGATCTCATGGTGGTGGAGATGAACACCTCCTTGCACCCCAAGTGTGGTGCCTCGCAGGGAGTCGCACACATACGGTGAAGATGACGACCTCCGGCTCCGATCCAGGGACGAGCAGCGGAAGACTTGGACCGGAAGACCAGCAGCACGGCGGTGTGCGTATGGTGGAGAGAACCTCAACCCAAGCGCTACCCCAATAGCGGAGTCACGCTCAAGGTGAGAGAGAGAGAGGAATTTCTAGTGAATTTCCAAGGCAAGGGGGCACCTCAATATATAGGTGGAGGGAGGCTGCCAGTCCTGCTGGCCGGGCGGTGTGGGACTATTCCCACACCCCCAACGCCCCAACCAGGTGCGCCGGCCCTAGGTGGGCCCCATGTGGCTCACCTAGGCCGGCCGGCCCTCCCCCCATTTTTTCCCTTTTTCTTTTGGGGATTTTCCCCTAATGGGCCTCTAAGGCCCATATAGGAAAACAACCTTTAAAAAATTCGAAATTAATTAAATAAAAATGTATTTAATTATTAATTACACTAATTAATATTAAACACATATTATCTAATTTATTCCGGCTCCGAAAACTATTTCGTCGCCCCCGAACTGCGTCGAATATCACCCGGAACACTTCCGGAGTGTTTGGAACACTTCCGATGTTCTTCTCTCTATTTTCTTCTCTACGTCGAATCTAAATAAACATGTCATCTCCCCTTAAGTGTGTTACCCTAGCGGTTCGAGATCTCGCCAGACATAATCGAGACACGCTCTCCGATTAATGACTAATTCGTGGACCTTGGATACCCATAATTGATCCCTGTGAGATAACGAATAACTTTGTCGTTCGAACCTATACATCGAGTCTTAAACCTTTTGCCTGGCGATACTTAGCGTGTCTGAGACTCGATCTTAGATATCATGATACCTAGCTTGATCTCGTTATCGACAACACTATCTTCTACTCGTCCATGATAATATGTCCCCGTGACCTAGTCACATGCTTGCAAGCTTATTTGACATAATCTCACCGAGTGGGCCCAGGAGTATCTATCCTGCTATGCGGATTGGCAAATCCCGCTCTTGATCCCTCATCTCAACATACTCCCTTCGATACCCGAGAGGGACACCGTTATTGCCATACTATATAAGTAATGACGTTTGATGCAATCAAAGCATCTTCCAGGAATAGCGATAAGAGTTGATCTCACGGTCAAAGGCGCAATGACTACGTCCTACAAATATTGGGTATGTCCATCACATCATTCTACCAATGATATGACTCCATTGTCAATTGACACCTACGTCACATGATCGGGAAACCTCGATCATCGATTGCACAATGAACTAGTTAAATAGAGGCGACTAGGGACCTGTTGTTTATCTACCACACGTGTATTAATGTTTTCGCTTAATACAGTTATAGCATGGTATAAAACATATTATGAACAATTTAGATATGACATAAACTATCTTTATTAAGTGCCTCTAGGGCATATCTCCTTCAGTCTCCCACTTGCACTAGAGTAACACTTAATCTAGTTTACCACTTTGGTAAAAGTTTAAACACCTATAGCAACTTGGTGCATACTTGTCTCGTGGAAGAGGAAGTTTAGTCAACGAATCTCCCACATTGAGATCTGTATGTACTTTGCAACACTTCTATGTCAACTCGTTTGACATCATTCCGTATCATATGATAACGGTGAAATATATTTTAGTCGATGGAGTGAGACTCGAACCTTCGCGTAGCATGGGCCTTAAAAGTCTAAGAGATCTATTAAGGGGAACCACACATGCTCGAAAACCGCTCAGTCCAATCACACTTGCTACTTCTGAAGTTGCCATATATTCTATACCTATGTAGATTATGCGACAGTGCATTCATATGCGACTTCGCAAGCTAACCATGTCTTTCTTCAAAACAAAGGACTTATCCTATATGAGATTTCTAGTCATATGGGTCAGTGTCATAACTTGCATCATCGTAACATTTTACGGCAAGTTGTCTTTTCACTCTTACCCTACACCAGAAAACATATCTTCAGTTCTCTTAGACACTGAAGAATATACTTAACGTTTGTTCATTGATCCATCCAGGGATCACTCTAGAACCCGTTCTTCAACCAAGAACTTGGGTCACACCAAGTCGAGCTTTCAGTTGATAGAATCTATGGCTGAGGCATAGAGGATGTCACCATCCTTTTCTTTCATTAGCTATCACTAAACGCCAAGATAAACTTAATATTTTACCTAGTCATACAAGCAAGAACCTTTTTCTTCGCTTGTTCTATTCTGAAACACTTCAGAATCTTAACCTAGGAAAATATTCCGACTTAATGTTATTAAGCCCTTTTTATCTATACAATTATAGACCTGATGCCTAATACTCCTAACTTCATTCATAGAAAATTTAATCACTTAAATAATCCTTTATACTTTACTAGAGGATCTGTATCATTCTCAATATGTCATTACATATAAAATCAGGAATGACACTAGCTCCCACTTAAATACGCCTTCCGTATATAAGACCAGGGAATTTCTTTTAGCTCCCACTCAAATATGCCATTCACATATAAGATCAAGAAAAGCTACTTAGCTCCCACTCACTTCTTTGTAAATGCAGGTTTCTTCAACTATTTTGGACGACTCCAAAATCATTTGATCACATTATCAAAGTGAAGATTCCAGCTCCGATATGCTTGCTTCAGCCCATGAATGGACAGCTAAACTTGCATACATGTTTAGCATCCTTAGGATCACCAAACCATTTCATTGTACTAATTACAACTCTTTCTTAATGATACCATTAAGAAACATGGTTTCCTTATCCATCTATCAATTTCTCAATTTGAAATTATAGTAATTGCTAAACGACCCGAATAGATTTAGGCTTCGCCACTTGAGACAAAATCTCGTTGTGGTCAACTTTTGAATCTGTCGGAACTGTTTTACGACAAATCGATCCTTATCAGTGTCTATTCTCTCATAAAATTCCATATTCCATTAACGGCCTAGATGCCATCAAGAAGATCACCCAAGTCATTACTTGGTAACCGTACATGGATTTTATTCGGATCATATATGGCTCATAGCCATTTCTCGGACTTAGGTCTACCATCTTTCTTCGTAGTTCGTAGGTTTGTCATGTTCCATTAACATGACCTTCATAACAAGTTGTCGTACCACACAATGCGGAACACAACCCCTTACGCCTACGTTTTAGTATGAGCTCAGAGCATCATGATCTTTATCACCAGCTTCCCTTAAGTTGAGGAGGACACACCGGAAACAGTTTCCATTGTGCCACTCTGATGTCTGGAGAGAAAGTTCAACTTTGTCTTGCTCTACTTTCTTTCTCACTTATACCCCTGGACAAGAAACTATTTCTTTTGCAAGGTATATTCTGGCAACGACTTTGCCTATGTCGTGAGACATGTACCCAACTAATTCTTTAGGTACGGTACACTACAAAGATTTATCCATTTTAGGTTTGATCACATCGAAACACTAAATTACTGAAACGAAATCTAGCTAAAAGCCATGCCATCACTCATATGGTATTGTCTCCACGGATTAGACGGTTTCCCTATTATCTAACGTGAATGTTTTGTTTCTACCATATGACTCCAATGATCACAATAATTCAATAAGAGATTTTATTTACCACACACTATCAATAAGGTGCGATTACGACATCAAAACACACCATAACATTATGGTGTTCCATGCGACGTAATTTGTGGAACTCTTTTCACAAGTCTTACAATGATATACCAAACTTACAACTCAAATCTTTAATTTCTCGATCTGTATCGCAGGAATTTGATTTTCTTGTTAAGTTTATCTTTCTACTTCACATTCGAACTTGTTTGATCAAATCAAAACCTTTCAGACCAACATTTGATCAAGTGGATATATCCATATCTACTCGAATCATTTGTGAAGTTAACGAAATAAAGATTTCCACTACACGTTAATTACTTCATTGATCCACATACATCTATATGCATGATTATCAATGAGTTATATGCCCGCTTTCCGAAAACGGTGTCTTAGTTATCTTGCAAGTGTCAAAAGATCAAATCTAAGGACTTGTAGATCCATCTGTATGGAGCTTCTTCATTGACTATAACATTGACATGACTTAAACATTAGTGCCACAAGAATGTGGTGTCTTTATTAAGTTTTTATCCTTTGGCATTAATGTTATAAATGTGACCACTACTATCTAGATTCACATATGAACATTCCATTCACGATCGGTGTACAATCATTTAAAGATATAGCTCATAAATGTAGGACAACGATTTATCACTAACAGAAATGAACGATTGTCTCGCAAGAGGGAGACACACTTATAATGATCAGGCTAGCAAGCGATCAAAAGGAATATTAGTTCAAATCCAAATTAATCCAAATGGCGGATGTCGAGAGAGAGTGTCTATGGCCATCACAGCATGTTTGCCTGCCATCATTAACACACATTGTCTCCTCATCCTTCCAAGCCACTCAAGCAGAAAATCTTGTTTCATTAAACAGGACCAGCATCAACACTTAATCACTGCATAGAGTACTTGTTAAGGTAAACATTCATAACATGTATATCATATATACTCCATTATCATTGATGAATTTCCGGCGATCTGTATCATCTTCTAGATTCTGCAATCAAGAATTCATGAAGGTGAATGATTCTCCTTTAATGACACAGTCTATGACAAAAATATTTGCATCTGGCAACATTTTTTGTCATCCAGTGATCGAGCTAAGCGAGGCGTCACAATGTCATCAAGTATGACCAATGTCATCTGGTATGACTAATGTCATCAAGTATGACTGCCACGCGCTCCTTTATTGTGAGTGTTCTCTTCCATCTTGGTTGAGAAGAAAAACAGTCAAAGTACTGATAAACTTCATCAACCCAACTTGCGGTGTAATTCGAGTTTTAGCGACCATCTCATATGTTCGCGATCTGACAACTCGCACCCACAGTTAATTCTCTATGGCGGAGATCATAACATATACTAGACTATGATGATATTATCCACACAAAACTTTAATAATCCAAATTATCCTTTTGTTAGCGGAATCTCCGGGTTTATCTCCTAGCGGGTATTGTATCATATAGAGCTAACAGTTTAAACAAGGAGTATCCTCAAGCTACCGTATAAAACTATGAAGTTTGGACCCAACCTTTTTAAGTATCTCAATCGCAAGAATGCGCCTAAATTTTAAAGATGGCTATCACATTGGTTAATATCCACAAAGGTTTTGCAAAAACACAAAGACTTTGTTCATAATAAAATAGGGTTCAAGTTTTAGTAAATTAAAACTACCAGAACTCCCACTCAAAACGAATATCCCTCTAATCGTTTTAGTGATTACACGACCTCATCCATTATGCAACCCCTCATCGTCAGAGTCGGCAACATAACTTCAAAGGTAGACATCGACATGTCAATCACAACAACTCTGTGACTCGTGCTTAACCTTTCGGTCACCGTGTTCCGAGGTCATGTATGTACATGCAAGGCTCGCCATAATAACCTTCAGTGTATACGCTTATGCAAACATGTCTTACACCCACTGTATGCGAACGGCGATATGTCTGACACCCGATCGTCACGGCCTGCCTCCTTCGCGCCCACAATATAAGATGCATACAACAACATAACATCAATATGTAATGCTACGTGATATGGTCCTTGCGCCGATGGTCTCCTTCGCGCCCACAGTTTATAAACAATTTATCAAACCTACCTTGACCATATCACATTGCCCCTGCAAAATAAAGTTAGACGCTTTCTATTTTATCTTTTGCATATTTTACGTGGCTTGGGGCTTTCGTAAATAGAACCGGTTTCATACCTATGAACCTATGACCACAACAACGATCAAATAATTGCAGGTATATTCATCCCTTTCGGGCCCTCCATTGAAAATGCAAAGCCAACTAAAGAGAGAGAGACAGACACCCGCCAGCCACATATACGGTACAAGCCGCATGTCAGTTGTGGAACCAGTCTCGCGTAAGCGTACGCGTAAAGTCGGTCCGGGCCGCTTCATCAACTCAATGTTGCCGACAATGCAAGTGCACGCGAGAGGGTAGCAAATAAAAGAACGATGCCCCGTGATAAACACGGGTTCTAAAAGCGTACGGCTATATCTATGCATAGATCGGCTCTAATACCACTGAAGGGGATCGTAGGCAGAAAACAAAAAAAATTCTAACAACGATAACCTTAAACTAGCCAGGATCTATACTATGCAGATATAGTAATACGCAGAAGATCGATATACGTACCCTCGTAGACCGATAGCGGGGATTACGCTCCGGCAACAAGCGTTGTCGAAGTAGACGACGTAGCCGACCTCGAGGTCGCGAAGATCTTGGCGCGACGAAGACGGCGATGACGATGGTGACACCGATCTCATGGTGATGGAGATGAACACCTCCTAGCACCCCAAGTGTGGTGCCTCGCAGGGAGTCGCACACATACGGTGAAGATGACGACCTTTCTGGCTCCGATCCAGGGATGAGCAGCGGAAGACTTGGACTGGAAGACCAGCAGCACGGCGGTGTGCATATGGTGGAGAGAAACTCAACCCAAGCGCTAACCCAATAGCGGAGTCACGCTCAAGGTGAGAGAGAGAGAGAGAGGAATTTTTGGTGAATTTCCAAGGCAAGGGGCACCTCAATATATAGGTGGAGGGAGGCTGCCAAACCTGTTGGCCAGGCGGTGTGGGACTATTCCCACACCCCAACGCCCCCAACCAGGTGCGCCGGCCCTAGGTGGGCCCCATGTGGCCCACCTAGGCCGGCCGGCCCTCCCCCATTTTTTCCCTTTTTCTTTTGGGGACTTTCCCCTAATGGGCCTCTAAGGCCCATATAGAAAAACAACCTTTAAAAAATTCGAAATTAATTAAATAAAAATGTATTTAATTATTAATTACACTAATTAATATTAAACACATATTATCTAATTTATTCCGGCTCCGAGAACTATTTCGTCGCCCCCGAACTCCGTCGAATATCACCCGGAACACTTATGGAGTGTCTGGAACACTTCCGATGTTCTTCTCTCTATTTTCTTCTCTACATCCAATCTAAATAAACATGTCATCTCCCCTTAAGTGTGTTACCCTAGCGGTTCGAGATCTCGCCAGACATAATCGAGACACGCTCTCCGATTAATGACTAATTCGTGGATCTTGGATACCCAGAATTAATCCCTGTGAGATAACGAATAACTTTGTCGTTCGAACCTATATGTCGAGTCTTAAACCTTTTGCCTGGCGATACTTAGCGTGTCCAAGACTCGATCTTAGATATCATGATACCTAGCTTGATCTCGTTATCGACAACACTATCTTCTACTCGTCCGTGATAATATGTTCCCGTGACCTAGTCACATGCTTGCAAGCTTATTTGACATAATCTCACCGAGTGGGCCCAGGAGTATCTATCCTGCTATGCGGATTGGCAAATCCCGCTCTTGATCCCCTCATCTCAACATACTCCCTTCCGATACCCGAGAGGGACACCGTTATTGCCATACTATATAAGTAATGACGTTTGATGCAATCAAAGCATCTTCCAGGAATAGCGATAAGAGTTGATCTCACGGTCAAAGGCGCAATGACTACGTCCTACAAATATTGGGTATGTCCATCACATCATTCTACCAATGATATGACTCCATTGTCAATTGACACCTATGTCACATAATCGGGAAACCTCGATCATCGATTGCACAATGAACTGGTTAAATAGAGGCTACTAGGGACCTGGTTGTTTATCTACCACACGTGTATTAATGTTTCCGATTAATACAGTTATAGCATGGTATAAAACATATTATGAACAATTGATATATGACATAAACTATCTTTATTAAGTGCCTCTAGGGCATATCTCCTTTATTCATCCCCTTGTATTCATACTTTTTTTAGATAATAGTCTTTCGGCTCGGGTTTATATTAATGAAGCCCTGCAGTAGCAAGGTTCAAAACACAAAGGTCTACTGGGTTACCAGCTTTTTTGCAAAGATGGGGTTACCAGCTTACAAGTATCATACATAACTTAAGGAGAGTTTTAACCCACAAACGGCAAGCATAGAGGTTTCAACATGAACCAAGGTAGCTAAAGAAGCAGCAACATCAGGTGGTAGCAGCCCTTCTGGAGTATGTCATAGGTCTCCTCGCACTGATCCTAGGTCATCTCCCACTGCCGCGTCGGCTGCCAGTTCACCTTCGACCTTGTGACAAGTGGTCAATTTGCCAATCAGCTACCAGGACCACACCCTAGCACACAACAATATTACAAAAGGTGGGTACTCCATGATCAGCAAGCTTTGAACAAAATTATTCTAGTACACAGCTTATTTATTGGTTGAGCTAGCTGCTGATTGACAATCCTATCAGGCGCAAGTTTGTAATGCATCTCATTCCCAACTGTCACCACTAAACCATCAATCCTACTCATTTCCATTGGTCACTCCCTCCTTACTTGTTCTCTCTGTTGCAAATGAAGGGGGCATACATGTCAAGGTTGTTTCAGGTGTTGGTTTCGTATATATATATGGAGGATTTGTGTAGTGAAGCGGGATTTTAGTATCTCACCAACAAGCACGGATGAGGTTGTACTATCTCGTAAATAAATTTCCAAGTTACTACTTCGTACTAAGGGCACACAAGGACAAGTGCAATATTGTTATTTATTTAGTGAGGCCAACATTGGGAATGTGTCCGGTTTGTCGGATCCAATGTGGCGGGTGTGTCCGAGGCAACACGGCGACGGGTCGAGAAGCTCATGTGGCCAGCGATTGGAGGACGACGCGATTCAGAGGACGCTAAGAACAGAGTTGGGGGCGGCTACGGGAACGGTGACAGCGGTGGCACGGAAGCCCAAACCCTAGCCCGCCATGGCTACAGGACGAGAGAAGGCGAAAATGATTCGGGGCGGCGTCTATCTCGACCATTTGCACGGGTGGGTTTGGATTATATTGCGGTGGCAGGTTCTCTGTAAATAACGGAACTTTTGAGGGCAGCTTGGTCCGACGCAACTCGAGAAGCAGGAAAAGCTGGGGAAGCACATCCTCCATAGCTTTCGCTCGTGCTCCCTACTGCAGTTCATTTTCGGACAGCGCTTCTGTCCAGCGCATTCCTATTTGAAGGTGTTTGGGCTCCTGCTTCTCCTTTTGGACACCAGACAAACAGACGACCCAGACCCTAAACGAACGAGAGCGCTGCACCGACACAGCGCATCGCTCTATTTTAGGGAGATGATATACATCGCCCGCAGCGGGCGCTTCGGGCTAACACCGCCTGAAGGGCGCCCGCTAATGGGCCGGCCCATTCGGTGATAGGTTTGCTTTTTCCCTTTCTCTTATGTTTTTTTCATTTTTTTTTGGCATGTTTCTCTATTTTTTGTACGTTTTCTTTTTGTTTTTTTTTCTTTTCTTTTAATTTCACTTTTTTGGTTTCTTTAAAAATGTTAGATTTGAAAAAAAAATCAGATTTCAGATAATATTCAAATTTGAAAATGTTCAAATTCAAAATTTGTTCACATTTGAAAATTGTCCAAATTCGAACATCGTGAACATTGTTTGTTCAAATTTGAACATTGTTCACCTTCAAAAATCATTTAAATTTGAAAGTTGTTCACATGCGAAAATTGTTCTTCCGAAATTTGTTCACATTCGAAAATTGTTTTATTGAAATTTGTTTACATTCAAAAATTGTTTAAATTTAAAAATGTTCAGATTTGAAAAATGTTCAAATTCGAAAGTTGTTCACATTGAACAATTGTACAACATTTTTAAAATTCGAACATTCTTTGCAATCACAAAAAATTAAAAAAAAGGAATAATAAAACAAAAAAGAAAACGAAAACGAAAACAAACAGAAAACAAAAAAGAAGGAAAACAGGAAAAAGAAATAATGAAATTAAGAACTAAATGAAAATGGGTCGGCCCATTAGCGCGGCCGTTTGGAGCCGCCTGCAGACGATATATAGGAATTGACTCTGTTTTCAGCGGGAGGTGATATATGGCGCCCGTGGGCGGCGGGTTCGCCCCGCACCGACTGCGTGGATCGCTCCGCGCAGCCTAAATGGGCCGACCCAATTAATTCGTGCCGAGAAAACGTTTCGTTCTTCTTTTTTTGTTTTTGTTTTCTTTTCTGTTTTATTTTTTAAATGAACTATTTTCCATTTTGGAACCATTTTCAAAATTTGGAACCATTTTCAAAAATGAGCAAATTTTTTTAAAATTTGGAATCATTTTAAATTTGGAACCATTTTAAAAAATGAACAATTTTCAAATTTGGAACCATTTTCAAAATGGAAACATTTTTAAATTCGGAACCATTTAAAAAATGAATCAAATTTGGAACCATTTTTAGATTCGGAACCATTTTCAAAATGGAACCATTTTTTTAATTTGGAACCATTTTCAAAAATGAATAATTTTCAAATTTGGAACCATTTTTAAATTCGGAACCATTTTAATAATTGGAACCATTTTCAAAACTGGAAACATTTTTAAAAATGAGAAAATTTCATTTTTTTAATTTGGAGCCATTTTTAAAAATGAACAATTTTCAAATTTGGAACCATTTTCAAAAGGGAACCATTTTAAATTTGGAACCATTTTCAAAAAATGAATAATTTTCAAATTTGGAACCATTTTTTAATTCGGAACAATTTTCAAAATGGAATCATTTTAAATTTGAAACCATTTTCAAAAATGGATAATTTTCAAATTTGGACCATTTTTAAATTCTGAACCATTTTCAAAATCGGAACCATTTTCAGTTTTGGAACCATTTTCAAAATTGGAACCATTTTCAAATTTGGAACCATTTTCAAAAATAGAACCATTTTCAAAATTGAAACCATTAAAAAAATAAAAGAACGAAAAATAATAAGAAAAAGAAAACAAAAACAAAAAATAAATAGAAAAGAAAAAATAAACGAAAAAGAAACAGAAAAGAAAAAAAGGAAAAAGGTGCCAGACGGGCCGGCCCAGTAAAGCTTCGCGGCACGAAATCCTGCAGGCAGCGCGCGATAAGCGCCGCTAACGGGCGGCATATAGGGTTTGCGGTTTTCAGCGGCTCTGCTCGGTTTACTGGAGTTGTAGTTGAAGAAAGGCCAATGTTAGATGGGCCGGTTATTCCCGTGATGTAGCCCGACAGTGGAGGCAGACGTTGCTTCCTCTCTATTTTTTTTAACACGAAAATATTCCACTGAAAAAACCAATACAAGATATTTTACCCAGGGATCTAAAAGATTGTTTTTACAGGTTACAAACGCTCTGAACATTAAAGAAAACCCAAAAAAGAAGTCTGCAGAGAATTGACAAAGTTCACTGTTTTCAAAGTGTAAAGCAAATACTAGTCCTGACCCATATGCTGCTGTAGCCACTAGCCAGCTCACTGACGTTCGCCGAGCTTACTATTCCAATCGCAAACCATTTGGCGATGATCGTGTTGTTCATCTTGCTCTTTGTATGTACATGAGCTCTACATGTTTGTTTTATGATAATATGGTGTCTTACTCTGTAGATCCGTTTGCTGAGGCAAATGCTAAGGATGCTAGTGCAGGCAAAGGAGAAAAATATCATGTGCATGTGCGCATCCAGCAGCGCAACGGCAGGAAGAGTCTGACTACTGTTCAGGGCTTGAAGAAAGAGTACAGTTACAACAAGATCCTCAAGGATCTCAAGAAGGAATTCTGCTGCAATGGCACAGTGGTCCAGGATTCCGAGCTAGGCCAGGTATGATACTGTCGGCCATGCTTCAACTTGTATTCAATTCTCCGATGATGTTGGTATACTGACTAAGCAGTTTACTGCTGCAGGTCATTCAGCTTCAGGGTGATCAGCGCAAGAATGTTGCTACTTTCCTAGTTCAGGTACTTTTTACCTCCTCAACATGAATACCAACTGTCAGTTTGTCAAGGTTTTCTTATCTGATAGACTTTATTCTTTCTACTAGGCTGGGATTGCGAAGAAGGACCTCATCAAGATCCACGGCTTCTAGGCTGCCTATAAATGCTTGTACGCAAAAATATCACATATCGTGCGCTACCAGATAGTACTGGAAGCCTCGAAGCTTGAACCCGTGATACTTCTAGCTATTTCTTCTCTATATTGAAGACAAAAGGCTATTGTCGCCGTTGAAACCGTTTGTTGCTTGATGCAAGTTGTATTGTCACCCCCATTATGCTGCTCTACCAGCGTATCAGTTTGGCTTGTCTGAGATGTTGCCGGCTAAATAAACTATCCAATCGTTTGCTTATGTCTCTGTGTTTGGTCCCTCTGTTATACAACCGTATCTGATGATCCTGATACAACCGTAAATGGTTACTTGTGCTGTTCAGTATTTTCTACCCTGTTTCCTAATCACATAGTGTGTAATGGAGCCTGTTCGTGATAAGTAATCGGGCTATACACATGGTTCTGCGATTATTGCAGTCTGGTTGCTGAGGCGATTTAGAACGGGGTACTGCACGTCCGCAAAACGGCTGCCGTTTTATGTTAGAACGCGGTAATGGGACGCCTCAGTTAGGAGCTCATCATGCTCATGGAGTCATGGTCCTTCGTTGGCAGAGGAACATACATAACAAATCACGAAAGTAACGATCTGTCGCATCGCAGGAGTAACGAGGGACGGTGTTTTCCTGAATACGAATTGGAGTGTGGCTGGAGAAATCCTTCCCACAGACGAATCATATTATTTGCGTGATACAACCTCATTTTTTCTGACAGTAGTTTGTATTTATAGAAAACAGATAGGTAAAAGTTTAGAAGTACTGAATCTGAATTTTCACAAGTGAATCAACCAATTTTATTCTCAACCTACATCCTCCATCCAGCTAAAGATACTGCTGGGACAGTGTGCTAGTAACAATTTTTTTCATTGGTTTTGGTTAGGGTGTGCCAGGCCCAGACAGTAGGGCGACGCATGGGCGACACTTGGCCCCAGTAGCAAGCTACCGTGGTGGGCCCTATGGCCACTTAAACCACATATCAGATATTCCTCCGATCCAAAAAGACGGTCGCAGGTCTAGCGTTAAAACATACGTACGTAGTTCTTTTTCTACGCCCCTTAATCTGAACCGGAGGGAGTATTAAACTGATAAGAACAGATACTACACTTGATCTTAGCCAAAAGGCCGAGAAAGGTATGCTTCTCCCTGTCGCCCAGGGTCGGCTTATATAGCGCGTCCTCGCCTCCCTCGTGGTCTCGCTGCGCGAGGTGGGACTAAACGAAACGAGAGCACTGCACCGGGCACCGGCACAGCACATCGCTGTGTCCTGACTCCTGAGGCCTGAGCGGCTCTGCTGGGTTTGTTTCGGGTGCCTGAAGAAAGCCCAATATAGATGGGCCGGTGTGTCCCGTAATGTAGACCAATATAGACGTAAGACTGATGCAGCACGAGCTGATTCATGGGTGTTGCTTCCTCTCTGTTCCTTTCAATCCGAAAATATTCCAGTAAAAAAACCAATACAAGATATTTAACCCAGGGATCTAAAAGATTGTTTTTCTTACAAGTTACAAACGCGCTGAACATAAAAAATAAAAATGTCCACGGAGAATTGCCAAAGTTTTTTTTAAAAAAAGAGATAAGCGAAAACAAGCCCTGATCAATATGCTGCTGTAGCCAGCTCACTGACGTTTGCCAAGCTTCCAGTTCCAAACGCAAATCATTTGGCAAAGCTGTTCAACATCCATCGGCCTCTAGATCCCTGGACACACGCGGATTTTACCAAACGCTTGCTCCTTTACGATGCATAGCAAATTAGCAACTCAAATTTGTTTGTTAACCTCCATTTCCGCCGCAAAGTTTTGGTCCAGCAGAAGCCGAAGATACAAGGTCACCAGGACAAGATATGGATGGAGTACTAGAATATACAGAATGTCAGATTTCAACAGCAGAAATGGAACGAATTAGCCATTAAGGAAAAAGCTATAAACTTGATTAAGTGATGCATTGACTGAAGATTACAACTACTATTACATCTGATTACATGGACGTCGTGAATTTTCTACTCGAGGTAAGGGCTATCAGAACATGAATTAGGTACAGCCAGCGATAGCACAAATTTCAGGGCCAATGATGCAATGATCCTTCTTCCAGTTCAGAGAGGCAAAGGTCGTTCTATATCTTCTGCCTCAATGCTTGACGCAGCTGGAGCTTGCGGCCGTCGACTTTCGATTCTAGAAGGTTGGACTTCAGGTTGTGCTTCTGCACGACTTGAGGCCACTTTATGCGTCCCTTCATTGCTCGAACCACGTGAGGGTTTACTGACTCCGGGCTCCACTCTCCTACGCTTGGTGAAACCGTGCACACTTCGCTGCTCTTCAGAGTGGGCGAAAGAGCGGAGTTCGACATTCTTCCGCTTGAGAGCCTACCGTTAGGTAACTCTGATCCTATCTTCTTAAGGCCATTGTCGTTCGATGATCTCCAGAGTCTGGCGAAAGAAGACCCTTTCTTCCGGTACTTCTCTGCTGTTGTTGAGCAGACTTCACTGATCTCACTATTGCAGTCATCGCAGTCCGTTCCACTCACTGATGCGCCATTTTGTCCACCGAAGCCGTTTACTGACGGTTCACTTCCGTCTGGTGAGTTGCTAGAGCCGTGCTCATCAACATGGCTAACAGTCTCCCATCCGCTATCATCTTCCTCTTCGTTTCTGGCACAGGGTTGGTGGGGATACTTCTTTGATGGTTTTTCCAGGAAGATGTCAGTTTCAGGCTTACTGTATGGATCTTTGTTGCATGACTGGTGGGGGTATCTCCGTTACACTGCCCAATCTCCTTCTCGCTAGTATCTTCCCTCTGTCTGAGCTCCTCAAATACAGCAAAAATATCCTCTGAAGCAGGTGGTGGTTTGTAAGAGAACTCCTTGACATCATGAAACTTCATAGAGCAAATTGCTTCCTTGAGCCTTTCTGCATCTCTTACTGTTTCTTTATCTACGCTATTGCCTCGGTGGGAGCTGAGGAAAGCCTCAATCTCAGACTGAAGGTTGCTCAGCTGTGAATACTTGCTGTCTAGCGTCAGTCTTGCGTCAACAAGCTTCATCTGAACCCTCTCTTCACGCCAAACCTCCGCCATCTGCAACATCTTCTTTTCTTCCTCCACTTCATCTCTCATCTTCATAGATTCACTCTTCAGAGCCTCAACCTCAGCCTTGTCTTCCGCAATCTCCTTTGCTAATTCGTCACACACCTCCTCCATAAGCTCCCTGGCCTTTCTCTCCTTTTCATAATCTTGCGAGTATCGCTTTGCTACTGACTTCAACTCGGATAGCTCACTGACCAACTTGGAATTCATAATTTCTGCCCTTTGTCGGTTCTTCCTCTCCCGGTTCAGACCATCTTTAACACTATCAAAGATATCTCGAACCTTATCATGCTCCCTGCTCCTCCAGGTAGCCTTTTCCTCAGAAAGGCTCCTTAACATGTGATCAAGCTTCTTCTTTGCAGACCGACTCTCAGTTTCAAGCTCATGAATCCGGCTGCGGGCCTGCATAAGCTCTGCTTTCAGTGCAGAGACTTCTGCATCAGCAGTCACCGGATATTGGTCAAAGGAATCATAGTCAGCGTCCCTGAATGTGTTCAGGCACCGACGGTCCCACTTGGTTGCCACCTCCATTTCGATTCGAGGTGATGGAGAGTAAGCTCCCACCTAATTTAGGATAAAAAGCATTTGATCAAAAACAGAGCATAAGAAATGAAGGTGGTAAACTGTACTCCAAGTAATAATTCATGAACAAGAAATATACCTCGTGAATGCTGCCATTGACAAGGGGCTTTCTTCCTGACCTGCCTTCCAGGACAGCTTTATAGTAATTGCACCGATCCGGCGTATGCAGGGGCTTCGGGTTAGGCTGCAAATTCGTCATGTTAGCTCAGCTCACCACAAACACTTTAAAACTACATATTAACAGAGTGTGTTACAAAGTTTACATGTCAAATGGCGTAAAAACTGTCAAAAAACAATCTGGTCACCATTACATAGTATGATAGTCGCACTAACAACATCTATATCTAGGGACCACGAGCAACCTAATAAGAGTACCGTGGAGATAATAATGGAAATATGGATATGTGACATTATCCCTGGGCCCAATTGATGGAGATACATGGAAAACTAAGCAATCTGGAACCATAATGATCACCAAATGCTTCAGCACATAAAATGGACTTGCTAAAATATAAGCATAAAACCAACAAAAACAGCTGTTCCAAATCGATCCACAAACATGTACTCTGCTATCTCTTCCTAAACCAAAATTTACTCGGCCAAGTTGCTAATCATTGCAGTGCCATCAAAGTCCAGCCCAGCATAAGCTGTGGGGTTGACACCCATTTGTGCGAGATGCTAAAATTCCACCTCGAGCTCAAAATCCCCACCCTCAAATGGTGCCTTCACGGCTTCACCCCTCGAACTGGTGAGTGGTGACACAATGTGCTGCGGTAACAACATTGTGACAAAATTTGCGCCCAACACAGCCGATCCCTTCACCCATTGGATGCGCAGATAGAGTAGCTTTCAGAAAATCGGCTCATGACTTTTAGAAGAGTTCCAAGTTGGCCCTCCCTAAGATAAGCCTACGACCGACAAAACTAAAAATCACAGAGCACCAAACCACCCAACTCCTAACAACTTCACCGCTGATTTCCCCAAAGCACGGCCGCATGAAACCCTAGAACGCCACAGCAGCTCAGACATACACAGCCACCGGGAGATGAGATCCACGAGGATCTCGAGACAAATCCTACCTCGAACCGACGTCGCGCTTCCCCGGACTCCCGCGGAGGCGCCTGCGGCGGATGCACCCGCCACAGCGCCGCGGCGATCTTCCTGACGGACGCGGGCGCGCCGGCAGCGCCGGTGGGCGGGGCAACGGCGTCCCCGGGCCACCGCAGCGGCGGGGTGGCCGGCGGGGCGGCCGCGCGGCGCGCGGAGGCGAGGGAAGGGCTCTGGACGCGCAGCCGGCGGCGGGGGCGGGGGCGTGAGGCGGACCCCGGGCCCGCGGCGGCGTCCGGCTCCTTGGGGCTGGGCGGGGACCTCGGCTGCGGCAGGGGGCGGCGGGAGCGCGCCATTCGCCGCGGGTGGCTCACTGGGCGTGGAGGGCGGGGGTGGATGGCGGCGAGGGCGGTGGCATTCACCGGGGGATAGCGCGCGAGGTCGGGATGGCGGGCGGTGGAGAAATGCGTGCGAGTCTGCGAGATCCAGTACTCTGCAGTGGTGGTTTTGATACGACTGGTGGTACTCTAGTAGTGTAGGCCTGTGGGGAGGGGACTGAGATCCGGTGCCCCGCTGAAGGCAGGGCACAGCGTGCCCTGAGGCAGTGGATCCACCATCGGCTCCCCATCCGACGGCCACGCTTCTCCTACCCACCTCAACTGACGGAACCTCCGCGATGCCGGGGTTGTCCTCCTCCTCTACGCCGTGGTTGCTCACCGCCGCCATCGTCGTTCCTCCCGGACCGCCTCGCCTTCCTCTCCCCCCCCCCCCCTTGCCCGCAGCGCGCCATCGACCTCCTCTTCCTCCTCGCCCTCTCCCTCCGCGCACGCTTCCTTTTCCCGCAGCACCCACGAGGAGGAGCCCCTGCTCGGGAAGCCCGCGCCGGCCGCGGCCAGCCGCGGGAGGAGGAGCTTCCGGCACAGGCTCGCGCCGCCGGGTCTCTCGTGCTCCTCGCGCTCGCGGCCCTGCGCCACTCCACTCCTCGGGACGCTCGCCACCGCCGCGCTCTGCTCCGGGTCCGCCGCCGTGGGGCACGCCTTTGGTGAGCCCCTTCTCCCCGATGACCCCATCGCGTTCGCGGGGCTCCTCCTCTCGCTCCCCCTGCTTCGCGGTCGACGGATCCACCGGCCTGGGCATCGCCGCGGAGGCAACGTCGACGGCCACTAGCCAGGAGGAGGAGCGGACCGGTGCTTGTTCAGATTACGCGACGGCGTGCTGGCTCTCGTTGGCGAGGTTCACCTGCATCAACCCGCTCATCGCCAAGGGCTCCAGAGCGGCGCTCGGCGCTCAAGACGTCCCGCTGGCCCGCGCCGGCGCCGGGGTCCAAGGCTGGACACCCGGTGGCCACCGCGATGCTGCGCTCCTTCTGGCCCAAATTCCTGCTCACCGCCGCGCTCGGCGTTGCGCACCTCTCGGTCATGTACATCGGCCCGTCGCTCGTGGTCATTTTCGTCCAGTTCGTCCGCCACGGCGGAAACATGGCGGAGGGGCAGAGGCTGGGCATGAGCATCCACGAGGCGGCGGGAACATGGCGGAGGGGCACTGCTCTGCTCGGTGACGGGAGCAGCAGCTCGCCTCGCGTCGTCGCGCGTTGAACAGAGGAAGGGGACGCCAGCGAACCATGGACGGCGGCGGCGGACGGCCATCTCTTCCGTCGGCAGCGGCGGAGGGCGCCTCCGCCGCGGACGAACCTCAGGACGCGCGGGTGATTCGGGAGCTCCTCCGCTCGATGGGGCTCGGCGAGGGCGAGTACGAGCCGCGCGTCGTGCATCGCGTGCGTGTCTAGGTGAGAAACAGAGGAAGAAGAAGAGCAACCCGGTCCAATTTTGCGTTGACCCGTTGTGGCCGTCGGATGGGGAGTGGATGGTGGATCCACTGCCTCAGGGCACGCTGTGCCCTGCCTTCAGCGGGGCACCGGATCTCAGTCCGTGGGGAGGCTAGAGAACGTGGGATGGGGAAAGGGCAAGGGTGAAAAGGAGATGGATGGAATGGGAGTTGTTTGTTTGTTTTTTTCATTTCTCCTTTGGTTTTTTTCGTTGGTTTGTTTACTTTTCGACTTGTTTTTTAGTTTGTGATGTGTGATAGTGAAATGTTTTTGTGTAGATTTGGATGTTGGAATGGTTTGAGCATTTTTGGATGGTGTTGATGTAGACTTCTTTTTTGAACCGAGATATTGACTTCTTGTCTCTCCGTAGAATGAACTCAGATTTTAATAGCAAAAAATTAAGAGTTCTATCACGCCATTTTCTTTCCCATTTCCTCTTTCCATTAAAGGATAACCAGAGAGGCAGAGGTTTTGATTTTCGGCACCACCTCCGGTGAATCCTCTATCCGTTGTGTAGATTTGTATAGGTGATGCATCGAGGGAGGAGGCAGACATATCCAACGTTTCCATTTCGATGGCGTCGAAGATCGGGTGATTCTGGGGCTAGCGAGGGCCGACATGACGCAATGGTAATTGTCCCACCTTTTAAAGTAGGCCGGGAATATGGACAGTGAAAAAGAGGTGTTACGACCCCTGACCCATGGCATGCTTCTCTGGAGATTCATGCGACAACGATAGTCACACAACACGATGTAGATAGATGGAAACTCTAATTTGCAACTAGTTGCACCCGCAACTCATTCTCGGATACCCCACTTCGAAGTTTTCGAAAATCACGAAATAAATCATCCACATAGATTATGTTGAATCTTGTGCACCCAAAAAATTTCATCTAAAAATATGATCATCTGCAACCTGTGCAAAAATGACAAATGAAAGTTTAAATAGTGTCACCACTATTCAGACACTATTCAAACTTTCATTTGTCTTTTTTGTACAGGTCATGTATGATCATATTTTTGGATGAAATTTTCTGGGTACACAAGATTCAACATAATCTATGTGCATGATTTGTTTCGCAATTTTTGAAAACTTCGAAATGGGGTATCCGGAAATGGGTTGCACCCGTAACTAGTTGCAAATATTTCGAGTCCGTAGATAGAGGAATCTTTAATGAGCTACTTTACAAATTCTTTTAACATGTTTTTTCTATAGGAGTAAACTGACATCTTATCCATCTTGTGTGTTCCTTTCAAGCATATGGCTGGTCTATCATTTCTAGAAGAATATTTGTTATCGCTCTAAAAGAGAAAGAGAAGTGTTCAATCCTTCTTGGTGCCGACTGAACAGGGACGGAACCACGGGCGCACTGGGGCCATGGCTCCCCCCATGGTGGATTTTTTTTGCTAAAATCCCCTAATTCATTTGTGAATTTGACCCCTAAATTTCCCCAAATTTAGCAATATGCCCCCTCCAACTTATCTGATATGCAATTGACCCCCCTTGTATTCTATTCCTGGTTCCCTCCCTTCGACTGAATACTGGTTGGAACTAGTTGGACTCGCACTTTATATATGTAAATAATAAAGAGCTCAAAGTTTCAAAAGGAGAGAAATATATTTGGTCGTTCTTTGAAAGCAATGGGAGGACACCATGCGGAAGGTTGTATACATGTTAATTAGACCAACATGATGCAGATCGTCAAGTAGCTTCATCGGCGGTTATTCCTTCTTCTTCGTCTCCGGGACGTATGTGGTCTTCTAGACCCGTTCGGCGACTTCCCGCCCTCAACCAACAACGTCAAGCAGGCTCAGAGAGGAGCGGCAGCGGCGGCGCGTGATGCATGTAAAATGCATACATGAACTTTACATTTTATTACATGTTATTTGCATCATATAAGGGTTATATTCATGATTTATATTAAGTTTTGGGGATAATTAACAATGTTCCCATTTTTCTGGAATTAACCCTGCACTGTCATAAAACCCCTTTTTTCTATATTTTTACGTTTCAGGCGACCAAACGACGTCCAAATGACCTGAAATTTTACGGTGATCACTTTTTTGGAAGGAACGAAACGTAGGCGCAAAGGAAGCGAAGAAACGGAGACCAGAAGGCCGAAAGGGGTGGGCCCACACGGCCAGATTCCCTGACCGCGTGGGACCCACCAAGTTGGACTTCGGGCCTCCGCTGCCGTCGATCCTTCTTCCCGAAGCTTCGTCTTGACCTAAAAACGACTATATATAGACCCCCCCAGGGCTTTCGCGAAAGAGAGCGCCGCTGAAACACAGAAACCACGAAACAGAGACCTAGAGCTGAAGATTGGAGGGGGAAAACTCCGGCGGGGCGCTGCCGGCGTGGTCTCCTTCCCCTCCAACAACATCTCCACCGACACCATGATGAAGAGGGAGTAGTCCACCCCTGGACTATGGGTTTGTGGAAGTAACTTATGTATCTCTCCTCTCTATGAGCTTCACTAATTAGTACCGTATGAGCTGCTGAACATGATTACGGTCATCTATGTAATAACTTTGTGGTGGATCTTTATTATGAGTTAATACATGTTTGAGATTGCAATGGTTTTGTTTCAGTTATGAAACTAGATGCATATTATGTACCCCATTCTTATTTACTTGTCATGATCAAGCATGTTTATGAGAGCATGTGAGGGGAACGTGTGCATTAGTTGGAGTAACGGGGGTGGCTAGTGCAGTGAACGTGACAGATAGTTCTGCGATCCACTTGAGTTTTCTACCTTACTTTGTTGCCTCACTAGGGATAAACAAAAATACCATGCTACCGGAGAGTGGATGTGACCTTAGCCACTACCTCCATGACTAGATCTAGCATGTTCTTATTTTAACTTCATGTCATTGAACTTATTGCTATGCTCTGATTTATCTTAATTACTAAGGTGTTATGATTTAGTTCGCATCTTGGTGGAGCATAAGAGAGAGAACAACTTATACTTGAGATCTCTATGTTAGGACTTGATGCCCATATTATTAATAACTTGTCAAACCATGTCTTGCCATCTTACATGTTAATTTTAGTGTTCCATTGTCTACCACGTTATCAAGAGAGAGTGCATTTGTGAAACCATGAACCCCGGTCCATTTTTAATCATAAGAAACACCTTTCCAACACTTTTATCACCACTTTTGTTTGCTGCCACTATTAAATCCGAAAATACAAAAACACTTTTATATCTTGCATTCATTATAAAAAAAAACCAAAAATATCATTTACCATTGTTTCCACAATCATTGCATATTTATTTTACCACCATTCCATATTTACTACTGTTTGTATATTTATTTTATTATCATTCTCACACCTTGTACTTGACAACCACTTGGTGAGGTTGAGGGTACAAAACAATTTATTTTGTTGCAGCTTCTCAAGAGAAGGATAAGGAGATAACACCTGAAATACTGGTTCCCCGAGAGTTCGATATTAGACCCTCGAGTCACCCCTCGTGGGGAAAACTGTCTTCCACTACTACAAACACTCTGCACTTGGAGTCTCAACCTAACCAATATTCTTTTGACGCAGGTAACTCCACGCCATCAAGACTGTTTTCTGGCGTCCGTTATAATAGCATCATTGGGTATCAGCGCGCCGTCGACACGGTCTGAAGGTTGAATACGAAGGGAATCTCCAGGATTTCGTTATAATTTTTGTTTTTATTGAGAGGCTTTGTACTGTTCGATGTTTCTTTTAATGATAGGGTCCTTTTCACACAAAAAAATTAAACCAACATAAGTGATTAGTCGTATTTTTATTTTGGGGTACCTTACTTCACGCGAGAGCAATAATGTTTGGAATATATCTATCTCATTCACCTCTTTTAAAATCTTAAACCCGCCTTTCAGGCAGGATAACATTAGCTTTTTTTTCTTCAATGTCCTTCAAGTTGTAGTAGCTCGACGCAGATTTCGAAATACTTGTACATGAGCGTGCCATCGTCGGTAGAGCTCGTATCTCCTAACCGAATCTTATTGTCTTTTGTGCTCGTATCTCCTAAAATGTTGTGTTCGTACGTTTTTGCCTAATGTAATTGCATAACGACTTTGAGTGAGAAATGAAAATTAGTTTGTGGGAAAGAGGACTTTTCCTTTCTTTGTGGGCGTGCCATTGGCAGGAGGAGTTGATACATGCATGAATGGGCACGATGGTGCACACGTGCTAGCTACAATACAGCCATACAGGTGACTCATTCCCTGAACCTGGGTGGTCCTGACTCCCGAGCACCTTGCTGCATAGGCATCCGTCGTACGTAGGAGTAGCTCGCATGTACAAATCTTATACTACCTCCGATCCATATTAGTGGGCACAACTTTGTCTAGATACACATGTATCTAGTCTAACTTAGACTAGATACATGTGTATCTAGACAAAGTTGTGCCCACTAATATGGATCGGAGGGAGTAGGTACAAGCCTCTCTCGTTTCCATTTGATCCAATTAATCCAAGACCAGTTTTAGCAGTTTTGACGTGGAGGAGGAGATTGCACTAGCAGTCAGTTAGCCCCAGCCTACAAGAGAAAACCAATCCCCGGCCGAACTTCCAAGGCCTCACATGGTCTCCAAATCATGCGTATCAAGCTTCAAATCATCAACCGGCCAACGTGCGACGCCGCCGTCCGCCGGTCACGGAGTTGCCCCGGCCGGCCATTTAATTAGCAGGGGCGGAGGTCACGTTTGGAACTTTGCATGAATGCTGAGGCATGGATGTTTGTCTAGATTCTGAAGTATTGTGTATGATGTATCCAGTGCGATGAGCCTTCACATCTTGAGGATTCTGTCATTGCCACGTATCTGCAAATCTCGCCGTGCATGTAAGATGTAACCTTGTTTCTCTTCTAATGATGTTAGCATGTGTACCAACCAGTTGGTAATCCTACCACCTAGCTATACTTTAATAATCAGCCTGATTAAGAAATAGGTTATGGAACTCGCTGAATGTTTACCTGTTGAACGCTTAGCTGGAATGCAAAAGAAAAATACTAAGCAGGGAATAGTTCACTTTTGGCGAGAATCGAGGAAAAATCCTGGGTTTCAAACAGTGATAGCCTTCTCGCTGGCCTCCGGTCTGGCCCTGCGGACTGGCTGCGCACCGGAACGGCGGGCATGGCACGGTCAAAATGGACATGATTGGCCATGAAACGAAAGTATTTTATAAATTGAGGCGAAATTATTTTATGAAACTAACCATTTTGGTTACACTGGTAGAAAAAGGACCTTTGGTCCGGAGTCCTGTTTGCCATTAGTCCCGGTTCAAGCAAAAACCGGGATCAATGCCAGGCATTGGTCCCGGTTCGAGCTGACAGGGCCCCGTGAGCCATTGGTCCCGGTTCGGATGAGGGTATTAGTCCCGGTTCGTGGCTGGAACCGGGACTAAAAGGGCGAGCCCCTTTAGTCCCGGTTGGTGTCTCAAACCGGGACTAAAGGGTCTATCTTTAGTCCCGGTTTGAATCTCGAACCGGGACTAAAGACATTTTTTTTTTGAAAACAGATCCCACCCCCCCTGTGGATCGCCTTTTTAGTTTTGCAAAAACACAAAGAAAATGCTAAAACCTTCAAAAAATAAAATCCTTTGAGATTTAGTTAGGTTTTAGTGTCTAGTTTGTATAGAAATTTTGAAATATGAATTTTGACCTTTTTTGCAAAAACCAGAAAAAAAAAGTAAAACGGCCATAACTTTTGCATACGATGTCGAAAAAATGCGTTCAATATATCAAAAAAAACTAGAGAAAATTTGGAGTTCGATTTCACCGGGTTTACCCGGTCAGCAATTCTCAAATTCTCCAAATTCCAAAAGAAAAAAAAGTTATTTCAAGCAGAAGATTTTTTTCTACAAAATCAAAAAAAAATTAAAAAATTCAGAAAATTAAAAAATTTCTACATTAAGATTAGTATTAATTAATCATTGTTGTTTATGTTAATATAGGTTTGGAATTCAAAAAATAATATCATTTGCCATCGTGCAGGAAGATTTAAGTTTTTGCCGGAAATTCAAATTATTTTATTTTTTTAATTTTTTTTGAATTAATAATTGATTTCTGCATAAAGATTAGTATTACTTAATCATTGTTGTTTATGTTAATATAGGTGGATATAGGTTTGGAATTCAAAAAATAATATCATGTGCCATCAAAGTGTAGGGATAATAAGATTGATAGCATAGTATTATCAAGATGTACTCAATGTCATGTTGGAAGCTAGTTGGGAAGGAACTCAAAAGTTAAGCGTGCTATGGGTGGAGCAGTGTGAGGATGGGTGACTGATCGGGAAGTTTGCCTACAAGTGTGAGGATGGGTGGAGCAGTGTGAGCCTACAAGTGTGAGGATGGGTGGAGCAGTGTGAGATTAGGGATGATTCGAGATTAAACTGACAAATAATTCAAAGATTCAAAATATCGAAAAAAAATTCCAAATTTTTTTTTTCAAAAAAATTCATAACAAGAACCGGGACCAATGAGTCTCCCCCCACGAGCAGCCAGACCAGGCCACGTGGACACCCATTGGTCCCGGTTCGTGGCCCAACCGGGACCAGCATTGGTCCCGATTGGCCAGTCCCGGTTGGGCAACCGGGACTGATAGCCCAACCGAACCGGGACCATAGGGCATTTTTCTACCAGTGTTAGCGTCCAACAATCAGACGCTATGCTCTATAGGGTAGCGCCCGCTATACATGGGTTAAGTAGCGCATGTGTTTAAGGCGCTACATGCACGGTTTTTTTCAAACGTTATTACTAGCAGTACTCTTATATAGATAGATGAATTGCGCAGCCCAGTCGGTCACATCCATGCGTGCGGCTGGGTTTGGTTGCGGGTTTGAATCCCACCCAACACCCATGCGTGCAGATGGGTTTGATCATGGGTTCGAATCCCACCCAACACCAGGGGTTGTGTGGGGATTCGAACCCGCGACCAAACCCAGTCGCACGCATGGGTGTGACCGGCTGGGCTGCGTAATTCATCTGTCTATATAAGAGTACAGCTTATAATAACGTTTGAAAACAGCCGTGTGTGTAGTGTCCGGGTCCGTGGAGTGGGGGCGGCGCCCCACAGCGTTTTGTTGGCGATCCCTTGCGCCATCGGCGCTCGGCCGTGGGGCCGTCGCTTAATTAGCTGCTGACGCCTGCGTGTCGTATGCTCCCGGTTGGAGGCAGCGGCCCATAATCATCTGGTCAACAACAATAAACTCCTATGAAATATTTATAATGTATACAAAAGCTGAAATGCTACATACAGACGCAAGTTTATTTATTGAAATCGTTATAATTCGCAAAAGTACATTTCGTAATGGACCTAGCAGTTTTATGTTATCAATATCAGCAAGCTTCTGGTCATTTGCCAGCATGGCATAAAGCGTTGTTAGCTCGGAGCTGGCAATGTTTAGATCAAAATAATTGCATAAGCCAAGTTTGTAGCGTGGTTTGGCTGGGAGTTCGTTTTAGTCATATTCATGCCATTTAGCCTGCTCTTTTCGGTTCAAATAATCTAAACTGACCCCTTATTCTGCTTCAAATCGTATCAAACGGATTTCAAATAGAGGAGGTTGACTGACTAATACCATTCAAATAAGAAGCAAAATTTTCTGAGTTTGAGAGGGTAAAAGCAAGCGAGAAACGGCTCACGTACGTCATTTGTCGGCTTGGCATGCCACGTAAGCATTGGTGGCACGAGTTGGCGTGGTTTGGACCAAAATGATTGCGCAAACCAAGTTCATAGACTAGTTGGTTGCATTTAGCAACTAGATGTATAAATTGAACCCACACGACAAGTTTTTGTATTGACAGTTAGTTAATTCGTCGCAAAATTTGTTAGCACTGAATTCATTTTTCCATCTTTAGTATGTGTTTTTCATAAATATTTACAATCTTCTATTATATACCAAAATAAACATACGAATATCTAAGATAGAGCCACATCACTCAAATTATTTTTATAGTTCGATAAAAAAATCAATGGTTAGGATTTAAGCAAAAAACGTAACTCTAAGAAATTCAAATACATCACTGCGTCAAAATAAAAAATTGAGTACTCATGAAACGTGCAAACAAACGGCACCGTGAGGTGGAGGGAGCTCCGGCTCTCCCGTGTGTCTGTAGATTAGGTGTGTGTGCCTGCGTGGCGCCGTCGTGGACGGAGGCGATGGTGTCGGCGCTTTGGGCGTGGTGCTTCCCCTCCCTCCTCCGTTCCGGCCTCGCCGGGGAGGCCGTGAAGCTTCTTTGGGTGCTCGTCTTCTTCCTCGTCCCTCTGGCCGGCCGTGGCGGCGAGGAGAGGGTTTGGAGGTGGTCGGTGTCCCACTTTTGTTGCAGGTGGTGCTGCTTGGTTCTCTCTGGAGGTCCTGCTCCGGCCGGCCGAGGTGGCGAGGGGAGCAGGCTCTGGAGTTGGTGGTCTGCAGGTGGAGGTGGTCCTGCGTGCCGCGGCGGCGGCTGGAAGATCGGTGGACGCGTGAGGATGGTGCTGTGGCCGTGGTCTTTCAACGACTCCAGATTTCGTCGCTGCGCGGCGGATGGATCATGCGGCTGTCTGCTACTTGTGGTGGTGCTTCCTCTCGACGGTGGGCGGTACGGCGTCGCCGGCGGCGCGTAGGAGTTTGGGGCGCGGCGAGGGTCTGATCGCGCTTTCTCTCCGGTGGCCTAGGGTGTTTCCTGCACTTTGCTGGGTTTCTTTGTAATTTTGTGTTTGGTTGGGGACCTGGTTGTAAAGTGTGGAGGCTCCTGTCTTTGTATCAGACCCTTCCTCAAAAAAAAGAAACGTGCAAACAAAGTGCACCGTATCGTACAGTAAAAAAAGCTGATCAAGCTCGGTTAATTGTAGCGTGTCAAGGTGTGACTCTTTTTCTTATTTAATCTACTCCCTCTCACCTGTGGGAGATCGTCTTAGAAAAACAGCTAGGAGCGCTTTCTTACACCGATTGATGCCAAGTACATCGCATGTGAGCATATAGAATTATCATATTGTATGTATGCAGAAAATAGTATTTTTGTGACACAAAATTAGTGTTGATCCATTGTATTATTTTTATCAGTCGGTGATTACTATGTTTCCATGCCAAGTAGAGAGCATACACATATTTTTATATTAAATCCATAACAACTCACAAGACAAATTTGACCATGAAAGCGCAATAAAAATCTCGCTAAATTCAATTTGTGCTCTAGAAGTTTCTACAATATATATGCTTAACTACTCATATACGAAAAAATGTTAAAATATTATTTTAGACCATATGAACTAAACATGTCTACCATAAATATGGATAATAATATATAATTTGTGCAATTGTAAAATAAAATGTATAAACAAAATATTGTTACAAAATCAGTTTTTATATATAACGCAATGCAAATGTATTTTTCATCTATATACATTAGAACTGTATAAAAAATAACATTAACTAACAATTAAACATTTTATTATGTGGTCAATTATGTCAACTAAGTAATAAGAAATTATACTTGATATCATGCAACAAACGAGTCTGAAGTATAGAAGTTTTGTACAAAAAAATAATCAATCTATTATTATATACTTAAAACAATAGAAAATAAAGCCACCACATGCTTCCACATAAATCAAATATATTCTAACCATTGATTTCAGAATTTGATGATTGAGATTAAAAGTAAACGCGTAAAAATAATATCTCGCCTAACAGGTACCAAAATATATTGTTGTCACGTACCTAGGCAAGGGACACGATTGACTCGCTCAGACAAGCTCAGCAGACGTGTGCTGCTAGAAGTCCACCGATCGTACGTGTCAAAAAACAATAGGAGTCCACGGTTTCAAGGCAGAGTCCTAGATGAGAAAGGAAACCACAAATTGTTTCGATTAACGATCGGCAGAAATCAAGAATTGACGAGGTCCCGCGAGATCCGAGGCAGCCATTGGGTACATATGATAGATGATCTAATTCCCCGTCATCCTCTCCTACTCTTCTAAATATTGAGCAGTGAGCAGTAGACGATGCAGTGAATCGTGGACGGCGGCAGCTAACGATCGAGCCGCAAGAGAACATGATTTTAATTTTGATATATTATCTAGTATGTACTTCTCTATACGCACCAACAAAAAAAATACGATATTCCTAATGCTCCTATTACTTGTGGCCCTCATAATATAAGAATTAGATAATTTTGGGAACAATCGATAGCATGCTTGCTTCTTATTTCAGTTGACAAGAATTAAGGTGTTAAACTGTTAACCCAACTTTTAAAAAATATTGGGTTTTCTAAATTGGTATTCATATGTATTCTAGATCTACCATCCTAATTTTTTAGATACACTCTTTTCTTCTCCGGTGCAGCATCAAGACATAAAAAAAAGGCATGACGTTTGTTGTTATTTTTGGCAATTTTCAAGATTGTGGGTCATGTTATAACTATTTATTTTATTTTCATAAATAATGTCATAAATTTTTATTCTTTCAATGCCAAATATCGTTAATGTACAAATATATTAGAACACATTTTTTTGTTGTTTAACCGTAAATGGGTTTTTGAAGAGAGAATCTACAAGATTTCCGTACAAGCATACAAGATCTTGGTGAATATCCTTCATAATATTTAATGGAAATATTTACGCCAAGGAATAAACATTAGCGGAAGATAGAACACAACATCCTTTTAATATGAAAGTCTTAGGTTTTAGATGGTGGGGTACGATCACCGATACTATGTGTCTTATTATAAAAAGTAACAACATTATTATTTAATAAGGATTAAGGACCGAATACACCTCTCCATAAGATTTAGATCTATCCTTGATCCAATCATATTGTGTGAGGACGTACATTCTAAAATCATATATCAATTTTAGTGTAGCGTTGGACTATGAAAAATAACAGGCGTACAAGTGGTATAGACAAAAAATTGCAAGGTACCATATTGTTACCAAATTTTACGTAGTTCTAAATGTCAACCCAATATAACACAAACAAGTCAAAAGTAGTATAATATACATATGTAAAAATTGTAAGTTAGCAATAAATAATAAAGCTAGCCGCACAATTGCGCGGGTCACCCAGCTAGTTAAATATATGTCGGGTCCTCTTGGAGCGGCCCTACCGATAAGACTTTCTTGTCGGCATAACACGCCCTTGGATGTCATGGCTATGTGTCGTCGCGGTGGTGGTCGGCTGGGCTTTCGAGACGGGGCTTTGTCGAGGGTTTGGCAAAACCCGGCCGCGTGGTGGTGGTTTACAGTGGGGGTATTTTTTTATTAGAGTGAGAATTAGTGTTTTGGTTATGCTTGGAATAGTGAGACGAAAATGTTTTGTTTTGTTTTTTCACATCAATGTAGTGAAGTGGGTTTCAATTTTTTTGCTACTGTGCAATCATTTCTATAGTGCGATAGATCGAAAGATCATGTGCGATACTATGTGTGGTGCATGAGAGATGTTATGCTCTTTATTTTAGATACTATTTCAGATCACTCTAAAGACGGACTATCTGCACAATGCAATAGACACATTGTGAAGATCTAGTTATAGAAATAACACGAGATGATTAAGAAAAAATGTTATATGTCCCCTTCTGCATGGGTGCACCCTTTTGTAGAGTGATCATGTGAGATACTATGTGTGGTGCATGAGAGATGTTATGCTCTTTATTTTAGATACTATTTCAGATCACTCTAAAGACGGACTATCTGCACAATGCAATAGACACATTGTGAAGATCTAGTTATAGAAATAACACGAGATGATTAAGAAAAAATGTTATGTGTCCCCTTCTGCATGGGTGCACCCTTTTGTAGAACTAGCTTGCCTAGTGGTTGAGTGGAGCCGCCGCAAGTTGGGACATAAAAAGTGCAAAGAAACCCACGCAATCATAACTGCCCGCCCTCTTTCGAGCCTCCTCAAGTACAGAAGAGAACACTTGCCAGTTGCCACTTGCCACAATAAGAAATGTTTTCCGCCATTTGCATCCCGCTTGCGCGGCGTGGTCAAGGACGACCCAGCGCGACCATCACGCAAGCACGTGCTCGCGACCGAGCGTGCTCTGTGGTGTGGAAGCTGGATGATGATCTTCACCGAAGATTACAGCAGCTGCAGGTTGGAATCTCGAACTTCGAGATACTACCAGTAGTTCAAATTTCGAAGTTTTGAGTAAGTTTGAGATCCGAGCCCGCGTTCTCGGTTGCAGCGAGCGAAGGTTCAAACATGGTGATCTGGGCTGAACCAGTGCATATTCTGAACCTCTATCCCTCTTGATCAGTGTGAGAGATGCGCTCGCTCTGACGCCTTTGATGCTCGAGACATCGGGATCGTGCGACGATTAATGCCGCCACGCATGGCGACCCGGGCGGCGAGGGCTGGAGCGTCGATCGAGGGAGTTCAAACATGGTGATCTGGGCTCAAGCGCTCTGATCACCGTGAGATGCTCTCTGACGCTCTTCTGGGATCGTGCGACGATTAATGCCTTGCGCTGCGATGCACGGGGATCGGCGAGCAATCGAGCTCTCCGAGACGGAACATGCTCTCTCGAGAAGGCTAAAGCTCGAGCTTCGATCGATCAGCGCCCGTTCCGAGCGCGCCTGGACCCGGGAAACATCGTGGATGTTTTGGCTCGATCCGATAACGCGCACGGGGTAGCGTGGGAGTAGATTAAGTTAGTCAACGGATTACTAGTGGGCGGACAGTTAAGGACTCTGATGAAACCGTGGAGTGGAGGTCACTGCATGTCTGCATGCGCATGTGTGGTTTTGACCTTGGTTCGCGTGACTCCTCCAGTACAGGTTAACTTCGGGATTAAAAATAGGAGGAGGAGCTCATGAAATTAATGCAGGATTCATGTCACTCTCGACGTACTTTATCTGAAAATTTGTAGGGTTCTCATGAAATTAGAACCATTTTACTCCATATATCCACTAGTCCGTCAGTGGCTGGGCCGTGCTGTCAGTCTGTCACTGGCCATGGTTAATGTCATGCCATAACCTCCCGTACTTAGCTTATCCTGTCCTGAGATCTTCAGATACTTCTTTATTCAAACAACGACGAATATATCTTCAGGTACTTCATCATTCAGAGACATCAGATGCATGGATGAAACAGGAACTCTGATGTTGTGTTCTCACTTCTCAGTTCCTTTGATTGATACTATCCATCTTCTTGGTTTGGCACAGGCAAAATGGTTGGTAGTCTGAACATGACACCTTAACTCTGATGGTAGAATCTACATACTGTAGTACTGGCTGCAACGCATGGCTATGCTTAAGGATGGCAATTTTACCCACGGGTACGGGTACCCGCGGGTACCGTACCCGCATGGGTAGGGTATGAGCATAATTTTATACCCATGGGTAGCACCCGTACCCTACCCGTTAAGTCACGGGTAGGGCACGGGTATAACCTTATACCCGTGGGTATACTCATATCCTGCCCTTTTATAGCCTTATCGGTGGAGGTCAAACATTCATTCTCGTGAGCTTGTGAAGCTATGTTAAAGTTGTCATTAACTGTCAATTTGAGTTGAGATAATTTTCATGTCCTCATATATATGTTATTGAGTTGAGATAAATGTTTTCTTTTATCAATGCGTTATCGATGAATGTAAAATTATGTATAACATGTGTACTATTTGATCTACCCGTTGGGTACCCAGTGGGTATGGGTATTCGCCGGATATGGGTATGGATAAAGTTTCATACCCGCGGGTACGGGTATGCAGTGGCAGAGTTTTGTACCCATTGACTACACGGGTATAGGTATGGTATTGCTCTACCCGCCCCATACCCTACCCATTGACATCCTTAGCTATGCTCAGAGGTCGCTTGCGTTGTTGCATTCTGACATCGCTGGTTGCTGGTTTGAGTTCATGATTCGAGATTCTCTCAACTTACTTCGATTGCTCTACTTTATTGCCTCACTTGAACAGATTGTTTTGTCAAAGCTTATGGCAGCTCACATTGGCTGTTGTCTATTCCAAACCACCAAACTGGTAAAGAATCTGCATTTTTTGCTTAGTTAAGCCTATCGGTGTGTGATGTTTCAGGCTGTAATAACTGCTCCAATTCATTAGTAGTATCAGTAGTGACAGTAACTCACTCTTACTGCTGCATTTTAAGTTTGAAATTTGAATTCAGAGGATGTGGTGTTATTAGTTCAGAGGTCAATTTGTTGGTCATTTCCATGCATGGCTGTTCGATCGTGAAACACCTACACTTTATTGCTCACATGAACATGTTGTTCTGTCAATCTTACGGCAGGTCAAATAGCTGTTGTTTATTCTTGGGATCAAACCACCAAACTGGTATGTAAATTGCATTTTTGCTTAGTTTTTTTGTTTCATACGATACCCCAAAACGGGACCGGTGACCACTATCATTGATAATGATTAATCTTATTAGTATTCACACTTCACAGGAGTTCAAAAGTAGACAGAGGAGATAATCCCGCACACCCCCTACTGCTAGTTTTCTAGCCTTCTAGGGATAAATAAAACGAAGTTTTTACTTTTTACAACCAAACACCGGTCTTAACATTACTGATCACCAAAAAGTCTAGGATAGCAACACCAGCCATCCAACAAAAGCTCTACTCCGAGGCCGTTCTCGGTCGCAGCGAAGGCTCCAGGTTCAAACATGGTGATCTGGGCTCAACCAGTGCATATTCTGGACCTCTCTTCGTCTTGATCAGTGTGTGAGCTCTGACGCTTTTGATGCTCGAGACATCAGGATCGTGCGACTATTAATGCCGCCACGCATGGCGATGGCTGGAGCGTCGATCGAGAGAGTTCAAACATGGAGATGCTCATCTGCGATGCACGGGTGACGGGGATCGTAGAAGGATCGAGCTCCACTGGATCGGAACATGTTCTCTCGAGACGATGCACGGCTCGAGCATCGATCGATCAGCGCCCGATCCGAGCGAACCTGGACCCGGGAAACGTCGTGGATGTTTTTGCCCGATCCCATGGCCCGATAACGCGCACGAGTATAGATTGTCAACGGATTACTAGTGGACAGTTTTGTGCTGTTTTGACCTTGGTTCGCGTGACTACTCCAGGCCAGGTTAACTGCGGATGAGTTAAAAATACAGGGCGGAGCAGCTCATGAAATTAATGCAGGATTCAAGTCGCTTCACGTACTTTATCTGGAAATTTTCCAAGGTTCATGTAACGATCCTCTCTAGTGGCAGCACACCAAATAGATCGAATCCACACTCAGGTTTCAGATACACATAGTCGTGGCTAGAGTTGAGAGTTCCAGGAGAGAGAGAGAGCAGGTAGGAGGAAGTAAAGCGATACAACGCTACTGATTATCCATAAAGCTAATTACTCTCCTCTGCCTCTCATACATGGTCCATCGACCAACTCACTGGACACAGCCAGGATGGCAGCTTCGTGGGCTTCTCGTGTTGGGCTTCATCGCTGAAGATGGGCCGATGTGGTGTCAGTCGTGACATTCCCCACCTCTTGAGAGTCTGCTTGACCCCAAGCAGAGCAACGTGGAAACTCTTGGCGCAGACGTTCAACATTCTCCCAGGTAGTCCAAGAACTTGGTAATCCTTCCCATTGAACCTGGAACAAGGAAACCATAGATTTTCCAGTGGCAACACACTTAGTATCAATTACCTGGAGTGGTTGTATAGTATGATCCATGAGAGTGCATTGTGAAGGAAGATCAGGCTGGGGTACCACTGTTGCTGGTAATGCCTTTTTCAGCAAAGAAACATGCACAACTGGGTGTATTTGACTTCCCTTCGGTAAATCAAGCTTGTAAGCTACAGCTCCGACTCGTTGTAATATATTGTAGGGACCAAAGTACTTGTAGCTCAATTTCTGGTTTGATCTCTGGGCAATAGATGTTTGGACATATGGTTGCAACTTGAGATATACTTTTTCCCCACCTCAAACTTGCGCTCAGTTCTATTTTTGTCTGCTTGGCTCTTCATTCTTTGTTGAGCACGCAGCAAATTTTGTTGAACCAGCTTCTGCATTTCTTGCTTATCTTTCAGCCAAGATTCCAGATCAGGCACTGTTGCTTCAGTTTGTAAGTTAATGTCCTGTAACCCAAAGTGCTTCGGTTTGTAGCCATATAGTACTTCAAATGGTGATTTTCCTAAAGCTGAATGGAATGTGGTGTTATACCAAAATTCAGCTAAGGATAACCATTTAGCCCATTTCTTTGGACAGGCCTGTGTCATGCATCTCAAGTAAGTCTCCATGCATTGATTCAACCTCTCTGTCTGTCCATCAGTCTGAGGGTGATAACTTGAACTCATGTTCAATGTTGTATCTGTTAATTTGAACAGTTGCTGCCAGAAATTGCTTGTGAACACTTTATCACGATCAGATATGAGGATTTTGGGTAATCCATGCAACTTATAGATGTTATCCACATATATTTGAGCTACTGACTGAGCAGTGTATGGATGTGACAATGGAATAAAATGGCCATATTTAGTGAACTTATCTATGACCACTAGGATGGTGTCATACCTAGCAGATTTTGGTAGCCCTCAACAAAGTCCAAGCTCACAATGTCCCAAGCTTTGGTGGGAATCGGCAGTGGTTGCAGCAACCCAGGAGTAGCAACATGCTCCGGCTTTGCTTGCTGACAAATTTCACAGTGTGCCACATATTCCTTAACATCTTCTTTTAACTGCGGCCAAGCAAATAGTGCTTAATCTTGTGATATGTGGCTGTGAATCCACTGTGGCCACCTATACCACTAGAATGTAGAGCTAGCAGAATAGCCTTCTTGGCTTCATCATGATTGCCTAACCAATCTGTTATGCAATTTGATGACCCCATCATGTAACGAGTAACCATTGCTATCAGGGCTGCTTATGCTTAACTGAGCCAGCAATTCTTGGCTTTAGGATCATGCAGATAACTTTCTACCACGATTTCGAGCCATCGAGGAGTAGCCACTGAAATGGCACACACTTCTGCCCCTTGGTTGCATCTTGACAAAGCATCAGCTACTATGTTTGTTGCTCCCAACTTGTATTTCACCTTGTACTGCAGGCCCAGTAATTTGCAAAAGCTTTGTGCTGAATAGAATTTGTCAACTGCTGTGACCAAATGAATGAGGCTCTTATGATCTGTGTAAATAATGAACTCTTGGTGCTGCAGATACTGTTTCCATTTTTCAACTGCCATAATAAGCGCCAAACACTCTTTCTCATATGTAGATAAGTTTGAGCTCGAGAACTCAATGCTTTGCTTAGGAAAGCAATTGGATGCTTGTTCTGGGATAACACAGCTCCAATACCTACACCAGAAGCATCTGTATGTACTTCAAATGGTAGTTGAAGTCAGGTAAAGCAAGGACAGGTGCATTGACTAATGCATTTTTGAGTGCTTGAAAAGCAGCCTCAGCTGTAGCTGTCCATATGAACTGCACATTTTTCCTTAATAACTCTGTGAGAGCTCTGCTAATAATGCCATAATTCTCAATGAATTTCCTATAGTAACCAGCAAATCCTAAAAACCTTCTTAACTGTTTGACCGACAATGGAATTGGCCACACTTTTATAGCTTCCACTTTTTCTGGATCAGTAGCTACACCTTCTGCACTGATAACATGACCCAGATATGCTAGCTTGTTTGGCAAAAGAACACTTCGACTTTTTCAGAAACAGCTTGTTCTCAGCTAGAATTGTGAACACTAGTGAGCAACTTCTTGTGTTCCTCCATGGTACGAGTAAACCAATATATCATCCATAAAGATGATCACACCTCTGCGCAACATATCGGCAAATAATGTGTTCATAGCTGCTTGAAACGTAGCTGGAGCATTTGTAAGCCCAAAGGGCATCACTTTGAATTCCCAATGTCCATGATGCGTTTTGAAGGCAGTTTTGAATTCTTCCCCTGGTGCTAATCTGATTTGGTGATATCCACTACGAAGATCCAGCTTGGTAAAGAATTGAGCACCAGACAATTCATCTAACAATTCATCCACACTGGCAGAGGGTATTTGTTCTTGACTGTTAATGCATTCAAATATCTGTAATCAACACACATGCGCCAACCTCCATCTTTCTTCTTGACCAGTATCACTGGTGATGCATACGGGCTATGGCTCTTGTATACTCCCTTTTGAAGCATCTCAGCTATTTGCTGCTCCAATTCATCTTTCTGTGTTGGTGCATATCGGTATGGCTTCTTTTGGATTGGCACAGCACCAGGTACAAGAGGTATTTGATGATCAAACATCTGGAAGGAGGAAGCCGTCTGGTTCTTGAAATGCTGCATCATGTTCAGCAATAATTGTTGAATAAGTGCTGGATTTCTCTGAAACTTCCTCAGTTTGAAAAGCCTCCAACACCAGTAACTGTGCCACTGAACCTTGATCAATCAGTTTATGCATTTCTGTCGCTGTGATGTTAGGCAATGATTGTTATTCACTGACAGACCCCTAAGGGTGATTCTTGTTCCTTCATGAATAAAACGCATTTTCTTGCGACGCCAATCAACAAACATCTTTCCATTGTTACACGATTCCAACCATTCCATACCAAGTATCATGTCATAACATTTGAGTGGCAATACCCTGACAGGTGTAACAAATTTGTTGTTCTGAACTCCCCATGTGAGAGCAGAAACTCCTTTGTTGCTCTGCAGTTTGTTTCCATCTGCAATTGTCACTTGAATTGGTGTGAGTTCTTGCTGATAGCTGAAGCTTGTTGACCAGTTCATCACTTATGAAATTTCCTGAACTACCAGAGTCAATCAAATGAGTATAGGTGTTTTCCCAACATTACCCAACAACCTCATTGTTCTTTTACTCACAGTGCCTCCACCGCTGCTGCAGATAAGCAATTCATCTCAGCTTCAGACTCACTTGATTCCTGCTCAGGTGTATCAGATACAGATGATGATTTGCATCTTGTTCAAGTGCTGCACAAATTTCTTCACCACAGCCAAATCAATTTGTTTAGGGCATTGATGGCCAGGACCAAACTTGCCACCACAGGTGAAGCACTCACCCGAGCTCGGCGTTGTGCTTTTAAGCTATCAAATTTCTTGATGTACAGCTGTTGTGGTGCTGCAACACAGGTTGTGGCTGGATGTGGACCCAATTTCCCTGGGCCAGCAGTATTATGCCAGCGTTTGTACTCATAGCGGCCTTTTCTTTCTTGGAACAACTGAGCTTCCTGTAAGAGAGCCAAAGAAATAGCAGCATCAACTGTTCGCGGCTTATGCAAGATTATAGCCGAACGAATTTCTTTCTTTAAGCCCTTAACAAATTTTGCCACAAAGAAAGTATTATCTAAAGCATTGTTATGTGCCAGAAGCTGGTGCATGAGTTGTTCAAACTCTCTCTGATAAGTGTCCACATCACTTGTCTGTCTAATATCTAAGGTTTTGCTCATATCAGTATAGTAGAGATCCTTAGCAAATTTCTGACAAACAGCTACACAAAGTTGAGCCCAGCTATCGATATCATGCTGTGCTTCGTAAGTCTGAAGCCACAAAGCAGCAGATCCTATGAAGTGTATGGTGGAGTAATCTACTTTATAATCTTCAGGTACATGAAACATGTTGAAATATTTTCAGCTTTTTCCTTCCACAACTTTGGATGAGTTCCATCGAATTTGGGAAAATTTGTTTTAGGCATGCGGAATTCATGTGTATGATTCTCTCTACCACTTGTACCATGCTGAAATGAAGTATGCTGAGAGGACCCTGACTCTAACTGATTACGGGAAGGGGGAAACGCACCATTGACCAGAGCACGCTCATGAGCAATGCCCTGGGTTTCAGTGGCTTCATGGCGGCCTTCAGGCCTGGTTTGTGGAGTCAGCACCGAAGTAATCTTGCTCTCCATTGATGTAAGACGATTACCAATATTCTGGACTTGCGTTTCAATGGATGATACTTTGATAGCTGCTGCATCTTGGGCCTTCATGATACGCTCAGTGGTAACACGAAGCTCCTGGCAGCTCGTAGCGTTCTGGGTGGCAGTCGCCGCTGCCGAAGTGAGACTCGCCAGAACAGTGCGCATCTGCGCATCTAGCTCAGCCACCGTCATGGTCGTCGTGGCTAAGCTCTGCTCGGCCATGGTGACACGAGCCGTCAGGGACGGAGGGCGCGCCGTTGTCGGAATTTATTTCAACCAAAAGTGTGGCCGAATTGAACACCACCCCCTGATCTGTCGCCACCAGCACCACCTTGAGGAGGCAGTCGCTCACCGCCGCCGCAAGCACCAACTAACAAGGGGATTTTACAGGAGAGCCCAACCCAAGCTTCGTTGCACTCGATTCGCCGCCGGAAGAAAAAATATGGTGTAGGAATTTGGTCGAACAGGTGGTGTGCGGGGATATTTTTGGAGATTTTTGTGGGATTTGGCCGGTAGATCGGTGGCTCTTGATACCAAATGTAACGATCCTCTCTAGTGGCAGCACACCAAATAGATCGAATCCTCACTCAGGTTTCAGATACACATAGTCGTGGCTAGAGTTGAGAGTTCCAGGAGAGAGAGAGAGAGAGCAGGTAGGAGGAAGTAAAGCGATACAACGCTACTGATTATCCATAAAGCTAATTACTCTCCTCTGCCTCTCATACATGGTCCATCGACCAACTCACTGGACACAGCCAGGATGGCAGCTTCGTGGGCTTCTCGTGTTGGGCTTCATCGCTGAAGATGGGCCGATGTGGTGTCAGTCGTGACAGTTCACTGATTTACTCCATAATATATCCACTAGTCCGTCAGTGGCTGGGCCGTGCTGTCAGTCTGTCATTGGCCGTCGTTAATGTCAAAAAAAAAAAAAAGAGTATGCCAATGGCATACCATAGCTTTATAGAAGGATAGCAAATCAATTACAAGAAGCAAAACCCTAATGCGAACAAAAGGGCTAGCCACACTCCGCACTCACACACTAAAGCTACTCTCTCACAGTCTGTGCTCCCTCTCTCCCTCTTGCCTGTTGCCAAAGTGTGAGTTCCTCCTCGATTCTCCTTAGCAGCTGTTGGACATTGCATTGGTCGCGGATACGCCCAAAAACTCTCGCGTTCCTTTGCTTCCACAACATCCAGGCTACCAAAATCACTAAAGTGTCAAACTGTCTCCTATCAGGTCTCCTAAACCTTTCCCTCGACTGCAGCCACCATAACTCCAGAGTATCTTCATGGCTGGGTGGTTGAATTTGTAGCCCGGCTTTGTGCAGGCAGCCGAGCCACACCTCTCTTGCGAACACACACTGTATGAGTACATGATCGACGTTGTCCTCCTCTTGTAGACAAGTAAAGCAAGCATCAGGATGTTCCTGCAAACCGTGCCTCGTCCTCCTGTCCGACGTCCAAAGCCTGTATTTGGTGGCAAGCCAGCTGAAGATTTTGCACTTGCCAGGTGCGTATGATCTCCAGATTGGTTCTGCCACTGCACATCTGGTTTGCCCATGGAAAAGGGCTCTGTATGTTTCCTTAGCTGAGTACTTGCCCGAGCTCGTGCACTTCCATCTGAAGTTGTCCGGTCTCTGTTCATCTCGATCCATCGTGTTCACCTCAAACCACAGTCTGGTGAACTCCTCCTGACCCTCCTCTGACATCTCCTCCGAGATATCATGTACCCAACTGTTCTCGACCATCCCTTGCGCCACTGTTCGCGTGTTCTTCCTCCTGGTGCTGACTGCCTCGACCACATGTGGCGCAATGTCAGCCGCACTACTGCCATGTATCCAATTGTCTGTCCAGAACATTACCTTCTCCCCATTCCCTGCTGTGATCTGCACGAGACCCTGAAACGCATCCAGAACCTCGGTATCCTTCAGCGCCGGCAGTCCATGCCATGGTCTTGATGGATCCGTGCGCCGTAACCATTCCCACCTCATTCTCAAAGCCAAACCTTGCATCCTCATGTCTTTAACTCCGAGCCCGCCGTACTCCAATGGTTTACTGACAGTGCTCCAAGCCACCATGCACTGACCGGCAGAGCTTTCCTTCTTACCCGCCCAAAAGAACGAGCGCATCCATCCCTCGATCTCCTCCAACAGCCAAACTGGGGCCTCCGCCACCAGCAGCTGATGCACTGCCTTCGCGGCGATAACCGCTTTGATCAACACAAGGCGTCCTTCCCTTGCGATCATACCACGCTGCCACGCCGGCATGAACTCAATTACCGCATCTAGCATCGGCTGCCACTCCGATTTTGTAAGAGGGCGCAAAGCCAGCTGAAGTCCCAGATATTTAATCGGGAACCTGGTTACTTGGCAACCCAATTCTCTCTGAACTCTGATTTCATCATCGAGTTCGCCTCGAATAAGCGTGGCTGTTGTCTTGGTGTAGTTTATCTCCAGACCTGTGGCTTCTCCGAACAGTCTCAGCAAATGTTTTACCATCCACATCTCCTGATTTTCTGGCCTGAGGAAGAGGACAACATCATCAGCGTAGATCGAAACACGCTGCAGTGGTTTGATTCCTACCAAGTCCGACAGCCAATTCTCTTGCACCGCACTCCTGAACAGGGCAGTGAACACCTCCATCCCTAAAACATACAGCAGCGGGGATGTGGGATCGCCCTGCCTCAAACCTCGCACATGCCTAATCCTTGCTCCTGGGATGCCATTGACCATAATCCTGGTGGTCGCCGTGTTCAGCAGAACCGCCAGCCACTTCAAGAACAGCTCACTAAAACCCATATGCCTAAGAACCTCGAACAGGAAGGCCCAAGAAATTGAGTCAAAAGCTCGTGATATGTCTAATTTTAGCAAGACTCCCTTCTGCCTCCTCTGATTAATTCTCCTCGCCACTTGGCGCACCAACACAAAGTTATCATGTAAGCTTCTTCCTCGGATAAAAGCCGACTGATTTGTACTCACGAGATCTTTCATCTTTGGTCTGAGCCTGTTTGCGATCAGCTTTGAGAACAGTTTGGAGAAACTGTGAACTAAACTAATCGGCCTATAATCTCCTATTTGCGATGCATCAGGCTTCTTGGGTATTAGCGTGATCAGAGCCCTGTTGAGCCTTGCAAAACCCCTCCCATCTCCTACTGCCACCCTGACATGATGTCATGCTTGATCGTCGGCCAGGCACGTTGATAGAAAGCACCCACGAATCCGTCTGGGCCTGGTGCTCTGTCTGCCGGCATCTGTTTGATCACAGCCCATACTTCCTCCTCCGAGAACAGCTCATCCAAATCATGAAGCTCCAGTCTCGGCAGGTTTAACTCTTCCAGGTTTAAGCTGTGTGCTCGTTCTCTCGTCGTGCCCAGCAATTGATCGTAAGCTGACGTAAACTCCTCCAATTTCTCCTCCTGGCCCGAGATCATCTGTCCATTGACTAATATACTCGGGATAAAATTTCTTGCCCTCCTTCCGTTAGCTACAGCATGGAACAATTTCGTGTTCGCGTCGCCTTCACGCAGCCATCTTACACGCGATCTCTGTCTAGCGATCGTACGCTCCAGAGACGATAGACCGAGAATTACGAGCTTCAGCGTTCTCCTCAGCCAAGTTTCTCCAGGGGCAAGCAGTCTATGATCCTGCGCTGCCTCTAACTTGAGTATCACTAGGTTTGCCATTGCTAGTTTTATTTTGACATTGCCAATTTTCCTCTGTCCCCAAGCTTGTAAGTACTCCGCTGTATTTCTAAACAAAACATCTAACCTCTGAAAAGGGTCTGTGATCAGCCCGCTGCATCTCCACGCCTCCCTAATCGCCTCATCGAAGCCGTCCAGTTTCAGCCAAATCATCTCAAACTGGAACCTCCTCTTTGGTTTACAGTTTGCATTCAGAGCGAACAGCAGCGGCGTGTGGTCTGACATTCCTGAAGACAATGCCTGCAGCACCGAATCCGGATGCTGCAGCTCCCAATCTACTGATGCGAACACACGGTCGATGCGCGTCATCGTTGGCTCATCTCTTCCGTTGCTCCAAGTGTACTTCCTCCCATGTAAGTACTGATCCTTCAGCTCCAAATCTCGAACAAAGTTCCTGAATCTCGACATCAGGTTCCTGTTCAAGTTGCTATTATTTTTATCTCTTGCACTTAGGATCATACTGAAATCTCCAGCCAGCACCCACGGCCCGGACAAAGCGCTCTTCGGCCCACCAACTCCTGAAGGAAGTTGATTTTCTCCTCGGTCGATTGTGGCCCATAAACGGTGGTGATCCACCACTTCGAATTGTCTATCGCACAAACTTCTCCGGTTATCGCATAAGTATCAAAGCTCACGTTCGATATTTTCACAACAGAGGAATCCCAGGCCAGGAGAATCCCTCCTCGCGTGTCAATCGCAGGAAGGTATGCAAAGCCATCGAAAGATGGTCCTAGGCACTGCAACACCGTGTAACTATCAATCGTGCTCAGTTTAGTCTCCTGCAGGCATACAATCTTAACGCGTAGCGTCTCTACAAACACTCTAACCGCATCTCTCCGTGCTGGATCGTTCAGACCTCGAACGTTCCAGTCAAGCATCTCAAGGACTAAATCCATTACTAAAGTACTCCAGCTCCACGGCACCGAGCTAGCTCAGTGCACCGGCGACACCAAGGGTGTCGTCTCCGGACAAGGCTCTCCCAGCTCAAATGTCTCCGGCACTACCTTGCCAAACATGGTCGCCACCGCTCTCAGGTGTTCTTCCCGCATTGGCGAGTCGAAAAGCGTTCTGAACACCTCCAGATCAGCCTCGTTCACCGAGAGATTCTCAGGCGTGATGCCCAGGGTCTTTAGCAACGCCGTTTCTGCCACTGTTGCCTTCTTTGCCTTCGCGTCCGTTTTGGCACCTGATGCCGCCACCGTGCGCCGCGTTACTCGCTTGGGCGTAAAAGGTTCTGCCTCCGCTCTGAGCCGTCACTGCTGAGAGAAATCGAGTCTTCCGTCGTTAATGTCATTGCCGGAACCTCCTGATTTAGCTGATCATGTTCTGAAATCGTAAGATACTTCTTTCTTCAGAAAACAAAGAATGTATCTTCAGATACAACATCATTCAGAGAAATTAGACGCGTGCATGGATGGAAGCACGGACTATGATGTTGCGTTTGGATGTGCCTTCTCAGTTCCTTTGATTGATACGTACTGCCCATCATGTTGGTTTGGCGTAGGCAAAAGTGTTGGTCACCTTAACTCTGATGCTAGAATCTACGTTTTGGGGTACTGGCTGCAACACATGGCTATGATCAGAAGTCGCTTGCACTGTTGCAATATGACACAGCTAGTATCTGGTTTAAGCTCACAATTTGGGATTCTCTCGTCTGACATTACTTCAATTTCTCTTTGGACTTTTTCAGAACTTTATTAGTTCAGACATCAATTGGCTGGTCATTTCCATGCATGGCTATTGGACTGTCAAACGTCTCTAGTTTATTGCTCACGTGAACAGATTGTTCCGTCAATCTTATGGCAGCTCACATAGCTGTTGTCTATTCCAGGGGGAACCAAACCACCAAATTGGTGAACAGTCTGCATCTTTTCTGGCTTACTTAACCCTATCAAGTCTGATGTTTCAGGCAGTGATTATTGCTCCATTTCATTAGTAGTATCAGTACTGACAGGTACTTACGCTTGATGCTGCATTCAAGATTGAAAAATTGAATTCCGTGTGTGAGCTTTGCAACAAAAGAAAGATCAAGTTGTTTATTAGTACTAGTCTACTGGATCCTGTTGCTACAAATTGTAGCTTCTTTCCTTCAGGGAATTAGATCGTCAGATCCAAAACCGGTACGATTATATCTCAATGAAAACTGCATCTGACCAAGATTGATATTAGGTAATACATGCACATCCCGTACTGAAGTGATGAACCAAGCCTACTACATAGTACTGTACTAGTACTAACTATCACTAGAAGATTTGAGTTTTTGCAAGTTAACAAGATCTTCGTGCACCAATAACTGCTTTTCATCCCATCAAACATATCGAGGATTCAAGGCTTATGTACACCAATAGACCAAATCAACTCGGTAAAAGCACTAAAAGCAAGTAATATTAATTCCCTCCATTTCTGAAAGTAAGACGTATTATTTTGGAAAATTCAAACAATGTAAAGTTTTACAATTTACAAACAATTGTTGACGTCTACAATACCAAATAAATATTGTTAGATACATACTGAAATATATTGTCCATATAATATTATTGTTGTTGGTTGTTTTTTCTAAAAACTTGGTCAAAATTTACATTGTTTGAATTCTGAAAAAAGTATGTGTTACTTTCAGAAACAGGAGACAATAGTATTATGTGAATTGTTAGTGTTTCGGGTAACATAAGACTAAACTTTTCAGTTTGAATTTACTGTCCTGTTATCTAGTATTTGGGTTATGGCACACTTTTACTCAGTTGGAGGAGAGATAATAGGAGAGAGAAAAGAAGCGGACTGTAAAATAAGAGACAGATGTATCATCTGCTCCAATACACTTTGTGGAGAGTGTAAGGTGGACAAGTTGTCAATAAAGTAACACATATTTACAACTAACTATTATATATATATATGGTGTTAGCTGGTTATAAATGACATGGCACTATCTTGTAGCCAACGCCAATACTATTATCCTTACTCTTAAAAGTATATGTGTTTCTAAGCTTCTAGCAAAAGTAGTTGTGCTGCTTGAATATCTATGGGAGCTTCATAACCGGCTTGATCAGGCGCTGACTGTGCTGATCACATGTAAATACATGCATTGTGTTTGCCGTAAAAATCTTGTAGCTATTGCCTCTACTCTTGGGAATTTTGATGTTTATCCCATACCCAGCTAAATAGATGAAATCAACAATTGTGACTTTCATCTAATTGATATCTTTAAGGATAGAAACTGCAAGTTATAGGCTAGTGCTCCTTAAATCATGGCTTCTCGGGAATGCTTGATCAACCAACGTCGATATCAAGAGCGGCTAGGTTCCTTCGGATGCATGAGAAATAAAATATCTTCCTACAATCTCTCATGGATTATGAACCCCTCCATATCTGAAATCCCCGGTTGATGACAAGCGCCGGCAAGATTCATCTCCTATCATCCAGTCAATGTATCTAGTGCAAATTAGAACATCAGAAGGTAATATAAAGAGGGGAATCGACATAGAACATCCAATCGGTCGACACATCAACAGTGATCTCTTTAGCCGCCTACGCAATAAGGACCATCAGCTAAAAGAAGAATCTGGTTTCATAAATATCATATATTCAATTTAATCTTGTCCAACATCTTGATAACCAACCAACCATATTTATATTCTTCAAAAAGATTTTTGGATCGTGGATTTCGATGAGTTGCTCATTAAAAGAATTACATAATTTTTTAAATCGGATTCGAATTGAGCTGTATAATTTTTAAATTACATAACTTTAGTTTCCTTGGTTAAAATAATGGTCATAGTTAAACCTCGGAATATGTGTACGTCACGTAATTGTTGACATGGGGAGTAACAGCAATGGCAATGAAAGCTTACAAGCGGTATATACAAGACTTCTAGAGCTTAGTACAAAACAAATTTAGAGTATTAAGGTATTTTGGCTCCCGAGTTCAAATGATCTTGGACTAAAAAAACCAAAATTACATTTTAAAGTATAAAAAATTTCTAAAAAAAATTGTGGATACGTACACACGTCAAATATTTATCTATAGACTTTCCTAGATAACACGTTTTATTGTAGCCTGCACAAAAACTACAACATCTGAAAAGGTAAATAGAACTCATTTTTCCTTCCAACATTTGTTTTTTTTGTGTGCAGATCACGGATGACACATTTTTTTATGAAATTTGTTTTTGCATATACAAGACCACTGTTGAAGATATCTTCCGATATTCCGATAAATTGGCCGATTTATCGCTTCTCACTATCTGACCGATAAGATAAATTGGCCGATAAATTGGTCGATATGCCGATAAATCGGCCGATTTACCCCTTATCTTGGGTCGACCGATAAGTTCCCGATAAGAGATATCCCCAACATTGTACAAGACATGTATGTGCACTTTTATGCTTTTTCAGGAATTTTTTGGAGATCCAAAAATGAACTTTTTTGGCTACAACTGATTTCGAGTTCAGGGTCCATATATCATTTTCTTATCTTCTTCTTTCCCGACTTAGTCGAACATGTACGTGGCTCACAAGCACCGGACAATAAAAAAGGCGATCTCTATATAAACTCTTGGGGGTCTGTACATAACATGGACATGGTGTTTTGGGTCACGGGTGCGGATGCACCCGTTATGTTATTTTTTGTAAAATATCAAAAAATTCCAAATAAAATTCTGGATATGCATCATGACATTTTATGTTAGCACAAAAAAGTTTCGCAAAGAAAAAACATTTTTTGTGACATGTGCCAAAAAGACAAAAAACAATCGCGTACAAAGTCATTTTGGAAACCCCGGATTTGTCTTTTTTGCACAGCCCACAAAAAAATGTCTTTTCTTCGCGAAACTTTTTGTGCTACCATAAAATGTCATCTAGTATATCAGAAAATTTTATTTTGAATTTTTTGATATTTTGAAAAATGTTTTTTGAGTAGTGAGTGCATCTAGACCTGTGAGCCGATATGGATTTCCCGTTTGTACATACCATTCTATTTCTATCTAATCAGATGGCGGATACGACCGCCTTAAATCTCAAAAAAATAATATAAACTCTTGGGTGCAATTAGTTGGTAGAAATTTCGACTGGCTTCCTCCTTGCAACGCTAGAGTACAGTGCTACTGTCCGTCTGAGTGCTACTGGATTCTATTTTTTATGAATTTACCATCGGTAGTGCAATAGTTAATTCAAAAAGTACCGATTGCTGTTTTTTTAGAACAAAGACCCGAGGGTCCGGCTTTAGGAAAGCCAACGACACAGAGTTTTAAACAGAAAAGAAAACACAGGCACCAAGCTGACAGCACAGCTCGGTTGACAACACCACCTGGAGGAACTACCTACAGACTACCAGCTAACAAACTAAAGGCACCAGCAGCTACAAACTCCTCCGAGACTCCAGCAACTGGAACCGTTTAGCCGCCAGCTCGAGTTTGTACAGCAGCTCATCCCTTCTCCCCTTAAGCTTTTCCGGCAGCAACGCTTTCCACTGAGATAAGAGAGAAATACATTTATAGATGTTAGAAAAAACCGAAATCGAAACTTTCTTATTGAACACCACATCATTTCTCGAAGTCCAAATGGCCCACGCCATAGCACTCACGATTGTCCATCCAGTTTCATTTCCAACCGCCCCAGGTTTTCGCAAAGCCACCGCAATAAAATCATCACAATCTACTGGCGGATGATCCCAGCCCAATGCCTCCTTCAAAAACCACCAACAAAAATGCGAAACAGGGCAACCAAATAAAAGATGTTTACTCGACTCGATTTCCCCACAGACGCAACACCCCAGCTCACCAGGCCAGCCCTTGGCTTTGAGCTCCACTGTAACCTGAATCCTCCCTTTAAAACACATCCAAGTGAAAATCTTAAATTTCATAGGAATTTTTGCTTTCCACAACTCCATGATCCTAGTATCTTTCACACCAGGATTCAAGATATAGTTGTACAAGGATTTCGCAGAGTACTTCCCCGAATCCGACAACGCCCAGTAACCCACATCCACAGTATCAGAAAGCGAGATAGCCTGCATTTTCTCTCTTAGCCCCGCCCACTCTTCCACTTCCCTAGAACCAAACGATCTAACAAAACTGAGATCAACTCCACCTTGACCCAACACCTCCCTCACTTTTACTGCTTTATTCTCACAACAAGCATAAAGTTTTGGAAAACAGAATTTTAAAGCAATTTTATCACACCACACGTCCTCCCAGAAGCTCGCCTTTCGCCCATCCCCCACTCGATACTCCAAACTCTCTTAACCCAGCTTTTGATCTTGTGTAACCCTTTCCAGAACTGAGAACCCCCATCCGGAGAAGAAAAAAAAACTGCCATCCCCCAGGTATTTTTTCCTAAGAATCTGACAGCTCAGATCATTATCACCTCTTTCTAACTTAAAAATCCACTTGGCCAACAGAGAAATATTTCTGGTTTTGCTATCAGTAAAACCCATACCTCCAAATTCTTTTGGCTTAGCCAGCAGATCCCATCTAACCATATGATATTTATGCTGCTCACCATTACCTTCCCAGTAATAATCCGCCCTCCCCATGTCAGCACCATGGTGAATTCCATCCGGAAGCATGTACATACCCATCAAATAAGTAGGCACATTACTAAGACAAGCATCTATCATCGTTTTCCTACCACCTGTAGACACCGGTTGCCAGGCTCCCAACTTCTTCCGAATATTTGTCAACACAAAATCCAGATCCGAGGTTAAAAGTTTTTTGAAAGAAACCGGAACGCCCAGATATTTCAAAGGGAAAAAACCCACCTCACAGTTAAACAAATTTGCCACTCTCCTCTGTTCATTAGCATCCCCACCCACCACAAAAACTTCACTCTTCTCGTAGTTAATTTTTAACCCTGACATAGCCTCGAAACAGTACAAAATGAATTTCATCACCGCAATTGAGTGCTCATCATTTTCCAAAAACACCACCGTATCATCGGCATACTGTAAATGAGTTAATCCTCCCTCAATCAGGTGAGGAACCAACCCTTTAATATGCTTTTTTTCCTTTTGCCGCCGTAATCATTGCCCCTAAAGCATCACCTACCACATTATACAAGATAGGCGAAAGAGGATCGCCCTGCCTCAAACCTCTAAAAGTTCTAAAAAACTCCCCATATTCCCCATTGATATTGACACACACCTTTCCAGATTCAACTGCCAAAATGATCCACCTAATCCACTGTTCGCAAAAACCCTTCTTCCTCAGCACTTCCTCTAAAAAACCCCACTGAACCTTATCGTATGCTTTCTCGAAATCGAGTTTCAACACGACGCCTTGCGTTTTTGTTCTGTGCAAATCATGAAGGACCTCAGATAACACAACAACCCCCTCCAGAATGTGCCTTCCCGGAATAAAAGCAGTTTGCGTCACACTTATGATTTTGTCCGCAATCTAGTAATTCTACTCATCAGCACTCTAGTGATAATTTTGAAAATGACATTTAACAAGCAAATCGGCCTGTACTGTTTGATACCTTTAGCCCCCAGTACTTTTGGCAAAAGTGTTATCACACCATAGTTTAACCTTCCCAAATTCAGCACACCTTTATGCAGATCATCCAGCATTTCTTTAATGACGTACTTCACTTCCCCCCAAAACTCTTTGTAAAAACTCACTGGGAACCCGTCCGGCCCAGGAGCTGTATTATTTTTCATTTCCGACACCGCAACCTCAATCTCGCTGATACTAAAAACCTTTGTCAACTCTTTACAATCTCCCTCATCGACCCTCCCCGATAACCTCCAAACATCTTGATGCAACAAACCTGGGAAACCGTTTCCCTTCCAAACAAGTTTTTGTAAAAAGCAGTGATATATTGTTTCAATTGCTCTTTCTCCTCAATCACAGTTCCATTGTCCTCAAGTGACAGAATCATAGTCTTCCTGCGCCTCCCATTCGCCACCGAATGAAAGAACGCCGTGTTATTATCCCCACTAAGAATCCACTTCTCCCCACCTCTTCTCTGCCAATATAATTCTTCAGCAGAAAGAATCCTAGAAAGATCAGCATCCACCTCATACCTGCGTTTCCAATCTTCATCTGAGAGAAGTCCAATTTCTCCCAAATCATCTAGCCTCTGAATCTCATCTGTGCATTTCTTTTTTAATCTCCTTGTTTCCCCAGAAAGATTGGCAGCCCAACCTTTCAAAAGCGGCGAAGCCCACTTTGTTGTTCTTTCCAAAAGTCTAACACATTCCTGTGCCTACACACTGGCCACTTCTCTTTAACTATTATTTTAAACTCGGGATTAGCAAACCAAGCCGTTTCCATGCGAAACCTTCTTGGCGCCAGAGGCAAACCCACACCCAAATCAACACAAATAGGTGCGTGATCAGAACCACTTCTAACCAGAGTATGCGCACAAGCCAAAGGAAATAAAGCTTCCCAGGAAGAAGAAAACAACACCCTATCAAGCACCTCTAACGTTGGATCCACCTGATTATTTGACCAAGTAAACCTCCCCCCCCCCCGTACGGTGGAGTTCACGCAGATTCAGCATATGTATCATCCTATTAAACTTATACATCCACTGTTTATGTAACACTCCCTTGTTTTTCTCAAAATCAAATCTGATCATGTTAAAATCACCTCCTAATAACAAAGGATTACTGACTCTAAGCACTTTGTTCGTGATTTCTTCCAAGAACTCATCCTTCTTATCCACCTGTGCAGGACCATAAACATTAATGACCTCCCAGCACTGGCCACTAATTTTATGCTGCACCACCGAGCTAATAAAAAAATCCCCCTGATCTTGATTAAGCACAGTAAACACATCTTCCCTAACAGCAAGCGCCAAACCTCCAGAATGACCACACGCATCTTTCACATTCCAAATGTACTGAAAATTACCCCCAACTGCCTCATCGCCTTACGCGACAAATTAGTTTTAATCGTCTCCTACAAACAAATAATCTCCACCTTTTTTGACAACACAATATCTAGCACTAATTGTTTCCTCCCTTTGGCCTCCACACCTCGCATATTATAAAAGAGAATAGTCATCTTTTCTTTTTTCTCCCCCCCCCCTTCTTCTTTTTAGCTCCACTCTTCTTTTTAGATGAGCTCCCTCCACTACGAGGGGCTTTAATTTCCTTTTGGATATCAGGTGACAACTCACCTTCATCCAGTTCACGATCCAAATCCTCTTCCATTTCCTTTAGCGGAGACACCGGTGTATCATCCTCCACAGCCACTATTTTCTTGCCTCTACCCCTACCCCGTGTTACACCTTCCACTTTCTGATTCTTATCTACTTCCTCATTTTCCTTGCTCTTTTCTTTTTCGAGAGCTACTTTGGCACGTGCTGCTGCCTCAGCTAGCTCTTTAGCTTTAAACAAATTCAACTGTCGGTTTATTTCCTCCTCATTTTCCCCCAACACCACATTACTATCTAAAGCAATTTGAGACAACACCGAATTTGGAATAGAATTGAAAACTTGGAAACCAGATAAATTACCTGAAATATCGTTCTTCTTCGAAGCCCTTGCCTCCGCTCTCTTCTGAACAGGCAGACCATCATCATTCATCATCAATCTACCACTGCATCTTGTTGCCACAACCGGCTCCTTAAGCTTTTTTTCTTTCAGCACATCTTCATTGACCACCTGCTTCTTCTTCTGGTAGGACACCAGCGTCCATTCAATCTTTCCATCCCAATTCTTGTCCTCTTTAATTGGTTCTGCATAAGCCACTGGCGTTACCTCGAGAGGTTCAGAATCCTCCTCCGAGACACACACATCTGGGATTTCCACCTTCTCATTATAGTAAGTCAGCATTTTAATCTTCTGTCCTGAATCCTGGCTATACAACACATCATCAGGAGTCCATTCACTCTGTTCCTCTCCAATACTTTTCTGTTCATCATCGCCTTTCACTTCCTCATCAAGCTTTCCAGCATTCTTACCATAATTTTCACTCCTATTCTGGCGAGACGGAGTGTTGCTGGAACCATCATCCCCTTCTTTATGCTGTTGCCCCCTCTCTCTATCCTGATCTTTATTTTTTCCATTGTTACCTTTGTCATCCCTTTTTTGTTTCTTACTTTCGCCATCATTTTCATCACCCTTCTTTCCATCCTGATCATCTAGCTTTGGTGAGAACCTCGAGGATGTTGAATCAGAGTTGATAGGCACCTCCCATTCAAGACGAAATCCCCTTCCATTGATGCAGACATTGTAAAAACCAGCTACCTGGGTTTTATCTTTGCAGGCAATTTTTACTCTCACCGGCTCCGTGGTACTGAGAGGCAAAGACTCCAGATCAACTTTCCTTGGTTCCCCTGCCATAAAAGCTAACTCCCAAACAGCTTGTTCAAAGCGTGCCCAATCCGACAGACCAAAAACATTCGCCCACACTTCCTCAAGCATACCAAAGGACTCAAATTCTCGCAGAGTGTCCGTAACCCTGACGCGGATGCTATCATCAGAGACAAAGTGGAAGCCATTGGTGAATTTAGTTACCTCTCTTCTGCTAGCCTGATCAGGAAACTCAACCAGGAACTCCTTGTTCCCCAACGGCTTCAGTCTCCACGTCCAGTCCCTTTCGAATAACAGAGACAGTTCCTTCAAGACAGTTTTAGCATCACAGTCTCCAGATAAAACCCTCAGGATCCCCGCAACTGTCAGTGGCGTTGAAACTGACTCAGGCACATTCAATCTAATGCTGAAAAACATCTTGTCTCCTGCTCCACTTCCACAGATACGAAGTTTAGGAACTTTCTCCAAACAATCTACTGCAACATGACCCGATTTCTTACAGGTATAACAGGTAGGAGGCGCCATGCAGTCTTTCTGCACATGACCAGTCTGCGTACACTTGTGACAATACAGAGAGCTCTTCTTCTTACCTAGCTGAAGCACTGCTTTTTCACTGTCTTTGGTTTTAGGCTTATCTGTCTTCCCTTCCTGTGCAATCTTCTCCTTTACCAGTTTTTCTCTAAATTCCTTCTCATCTTGAATCTCTTTCTGCGTTGGATATCGAGCGCCTCCAACATCGTTCCGGCGAGGACCAGCGCCCCCACCAAAACTCCCAAACCTTCGATCTTGGACTTCACCGCTCGGGCCTCCATGAAAATGATCTCCATACTTGCGCTTGAAGTTCGGAGCCTCCCCAGCACCAAAGCCCTGACCACCAGCACCACCTCTATAGCCCTGACCACCAGCACCACCTCCATAGCCCTGACCACCAGCACCCGAACCTTGACCTCCAAAACCCCCACCTTGGCGAGCGCCTCCGACATTGATACGCGGTGGATATCGACCATCCCCCGCACCTTGCTCTCTCCTATACATCCCGACCACCACCTCAGCAAACGATCTGCTATCGATTAACCGCTCCGACGAGCGGGTAATTCTCCGAGCACCGCCGCCGAATCGCCTCACTTCCTCCCGAGAGGCGAGGAACCCTAAAGTTTTCTTGGTGACTGGCGTGGCACGCGGAATCCAGATCCACGCACCCCTCTCATCAGACATCAAAGCCCATTCCTCAACTGTATGGGCCTTACCATCCCAGACCAGCCCATCACCGTGACTGAGTCCATTTTCAATAATGGGCTTCAGTTTTAAATCTAACCCAGCCAAATTCGAAGAAACAGCGGAGGAAAAAACCTTTTCCGAAGCTCTGTTAACTCCAATCAACCCTGAGCTCAACTTATCAGTGCCTGAAGAACCAGCTGCCTCACAATCTTTAACACCAAACGATTCCCTACGGATTCGTTGCATAAAAATCGAAGAAGCTTCCCCCACTACACCTGTTTGCACCTCGCTAATCCCGACACCCCTATCTACCCTCGAGGGTAAATTATAAACTTTCTGCACTGAAATACATTCATTCTCGGCAATGGCCTGACGTCGAACTGCTTGCACAGTCGATGCCGGCAACGAAATACTACTCCCAAGAATACCATCCGGCTTTGATTTCCTTTGCCAAACTTTTGGACCTGACGACATATTCTGAAAAACCACATCCGATGTCCCGTTGACATCAGGTCCCCTTTCTGATCGCGCAAACTGACCACTGCTAAGTTCAGCATCGACTTCCATATCAAAAGCCTCTTCCTCTCGTTCAGACACAGCCAACACCGTGTCCCAAGAGACACAGCCAGCGCCGTGCCTCTGCACAGATTCTCCTTTCAAAGCATTCACATTCATCAAATCCCCCACACTCTTCTGAAATTTCCCAGACTCCACGAAGTCACCAAAACCCTTCGACTGCAGAGGCAAAACACTGCTGTTTTTGACTCTTTTTTCCTCCTCCAACTTCACCGCCTTGTAAACTGCAGCAGCATCTACACACTGCTGCTTACAAACCACCTCAGACTGCAGTTCGCCCTTCCTCTCAACCTCCCTCTTAATCCCACAAGGAGCAGAAGTGCTGATAGGTGGTAAAACTGTCAAACACCTAACCTGCGACCCCGAACCTTCCTTCTTCTCCATCACCACAGGAGCTCCAACCACTGCACGATGACAGGGGAAGATCACCTCATCTCCCACAGCAGCCGAATCACCGTCACCCAACAGCCAGGCATCAATCGGAATCCCAAATTCATCAAAGAGAATAATACGTCCTCCTGATTTGAGACAAAGCTCCCCTGCATACCGGCGTAGGTTCGCCTTCAGCAACAACACAGAGAAAGTTGCGCGCCACCGCTAGATTACCTCGTTCGAGACTCCGACACCCTGACACAACCGGCGGAGGTAAGCCAACCCATCATCACCCACGCCGCCAGACGCGGCCCCCAACACCTCACCACCGGACCCCCCCACAGGTGGCGCCGAGTCCCCCGCACCCGGCTTCCCCGCGGCCTTTCCCCCGAAGACGAACGCCGGGAAAGGCGGAGGTGGATGAGGATCGGGCGGCGGTGGTGGGAAGGGGGAGGAAAGCGCGCGGGGTTTACCTTCGAAACCCTCCGCCGAGACCGACCCACCGCCGGGCGACACACATGTGAGCGACGGGAAGGAGCGCGGGACCCTCGAAAGCATCTCACGGGCTCCCGGCGCGCCGCCGGCGCGGCCGCCGAGGGAAACGCCATGGGAATCGCCCGAGAGCAAACTTGCGCGAAACGTCATCTCCGCCCCCTTGCTCATCTACCGATTGCTGTTTTTAAGCGCGTTAACACGATTTTTGACGTGCGGGGCTCCCTGTCAGGCTGACGTGGCATGACGGAAACGGTGGGGGCGACTAATGTCAGACATATCTAACTTAGGGTATTTCTTTAATTTTTTGGGAGCCCCACCTGTCAGCTCCTCTCTGACACACATCATCAAATCTCCTTTCTTTTCTCCAATTTCAATTCTAATAGGTGGACAGGGTGACGCGTGTGCCCGTTGTGATTCCCGTCGCCGCCGTGGGGAGATAAGTTCCCCCTCAGGGACCGCGAATTACGCATGCCTCTGCTCTTTCAGAGCATCCACAGCACGGCGCTTGCACCTCGACGCTAGGATCAGAATCCTAGCGGACTCGGTAGTTAAGGCCTCAATCCTGGGCGCCGGTCGCAAATAGAGTCGCCCAACGCTATACCTTTTTTTCCTCCAGGCGTAGAAAACGGAGGCTCGTAGACCTTGGCCTGGATGGATTAAGCGCCTAGAGCATGGCAGGCAGCGGCGCTAAGCTGTTATTTCATTTCCTGGTATTAACTTTTTTCACTTAAGTGTCTGCTTAAGCGCTGCCCACTGTGGATGCTCTCATACGCATCTCCCGACGTCGTCTATATCTTCCTCTACGCCCCTTTCTGCACGCTCCTGAGGCCGTCATGTCTTTGCTGCGGTTTTCCTCGAAGCCAACTGACCGCCCCTCCGACTTCGCCTTGTCTCCTCCACCTCGTCGTGTAAGTAATTGACGAGAGGCAACCACAATGACCCATACAAGTATACAACTGTCGTCTTCCTTCGCTCTGGACCGCGCCGGTGTCAAGCACGCTAGGAAGAAGGCCGCGATGGGTGCCCAGCACGCCAATGTGCATGGCCACAACAGAGCACACACATCAGGATACAATACTAGGTAAGGGCCACCAGTTGGGATCGAGCCGAAGGGGAGGGGTGGCGCCAGCAACCGGGGACGGAGGTGGGGGTGAGGAGTTGCGGCATCGTCGCCAGCAGCCGAGTACGGAGGCGATGGTGGGCATGACGATGGGTGGGAAATTTGGTGTACAGGAAGAAGAATTGAAAAAAGATGAGAATTGAAAGAGAGAGGAGTGGACAAGTGGGTCATTCGAAAATTTAGAAAACACCCCAAACTTTGGGCTAGTTTGGGAGCTCAGTTTGTTTAAAACCATAGTATTCTAAAAACAAAGTACTGAAGTGCCCGGCAAAGGAATACTGCAGTTTCCTAGAATACTTTAGTTTAGAAAAAAAAGTGGTCGGGAGTGAAGTCTCCAATATGGGGAAAAAATGCAGTATTGTACGATACTTTAGTTTATAAAACCAAAATATTCATCCGACCCAAACACGTTAAAGTATTAACAGAATACTTCAAAATAACAGAGCTACCAAGCGGACCCTTAAATATGTCTAATCTCATTTGTCTTCCCCGATTGTCACCATTATGCCACGAAAGTTTGACAGTAGGACTAGATCGTTAGAAAACTTCTTTTTTTTTAGATCAGAAAACTTGTTAACTTGCTAAGAATGAACGACGAGTGTTATCTGCAATCGAGGTGTACGTCTCACTTTTTGCCACTGTTTTTGACAATCCGCGCACGTCTCACTTGCCTCAACGCCGTACGACCCAGGTGCGTCGCGCCCGTGACCTGCTGCGCTCCGCCTCGACGCCACGAGCATGATCAGAATTCAGAAGAAGTGCGGCCGCGGCGGCGCGCCGTTGTGCGTGGAGGCGATGACCGGTCAAAACGATCGGTGCGCGATCGGGAGCTGGCGCGCGTTCTTGGTTTATGAGCTGCGTCGAGAGGTCAAACTGAAGAGACGAAGCGTACTGAATCACGCGCTCATAACACTCGTGCATTATTCGAAATGTGGCTTAAGCACGGCCAGTAGTACACACACTACGCACATCTTGTCGTAGCACGATACTCATGCACCGATTATTTCAGTCAGCAGCTTCTGCTCAGGGAACACCGGGGCCAGCGATGCAGACCTTCTGGCCGGCGAAGAGGGGGCAGGGGATGTTGGGGTTCAGAAGGCGGAACCCCTTGTCGGTGAGCCCTGCGTGCTGCATCACCGAGAAGAAGGTCTCGCCGGCCTTCACGACGTTCACCTCCGTGCACCGCGTCCTCGTTCGTGCCAGCAGGCCTGCAGGGTGCGCCGTGGCCTGCTCGCTCCCCGACGCCCCGACGATCGGAGCCGCAAGCATGATCAGAAGAAGCGCGGCCGCGGTGGTGGCGAGGTTTGCTGCCATTGCGAGTGGAGGAGGTGATCGATGCACAGTTCTTGGTTTGGTTTGAGATGGGAGGGTACAGCACGAATGCGCGATGCGGAGCTTGACGCGCGCTCGTGGCTTAAAAGGTGCAGGCGTGCAGCGAGGGCTCCAACTGAAGAGGGGCGCAATAAATCCATGCCGTAGATCCCTAACTTGAATCCACGGCTGGTACTCGATCATGTTTCCTTAACTCTGATGCGTAGATGATAAATCTAGAATCTACATATTGCTGTAGTACTGGCTGCCACACGTGGCTATGTGCATAAATCACTTGCATTGTTGCAATCTGACATAGCTGGTTTCAGCTCATTATTTGGGGTTTCTATCGTCTGGCATCACTTCGGTTCGTCTTTGGAGTTTTCAGAACTTTCTTGGTTCAGATATCAATTGGTTGGTCATTCCATGCATGACTGTTAGAACGTCAAACACCTCTAGTTTAATGCTCACATGAACAGATTGTTCTGTCAATCTTACAACAGCTAAATAGTTGTTGTTCATTCCTGGGAACCAAACCACCAAATTGGTATAAAACCTGCATTTTTTGCTTTGTTAAGCTCATCAGTGTCTGAAGGCAATGATTATTGCTCCAGTTCCTTAGTAGTATCAGTACTGACAGCTCCATCACTCTTAATGCTGCATTTCAACTTTGAAATTTGAATTCAATGGGTGTGAGTTAGCAACAAAAGAAAGATTTGGTGTGATTTGAGGGGGGTGGCTATAGATCCGGACATTTGAGGGTTTGTCGGATCTTATCATATGTCCAAACGTGTTCGGGGACATATAGGGATCAAATTTGTCCATTCTGATCGAAGATGCTCTCTGAGAAATAAAACGCCTCATGCAGGGCGGAGTTAGAGTGCAGGTTGAGCACACTAGGCGTGAGCAAAACTTGGTGAGCCATGCTCTTGCCAACATGGGTCGAATTGAAGCCAAATCTGTTCTATGGTTGCGGGTCCTGCTGCTATACCTAAACTCTGTAATCTTGTTTCTTGATTAATAGAAAATGGGAGCGCCTAACGCTCAGGTGACCGAGATGTTTCTTAAATCTCGGTCGACCTACGTCAGCTTGTGAAGCGATCCGTTGGCACAGCCCGTTTCCATCCATCTTAGCTGTGTCGCCGTTGTGTGGGCTTTTTTGTTGTATGGGCTTTGCTGTTTACTTGTGGATATTCGATTTTGTTAACTGGGCTTTCGTTTGAAAACTGGGCCTCCCGATAAGTGTAATTGCGCATTAAATAAGAATTAAAAATGTGCAATTGCATACATATGCAATTGCACAAAATAACAAAAAGAAAAAAATGTGGAAATGCATGGTGATGAGAATTAGTGTGTGATTGCACACTAACGACAGTGTTGCCATCTTCAATACTTCGAGCTTATTATGGGTCCAAGATGCACACAAAAAAAGTTACCGTCTCACCTCAAAAAATTGAAAGGTGGCGCACCCATGTGCAATAAATGTCGTGTGCAATTGGGCGCTAATGAAAAATCATCTGCAATTGCACAGTAACGACTGAAAAAACATGTGCGATTGCACGCTAAACAAAAAAGCATATGCGATTGCGCACTAACTACAAAAAATTCATGTGCAATTGCACATTAAAAAAAAAGAATTAAAAAAATGTGTAATTGTATACTAATGATAATTATATGCAATTGAGCAAATAACAAAAAGAAAAAAATGTGGAAATGCATGGTGATGAGAATTAGTGTGTGATTGCACGCTAACGACAATGTTGCCATCTTCGATACTTCCAGCCTACTATGGGTCCAACGTGCACAGAAAAAAAGTTACGGGCTCACCTCAAAAAAAATGAAAAAGTGGCACGCCCATGTGCAATAAATGTCGTGTGCAATTGCGCGCCAATGAAAAATCATGTGCAATTGCACAATAAAGACTGAAAAAACATGTGCGATTGCACGCTAAATAAAAAATCATATGCAATTGCGCGCTAACTACAAAAAAATCATGTGCAATTGCACACTAAAAAATAAGAATTAATAGTGTGCAATTGCATGCTAACGAGGATTGGTGTGCAAATTGCATGCAAACAACAATGTCCCCATCGATGATACTTCAGGCCTGACATGCCGAAAAAAAATTAGCGTCTAACCTCAAAAAATGAAAAGTAGCGCCCATGGTGGTGAGAATCGTGGTCGGCGTTGGGTTGTAAATAGCTGGTAAATGAAGAAAGTGAATCTTCACGCGTGCTGCTGCACATAAATGAGTCCCTGCCGCATGGGGCACACCGTCTGTGTGCCCTAGCTGTCATCAACAGAAACAAAAACAAAGTAGAGTCACTTCATCTCCCTCGGGTGATGCTAGTTAACGACCTATGCAGAGGAACGCACCCTCCGCACACCCCCTGCCTGATGTTGGGCCGGCTCACGTTGGTGTGTTGGTTGGTTCGGTCGATTCCTTCTTCCTGTTTCGCATGTGTACCGTGTATGTGCATGACTCACTCCTAGTCAGGACTTGGTTCCGTCCGTACCTGCACGACTCACTCTTAGCTTTTTTTTTGCGAATCACTCTTAGCTTTCAATCTCACTCGCATGCACGTTTCTACTGTAGCTGTGACCTGCAGGGAGGCATAGTTGTGTGCGCACGCTGGGCATCCATGACGATATACTTAGTTACTTTTTGGGAAATGATACATGCGATTCGAACTATTTAAAAAATGTGTACACGAAAATTATGCGCGTACACGAGTAGGTTCCATTCCTATACTCAGTTTTGATTTTCGTCGTTTGTAACTTCTCAATTTTGAATAGATGTTCGAAACCTTTTTAGCCAAATTTTATCAAAATCGTCGCACTAGGTCGACCGTTTAAAATATCATTTGACGAGTAGGCTAGTATCCATGTTTCACGCAACTTTCATGTTCTAATTTTTTCTCGTTTCGACGGTCATATGAATAGAAATTATTTTTAAAAGTGAACAAAAAAGGCCGGTGAACAGAATCGATTTTTGAACGATTTTAAAAAGAGAACAGAAAAAGTCAATGCATGGAAATTAATTTTGAACGATTTTTAAATAGTGAACAGAAAAAACTCTATGAACGAAAATTATTTTGAACAATTTTTCAAATCTGAACAATTTTTGAAAGATTTTAAAAGTGAACAAAAAAACAAGATAAATGAAATTGATTTTTGAACGATTTTATAAAGTGAACAAAAAAGGCCGGTGAATGAAATCTTTTTTGAACGATTTCAGAAAGTGAACATAATAAGTCTACGAACGGAAATTATCTTTGAACGATTTTTTAAAAAGTGAACAAAAAAGTCTATGAGCGGATTTTTTTGAACGGTTTTAAAAGTGAACAGAAAATGGCAGTGAACAAAAACTATTTTTAAACGATTTTAAAAGTGAACAGAAAAGGCCGGTGAGTGAAAACTATTTTTGTACGATTTAAAAAATGACCAGAAAATAGCGGTGAACGGAAACTGTTTTTGAACAATTTTAAAAGTGAACAGAAAAGACCGGTGAATGAAATCTTTTTTGAACGATTTTTATAAGTGAACCTAAAAAAATCTATGGACGGAATTTTTTTTAACGATTTTTTAAAAGTGAACAGAAAAAGTTTATGAACGGAAATAACTTTTGAACGATTTTGAAAATGAACAAAAAAGGCCGATGAATGAAAATTATTTTGAACGATTTTAAAAAATGACCAGAAAATAACGGTGAACGGAAACTGTTTTTGAACGATTTTTAAAAGTGAACAAAGAAGGCCGGTCAACAAAATCTTTTTTGAACGATTTCAAAAAGTGAACAGAAAAAAGTCTATGGACGGAAATTATTTTTGAAAGATTTTAAAAGTGAACAAAAATGGCAATGAAAGAAAACTATTTTTGAACGATTTTAAATGTGAACAGAAAAGGCCGGTGAATGAAAAATATTTTTGAACGATTTTAAAAAATGATCATAAAATAGCGGTGAATGAAAACTGTTTTTGAACAATTTTAAAAGTGAACAGAAAAGGCTAGTGAACAAAATCTTTTTTGAACGATTTTAAAAAGTGAAGCGAAAAAATATGGACGGAAATTAATTTTGAACGATTTTTTAAAAAGTGAACAGGAAAAAGCCTATGAACGGAAATGACTTTTGAACGATTTTCAAAAGTGAACAGTAAAGGTCTGATGAACGATCTTTTTTGAATGATTTCAAAAAGTGAATAGAAAAAAGTCTATGGCCGGAAACTATTTCTGAACGATTTTTTAAAAAGTGAACATAAAAAAGTCTATGAACGGGAATGACTTTTGAATGATTTTAAAAATGAAAAGAAAAGGCCGATGAACGAAAACTATTTTTAAACGATTTTAAAAAATGACCAAAAAATAGCGGTGAACGAAAACTGTTTTTAAACGATTTTTAAATGTGAACAGAAGGACGATGAACGAAATCATTTTTGAATGATTACAAAAAGTAAACAGAAAAATTCTACGAACGAGAATTATGATTGAACAATTTGTTAAAAAGTGAACTGAAAAAATTCTATGAACGGAAATTATTTTTGAACGATTTTTATATATGAACAATTTTCAAATCTAAACATTTTTAGAATTGAATATTTTCAAAAAATGAAAATTCAAATAATATAAAATAATATCTAGAAAGAAAAAGAAACAACCAAAAAAAGAAAAACTACGAAGGAAAATTATGTTTGAACGTTTTTAAAAAAATTGAACTAAAAAAATCATATGAACATAAATTATTTTCGAACGATTTTTATATATGAACAATTTTCAAATCTAAACATTTTTAGAATTGAACATTTTCAAAAAATGAAAGTTCATAAAAAATAAAATAATGTATAGTAAGAAACAGCCAAAAAAGAAAAACGAAAAGAAATAAGAAAAAATGAAAAAGAAGAAAGAAAAAAGAAACAGCAAAAAAACAAAAAAATGAAGCAGGTGCGCCTACTGGGCCGGCCCATAAGGCGAAGGGAATGTGCGGCGCGGGGTAGGCCGTCTTCGGCAGCCTCACCTCTGTTTCTTCTCGGCCGTCTCCGTCGTACGCCTTATTGGGTGTGCGGAGGTTATTAACCTCCCCCTAACCGCACTAAAAAAATGCATCAGAAGCTGACGTAGCGAACCATAAAGGCCCAAGCGACAAAATAAAAAGGCCCAACGTAAAATATGATACCCAAAAAACCCAACAAAAAGCCCATCATAGAGTAACGTAAAAAAACACTTAACAGGCCGTAACACAAATCGCAAAACGGAAGAACCCATAACCTCGCGCATTAATAATCGGCAAATCTGATCGAGCGATCTCAAGGTCACATACGTCGACCGAGCGTTAAGGTGGATCTCGGGTAACTGAGCATTAGGAAAACCGATAGAAATTTCCATTCGCAAAAAAAGAGGCACTCCTTTTTTCTTCACATGTAAACCTTACTATGCAAATCTGAAATCTTGTCGAAGAAAGGAAATAGTTTCTTGTCACACTGCGCGTGGCTCCTTGGCGAAAAAGCAGTCATTTTTATTCATTGATCAACTCCACACCCATGGTTGAATTATTCTGATAATGCTTCAATTTCTAAGAATATGAAGTATTAAATAGTTTAAGGCGTTTGTGTCCAATGAATATTCTGATTTATAAACTAAAATGTCGTACAAAAACTGTACTCCGTCCGATCCGTTTAAAGTGTCGTAAGAAAACAACTACGTACGTGTAACTGGCCGACGTCTTTTTCGTATCGGAGGGATTAGTTTTTTTCTTTAGTCATATTGGAAACTTCACTCCCAACCACTTTTTTTTATAAAGTGACGTAACAAAGTGGGGATTTTTGGCTCCTGCTATTTAAAAAAAATCAAAAAACATATTACGAGTTCTAAAAGATCTGCAAATAAATAAGGCTGTAGAAATGGTGCATCCCACAAACATGCAAAAAATCTATTTCAAATACTGTGTATTCTGACTACATGAAAATGACAAAAGTGTGGATCTGAGTATGCATATTTTTAAATCCGTAAACTTATCATATTTTATCATTTTTTGTGTAGCCCATTATACAAAGTATTTAAAATTGATATTCTGCATGGGATACACCATTGCTACCTCTGATTTTTTTTTCAGAATTTTTGAAATTTGTAAATATGATTTTCAAATATTTTTAAATAGCAGGAGCACTGGATACAAAGGCACTTTCTGAAAGTAGCATGAGTAACTTATGTCAGACGACGACGATAGCACACTTTCGATTAACAGTTTCAGTCAAGCAAATGCCGAGCACCAAAACCTACTTGCAATCATCGAAAGAAGAAAACCTATATGAAACCAGCGAATGAAACTAGACCGAGACTTGTGCGCAACAATCAACAAAGATCATATCAGTTGGCGCATGTGCCGTCCTTGGGCAGCGAGCCCAACCAAGGCGGCGGCAGCATCCCGGTCTGCTTACCATGGACAGCAGCGGCGGAAGCATCTTGTACACCCCGGCCACCTGCTGCATCGGGCCACCGACGCCACCGCCGTCGCCGTTGCTCCAGATGCTGATCTTGGGCTGCATGCCGCTGACGGCGCCGGCGTTGATGCTTGCCATCTCTACGTACACGCCGCCGTCGATCATGAGGTAGTCCCTGAGCGCGGCGTAGCTGCCACCGAGCGCCGCCAGCATGGACGCAACGTACTCCGCCTTGGCTTTGCCCACCAGCGCCACCGCCTCCGCCTTCCTCTGCTTCGCGTACAGCCTCGCGTCCTCCGCCATCCTCTGCTCGAAGAAGCGCGCGTCCGCCTGCGCCTTGCGCGCCTCCGCCGTCTTGGTCTCCTCGAACAGCGTCGCCTCCGCCGCCTTCTGCCTGCCGTAGAAGAGCGCATTCGACTCTTGAACCTGCAAAATATCCATAGTTAATGGTAATATCGTGGAATTTCCAAAGGAACCATTTGTCGATCAAGAATTTCAAGATGCAAACAAAATAAATAGTACCTGCATGTCGTACTGCACGGTGGCCTTGCTGAGCTGCTCGGCCTTGAGCTTCTCGGTCTGGCTGAGCGCGTTCTTGACCTCGACCTCCATCTGCAGCTTAGCCTCGCGGATGGCGACCGCCTTGGCGGCCTCGACCTCCGCGACCTTGGCAGGGAAGTGTGTGCCACTAAGAAATGGTTTGTCTCAGTTTTCCATCTTATTATTCCTCCCTTTAAAAAGGGATGTGCCGGGCTGTCGGCCTAATAGTCAACTAAGCTGTCACATCCGACTTGATGTGACAGGACTATGATGTCATGACAAACCGCCACTATTGACGGCGTCACTGACTAAGAAACACTGTAAGTGACGTCTAGCACGTCCTAACTACTACTCTGTATTGGTGCTGACGCACCACTTCAGGACACAAGCTATAGGACAAAAGTCCTTGCACCCGAAGAACCTGGCGACTGTCTCGACCCGGGACAGACCCCGGAGTCGAACACTAACTCGACTTGGGACAGACCCCGAAGTCGGGACCCTCTATGTTATCGACTCCCCCTCCACACTCGAAGGGAACGTCGACTGGACACACAAGTCTATTCCAACAATCACTTCCTAGGCTTGAGTTCTGAAGACACCTCTACCATGCCGATCCTTGTGCACAGCTCCGCCCGGCGGACTCGTCCAAGTGGCTTGGTCAGCATGTCCGCGAGTTGGTGTTCGGTGGGTACGAACTCCAGCTCGAGCCAGCAACCGAGCCAGCCAGATCCCCTGGCAAGCAGCCGTGGCAGCAGCCACGTACTACGACTCGCAGCTTGACAGAGCTACGACCTTCTGCTTTAGGGACTGCCAGGTCACTGGGCTACTCCCGAGTAAGTACAGGGTGCCCAACGTACTCTTACGCGAGTCGACGTTGCCCGCCAGGCCGCTGTCGCTGTAGCCGACCAGGCGCGGTGTAACTGCATTCCTCCCATACCTACATCTGAGTCACGGCGACCCGGCGATGTAGCGTAGGATGTGCTTCATGTCCGCGAGGTGCTCCAGAGTTGGAGCCTCCATGAACCGTGATACGAACCTGACTGCGAATGTCAGGTCCGGCCTTGTGTGCACCAAGTACCGGAGGCTCCCGACTATGCTCCGGTACTCGGTAGCATCCGTCGCGGGCGCCATGCTGCACTTGGACAGCTTGAAGCGCGGCTCCATGGGTGCGTGGACGGGATTGCACCCAGCCATCCCTGCCTTCTCCAGCAGCTTCAAGTCGGGCCATGGGTGCGAAGACCTCGTCGTAGTCGACCCCGTGTCGCTGCACATAGCCCTTCGCCACCAGGCGAGCCTTGTGCTTAAGGAATGCGCCGTGCGCATCCTTCTTCACCTTGTAGACTCACTTCAGGCCGACCGCACGGTGACCCGGTGGTAAGGTGGCTAGCCGCCAAGTCGAGTTCGACTCGATGACCTCCAGCTCCTCCTGCATCGCCTGCCTCCAGCTGGCATGCGCATTCGCCTCCCCGAACGAGCCTGGCTCTTCGGAGGCAAGGAAGTGGAGCTCCTCGTCCGGCTCAAGGGCCGGACCCGCCTCGAACACGTTCTGCAGCGTGCGAAACCGGTGCTCGAAGCTCATGTCATCTTCTGCATCGAGCATACCTGAGTACCTCGATAGCGGCGTGACGAACTCGACGCCAGGGACAGCCGGAGTCGGGGACTCGGCTGTCGGGTGCTCCGGTGTCGTTGGAGAAACGGCTGGGGATGCACTCCTGTTTCCTGGAGTCGGCGAGTTTGGAGTCGGTGAGTCGGGTGAGGACCCGCACTCCCGTCTCCCGGAGTCGGCTGCGGCTTGAAAACCATGTGCTCAACCGTGAAGGAGTCGTCTCCAAAGGTGTTCACCGGCGTGTCCGGCGAACTCCAGTCCCAGCGCGCGTTCTCGTCGAACACGGCATCTCGCGTGATGGTCACGCGGTTGGTCACCGGGTCATAGGCCCGATATCCCTTCGTCCTAGGTTGGTACCCGACGAAGATCATTGGCCTGCTCCGGTCGTCGAGCTTCTTCAGCTCGGGGCGCATCTCCCTGACGTGCACCACGCACCCCGAACGTGCCCAGGAAGCTCATGTCCGGCTTGCGGCCATGCCAGGCCTCGAACGGCGTCTTGCCGTCCACGCTCTCGGTTGGTGACCTGTTCAAGATGAACACGACCGTCGTCACCGCCTCACCCCAGAATTCACCAGGGACCTTCTTGGCCTTCAGCAGACTGTGGGCCATGCCCATAATCGCCTGGTTGCGTCGCTCCACGACGCCGTTCTGCTGCGGGGAGTACGGAGCCGTCAGGTGACGCTCCACTCCGAGCTCGGCGCAATATGCTGTGAAGGAGCCGGAGGTGAACTCGCCTCCGTGATACGTGCCCAGCGTGCGCAGCTTGCAGCTGGTTTCCGACTCGGCTCCCGCCTGGAGTCGGATGATGGCGGCTGCGGCCTCGTCCTTCGTCGAGAGAAGGGCGAACCACATGTACCGCGACAAGTCGTCCACGAGCAGGAGGAAGTACTTCTTTCCGCTCGGAGTGGCCGGGTGATTGGCCCATAGATGTCACCGTGGACTAGCTCGAGTCGCTCCTTTGCCCGGAACTTCGCTTGCTTTGCGAACAGGGCTCGCCTCTGCTTCCCTGCTAGGCAGGCGTTGCAGAGCTGGTTCACGTGCTCCACCAGAGGGAGGCCACGCACCATCTCGCCCTTCGCCAGTCGGCGCAAGCTGTCGAAGTTGAGGTGCCCGAACCACGCATGCCAAGTCCATGCCGGGTCGTCGCCGGTGCCCACGACTAGGCACACCGGCTATGCGACTCGCGCGTGCAGCTTGTACATTCGGTTCGGCTCTCGCCTGACCTTGATCAGGTGATGTCGCTCCCTATCACGTACCCGGAGGATCCCATCCTCGATCAGCACCTGGCAGCCGTTCTCGTCGAATTGGCCCAGGCTGATGATCTACATGTTCAGCCGGGGTATGTAGTACACCCCGGTGACGGCCCGGTACTCGCCTGACTTGCAGACGAAGAGCACCGTCCCCTGCCCGCAGATGTTTACTCGCTGATGCATGTAAAATGCATACATGAACTTTGCATTGTATTACTTATATTTCAATCATATTTGCATCATATAAGGGTCATATCATTGTTTTATATTGATTTTGGGAATATTTCACAGTTTCCCTATTTTCTGGAATTAACCCTGCACTGGCAGAAAACCCTATTTTCTATATTTTGATGTTTTAGGGACCCAAACGACGTCCAAATGACCTAATATTTTGCGGGGATCATTTTTTTGGAAGGAACAAAGCGTAGGAGCGAAGGAAGCGAAAAAAATGGAAACCCGAGGGCCAAAAGAGGTGGGCCCACGTGACCAGATTCCTTGGCCGTGTGGGACCCCCTATCCTGGGCCTCGAGCCTCCGATGCCGTCGATTTTCGTCCTCGTGCCTTCGTCTTGACCTAAAAACGACTATAAAAATAGTCCCCCGACGGCTTTCGGAAGGGAGCACAGTAGAAACACAAAACCACGAAACAGAAGACCTGGAGCTGCAGATTGGAGGGGGAAAACTCCGGCGGGGCGCTGCCGAGGTGGTCTCCATCTTCTCCAACATCTCCACCATCATCACCATGATGAAGGGGGAGTAGTCCACCCCCTGGACTTTGGGTTTGTGGTGGTAACTTGATCTAATCTCTCTATGTATGATCATTGTTGAAATCCATATGATGTGCCTTGCATAAGTATGGATCTATCTATGTAATTCCTATGGTGGATATTGTGGTATGAGATGATATTTGTTATGCATTTACCGTTGTGTTGGATCTTTTATGACTTGTCATACTTTGGAGATATTCTATGATGCATGTGATGGTTCGATTTATGCATATTGCCTTGTTTGTCCATGTCATGAGGTGATTGACACCACCAAGTGTAGATAGATGAGAGAGATGTGGTCATGCACACGAAATATGAATCATTGCACTAGTGTTTAGAATATTGTCCATTATGAAGTATGATGTATGTAGGTACGGGATGGCCGATGTGACAATGGCATATGTATTGAGTGACACAATACAGCCCAACATCCTTTATCTGGGGGTAAAAAGGAAGAAGTATGATGTGGGAGTGACAACAAACCACGCTAGCCTTACGAGGGTGACCTAGCAACACAAATGATTATTTTCTTTCAACTATGTGTTTTAGGACATGTAGTCATAGAAGTTTACCATTAAAGCATGACAATTGTGTATACTTTTTATCTATAACATGATAATCACCATAGATGGGAGAGAGGATTGAGTGAACCCATGAACTCATGTCCATTGTTCCTATAAGAGAAAACATTTGTCTTGTCCTCTTGCATTGAAGAGGATTGGGACACTTTTACAATCTTGTTTTGTTACATTAAACTTCCATCCATTAAATCAACCATCTTGTTCTTTAAACCTGTTTAGTGCATAATCAACTAAAACTTGTGACACTTTAGTTGTAGGGAATAGATAACTTTTCCTTCTTGCTCCTGCGGATCGATACCCTACTTCCACATTGAGAGGTGCTATAGTGATCCCCTGCTCTTGGGGGTTATCAAGTACTTTTCTGGCGCCGTTGCCGGTGAGCGTAGCGATTAAGTTTCTATTCTTGTGTGCACTAGACTTTAGATATATTTTATCTTGTTTTATATCTTACAATCATCTAAGCCTGGGGAGGTTCCTTTAAACTTGTTTGGTTGTGAGTTTCTCATTAGCTTTACTTTTAGTTATGTATCAGTTTATACTCTCCTTATTTGAAAAACACAAAAAAATTAGCTCATTTGTTATGTTCGTGGAATGTATGAGTCACGTACTTATGCAACCCCCTATGGTTGGATCAATTAATGTTGATCAAAAAAGGTTTATAATCGAAGCATTAAATGTAATTGGCCATGGATTATGTTATAGGTATAATGTATCTTGCTGCATAGATCAATATCCTTAGCATCTTAATTTTCAATGCAACCTTGAGAGTATGCCTATAATTGCCTCTTACCATAATAATGAAATTATGACCACTGATATGAAGGCAGCCGAGGAATTTACTATTGTAATGGGAATTCTTGAGATAGTTATGTTTAATATAGATAAAGCTCGTAGCCTCACACCAAGACTTGCTACAACACTTGAACAACTCTTGAAACTCTTTTGTAAGAATACCTATATCCTTGAATATTATAACAATCTTGTTGCTATCAAGGAGAGATCTAATGGCTTGCAGCAACAAGAAGAATATAGAGAAGAGGAAAATGTATTAGAGAATTGCCCATATCCTTACTCACCATGCTATTTTGATTCTGATTCTGATGATGATCAACACATTCAAAATGATATTATTATTGATAATAGCTTTGAAAGTGATGAGGAATTTGGTTTTGATATTCTATATGATAATGGTTTAGATGATGGTCCTATTTGAGAGCTAGGATCAAACAATAGTGATTTGCTGTCCAGAAAACAGATTCCTAAGCTTCACTGCGAAGAATGTTAAAAATCACAGAAGAGGAATTTTGACCTGATATTTTGCGACAGCAATATTCAGTTGTTATTACACATTTCATTAGTTCAAAGTTTTCTGATTTGAGCAACATAAGTGCCTCTAAAAATTCGCTCCTTTCAGGCTGTCCAGTTTTTGACAGATTATGTTTTTATTTTGCATTAGTCTCATTACTATGTTTTGTGTGGTTCTTTTGATCAAAGAGCAAAACATAACCTTAGTAACAGTAGTTAATGTTTAGAATCAACTCATTATATGTCTTTGCTGAAGCTATGAGGATTTAATTTATGGAGACACTAACCCCTCTAATCAAGTTTTATGTTGAATTATTTGTAAGAGACTTGTATTGAAAAACCTCTGGTTTTTCCATGCATCATTAATATAAAATCTACACCGTAGGGAGTTTTCCCTACGGTATCCCTGTCAAAAAAAAAAGTTTTATGTTGAGTTTTGTGTAAAGAGAATTTTCAAGTGGAAGAGTTGAGGGTGATGAACAAAGATCAAGAGAGACAAACACTCAAGCTTGGGGATGTTACCCCTAGACTCACCCAACATATATCAAATAAGGACAAGAATTCAAGCTTGGGGATGCCAAGCCACCTCACTCCAACCATCTTGATATCAAGTAAGAAGCCTAGCTACATGGCTATAAAGAAAGCGCTTTACGGGAGGCAACCCGGTTGTTTTTATTTTTGATTTTCTTTGTGTCCTCTTGCTGTAACAAGAGACTTAGTTTTTAATTTTGTTTCTGGAATTTTTAATAAAGTGCCAAGTTTTACCCGTTTTGGTTTGAAAAAGTTGCTATTTGTATTCGGAGATTTTATTCCAGCACGAATCTGTGCACGGTATGATTTTTCATTTCTATTCTGTAACTCCGAATGAGCTGAAATTTGAACTGTAATTGCAACTTTTCATCCTCTGTAAGCGTGAATTTTTCAGATTTTTTCGACATATTTAAGTAGGGTAGAAAAATGCGTTTTGCTGCTGCTGTTTTTCTGGACAGATTCTGTCCCATTTTGTTTGATGCATTCTTTGAACTTTTAACTTGAATCTTTTTTATCCAATTGAGTTTATAAGTAGGCATACAACATTATATACTTTCTGGACATGTTTCACATTTTTGTTTAAGGATTTTATGCAGCAAGCAATTCATTTGTCTATCACTACTAATGTCACCCCACAGAAAAGAGATGGGAGAAACGGTGTTTTGAAGTTTTTTCACAGGGATTAGAGGAGATGCACCAAGAGTTATCCAAGGATGGTGAAGACCATAAGCTTGGGGATGTGAAGACAACCCCATTGGACCAACACACTCTCGGTTTGCACACGTCTAACTTCTGTTTTTCGATCAATGCACTTTATCGCATAAACTTGGAGCGTCTTTTATTTTTGTTATTTCGGTTTGGTTTTTATTTGTGAGACCACCACTTTTCATTTATGTTATGAGAGAGCTACTGGAAATTTGGGTTGAATTAAGTTGGATGCTATTAAAAAGATTGGGAAAGGGATGTTTGAGTTGATTCAAAAAGATACATATAGTTGCATGATTCATGTGCTTTTTAATGAGTATTAATTTGCAAGTGTTTTATCAAGAGCTATCTTTTATTCATGTTTTGATGCTGAATGTTACTTTACTTTGTTTAACATGGATTGATTAGTTCTATGGACACTTATGCATGCATTTAGACGGTCAACTTTCTCCCTTTTGCTAGCCCAAAAATTCCAACAAGTAAAAACTTGTTTTCCAACACCTTCAACCAAAGTTTTCCAGTGAGTCCACCATATCTACCTATTAGCTTAATGCTATTCCGAGTATGTTTATCATGTTATATTGTATTATCTATGTTTCCAAATTAAAATGCTTATGTTATTGATTGTTATGGGAAAGTTGGTTAAAAAGCTCTCACGAACTTGATGCACACTTTACTTTTATTGCACTTAATAAACATGAACCATTGTGATTAAAATTATGAAGTTGTATGCTTGACAAGAGTCTTGGTTGGGAGTTAGCTCATATGTGCTGTCACATGGCAAGCTTTCAACGTGCTCTTAATTATATTTAGTTGATATCATGTACTTTTGTTTATGGATGCTTATCATGGTGCCAAATAAATGCGGAAACTTAGTAAGTTTGAGGAGTTTGTATAAATGGCTAGAGAGACGCCTGGGCCGCTAACCTAAGCCATGCATCATTCATGGTGGAAATTTACAGCGTACCAAAGTGAACATTCAGTGATGCACGTCATAATAAAAAGCTATACAAATAGTAAATAAAAGAGTGCTGAGATTGTTCATTGTCTGTTTGTCTTGTCATTTTGACATGGGCTAGTTTCCATGTCCTGAGGCAAGAGGTACCCCAGTTGACGCTCTTGATGACGCTATTATATTACTTACAATGACTTTAACTTGAACTTGCTTTGTGGCCCGAGTTGAGTAACACCGTGGTGTAGGTACTCGTATTCACGGGGCATGAGGCATTCAACCCATACTTTGTCAAGCACACTACTCATATTTGCTTTCACTTTAAACTTTAACCATTCAAGATGCTATGATAGGGGTAATGAGAGCTCCACACCAATGGATACCACATTGCAAACATTAACTTAAGTAGAAGCATTTGGAAGCTAGATGAAACTTATTCATGTTTTACCTCTACTTATTTATATATCTTTCCAAAGTGTCCACCTTTTATATTCAGATTTACAAGAATACTCTATGACCATTATAGGATGTTTTTACTTTTTATTATGCATACATTTGGTCCATAGTACTTTCTTCTATGTTACACTTTGTGAATTATCATTGAACATCCTTACATTGAATATTTGATATCACTTCATAATCTATCTTGTATATTGCTATTCCTTTGAAGAATGAATCATTTGACTCTATGTAGCAATAGTAATCATCTTTGATATCCATTGATAGTATTAAAAAGCAAAGTCCATGTTAGTTTTATCACCTTCATACTCGAGGACGAGTATAGGTTAAGCTTGGGGATGTTGATGCATGTAAAATGCATACATGAACTTTGCATTATATTACTTATATTTCAATCATATTTGCATCATATAAGGGTTATATCATTGTTTTATATTGATTTTGGGAATATTTCACAGTTTCCCTATTTTTCTGGAATTAACCCTGCACTGGCAGAAAACCCTATTTTCTATATTTTGATGTTTCAGGGACCCAAACGACGTCCAAATGACCTAATATTTTGCGGGGATCATTTTTTGGAAGGAACAAAGCGTAGGAGCGAAGGAAGCGAAAAAATGGAAACCCGAGGGCCAAAAGAGGTGGGCCCACGCGGCCAGATTCCTTGGCCGCGTGGGACCCCCTATCCTGGGCCTCGAGCCTCCGATGCCGTCGATCTTCGTCCCCGTGCCTTCGTCTTGACCTAAAAACGACTATAAAAATAGTCCCCCGACGGCTTTCGGAAGGGAGCGCCGCAGAAACACAAAACCACGAAACAGAAGACCTGGAGCTGCAGATTGGAGGGGGAAAACTCCGGCGGGGCGCTGCCGGGGTGGTCTCCATCTTCTCCAACATCTCCACCATCATCACCATGATGAAGGGGGAGTAGTCCACCCCCTGGACTTTGGGTTTGTGGTGGTAACTTGATCTAATCTCTCTATGTATGATCATTGTTGAAGTCCATATGATGTGCCTTGCATAAGTATGGATCTATCTATGTAATTCCTATGGTGGATATTGTGGTATGAGATGATATTTGTTATGCATTTACCGTTGTGTTGGATCTTTTATGACTTGTCATACTTTGGAGATATTCTATGATGCATGTGATGGTTCGATTTATGCATAATGCCTTGTTTATCCATGTCATGAGGTGATTGACACCACCAAGTGTAGATAGATGAGAGAGATGTGGTCATGCACACGAAATATGAATCATTGCACTAGTGTTTAGAATATTGTCCATTATGAAGTATGATGTATGTAGGTACGGGATGGCCGATGTGACAACGGCATATGTATTGAGTGACACAATACAGCCCAACATCCTTTATCTGGGGGTAAAAAGGAAGAAGTATGATGTGGGAGTGACAACAAACCACGCTAGCCTTACGAGGGTGACCTAGCAACACAAATGATTATTTTCTTTCAACTATGTGTTTTAGGACATGTAGCCGTCATAGAAGTTTACCATTAAAGCATGACAATTGTGTGTACTTTTTATCTATAACATGATAATCACCATAGATGGGAGAGAGGATTGAGTGAACCCATGAACCCATGTCCATTGTTCCTATAAGAGAAAACCTTTGTCTTGTCCTCTTGCATTGAAGAGGATTGGGACACTTTTACATTCTTGTTTTGTTACATTAAACTTCCATCCATTAAATCAACCATCTTGTTCTTTAAACTTGTTTAGTGCATAATCAACTAAAACTTGTGACACTTTAGTTGTAGGGAATAGATAACTTTTCCTTCTTGCTCCTGCGGATCGATACCCTACTTCCACATTGAGAGGTGCTACAGTGATCCCCTGCTCTTGGGGGTTATCACTCGCGAGCCGTCGCTGAACTTGACAGTCCCGGTGACGCTTGTGTCGAGTTCCGCGAACGCGGCGCGGTCACCAGTCATGTGATTGGTGGCGCCTGAGTCGAGGTACCAGACGCCCTTCTTGGTGTCCCCCTCTTGCGCTAGGTTGACATGCGCCTTCTCCTCTAGCATGAGGAGGACCAGCTCCTTGCGAGTCGGGTCGGCCAGCTCCTTCCGAGCTACCGTTGTCGACTCCTCTCGAGTCAACGCAGTCGAGTGCTCTCCACCCGACGAGGCTATCGGGTGCTCTCCACCCGACGAGGCTGTCGAGTCCTTGCAACCCGACACTCCCGGCTGCTGGAGCCGGGTGGCCAACTCCTCCTGAGTCGCCATGGTCAGCTCCTTCTGAGCCAACGATGTCGAGTCCTCCTGACTCGATGATCCTGTCGGGTCCTCGCGACCCGACACGGCCGACTCCTCTCGTGTGGCCACGTACCACTCCGCGATCCATCGGATCGTCGCGAGTTCCTCCGGAGGAGTCGACGATCCCTCCGACTCCGCCACCGGTCGAGTAGCTGACTCTGCCACTGGTCGAGACAAGGTTGTCGCCTCCGAGGTGCCCGACTCCGCCTGGCGAGTCAGAACAGGGAGCTGTGGGGCAGCCACGATGGTGCAGGCCTCCATCACGAGGAGCGCGCTGTCGTCCTCGTCGTCTCTGCCACGGACGAGTTGCGCTTCCGCATCCCCTCCGCGCACGAGGTGGGCTTCCTCCTCGCGCTTCTTCTTGCGGCAGTCTCGCGACCAGTGGCCGACGACTCCGCAGTAGCGACACTTGTCCTTCGTGTCGCGGTTCCCGGCTCCGCGAGCCAGGCTGCCCCTGCCGCGTCCGCGTGGCTTGCCGCCGCCGCGTCCTGCATGGCTGGAGGATCCACCTCTGTCCTGCAGGCACATCCGGGAGAACCACTCATCCTCCGTGAGGAGTAGTTTGCCGGCCTGCTTGGCCTCCGGCTTCTCCGCCTCATGACGCTCCTCGGCCGTTTTGAGGCGGCCGATGAACTCCTCCATGTGGAGCTTGTTGAGGTCGAGCAGGATCTCGATGGAGCATGCCATCTGCGAGAACCTCGTGGGAACGACCGAGAGAAACTTACGGATAGTGTCCGGCTCGGTGACGGTGACGCCGAGCACCCGAAGCTGCGATACGAGCGACGACAGCCGCATGGCGAAGCCGTCGATGTTCTCGTCGTCGCCGAACTTGATGGCCTCGTACTGCTTCTTGAGCGCCATCGCCTTCGCCTCCCGGACACGGGTGTCTCCAACCCGCATCGTCTTGATCGCCTCCCATGCCTCCTTGGCCGTCTTCTTCGACGCCTGTGTGGAGATCATCTCCGGCGGGACGGCGAGCAGCAGGTACTCCAGCGCTGCTCGGTCCGTCTCGCGCTCCTCCGTGCCATCGTGCACGGCGGACCAAACGCGGCGTGCCTCAAGCTTCACCTGCATGAGCAACGCCCAGTCCGCGTAGTTTGACCGCGTGAGCAGCGGCCACGAACTACCGGCCTCCCGCACAATCCGCTGGACTGCCAGCGTGCTTGCGGCCTCCTTCATCTCCGCCGGCAGAAGAGCTTTGTGCTCGCCCATCTCCGGTGAGATCTCTCAAAGAACTCGGGCTTTGATACCAATTGTTATCCCTAAAGCTAAACGAGAGAGAGAGGGGAGTGTGTGCCACTAAGAAATGGTTTGACTCAATTTTTCATCTTAGTATTCCTCCCTTTAAAAAGGAGTTGTGCCGAGTTGCCGGCCTAATAGTCAACTAAACTGTCACATCCGACTTGATGTGACAGGACTATGATGTCATGACACACCGCCACTGTTGACGGCGTCACTGACTAAAAAATACTGTAGGTGACGTCTAGCACGTCCTAGCTACCTACTTTGTACTGGTGCTGACGCACCACTTCAGGACACAGGCTACAGGACAAAAGTCCTCGCACCCGAAGAACCTGGCGACTGCCTCGACCCGGGACAGACCCCGGAGTCGAACACTACCTCGACTTGGGACAGACCCCGAAGTCGGGACCCTCTATGTTATCGACTCCCCCTCCACACTCGAAGGGAACGTCGACTGGATACACAAGCCTATTCCAACAATGGCCGCTGCAATGTTGGCCTCCCTGGCGTTCTCGAACACCTGCACCTCTGCCTTCACCTTGGCCTCCTACTTGAGCCCCTCGTCCTGTTGCCGCACTGATAGCACCTTGGTCTGCGCGTCCACCCTGGCGGTGTTCTGCTTCGTCAGCCCGTCCCTCTCCTTCTCGCCCACCGCCCCCTTCATCCTCGCCTCCGCCACATCCACCCTGGCCTGGCTCGCGGCGTTCTGCTGCGTCTTCTGCCCGAGGTAGGAGAAGTACTCGTGCCCCGGCACGTCCACCAGCTGCTTCACGTTCGCGTTATAGATTAAGAGGCCGAACTGGTTCAGCTCCTTATGCACGCTGTCGAACACCTTTTGCTTGAATGTCTTGGTTCCCTACTTCGCTTGAAGATCTCCTCCATCGTCAGCTCCGCTGCCAGCACCCGGTTCTCACCCTCGATAACCCCCTTCACCATCTCCTGGACGTGGTTCAACGCGCTGTCCAGCGGCGCGATGAGCTTCGTGTACAGGAGCAGCTTGGCCTCCACCGCTTTCTTGGCGGCTTCGCCGAGCTCGAGGGTGGTCACCTGGGGCCGATGGTGAACGCGGCGGGGAGGATGAAGGGGAGCTTCTCGGCGCTCATGGCGTTCACCTCGAACGAGTAGTTCACCGGCACGATGCTGAACTTCTTGCACTGCTGACCGGCGAACACCAACGACTTCTTTGCCAGCTTCACGTCGTCGATGCCCCAACCTGTGATGGCCAGGTACTCCGACGCGTCGGCGACCACGAAGCTCGCCATTCTTCTTCTTCTTCTTCTTCTTCTTCTTCTTCTTCTTTTTCTTCTTCTTCTTCTTCTTCTTCTTATTAGTTTTGGTGGTAGGCTTATGTGATTCGATCATACGTGTTTTTTTTTTACGGTAACTAGCAAGAGCTCTGCTTATTCATCTCTACTATATAATATTGCTTGAGTAGGTGTTGGTGCGTTTTTCACTTTTCCGATTTTACCCCTGTGTGTTATGAGATTTTACCCACCCCTGCCATCGGTAAGTGACAAAAACACGGTTCCTGCCCTGTATCTTTCCCACGACCGCGAGAACCGCCCCGCCTGTCTCCTCTCCACGGACGCATCCCTTCCTCTTTCCCCACGGCCAGGTTCCCTCTCCTCCGCTGAATTGATCTCTACTCCGGCTTGCTCCGCAGCGCGATCATGGATGGGTTCGACCTAGACACCTACCAGCTCTACCCGCAGCTCCTACCCAGCGAAGAGCACGCGGGCGCCGCAGCCTTCCTCCAGCCTCCTCATGCTCATCCCCCGCACGCGCCGATGCTGGACCCGTGGGTGGTATACCCGGAGGAAGGCTACGTGGCCGCCCAAGCCTGCTCGGCGCTGCCTCAGCCACTGCAGATTCCTGGGGTGGGGTCTGGGCGGGGAACGACGGCGGGTTCGTGCCGGACGCCGGCGGGGACTGGCGGGGAGCAGCGGGGTGGCAGGCTCAGAACTAGGCCGCGGAGGACTCGATACTGCTTAGCGGCGACGACGTGTTCCTGGGGAAAGACGAGTTCGCGTACGGCGGAGGCTTCCCCAGCCTTGAGGACCTGGTGATGGCCGGCGTCGACCTGAGCAAGTTCGACGACTCGCTCTCGGCGTCGCCCCCCTTCATGGACTCGCTGGCGGCGAACCAGGCGACTGCCGCCCACCCGTCGACATACGCGCCGACGATGGTACCCCTAGCCGAGCTGAACCAACCGGGCTCCGATTCGTCGAGTCCCAGTACCCAGTTCGGCGCCGCCGCTGAGTCGCCGGGGCTGGCGTCCCAAATGCCCGCTTACCCTCCTGTGCTGGCCTACCTGCAGGATTCCCCGAAGTTTGTGCACGGTGGCGGCGTCCCCGTGGGCGTGCAGGACCTGCTGATGAGTGGCGTCGACCAGAGCCAGTTCGACCAGGCGGTCTTTAACTTGCTCTGGGCGCCGGTCTTCATGAACTCGGCCGCCCACCCGTCGATCTACGTGCCGCCGCCGATAATCCCACAGTTCAAGCAAACCAACCGGCATCTGATTCGTCGAGTCCGAATACCCAGGTTGGCGCCGGTGAATCGCCGGGGCTGACGTACCAAATGCCCGCTTACCCTGCGGTGGTGGATTACCAGCAGCCGCACCGCGCATACGTTGGTAGTTGGTACGCCGCAGGCCAGTGAGTCGCCGGGACTGACGCCACAAATGCCTGCTTAACCGCCGGTGATGGATTACCAGCAGCCGCCCCCGCGTCCGTCGATACGCCGCAGGCCGTGCCTGACGACGAGAAGGCGGAAGTGGCCAAGATGGTTGGCGTGGCGGTGCGGTGCGGCGACAAGGTGTCCACGGCGTGGTCCGGGGAGGAGAACCTGATGCTGCAAAAGGCCTTTCTCGGTACGTATGCCATGGATCGTTCGTATGCCATGGATCGTTCGTTTACATGCGGTGCCTCTGTTATGATTCAAACATGTTACCACTTATTTCACTGACTCCTGCATAAATTCTGCCTATGAAGGTTTGCCGGCCAAGACAATGTCACCAAGTGCTTCAACATTGCATCTGGGCTTGCCAACAAGACTGTAATTGATGTTGCCTATCGGATCCGGTGGTTGTCAGACTTAGAGGTATTTGAGTACTTCCTTTCACTGGAGAATTTTGTACTATGTAGTATGTACATGCATCACAAAACAGTACTAGGGAATTTCATGGATGACTTCTGGCTTCCGAACACTTCAGCATCAGTCTACTCCTCATCTTCTTCTGGCTAAGTGAACTATATGTACCATGCATTGATCATGTTTTTGCCCTTGGAGCAGAAGAAGAGGGCTGCTAAGCAAGCACAGCTTGACCAAGAAAAATCTGCAGGACAAAAGGTTACAAAGGTAAATGCAACAGAGCATATTCTTCTGAATTTCATGTGTACTCTTGCTTAGCAGTCTTGACCGAAATATATTTAGAGAAATATTTGCTAGGGTTTGATCTCGGGGAGGAGAGGAGAAACCCACGCCGCGGCGGGAGGGAGGGGAGGGGATGGAGCCGACTGCCTACGGGCGTCGTGTGGGGTGCGGTATCTGAATTTCTGAATGGAACGGCTAGCTGCGTCGTTGCTCGTCGTCTACGCCCTTGCCAGCTGGCCTCCGTGCCTTACAGGTGGGCCTAGCTAGCTCAGGAAAGGAAGGTGACATTGTTAGGAAGCAAATATTTCCGAAATTCAAACTCTGGAAGTGCAAGTGTCCGAATTCGACAAATTTCGATGTACAAGGGGGACCAAATAACCGAATGTTGCATCAGTCAGAGATTTATCGTGTAGCTAACATTAAACACATGTACCATTGATCATGAATGTTCTTTTCTACTTTTATCACCCGTTGCAACGCACGGGCATTTTGCTAGTTATAAGAAGGGGGAACAGAAGTTATGTGATTCGACGCGTTGATTGATCGATTCAGAGATACACAACCTGGTTATCTATATACACACGGCCCGGCCGGCGATCAACGCGTGAACTCACAAGGTAATTTTATTGACGACGGTAAACATGGCAACCATCTCGGCGGTGATGAATTCGAATAGGCCGCTCTTGTTGCCAAATTAGAGCATGAGGGGAAAAAAGGAGGAAACTAATGATGATTGCTTGGGCTGAATACTCTGTACAAGGAAGGACAGGATCTCGTGTTCCCCGATGGCTCATCTACACCACCGGGGCCGTTGCATTGAATGTTTTGTAAAAACTGGACTAGCTAGTCTTCCCAGAAACATGACCAAAAGACCGACACTTTCCCCTCCCTCTACAGTAACTGAGAGAGGCGACTGAGTGGGCGATCTTCTTCCCCCGTGCACCACCGTTCCTGGGGGTTCTTCTTCCCTCCGCCGTCCGCTCCAGCGGCGGCGGGAGGGGGGCGAACCCCGGGGTTGCTGTGTACATAGGGTTCGGGAGCCGTGTGCAGGGGGGGGCCGAGCAGAAGGTGGCGGCGGCGTCCCGGTGCGGTGGTTGTTCCACAGATCGAGCCCCTTCCTGTCTTCGGCCGGTGAGGCGGAGACGGCGGTCTGGAGGAGGTAGATTCCTGCCATCTCTGTGGGGTGATGAGGCTAGGGTTGCCGGGTGATGCTGCGATGGCGTCGGCGAGAATAAGTGTGCTCCGTTTCCGTTTCTGGTGGCCTGCTTCGCGGCGGTCATCGGCGGATCTGGTAGCTCGTCGGCCAGGCGAGGATGGTGCAGCGGCGGCGCTGTCCTTGAGGTGGCTTTTGTGCCTATGCTCCGCCGTCGCGGCGACGCTCGCTCCGGCGTTGACGCGGAGCATTGGGCTGTGTACAGGAGCTTCAAATCGTGGATCTTGGAGGTGGTCGCCGTCCTTTTGAGCGTTGTTCAGCCTTCTCCGACCGGCCGTGGTGGCGAGGGGAGGTGTGGTTGGTGCAGTTCACTCTGTTTTCTGCAGGTTTTGCTTGGCCATGCCCTGGCCTGCCGTGGTGGTGTGGGGGGTTACTCATGGCGGGCTTGGCTTATCGGTGACAGCTCCGGCAAAGAGGAGATCGTTCTCAGGGCAGGGTTGCTGGAAGATGGGTGGATGCGGGGAGGAAGCGCCATGGCCGTGCGTGTTCATCGTGCTCGGTTTCGTCGCCTGCGGCGGACGGCTCATGCGGTCTTCTACAAGAGTGGGGGTACTCTCTCTCCGGGGTGTGGCGGCGGCCTGGTTGCTTCTTCTCCGGCGACGAAGAGGATGCTAGCAGGTGTTGCGGCGGTGCAGCGATCAAGTTTCCAGGTTCTTTGTGTTCTTGGTCTTGTTGCTGTTGTTCTGGGTGTTTCCTCTTTGTTCTTCGGCGTGCGTTTTGTTCTTCTCCTTGTAAACCTGTGATGTACGCTTGCTGAGGATTATCCAATTAAAAAAAAAACATGACCAAAATCCCGACCCTCTCTGTGCTATGCAGGAAAAATAATGGGTTAAGTGCACTTTTGGTCCCTCAAGTGTTGTTAAAGTCTAACTTTGGTCCCTTAATTTCATTCTGGTTTAAACCTAGTCCTCAAACACTTAATTTGGTCTAATTATAATCCTTAACGACGGTTTAATGATGGTTGACCGGTTTTCAATTTTTTTTGTGCCGCGGTGAATAGGGTTTGCCCAGATTTAATTCACCTAGACTCATCTAACGTGGGAATCAGTTGTCCTCGATCAATACCATGTGCCTTACTAATTAGGCAGAAAAAGAAAAAAAAATCTTGTTGCCTTCTCGATTTCTCGTGACAAACTCTAGTTCCGCGTCTTTCTTGCCCGATGTCCTTGTCGTGTCAGTAGTCGTAGCCATGTCGTGTCAGCCGCCACCGTCGCTCCCCTAGGTAAGATATGATTTCTATGGGAGAGTGATTGAGATTGTGCTGTTGAATATGGATCCCCACGTCGGATGAGCCTAGTGGCTTAAATTTAATCCTAACAAATGTGGCACACAAAAAATCAAAAACCGGTCAACCATCATTAACGGTCGTCAAGGATAATAATTATGCCATTAAGTGTTTGAGGACTAGGTTTAGACCAGAATAGAGTTAAAGGACCAAAGTTAGACTTTTGCAACACTTGAGGGACAAAAGTGCACTTAACCAAAAAAATAGAGAATAATTGGCTTGGCTCTTTAACGGCCCAAAGATGGCTCTTGGTATGTTAGTTTGCAGGCGAAATTCTTCAAGGAAATCAGCTAATTGAAGGGGTTTTAGCAACAAATTTTGACATGATGCCCTCCAATATTTTTTGGAATTTTTACATTATAGAAGCAAAAAAAAAAAAACAGCTCTAGAGTTCAACAGGTAGTATAATAAAACACAAATGCGAGTTCGAAACAATTACAACTTCTGATTGTTATTGCGACATTCAACTACCGAATATTACAACAACTGAAGAAAAAAAAACAGTACCAGCTCCGCCAACAGTGCCGACAGTGACTGAACCGGCCCCGGAGAAGCCTCCTTCTCCTCCTAGAACATGTTCCCGGGCTAGCCCAGGTCGAGATGCCCATCTCGCCTGAGTGCATGTTCCCGGGCCTCACGGACGTGGACGTCTAGCAGGTCATCAGGATGGGGCCTGCTTGCCAGGCCGAGCCGACCTCTTTGGAGTTTTCAGAACTTTCTTAGTTCAGAGATCAATTCGTTGGTCATTTCCATGCATGGCTGTTACAAGTTATAACGTCAAACACCTCTAACTTAATGGTCATATGAACAGATTGGTCTGCCAATATCATGGCAGCTCAAACCGCTGTTGTTTATTCCGGGGAACCAAACCACCAAATTGTAAGGAACCTACATTTTATTGGCTTAATTAAGCTTATCAGTGTCTAATGTTTCAGGCAGTGATTTATTGCTCCAATTCATTATTGGTGTCAGTACTAACAGCTCTTACCGCTGCATTTTAAGTTTTAATTTTGAATTCAAAGGATATGGTGTGAGTTAGCAACAAAAGGAATATCAGGTTCTTTATTACAAGTAGTCTGCTGGATTGTGTGTGTTGCTACAAACTGTAGCTTCAGCCCTTCAGGGCAGTAGAGCTTCAGATCCAAACCGGTACGATTATATCTCAAGGAAAACTGCATCTGACCAAGATCGTTGTTAGGCAATACATTGACATCCCGTACTACAATGATTAACTAGCCTACTACCTAGTACTAACCATCGCAATATAGAAAAGTTTGTGCAAATTAATAGTATCTATCAAGTAGGCAACAAGTACTTTTCAGTTTTCATCCAGTCATTCTATTAAAAAAATTACTTGAGATACTTGTAAAAAGGGGCTCTGCTAACGCTCCCCTGCCAAACTTACCCGACGGTTCGTATCCGCCACACGGTAGACCTGTTGCAGATTTCCAGAACAATATCGTGTGAGCTCAGCGTTAAATGCAGGAGATCTCAGCTAACTCAACATGATGAGAGCCTGAGACAGGCTAAACAGGTGAGAGTACTCGTCCTGCCCTACGTCACTGAGACCACTAGAAGTCTAGAACTGAACAACTGACGCAATGTCACTATGCATTGTTCTTCACAACAGTGAAGGGTTTGGTGCACCTACAACACAAGCTTGATCTATGTTTTGATATAACCATCTCAGCTACCAATTCTCAGGTGAGCGCATCAGATATTCAGCTGGCCGTTTCAGGGCCTACATCATCCAAACTAGATTACCCTATGCTACATGACAGCAGCACGAACAAAATGTAAAGGAACATCATGGCATGAAACACCACAACATTGGCAAAATGAGTTAAACGCAAGGTTTTAACTTTTCACCACAGGCAGTACAAAATCAGCATCAAGTCAAACGCAAGGTTTCAACTTCCAAAGGTACAAGACAGATACACTCCAACATCATCAACTATCCTTACTTTGGGACAGGATGATGCATAACAGTATGCCCCATCTTTCGGGGTTCCCCACTGGGCATACTGCAACTACAGGGATTACATAAATAGGAAAACATACACTTCACCAAGATTACGGACGGCACGACACAGACAGGCGCACATCTTAGAGGCCTTCAAAGCACCGGGTCCTTTCTGGGAAAATGCAACCAACAGCTTGCGCTTCAGAAACGAGAGGACATCACGAACCCACCTTCCACAAACATTACAGGGATGATATTTACTAAAAGCACAATGCAACCACCACCTCTGCAGCAAGCTCAGATGTCTTCTGACTTGCATAGGTCTAGCAGTGACAGTGTCTGCAAAGTTGAGATAAGAATGTTCAGTTCCAGTGACAAGCGGGTATGCTCATCCTAAAAAATTTGACACAAGATATCCAATGTATCCCTATAACACTCTGAGGCCGCTTATAGATATATCACATGTAAAAGCATGAACTTGCAGATTAGACACCAAGAAAGCCTGGGTTGTGCGTAAAAGAGAGAGAACTAACTGGAACCAGCTCAAGATGAATCTTGTAACTTGTAACAACTAAAAACATGATCGTGCATATTAGACTATAAGTTACAAGTACAATTAAACGTAAACAAATTTGATTATCATGGTCAACAGCATGAACTGCCCAGTGCTACTACAGTTACTTTGTAGATAGGAGCTATCACTGCACAGTACCACATAACAGCACAGAAAACCATGTGAACAGCTGGAGTACAGAACATACCTCTGCTATGGAGAGCTCAAGGCGAAATTTGGGACCATCATAGTGGTGCAACACTGGCCTGAAAGCATCCTCTTCCAAAGCCTTGCAAAGCTTTCTAATGCGGATCCTCACCTGACATGATGATGATGTCAGCGCATGAAAATCCAAAGCCTAAAGTTCCACAAACATATGTCAAATTTAGTATTTACCTGTGCTGGGAATCTGGATTCACCTTTACACTTCTTATCTTCCCAAGCGGTGGGATCAATGTTGGATCCTCCAAAACTAGCAGCCTGACAACGAAAATCTGGTTAGTACAAATAAAGACAAGCACTATAACCTGCTAGATTTAAATCGAGACACATGTGCATTTCAAATGGAACTTACAACATGTACACATTATAATTTCAGTCAGGCGATAAGGGGAGGGCCACAAAAGCACACTTGGCTAATAGAGGCATTAACATCAGGAGTGTTGGTTAATACAGTACTAACTGCTTGACAAAGGAACAAATTTTGGTCACATCAACCATGTTTTCACTACAGCCTTTTGCAATCTAAACCGTTGGACTTCAATCCAATATTGTACAAACAATTGAACATCAAATAAAAGCATTTGAACTTAACAGGAAAAGCCAAGGCAAAGCAAACACAAGATTACATCAGAACAATTAGCTAGCATGTGTAAAGAAAGAAGAATAAGTTAGCCTTTGTATGTTTCATCCATGTATCTTGATTGCAGATCTCATATATTATTATATGAAAAGGCTGTTTAAAAGACAAACCACTTCACGATAATTAAGAAATAATAATTTCAAGCAGGATGATGGGCTAAATAAGACAAAAATAATGATCTACTAAGTTTCTTAATTACATATGGTAGTTATCTAGACCACCAGGACGACATTCCTATTTAATTTTGTTCCAAGAATGTATACATGTAGGCCGAACAGGAAAAACTAAGAGAAACGGTAGCTAAAATAACACATCTAAATAGGAACAACACATGATGTGTATTGATCTCTAAGCTGCATAAATGTACATCAAGTGATACATGCATTTACTCCATGAAGAGGGTTGAAATTAAGTTCAAATAAGGGGGTTTGTGCTTATCAGAAATTCAAATAATCACACACCTCAAACACCCCATGTAGCTGATGGGTTGTGTAGTTATAGAGGAAAAGAGGTAGACCAGGAGTAATTGCTCGGACTGAATCACGATATCTCGCTGGCAAACCTGCATGCCAGTAACAAATTTTCAGAAGCCATACAAAAAAGTAACCTACAAAATCTTTGTTTTAAATGATAATTGAAATGATCTACAAGGATATTTAGCAGCAGTAGCACATACCAAAAAGCTGCCTCTTGAGATCCTCTTGCATGGTATCATTGTTGCAGACAAAGATGTATCCACCAAGAACCTCATTCCTCGGTAGCATCTCACTTGTTGGCAATGTTTTAAAGCGCTTGTCAACAGAGTTGTTGTTGCTGTTGCCTCCATTGTTGTTGTTACACCATTGTGTTTGCCATTTGCCTCTTTCCCATTTAAATTATTCGAATATTTGTTGACCCCAACATTCATCTTGAATGAATTGACATTACCGTTGGTTCCCTTGGGGTACATCTGATTCATGTTATAGGGCATGTTGCGGAAAGGGTACTTCATGGCAGCCTCATTCAACTTGAGATCATTCATCTTAAAATCCAAGTTCATGAGGCCAAGGTTGAGGTGGTCCATCTTGTTGTCATCTTGGTGGTAGGGCAGCTGTAGCTTATCCCACTGCTTCATTTCAGGGACAGTGTTCATCCTCGCGTAGTCAAAGTCATTCATCCTCTCAGCCTTTGACTTTGTGATCTCAGCCAACTTTGAAGTCATGAGAGACCATTGGCGATCCTCAACCACCTTTGATTGCCCACGGAACTCATCTCCGAGATGCCACAAGTTGTCCATAGCTCAGTTCAAGCTCTCCACCTTTTGCAAGGAAGAAATAACATATATCAGGTCACCAGCATATACTAGTAGGATAACCTTGTTTTAACTAAATGCACCAGAGGACATAAGAGATTGCAGCACCATATCATTCATTTAGCAAATAATTCAAATAATTTCGTCAAATAGTTGCTTGACCAAACACGTTGCGGTTAAGCAACTAACTTTTAGCTGTTATCTAACTTTAGGATCAGACTAACTAATCACTATTTCAGAAAATGTCGAGCTACAACACCTATATTTGCAACTCAGACTTGGAAAAAATTGAACTCAACCAAAGTCTGCAAGTAAACTATTAGGCAAAGTAAGCCGGAAGAGAAGGGAAAAGAACTAACAATGGAATCTGTGAATCGATAATTTATGGGAGATAGTCCCGACAGTCGAGTTTCGACAGTAACAACAAGCTCTCGAAAGTCGGAACCCAGACCCCATATGGCCATATCCTGTCGTGCTGCTCTAGTGAGCACAGCCCCCGCTTCCGGCTAAGATGCTCCCACACTGGTGTCGCTACCATCGCTTTAAACTAGATCATACCATGCTTTGTACTAGAACAAATGGAACAAACACTGACCCGATTCATGTCCACAGCAATTTTCTACTGCAACCGAAGGTTTGTACCACCACAAATCAATCTCCCAACCGCGCAAATTTAAAATTTTGGCACACGAATTCATCACTAGAAAAAGACCCCGAATCACAACTTCAGCTAGATCTACCGTAGCTCCCAACGACACAACCTAATTTTCCGGAGCACTAATCCCCAACCCCACCAGATCTGCCATCCCACCTCTCCTAACACTCGCTATGTGGCGGGGTCAAGGCGGCAGCCAGCGGTGTCCTGTGAGGGTCCTCCGACTCGCGACCCCAAGGGAGGGGGGCGGGACCGAGCGACGGCCGGCTGCGCCAGGAAAGCGCACGCGCAAGGGCGGAACGATACGTCGGCCGCGACGTGACCCGTCTTCCGAAGCCAACGGTGCGGCGATGCGGGAGGCAAGGAATGGAGAAATGGAATAGCTCCGGTCGTTACGAAATGGTGAGAAAAAACGAGGCGAATCTGGCGGAACCACCGCCGACCGCGTCAAAATCGACGGCCAGAACACCGGCGAGATCTCTCCGCAGAGCCTGTAACCCAGAGGGATCGGAGGAGGGCTTTGTACCTGCTCGATCCGGCCGCGAATTCCGACGGTGGCGGCGCTGGATTTGGGGGAGGAGTCGCGGAGGAAGAGGAGACTTGGCTAGTCTGGCTTGGCTCCCACTTCGACTTCGCTCCGCCCGCACGGAGTCCACCGGTCAGAGGGATGGATGCAGAGGGCGAGGGAGGTGAGGTGTCCTGCTGGATTTATAGGCGGTGGCGGCGAAAGGGGGCGCCGGGGTGCGGGTTAATTACGTGACGATGCCACTGGTGGGGGGATGGGGAATCATTTGTTTGCTCTGGTTGGTGGTCGGCCTCGATGGTTGTTGTTTGGGTTGAGCGGATGCCACTTGTAGAACCTGATCGAAAATACTGGAAGAAGTCTGTATGTTGTTATTGGTGGTTAGATCATACTTAGCCACTTAGTTATGTATCTTCTTCTTTTTTGCGATGAAAAGAGAATAAAAACTAGGAACAGGTAGAATTGCTATCGAGAGCAACGGCTGCTTCAATCTCCGGGGGGAAATTCCTTAGCCATACTTCAGTTCGTCCTTGAACTCTACCCATGCGTGTAAGCTCGTGACTGACAATGTCACGAATGATCTTGACAGCATCAATTTCTCTTTCCATAAGTAATTCCCGAATAGTTGAAATTCTGAATGCATATACTGACGAATTCGGAGTCCCAGCTTTGATGAGCTCAAGCGCATCCGCATAGTCAGTTTCCAGAGTGAATTTCAGAAGTGTCCAATGCAAGGCCAACTTCAGACCTTCCTCAATCGCCATAAGCTCCACATCTGTGGCGTCGCTGCATCGATGGAGCAGGCGGCATGCTGCAAAAATGACCTCTCCCTTGTGGTCCCGCAACACCATGCCCGAACCTGCTCCATCCGTAGAGAACGCCATCAACTGTGAGTTTGGCCTCACCCAAAGCAGGTGGAGTCCATCTTTTCTTCACCTTCTGTCAGCCATCATCCAATCTAGCCCCTTGACGGAAACCTTGGTCATGAGAGACGACCATCTTCCCTTTACTCACATCTGCCTCTGGATATTGTTTAATCATCAGCAGCGAGTTGAGGTAGCTCACCAGGAAGCGGCGTGACCCTTCGATTGGAGGGCATGGCTTCTCATGCGTAATCTCATTATGCGTATACCAGGTACGCCAGAAGACCATGAGCGTCATAGCTCGTTGTTGTTCAGTGAGATCAGCCAACAAATGCAGTAACCATTCTAGACCCGTGTTACTAATTGACTCAAGTGCTGGGATATTCCAGACTTCACTCATCGCACACCACAGGTCTCGCGCATGAGAACACCAGCAAAAAAATGTGAAAAGTGTCTTCAGCTTCCATCCCATAGATCGGACACATGCCTGTAAGTTCCATTCGACGGTGCATCATGTTTGCTTGTGTAGCAAGGGCGTTCCGTGCGATTTTCCATGCTAAAACACGAACTTTTGGAGGGACCGGGCATTGCCAGATAAGCTTCCAGCAAGGTCTATCACCATCAGGTCTTGTATTGCTAGCTGCACAATTCTGCTCCCGAAGCTGTTCAGCAAGACCCAGTCTGTATGCACTTTTTACCGTGAAGATACCTCGTTTTTCAGGGTGCCAGGCTAGGAAATCCGCTTCATTCCTAGTAGATGTGTTTTGATCTTCAGAATTTCAGAGACATCCATAGGCAAGAAAAATTGTTCAAGTCTCTCAACATTCCACTCCCCATCAGGTTGAAGGAAATCAACGACCCATTTATGCCTACACCTGTGCTTAGCTGAGATTGGGCGATGATTAAAATCCCTAGGGATCCATGGGTCACGCCACACTCTAATGCTCGCTCCATTGCCGACACGCCACATCACACCTTTCTTCAGGAGCTCGAGACCATATTCAATGGCATGCCAAGATGATGAACCATTACCTGTGAATACTGTATCAATTAGTGCACCATTAGGGTAATATTTAGCCTTTAGGACCTGTGCACAAAGGGTATCAGGGAACTGAATTAGCCGCCAAGCCTGGTTAAAGAGCCGCATATCACGAAAACCAATACCTCCCTGAGTTTTGGGTCTAAGCATGCTATCCCAAAATATCCAGTGTGTTTTGCGTTTACCATTAGCAGCTCCCCACCAGTAGTTCCTTATCATTTTTGTTAGTTCATCACACAAACCGAATGGTAATTTGAACACCCCCATCACATAGACTGTTAGGGATCGAGCCACATCCTTGATCAACGTTTCTTTAGCCGCTTGTGATTGATGGTTATCATCCCACTCCAGAAGGCACTTTGCCAGCTTAGCTTGCAAACTCTGGAATTTTCTTTTATGCATACGCCCCTCAGGTGTTGGCAGGCCTAGATATTTAGCTTCAAAGTTTTCATGTTGAACTTCCAAGACTTGTTTGATCTTATTTCTTTCCAAGTCTGGACAGGATTCACTGAACATGATAGAGCACTTATTAGGATTAATGAGTTGTCCGGTACTGCTTGCATACTCTTGAAGCACCTGCTTTACTCTTACTGCTTGATCTTCCTGGACTCTGAAGAAGAGTAAACTATCGTCCGCAAAGAGCATATGAGAGATCCCCGGTGCACGCCGACATATGCAAATCGGCTGAATCCCATTCCTATTCACCTCCTTGTGCAATAACAAAGAAAGACCATCAGCCACAAAAAGAAATAGGAATGGAGAGAGAGGATCACCTTGTCGGAGGCCCCGAGTAGGGGAAAACGAATCCAGAAGGGTTCCATTAATTTTGACCATATACCGCACCGTTGTGACAAATGACATTATCCAGTCAACAAAACGTTGCGCGAAACCCAATCTTTGCATCGCTTTCTGAAGAAATCCCCAATCCACCCTATCATATGCTTTAGATAGGTCTAGTTTGTATGCACAAAAGTTCATGTCCCGCTTCTTGTTCTGCTCAATATAATGAAGGCACTCAAAAGCAACAAGCGCATTGTCAGTGATCATTCTACCAGGGACAAAATCGCTCTGGTTTGCCGAAATCAGCTCACCCAGGATAGGACTAAGACGGTTCACCATACATTTAGCAATTACCTTATATAGCACCGTGCATAAACTAATAGGACGAAAATCCTTAATTGTTTCAGGAGTATTTGTTTTAGGGATAAGTACTATGGCAGTATCGTTTACTCCTTCCGGCATTCTCCCAGTAACAAAGAACAGTTTAACCGCATTAGTTACCTCAGCCTTGAGCACATCCCAGTTGCGTTGGCAGAACCTTGTAGGAAAGTCGTCCACACTTGGAGCTTTGAGAGGTCCAATTTGTAAAAGAGCATCACTAATCTCCTTATCCGAAAAATCCTTGCACATATCATTATTCATGTCTCCAGTGACATTTTCCTGTATTAAGGAAAGTAAATTATCAGGAGTTAGAGAAGGATCACGAGTGAACAAGTCCTTAAAATAAGATGATGCCATGTGCTCCATATCTGAAGGAATGTCTTGCCAAACCCCTTCATCATCTTTAAGCTTCTTTATTTTGTTTTTACGTGCACGCCATACAACCTTCTGATGAAAGAAGCGGGTGTTGCGATCACCTTCCTTGAGCCAATTTATCCTTGATCTCTGAAGCCATATCATTTCTTCTTTATAGAGTAATTCATTCATATGATCGGTAGCCCTTCGGATCTCTCTACGGTCCGCATTGTTGAGAAGTAACACTTCTAGTTCTTTACGAGATTTCTCAAGCTCATGGAGGACATTGCCAAATTTCTGCTTACTCCACTTCAGGAGCGTAGCCATGACTTGATCCAACCCTCTACGAACATCAACCAAGTCCATCTTCTCTCCTACTTCCTGCCAGGCAACAACCACTCTTTCAGGGAGCTCAGCTGATCTTTCCCACATAATTTCATATTGGCGTCGAGCTTGTCGAGGGGGACCTCGCTCCTCCTGCAAAAGACTAACAAGGATGGGACAATGATCAGACACAGGAGAAGTAAGATGTTACACACTAGAATCAGCAAACATGTCACGCCATGCCGGCCAAGCAACAACCCTATCCAGCCTGACACGAACATTAGCCCGACCACTCCTCTTGTTATCATAAGTATAAGGAACACCTGAGAAACCAAGATCAGTTAGATTGCAATCATAAAGGGCCTCTCTGAAGGCCTCCATCTGACTAACTGAACGAGGTGTATACGACAGGTGTTCTTCTTGCCACAAGGCCTCATTAAAATCACCGACAACTAGCCACGGTAGATAAGATTGTGACTTGAGATCCCGCAGGGCATCCCACATACGGTGTCTATTTTCAACTCGAGGTTCTCCATAAACACAAGTGAGCCGCCATTGCGGAGCACTAGGGGAAGCACGCACATACACATCAATAAGCCTTTCATTAATATTGCGAACTTCTATAGATAATTGCTCATGCCAAAATAAAGCTAAACCTCCACTCAAACCATCACTACTAGTACCAGTGAAACCTTTTAAACCTACCTTATGACGCAAACGACAAACTTTATCCTTCTTTTGCCTAGGTTCACACAAAAATAAAAGATGAGGAGTCCACACATGGGAAATAGAAACGATATCTTTAACTGTCGAGGCATTCCCGGCTCCCTGGCAGTTAAAAGACAAGCAATTCATTGCTCCCGACGAGACCTCACATTCGGTCTCGTCGGTTGACCAGAAGCCCCATGTCCGGTTGCTACCATCCGCCTTCTCACCGTGGCATCTCCAGCTGTCTTCTCCTTGTCATCGTCCTTCACATGTGGATGTTCATCCTGCTTCCTCCCTCTCTTCAGTTTGCCGCCATCTAGTCCTTCATAGGTCAGAGCAAGGGACAGATTCAAGCGTTGCTCTTGTACCTCCTCATTGTCTAGGGCCGTTCGCTTACCAGGAGACACATCCGTAGCCAAGCTGAGAGATGAGCTACGATTGTCCAAATCTCTAATAGGTGGAATCACGTCAGCCGAGCATGGACTTTTGGGCATGTTACTGCCCATAATATCCATTAGCGGCGATCTGTTGAAAAACTTTGGATCAACCTGGATTTTCACCGCGGCACCCTCCACACCTATCTGGGATTATGTCATCATGGCGCTTGTACTAGCACCCATCTGGTCAGGGCCAAATACAGGATCCTTAGCCGCATTGAGTGGGTCAGTGTTGACGGCATCAAGATGCATTTTCCACTATTTCAGCGAGGCCTTGCTCCCCCTCAACTGTTGCACCTTGCTCTTCTTCATCAAAGCCATCCCTTGCATCCACTGGTTCTGGTATCTCCTCAACCGTGTAGGCAGTCGTATTCCCCCCTCCTTGACTGTTCAAGTTGTTTGGCTTTCCCAAGGAAGAAGAATTTACACTTCCAGTGGGGGAATTAAACTGCAGATTCCTCTTTGCCATCGGGTTGTTCGTGGCTGACACCGGCCTACCCTCAAACTTGCGTCGCGGTGAGCATCTAAGAGTTGCATCATAGTTGAGCGAGGGCAGTCCTCTCGATCTCTTCTCACACTCCTCTTTACGGTGCCCAATGAAACCACAATGAAAACAAAAGTGAGGCACACGTTCATAGCGCAGCTCATAAACAGTAGCACCCGGCTTCCCCTTAACTGTTTATGTGAACCTCTTCTGCAACCGGCGATTCAGTGGCAATGCTATACGAACACGAAGATAATCTTTGAACTGAAGTCCCTCAGGATCAAACTCAACCTCCTTGACTTCTCCCCGAGATGCGCCTATCCGTCGGCCATACGCATCCGACTGCTTCTTCCATGGCACATCATAAAATCTCACCCAAATTTGAACAGAGTCAAGGACAGAATCTGAAGGCCGTCCACTGTCATCCCATGGAGCTATCAGACAGGCCACTCCAAGGCGAATCCATGGTCCTCCACGGTTGACAAATTTGTAATCTCCCTCTGAAGTAAATGTTATGATAAAGAAATTATCCTTCAGCGGCGAAAATGTCATCTTCCCTCTAATCTTCCAGACATTCATGAAGCGGGTATGCACCACCGTGTAGTTCATGGCCTTCAGGGAGTAGTAGCGACCAAACAACCTCCAAACCTTTGGCTCTTCCTGTACCAGCTCTTCTTCTTCCTCCGGATCCAGCTCCACACAGACATCTTCCTCAGCTTCCAGATCCCCTGTCATCCGCGCCTCTGGCCCGACATTCCTTCCTTCGTCTTCAGATCCGTCCCAGTTGCCATCTCCGCCGTCTTCTTCCTCATAAACGATCACCATCCGATGCTCAAGGTGTACCGGCACGATTGCGCCATCCTCCGACGGCTACGGGTGGGTGGCTGCCTCACCGGCGGCCCCTTTTTCACCCCCACCGTCGACGGACGACATCGCTCGTGATGGCTTAGAACCTTGCATAGCGCCTGGATTGAAAGTGGCCGATTGGGTATCGTAGATCTTGATTAGGGTTTTGACAGCGCCGCCTCTCTGTCCGTTTATATTGACCTCCTGCCAACTCCAATCCGCTCGGAGCTCTTGATCAACATGATTTCCTTTCCTTTTCCTCTCATCCATCAACGACCTGGACTCCTCCTTGCCTTCGTAATCGCAAAGACTTCTAAAACTCGGATCACTCCCGTCCATGGTGGGTGGCGATGCCGATCACCTCGGAGTCGCCAACCCTAACCCTAGACGTAGCGTAGACGTGCTAATTCCAACAACACACATGTATCTTCTATTTTTGACGTTGCAAATAACTCATATGTTTCAAAAGCTCGTATGGTTGATGTATCCATGACGTTTCCTTGATTGTGATTGTGAGGAATTTTAGTTTTATGTAGATATGTTGGATAACTGATCTACAAGGATTAAGGTGGAGAAACACCTCTCAGATAGCGTTGGAGTTAGGTCGCACAATTCTTCCATCGAAGGTTAAAATATTGATCTTTAATTACATGCATGGTCGGTGACATCGCTATTCGGTCATCCAGAAACAAATGGTGTCGCCGCTATAGATAAATATAGAAGTCCGGCGGTATAAACATAATCATCCGATAGATAGAAACATCAATATACGTGATTATACAACCATTTATGACAGTTAGCAGAGGATATGAAAGTATTCTTAGCCTATACGGATGAATGTCCCCTTGGCCGTGATCCTTCCTTGTATTGTCGTCTCTGATCCTCTTAAGTTTTAACACATTCTCATCCTTCCCACAAGGGTGTGTCTATAGTAACATTTCATGAGCACGAGTTTCTTGTATAACAACAAAATAGAAGGAGCAAGGTGGTAGGTAACTCCATTAGTCGGTTGTCTAAAACAAACACCAGCACACCGCTATCGATAGATTGAAACAGGGCAACACATATGCCATCATCGGATAGATACGAACATCGATACGATGGAGTATACACTGCAAAACAAACAACATCCGTGGAATAAACGACAACAACATTATGGCAGAATCCATCTAGATAGATATGAACGACATACACCCATTTATGGCATGTTCGGTGGCGGACGATAGGAAAATCTTATTAGCCGTTGCTGATGAATCTCCCTTTGACCAGTTGAAAGGACAAGGATGTCGCCTAGAGGGGGGTGAATAGGCGATTAAAACTTTTCCGGTTTAATATTGATAATTGCGAAATAAAACTAGGTGTTTAAATTAACAAGCCAACAACCTAAATAAACTAGGCTCACCTATGTGCACCAGCAACTTATGCTAAGCAATACAAGCAACAAGGTGATAGCAATATAAAATACTTCAAGCATGAAGGCTATCACAATGTAAAGTGCACAACTAAAGAGCTCGGGTATAGAAATAACCGAGGCACGCGGAGACGAGGATGTATTCCCGAGTTCCTCCTTTTTAGTGGAGTACGTCTCGTTGGAGAGGTGTGAGATACCACAAAGGTCAACTCAACAACCACAAAGGATTCACCTTCTTCTCCGATGAACCGCACCACAAAGGTTTGGTTCACCTTCCACTATCGGAATCCTTCAAGGCGGAATCCGGAGTCTTTACAACAACAATCCGAGGCACAACCCACAACTGGATTGGGGGCTCCCGAACGGCTACAAGTGACCACAAAGGTCTCAACCAACACAAAGGCGTCTAGGGTCCAATGACCCAAGAGTAACAAACTCACAAACTTTCAACTTTCACGAATCCTCATGGAGAGCACAAACCGATGCACAAAGCAATGGCAAGAATACAAGTGCTCAAATCCTTCACTCTTAAATCCCACCAAAAGCAACTAATGATTATGAGGGGAGAAGAGAGGAAGAACAAAGTAGGAGAAACACCAAGAACTCCAAGATCAAGATCTACTAGGTTCCACTCACTTAGAGGAGAGATGGATTGATGGAATTATAGATCTAGATCTACTCTCACTTTTCCCTCAAAGATATGCAAGAATCATGGGAGGGATTGAGAGGGGGCAAGATTTTCCAAGGTCAACAATGGAGGAGAGGAAGAGAGGAAAAACATGCTTAACTTGAGGTATTTATAGCCCCTCCCAAAATATAGCCATTACAGCAGGAAAAACCGGATATTCCGGGTCAATTTAGGACAGGAAAATCCGGTTCAGAAATTGACCAGGACGCGAAACCTTCTGGAGGGAGCCAGATATTTACAACCGGATATTTCTAAAAGGACCGGAATATCCGGTTTTCAGAAAATTGATAGAAACAGCAAAACGAAAACTGCAATAACTTTTTCATCCGGACTCCGATTTCGATGATCTTGGTCTCGTTGGAATCGCAACAAAGAGCTCTTCAAGATCATGCAGAGAAACATCATAGTCCAACAAGGGAGGATAAAACCAAATATAGAAAGGTAAGCCTCTCTAAAAAGGAACAGCCGGTAAATCCTCCAATATAAAAAACGCAATAAGATATTCATCAAGACTCTGTTTTCTATGATCTTGGGCTTGTTTCAAAGATAATCACAAGCCTTATAAGATCATGCATATACACATCATAGTCCATCATGTGAGGAGGAAACCACAAGGAGAGAGTTTGACCTCTCTAGAAAATATAAGCCGGTAAAACCTCCAATATCAAAAACGCAACAAGATATGCATATGAAATCCGTTTTCGATGAACTAGAGCTTGGTATGGAGATGAATACAAGCTCTAAATTCTCACATGGATAAAAGCCAAATAAGAACCAAGAAAGATGATATGCCAAGTATGCAAAAGTTTGAGCTCTCCACAAAGATGCGATCAAGTTACTCACTTGAGAGTCCCTCTTGATAGTACGCCGTCTATCCTATAACCTGGTCTCCCACTAACACCATGAGACCGGTAAAATAGAAACCCTATCAGATCATACCTTTGCCTTGCGCATTCCACTTGTGCTAGATGATGACGATATTGACTCCCTCAAGTTGGAACATCTTTCTTGATTGTGCTTGCAAGCACATGCTTGATGAAGACTTCTCCAAATACTCCCCCATACACCATTATGGGAGAGCCTCGCTTAGCTTTGTCTTCATGTATCTACTTGCGCTTCATATTCTTCTCTTGATATAGATGATGGCTTGGAGATAAACATGAATGTTCACTCATTCTTCTTTTCCAATCCATGCTTGCAATAAGCTCAACTCTAGATGACCATTCTTCATATGAACCCATTGGATAGAACCTTGGTCATCATATAATCTTCTAGAGTCCAACACATGAACTCCAATTTTCTTCAGGGACAAGATCTATAAAGATATCTCAATACAAACATTAGTCCATAGAGATTGTCATTAATTACCAAAACCACACATGAGGGCACATGCACTTTCACCAGTTGATGACGTGGGACACACGTTCGTTGGGAGACCCCAAGAGGAAGGTATGAACCAGTGCAGCAGCAAGTTTCCCTCGGTAAGATACCAAGGTTATCAGATCCAGTAGGAGCAAGAAGCACTTCTGAAGGTTGTCAACGGTGCCAGAAAAGTACTTGCGTGTGGAAGGGAGTTCGGCTGTTGACGTGGAACCTGCACACAACACAATCAAACTACTTTGCCCCAACGAAACAGGAAGGGTGTCAATCTTCTGCTTGCTGAAAACAAAGGATTAAACGTATGGTGTGGAAAATAGTGTTTAATTGCAGAGAATGAAAAGGAAAAATGATTGCAGTTGGTTATATTATCAGTGTAAAAGAATGGACCGGGGTCCACAGTTCACTAGTGGTGTCTCTCCATAAAAGATAACTAACATGCTGGGTGAACAAATTACAGCTGGGCAATTGACAAAATATTGAGCGCATGACAATGCATATATATGACATGATGATTACTATGATATTCATGTGGGCATTACGACAAAATACATAGACCGTTATCCAACAGCGTCTATGACTAATAATCCACCTCCAGGTTGTCATACCGAGTTCCCCGTTGGTATTAAGTTGCAAGCAACGGATAATCGCATTAAGTAATGTGCGTAATGTAAACAAATGCATTAGACCTAACGGCGCACCCTTAAGCTAAGCATCGGTTATTTTATCCCTAGTGGCAACAGCACATCCACAATCTTAGAAGTTGCTGTCACTCTCCCAGATTACCGGAGGCATGAACCCACTATCTAGCATAAATACTAACTCTTGGAGTTACAAGCATCTACTTGGCCAAAGCATCTACTAGTAACGGAAAGCATGCAAGATCATAAATAACATATAAGATAGATTGATAATCAACTTGACATAGTATTCAATATTCATCGGATCCCAGCAAACACAACATGTAGCATTACAATAAGATGATCTTGATCATGATAGGCAGCTCACAAGATCTAAACATGATAGCATAAAGTGGAGAGACAACCATCTAGCTACTGCTATGGACCCGTAGTCCAAAGATGAACTACTCACGCATCACTCCGGAGGCAGGCATGGTGATGTAGAGCCCTCCGGTGATGATTCCCCTCTCCGGCAGGGTGCCGGGAAGAGCTTCAGAACCCTCCCGAGCTAGGGTTGACGACGGCGGCGGCTACGGAACTTTTCGTGGATGGAGGCTCGGGTGTCTAGGGTTTTCCCGTGAAGATGAATAAATAGGCGAAAGGGCGGCGGCTGGAGCGACCCGAGGGGCCCACACCCCACCACGCGCGGTTGGAGGGGGGCCCGCCGCCCTAGGGTGTGGGCCCTCCTCGGTCGCCTCCGTCTCTCCTTCGGACTTCGTGTACGTGTTGGAAAAATAGGAGGTCCTGTCCAGGTTTCGTCCAATTCCGAGAATATTTCCAGAACAGCTTTTCTGAAATACAAAAACAGCAGAAAACAGGAACTGGCACTGTGGCATCTTGTTAATAGGTTAGTCCCAGAAAATGCATAAAAATGCTATGAAGTGTATGTAAAACATGTAACAATTGGTATAATATCAACATGGAACATCAGAAATTATAGATACGTTTGAGACGTATCAAGCATCCCCAAGCTTAGTTCTACTCGTCCTCGAGTAGGTAAAACGATAAAAACAAAATAATTTCTGAGGTGACATGCTACATCATAATCTTGATCAAATAGTATTGTAAAGCACATGTTATGAATGAAGTGATCCAGGTCAATGGTCTATAGTTTGCTAGCAAGTAGATAATGAGCAAACAACTGAATCATATAAGCAAAAACTTTTCATGAATAGTACTTTCGAGACAAGCATCAAAGAGTTTTGCATAAGAGTTAACTCATAAAGCAATAGATTCTAAGTAAAAGGTATTTAACCAACACAAAGGAAGATTTAAGCTTCAGCAATTGCTTTCAACTTTCAACATATATATCTCATGGATATTTGTCAACACAAAGCAATATAATAAGTGCAATATACAAGCATATAAAAATTGTTGCACCAAAGTTGACACTAGTGTTTGCTTCTGAGATAGAAAGAAGTAGGAAAACTGACTCAACATAAAAGTAAAAGAAAGGCCCTTCGCAGAGGGAAGCAGGGATTAAATCATGTGCTAGAGCTTTTTAAGTTTTTGAAATCATATAGAGAGTAAAAATAAGTTTTGGGAGGTGTTTGTTAATTGTCAACGAATCAGAAAATGGAAAGTACAATATGACCCCTGCCAACCAGACTTTTAAGAGCGGCTCCCATGAAGGACGTTATTTCTACCAGCAAGGCAGATCATCCCTCTTCTCTTTTGTTTACACATGCAGATATTTCACTGTTTGTCATTGCTTGACTGATAAATCAGGGCAAAAATGTGAAGAGAATTAAGCGGTTAAAGTTGTAATTAATTGGGACTGGGCACCCCATTTGCCAGCTCTTTTTGCAAAATTAATGGATAAGCGGATGTATATGCCGCTAGTCCGGTGGTAAAGTCTGTTTGACAGTTGACATAAAGACATCCACCCCGTCCTCATGAGCTTGGTAAACATTGACACAAAATAGGAGTAATAATTTTTGAATAGTTTAAAGGTAGCACATGAAAAATTTACTTGGAGTGGCAAGGAAATACCACATATAGGTAGTTATGGTGGACACAGATGGCATGGATTTTGGCTCAAGGTTTTGGATGCACGAGAAGCATTCCCTCTCAGTACAGAGTTTAGGCTAGCAAGGTTATTTGAAGCAAACACAGGATATCAACCGACACAGCAAGACTTATATGAAAACATATTGCAAGCATTATAAGACTCTACACTGTCTTCCTTGTTAACCAAACCCTTTTACTAGAAAATATCTAGACCTTAGAGATACCAATCATGCAAACCAAATTTCAACGAGCTTTACGGTAGTTCTTCATTAATAGGTTTTAACTACATGATACAAAAGCTTAAACATGAACTACTTGATAACTCAAAACAATTGACAAGTATCAAATTATCCAATACAGTGATCTACAAGAATATGTAAGCTTTTTCCATTATACCATCTACCACATGCACATTTTCTGTTCCAACCAAACACCAATCAATTATTTCAACATAAACTCTCCAAACAATTATAAGTGAAGCAAGAGAGTACTTTCTTTAAAAGAACTAACAGCTCTGAATAAGAGATGCATGCAAAACAGGAGCTAAAAGCATAGCAATAGCTAGATAAGAATACTCAACAAGTATAAGTGAAGAATAGGAGTATTCATATGAAAAAGCGGAGCGTGTCTCTCTCCCAATCAAGAATGCTAGGGTCCAATCAAGTTGACCATAAGAAAAATAAAATACTGAAAATAAAAGCACACAGACGCTCCAAGTAAAGCACATATGATGTGAAAGAATTAAAATATAGTTTCACTAGAGATGACCTGATAAGTTGCTGATGAAGAAGGGGATGCCTTGGGCATCCCCAAGCTTAGACGCTTGAGTCTTCTTGAAATATGCTGGGGTGATCCATGGGAGCATCCCCAAGCTTAAGCTCTTCACTCTTCTTGATCACATTATATCATCCTTCTCTCTTGACCCTTGAAAACTTCCGCCACACCAAACTCAGAGTAATTCTCATTAGAGGGTTAGTGCACAATCAAAAACTCACATGTTCTATAAGGACACAAACATGACCGTTACTTTTAACATTAACTACTGCCACTGATGTTATGTGAAGCTCTTCACCCTAAAAAAGAATTCCACTCAACACTAGTAAAAGAGAGAATGCGAAAAATAAAAGACAGAATCTGTCTAAACAGAACAGTCTGTAAAGACGAATTTTTTCGAGGCACTTACGTTGCTCAGATCGAAAAACTCAAAACTAACGAAAGATGCGTACATATCTGAGGATCACGCACAAAAATTTGCAGATTTAAATAATTTTTCTGTGATTTTACAGAAGTAAAACGGTGAACAGAAATCTGTTCCTGCGCAGAAATCCAAATCTAGCATCATCTTCCTATTAGAGGCTCCACTTGGCACAACAATGCGATAAAATAAAGATACAAAGGAATTGTTACAGAAGTAAACAACTCCTTGACTCAAAAACTGAAAACAAAAGATAATGGGTTGCCTCCCAAAAGCGCTTTCTTTAATGCCTTTTAGCTAGGCTTGAAGATTTTAATGATGCTCTCATAAGAATAAGAGTTGAAAAACAAAGAGAGCATCAAGAGGCAAATATCAAACACATTTAAGTCTAACCCACTTCTATGCAAAGGAATCTTGTAACAAAATAAATTATTGAAGCATAAAGCAACTAGCATAGAAAGATGAAACAAATAAAACTTCAAAACTTTCAACATAAAGAGAGGTATTTTAGCGACTTGAAAACTTTTACAACCATATTTTCCTCTCTCATAATAACTTTCAGTAGCATCATGAACAAACTCAACAATATAACTATCACATAAAGCATGCTTTTCATGATCTACAAACACATAATTTTTATTAAGCTAAAAAACAGTGGGGTCATTAAACCCACTTTTGACAATAGTAGTATAACAAATATCATTAGGCAATATAGGACCATCATCAAGAGCATTATCATATAAACATTAGGGAGCACATTTTTACTTTCTGCAATTTCCTTTTCTTGAGTCAAGGAGCTTGTTACTTCAAATTTATCAAAAGGAGATATTTCAATAGAATCATGACATTCAACAATATAGCATTTCTCCTCCTTAGGTAGGCATGGAGGGTAATCATATAATGTAAGAGTTAAAGAGTTACTATCATTAGAAGGTAGATCCTCCTTTTGATCATCACTCTCTTCCTCTTTTTCATCAAATGAGCTTTCAGTTTCAGCAGTTTCTTCTCCCACAGGTTCCTGAAAGGTAGCAAGTTGTTCTGGAGAATAAGTTTTCTCAAGAAATTCAGTGATATAAGGATTATCATTGTAATATTCAAGGCAATAACCAAGTATAGCAAAATTTCAGATTTATAAGGAGAATCATCATCGTGAATATAACCAGCAATTTCATAGGCACCTTAAAAACAAAAAATTCTTCAGTTTGTTCAAGATTACCAAAGTCATAGTTTCCTTTAGCATAAGCAGCCAAGGTTTCATTATCATTATAATCACATTGGAAAGGGAGGTGTTTATGCCTTCTACAACATAATGATTCATTAAAGCAGTAGGATTCATCATAAGTAGAGCACAAGTTCTTAGCAAAATAATTCAATGTACTTATTTGTTTCCATAAATGTACCCTTTTTTAGAAAAGCGGTATTCCTTATAATAATTTTGTTGATCATCAGTGAACCCACTTAGCCAACACGATTTTGTTTCAAAGAGAGAAACCATTGATATCAAGTAAACAACTAGACATAATAACAAACCGAAATAAACTAGATGCAGATTTTTTTTTGTGTTTTTGATAATTAAAAGCAAACAAGATAAAATAAAATAAACTAAGCAAGACAAAACAAAGTAAAGAGATTGGAAGCGTGAGACTCCCCTTGCAGAAATTCTTGCTCCCCGGCAACGGCGCCAGAAAAATGCTTGATGACGTGGGACACACGTTCGTTGGGAGACCCCAAGAGGAAGGTATGAAGCAGTGCAGCAGCAAGTTTCCCTCAGTAAGATACCAAGGTTATCAGATCCAGTAGGAGCAAGAAGCACTTCTGAAGGTTGTCAACGGTGCCAGAAAAGTACTTGCGTGTGGAAGGGAGTTCGGCTGTTGACGTGGAACCTGCACACAACACAATCAAACTACTTTGCCCCAACGAAACAGGAAGGGTGTCAATCTTCCTGGCTTGCTGAAAACAAAGGATTAAACGTATGGTGTGGAAAATAGTGTTTAATTGCAGAGAATGAAAAGGAACAATGATTGCAGTTGGTTGTATTATCAGTGTAAAAGAATGGACCGGGGTCCACAGTTCACTAGTGGTGTCTCTCCATAAAAGATAACTAACATGCTGGGTGAACAAATTACAGCTGGGCAATTGACAAAATATTGAGCGCATGACAATGCATATATATGACATGATGATTACTATGATATTCATGTGGGCATTACGACAAAATACATAGACCGTTATCCAACAGCGTCTATGACTAATAATCCACCTCCAGGTTGTCATACCGAGTTCCCCGTTGGTATTAAGTTGCAAGCAACGGATAATCGCATTAAGTAATGTGCGTAATGTAAACAAATGCATTAGACCTAACGGCGCACCCTTAAGCTAAGCATCGGTTATTTTATCCCTAGTGGCAACAGCACATCCACAATCTTAGAAGTTGCTGTCACTCTCCCAGATTACCGGAGGCATGAACCCACTATCTAGCATAAATACTAACTCTTGGAGTTACAAGCATCTACTTGGCCAAAGCATCTACTAGTAACGGAAAGCATGCAAGATCATAAATAACATATAAGATAGATTGATAATCAACTTGACATAGTATTCAATATTCATCGGATCCCAGCAAACACAACATGTAGCATTACAATAAGATGATCTTGATCATGATAGGCAGCTCACAAGATCTAAACATGATAGCATAAAGTGGAGAGACAACCATCTAGCTACTGCTATGGACCCGTAGTCCAAAGATGAACTACTCACGCATCACTCCGGAGGCAGGCATGGTGATGTAGAGCCCTCCGGTGATGATTCCCCTCTCGGCAGGGTGCCGGGAAGAGCTTCAGAACCCTCCCGAGCTAGGGTTGATGACGGCGGCGGCTACGAACTTTTCGTGGATGGAGGCTCGGGTGTCTAGGGTTTTCCCGTGAGATGAATAAATAGGCGAAAGGGCGGCGGCTGGAGCGACCCGAGGGGCCCACACCCCACCACGGCGCGGTTGGAGGGGGCCCCGCGCCGCCCTAGGGTGTGGCGCCCTCCTCGGTCGCCTCCGTCTCTCCTTCGGACTTCGTGTACGTGTTGAAAAATAGGAGGTCCTGTCCAGGTTTCGTCCAATTCCGAGAATATTTCCAGAACAGCTTTTCTGAAATACAAAAAACAGCAGAAAACAGGAACTGGCACTGTGGCATCTTGTTAATAGGTTAGTCCCAGAAAATGCATAAAAATGCTATGAAGTGTATGTAAAACATGTAACAATTGGTATAATATCAACATGGAACATCAGAAATTATAGATACGTTTGAGACGTATCACCAGTCTTCGTGCACATTTACCATAGTACCCTCCTTTGCAGATGAATGTCCCTTTACCATGACCCATCCCTCGTGTACATTTAGCGTAGTAGCCTCGCCTGAGCGACAGGGAGATCTAGAACCATCGGAAATAATCCTCAATGATAGAACAACAACCGGGAAGAAACTTCAAGCTCAGCCAAAGAAGGTGTTGACATAGCCTTGGCTCCCTTGATCTTCCGGAGCCCTATATGGGAAACCTTGGTATCTTGGTAGAGCTTTAAGGCACAAGCACATATATCATAATGTCTTTACTGTCAATGACACCAATCAGTTTCTAGTAGCCTTCCTCAAAATATGCAAAAAAATTTTTTACAGATTTAACGACATGGCACAACCGATGTTTTTCGTGGCTTTGGCATTGATTAAATCTTGTCGATAGACATCACTGAGTGTTTGGAGTGGTTTTGACAGTTAACACCACTTATTGGGGCACTTTTTTTGCACAGAAGTAAAACTCTAACATGTTTTTTTTGCTGAAAACACCAACATGTTGAAAGGATCGTATGGACACCTAGAGGGGGGGGGGGGGGGGTGAATAGGTGCTACCCCAAATTTTTAGTTCTTTTTTGATTAAGGCTTGACACAAAGGTAAATTCTCTAGATATGCAACTACAGTGAATTTACCTATATGACAAGTTAACACTAAGCAAGGAACAAGATACAAGTAAAGACTAAACTAAAGGAGTAACCGAACGGGAAGCACACGAAGACAAGGATGCATTCTCGAGTTCCTCCTTTTTAGGGGAGTACGTCTCGTTGGAGGGGTGTGAGCTTCACCACAAAGGCTTGCTCAACGCCACAAAGGCCTCACCATATTCTCCGATGAACCGCACCACAAAGAATTGGTTCACCTTCCACTATCGGAATCCTTCGAGGTGGAATCCGGATCCTTTACAATAATCTTGGAGCACACACCCACAACCTAATTGGGGGCTCCCAAATCAACAAATCTATCACAACAACAACAAGTGAGAACAACAAGAAGCTAGGTTTTCCCAATGGAAACCCTAGCAATAAATCCCTCAAGTGAATAAGGGGGAAATGTAAATCGCCTTGGTGAAGATGCAGATCTTGGCCTTCTCCTTCAATCCTCCAAAGATCAGCGAGTTTGGGTGGAGGGATTGGGAGATCTATGAGTATTGAGCTTGCAACAATGGTGGTCAAGGATATTCTGGTCGAGCTACCCAAGCTTGAAGAAGGGGAGGGGTATAGCCGTTGCTGGATGACTAACACCGGAGTCTCTGGTCTGGAGGACCGGAGTCTCCACCCCATACGGAGGGAAACAGAGACTCCGGCCAGACCGGAGACTTCCAAAATCTCCGGCCAGATTCCGTTCACACTCCGGACTGGGTACCAGAGGCTAACACCGAACGCTAGCAACTTCGGCCCAAATTCCCGAAAATATGGGACCGGAGTCTCCGGCTGCCCTGAGTCAAAGTCTCCAATGTGGGTACACCGGAGTCTCCGGCCTATAGGCAGCACCGGAGTCTCTGGCTGTTTTCCAACAGCCACTAGACCCATTGTTTTCCTTTGATCTTTTCTTCACTTTGTGTTTAGATGCTTATGTAAATTTATCAATTAGGTCTTGCATCACTTAGCAACAAATTAGAGTATCACTAGTGTTGTTGCCTAACACACAAAACCAATCAAGGGATCTAGAAAATGTTCTTTCACATGTAAGTTAATAATTTCCACATAACATAAAAATATGTATTTTACATGAAGAAATTCATTAGGGGTTCATGGGTTCTCTCGAAATATGGTTGGCAGCGTCGACGTTCTTCCGACAGAACTGAACAGAGACGTAGGAGGACAACTTAGACAACGATGTAGTTTATATATTTGTCCTTAGTTAGCTTAAATTGTTGTATTCTATTACTACTGAAAAATAATACTTTTTTCTTTGTGGATTATGTCAATAATCATGCTATGCAACGACGAGGTGTTAACGCTTGTTTCTTCTGTCGTCTCGATGCGACTTACCAGCTCATGAAAAACTCCCATTATTAAAATTGTGTTTCCTTTATAAAATCTGATACATGCGATAGTTCATGAAAATATTCACTACAACAGGAAGCAACACGTCCATTATTCATGAAAAACATAAAAGGATACCCCTGAACAACCAGGACATGACAGATGGATCAGGTATGAAAGCTTCATGGCTTCTTTTCCTTAACTTGATCTTGCACAGATGATGGTGGTTGTTGTGATGGTGGCACGCTTGGGCCACTAGACACTAAAGACAGCCGATCTTGAATTTCTTTCTGGACGCACGAGAGCTCTTGGAACGAAACTTCAAGCTCCTCAAGGGCGAGATCCTCTTCCTTGCGGAAAATCAACCCGGCCACCATCTCCGTGCTCTATCTCTCGGCCTCTTTGAAGCGTTCCATTTGTTAATTTGCCATTTGTTCCTGCACTACCACTTCTCTCTCCAACTGGGCAAGCTCAGATTGCAATAATGCAATCATTGCCTTCTTCTCATCACTGATATCGCTCACATCCGACCTACTCCTCTTTTTTGGCATAGTTGATATCGAGAGTGGTTTGTGACTAGAAGTGTCTATCTCAATATATTAATCTCGAGCGATGAGTTGTGGGATGAAAGAGGAGTTGGACACCCCTTTTATAGATGGAAACATTTGCTTTGCAATTATTGGTTATGAGATAAGGACACTTGAAATTAATGGTAATGAATCATGTATGCAACGTTACGCCATTGTGGACCGCCCATCTGATCTTTTCCTTGCTACGTATTTATTTACAAAGATAATTTATCGGATCCGCACACTTGAAATTAATTCCAAAGTGGTGTAGATGCAATGTTACACAATGCTGGACCATTCTAGCGGCCTTGGCACTATTGCAAAATTAATTTCCATTATTATCGGATAAGGACAATGGAAATTAATCGAATCAAACATATGGACGGTGCTAAACGATCATTGTCCCCAATGCACAATGGGCTTCTTGTATATCATATGGCCCGTTTAGTCCCAACCCTAAAACACCTAAAGCTAGGACATCTCCAAGTTTTTTTTTCAAATCTTTGTCAACTTCCATTCGAGAAAAAGCGGACACAACACCAACCCAACGGTCTTTCCTCTTTATCCACCCTAGAGAATGTAACACGTCCATTATTCATGAAATCTTGATCTTTAATTACATGCATGGTCGGTGACATCACTATCCGGTCTTCTTCCAGAAACAAATGGTGTCGCCACTATAGATAAATATAGGAGTCCGACAATAGGAACATCATCACCGGATAGATAGAACATAAATATAAGGGATTATACACCATATAATATAATTCTTTAAGATGACTTTTAAAATCACTCTGGCTAGATAGATATCATGCAACCAAATATGAAGGTAGCAGAGGATACGAAAGTATTCTTAGCCTATACCGATGAATGTACCTTGACCAAACTCTTTCTTTGTCTTGTCGTATTTGATCCTCTTAAGTCTTAACTGACACATTCTCATCCTTCCCATGAGGGTGTGTCTTTAGTGACGTTTTATGAGCATGGGTTTCTTGTAAAACAACAAAATAGAAGGAGCTAGGTGGTAGGTGACTACATTAGTCGGTTGTCTAAAACAAACACCAGCGCACCACTATCAATAGATACAAATATGGCAACACATATGCCATCATCTTATAGATAGAAACATCAATACCAAGGGAGTACACACTGGAAAACAAAAATAATTTAACGGAAGAAACGACAACAACATAATGGGGAAATCCATATAGATAGATATGAATGGCATACACCCATTTATGGCACGTTCGGTGGCGGGGGATAGGGAAATCTTATTAGCCTTTCCTGATGAATGTCCCTTGGACCATGACCCTTCCTCGTGCACATTTACCGTAGTAGCCTCGCCTCACCGACATGGAAAACTAGAATCATCTGAAAAAACCTGAATAATAGAAAACAACAATCGCGAAGAGATTTCAAACTCATGCAAAATGGGTGTTGACACTGCCTTGGCTGCCTTGATCGTACGGAGCCCTACTGGGAACCCTTGGTTTCTTGGTAGATCTCTAAGACATGAGCACAACTATCATAATATCGCTGTTGTCAATGACACCAACTAGTTTTTACAAGCCTTATTCAAAATATGCAAATTTGTTTTACAATTGCAATGTCAAACATATTTAACAATATGGCACAAACTATGTGTTTCCTGGCTTTGACACGTATGCACCCAACAGAGTAATTCGTTGTCAAAAGATGGAATAATAGATTTTTTGTTCTATGCAAATCATTCCCCCAAATGTTTGTGTTTTGCGTAAAATATGCTAGGGTTGTAGTTTCGTGCAATAAAAAAAAGCTCCAACAAGTGGTGTTAATCGCAAAAACCTCAGTGTTTGGAGGCAGTTTAACATGCACAATTTTATAAACACTACATACATTAGTAAAGTGAAACACGATAACACACTTGGGATGGAGCCCTTCAGGCGACTTATTCCATCCATCTTGCTCTCGTAGCTAGCATCACGACCAGTAAATTGTTAATTCTTATTTAAAAGCCGTGCGAAGACAATTACACTGATGAAAGCCATATCATATTGTTGGCGCTTGCCATATGTACACTTTTTTACACGATTAAGCATAGTGTCAATTAAGTAGCACAACTCCTTCGGTGGTAATCCCAAACAAAGTCTCATTGCAGAATTGAGTTTCATTTATCGAACAATTAACCCAACCCGATAAATGCGTAAATTAAACTTCGATACGGTGTAAAAAGCCGAATGCGAGAAGGAGTGTCGAAGTATGAGTACAATCACATTTTTTTTACCCTTAGTCTCAAATGGCTGCCAAGTTGGCAACATATGTAGGCTCATGCATAAGATCACATGTCAGCACAAGTGGGTTAGGAAAGAAACACATGAAAGGCAACCTCGTCATCCATGTAAGTATATCCGATCCATACATCTCCCTCCAACCACACCGGCCCTGTTTCCGGCAACACACATCGCTTAACTAGTTTGCGCTTTTGTTGCAAGGCATTGGATCCACTGTCAGTACGGTCACTTTGCCCATGTCATGTTCAACGACAATATATGCAACTATGCATGCATGTGTATAAACTACTCCCCATGTCTACTTCGAATTTGAATGAAAACAGCACTACAATGTAGTATAGGTTATATTATGGGATCGAAGATGTCACTGTGCGGGGGGCAAGGTGCCGCACGGCCGCTACTCTCAGCATATTCCATTTGTTGTGTGGAGTGTGTAGTGCGTGAGTTCAGATACTACAAGTTGTACTAAGACCAGGAAATCTCAAAAAAAAAAAAAGCATATTCCATTTGTCAGCGGGTAGTGACAAACGGGCACATGGAGTTGTTTGTTCCTCCTGCGTGGCAATACAATAGAACCAGTACTACTGTTTTGTTTGTATTATTCGTGTTTTTGAATTTTGAATCGAGCTTGTTGGCATCTTGCTACGTACCCTCGGAAGATTCTTCGGACCTGGCCAGCTTGGCTGAAAAAATAAATGAAATATTGTAGTGGATATGTACTGCAGAGGATATCCATCCAATGATGCTAATCACAGGGTTCCTGCTCTTTATAAAAAGAAAAAAAAACGAAAAGGAAAAGGAGAACGAGAGACACTCACATGGTTCAGTTCAGCACTTGACTGCAAGTTGCAACGCATCTGAACCACTCCTAACACTTAAATCTTCTCCAGAATCCCTCTTCGATAGATTAGCCGGATATAGTACCGATGGCATCCATCCAATAATTAGCTTAATCCATTATGTTCGATACAAGAACAAGTTAGCTTTAAGTAATCATCCTAATAAATTAGGATCACATGGAGCTAGTGGCCATGTGCTTCAGCTTCAGTGGGTGCAGTGCCGGCCTCCGATTAAGCACGGCATTGACCATCACTGGTTCCCAAGGATGGATTGATTCATGCACGCATTGCTGCTGGTGGCCGGTGTGCGATGCATCAACATGTGAAGAGCATAATTAGCTGCATTAGCATACAAACGTAGTAGTACCGTAAAGAGAAGTACGAATATCTCTATTCAATGGACATTGCAGGGACACGAGGAAACAGGGAGAATCCTATGCAACTCTAAGAATATCTATGTACCAGGTATTTTACCCTGTGGTCAAAACCTTCCCGTTTGAACTGAAGAAACCGAATGGTGAGAGTATACAAAAGAAATGAAGCATACAAATCCCAGCTGTTGTAATGGCCACCACAAATTAAGGGCCGCGACCTCTGTGTGTTGCTTGGTGCTCCAGCTTTTGCGACAGCTATGGTGAGAGTGAGACGTCCTTCTCTGTGCGGCTGCCACGTAGTTTTCCGTCCGTCTTGCTGTCCTTCTTTCTCTCCGTGAAATATTTCCATTTTTTCTCTGACATGTTATTTTTCTGCCGATAGTGCAAGCTAGAGAAAATCAGCACCGGGAACAGCCGCGACAGCAAGAGCAGAAAAAAAATCTACTGTATATAGCTCATGGGCCGGGTCGGTTTAACTTCTCGTCTGACGGCCGCAACAAAGAGGCCTACCGGCTGGCCCATCTAGATGTTCTCGGCAGCGCTGGCCTTCGTGTACTAGGCCCAACCACCGCATAGCCGTGCTCGCCGCGCCGCCGTCGCATCGTCGTCGTGCACTCGTCGCCGACCGGGGCCGCCTCTCGGCCCCGCCGGCAAGAGACCAGCTCAGCCTCTATTCCGCTCCCTGCTTGAGGCCCTACCATAGGCGCGGCGAGGTACTGGCTGCGCTTTTCCTCCCGGCGCGCCGCTGCGTGGCGGGTGGGCAGCCACGGCGGTGCGTCCAGGCGTCCTTGCTCGCCGGCGCCGCGGTGTATGGTATTTTACCTATTTACGTCCCCTCCGTTCGCTGGCCGAGCAAAGGTGCGCTCAGATTCCTCGCGCTGCTCTGCCAATGCTGGTAAGGATTGGTACTAGGAGAAAGGAGATAGTTGTGTTGCGAGCCTAATTCAGTTATTGATGCCTGTATTAGTTCCGGACTAGTGGTTGCTTGAATCGAACTTATCGATTCTTGTCCTAGCTTATAGTTTGGGATTGCTGGAAGCCCGTCAGTTTACACGAACTCAGGGCCGGGTCGGCAAAATCGGGGGCCCAGTGCGAAAAATCTAAAATGGACCCTATCTCACACAAAAGTTTAAACTAATAAATAATTCTAATTGATTTGGCAGAATATTGTATGTAACAAGCGAATATATTGAGAACCATACCTATATAACTCGGAGTTGCATAACGTTTATTTGAACACCATCATTCTTTTTATGTTCTTAAAAATGAAATCTTCAATATATAAACTAGTCCACAGCACCTTTTTGAGATTTAATCAAATTTTGTTCTTTTTTTTCTCTTACGCTTCCCAGGGAACCGGACTGATGTTTCCCCATGTCAAATTTGTATTATTGAAACACAAGATATAAGAGATGACAAATTTAAATTGAAGTGTGTATGCGACCAGAAATTAGAAGTAGGGATACAAACGATTAACCGGACTATACCTTTTCTTGCGATCAACCGATGATGCGATGACGAGGAACTGTCGCGGTCACCGCCATGTCACCCACTCGCCCGTCGCCGGCGCAGCGGCGCTGTGCCGATCGAATCGAGTAATCGAAGGATGTGTGTCGCTGCGTCGGTCCGTGTTCGTTGCTTCCTACATGCGGCGGCGGGGCCTGGGAATCTGGGCGTTTTTTAGCTGATCGATCGATTCGTATTCTATTCGACTAGCACACCAGCACACGCGAGACGGACGCTCCAGCGGGACTGATTCCTATTTCACGCGCACGCGGAGATGGCCTAGCAGTGCATCGCGCCATGCGGCCCAACGCGGAGGATAAATCCTAATTTTCTTCAGATGTTATATACAAGTATACTGTATACATATGCATACAAAAATTTTTGGGGCCCCTCAAATTCTTGGGCCCTGTGCCACCGGCACAAGTTGGAACCACTATAGGCCCGGGCCTGCACGAACTATGTGGTTAGTTTCTTCTCTAAGTATACACTAATAGCCATACATTAAAAGTGGCAAACATTTTTGAGAAAACCATTGATCCTGATGTTTATCAGCCATCTCTTGATGCTACTGGCTCTGCAACGGCTGAGATGGGTGCATTGCACATCCATCCATTTAATAAGTACCTATGTTACTGAAATGCATTTGCCTATCTGCTTCATTCTTAAATGGGGTATTTGTGACTAGTGGTTGGTACGCCATTTTTTATCATTCTTACCATGTCAAAACGGCAATCATTTGACACAAGTTCTATCCTTCTCCATGCAGGTGAAACCATCAAATGTCCATAAATCACAATCTACCATCAACCACTGTCTCAATTAGTGCACTAGGATATCTTGCTGCTGAAAACATGTTTATGCCTGATTGAAAACTTAGGCCAATCTCATTCAAGAACGTCATATGTTGTTACATCCTTCCTATATGTGCTTTACATTACAGAAGAGATATCATACATGATCTCTGGTACCTGTACAAATCTCGCTAGCTTGATTCACCATCTGCTCGTCTCAAAAGTCACTAGTCATTTCAGCTATCTTCTACTCATTTTTGCTGGAACTTTTTTCAGCGCATTCAGGTTCTCTTAGGCTAAGTTCTCTGTCCAAAAAGGGAGCTGATATAGGTTGAGGTTCAATGTCATCTGGAGGATCATAGTTTGGATCAGCAAGAAATGTAAGGGCCGTCACCACATCACTTATTAGCGGGCGACTGCTTGCTTCTTCTTGTAGACACATTGACGAGATTGCAAGTGCCTGGTTTAGACCTTTCAGGGGAAACTTGTTGTCAAGAAGTGGATCAGCCATCTTGATGAACTTCTTCTTATCCTTGAAGAGTGGAGCTGCCTGCACATATATAACACTTAGAAAAGCAGCATCTTAATCCCAAACTGTAGGGCTATCTTTTATATCTGAAGCATGAACTATTTACTCGGTTACAAACTTACAATTGAGTATGACTCCTAAGTGAAATCTCATATCTGTATTATTTCCTGGTCAACTAGATGTAAATCTTACCCAGTGGACAAGAATCTGCTCTCGAGTCGGCTTCGTGGTATCGATTGCTCGCCTCCCGGTGATGAGCTCTAGGAGAACTACACCAAAGCAATATATGTCCGACATCTTTGTCAGCTTGCCACTCATGGCGTACTCGGGAGCGCAGTATCCATATGTTCCCATCACCCTTGTGGAGACATGACTTTTGTCGCCGACCGGGCCAAGCTTTGCCAGGCCAAAATCTGCTAACTTTGCATTGAAGCTCCCATCCAAGAGAATATTTGATGCCTTGAGATCACGGTATATCACTGGTGGATTGGCTACCTCGTGCAAGTACTCGAGGCCTCTGGCAGCACCAACCGCAATCTTCATCCGTGTATGCCAGGACAGTGGCTGAGATTTCGGAGTGAGATCTGCAGAATTCAAGTATCAAATGGGTGTACTTACAAATGTGCAGTAGTAATTTATGACCATCCAATTCTGATTCTGTGGAATATGATTGAAGACTTATCGTTCTGTATTACCTAGAAGATGATCTTGCACCGAACCGAGTGGCATATACTCATACACTAGAATCTTCTGGTCACATTCGGTGCAGTACCCAAGCAAGGTGACAAGGTTTGGGTGATGAAGGAGGCTAAGCATCAGCACCTCGACGAGGAACTCACGGTTTCCCTGCAATCCATCCTTGTCCAGCTGCTTCACCGCTATGACCTAGGTATGTACATAATTTACATCAGAAACATGTTACTGCTGCATGTAGCATAGCATCTTGATGTGCCAACTTAATGAAACATAGAAATGTGAAGCTGGTAGTAGCTTATTACTTCCATGGTCTCTGAAATGTATCCTCTATACACTCTTCCGAAGCCACCTTCTCCCAGGAGATTCTCCAGGCTGAAAGAATTGGTCGCGTCTGACAATTGACCGAATGTAAACACCCTGCTAGGAATGTTGTGGTTGCCGATCCGTAGTATCTCCCCTGCTGCAGCCCTGGCCTTGGGACTATCTGCTTTTAACACCTTTTCTCAGTTAGAAATGCTCACTTGATCTGTTTTCATTGTACAAACATGAATTTATTCAGAAATTATAAATTTGTGGGGGAAAGTGGGTCCAAGAAGAGGGCAATGGAACTCTCCTGAACATTACTAATTTGGTTTTGCTATATGTTTAAACAAATAATTCAGACCACCAAATTTCCTATTGAATACTTGAATGCTCTCATCAACATATATATATCTGGGTTGTCCAAATAGTCATTACTATTGATCTGCATTGGTAAATTTAGTTTCTCTAAAAAAGATGGATAATAAGATGATGGAAGGCATTACTTGCGAGTGAAATCTCTTTCACAAGGCTTGCCAACTGTTCGTTCTTGGCCTTCTTCTTTCTCCAAATCCTGTTCTTGAACCACCTTTTCTTGTCCGTCTCAGAGCTCGTCGCCCCATTCTTTCTCTTCTTCTTTGTCTCTGATGTCAATGGCTCCTCCGCTTCTTGTGCTGTCTTGCCACAGAAACCGCGCCCCCATTTCCTCTTTGTTTTCTTTTTCTCTGATGTCGATGTTTCTTGCCCAGCCTCCCTCTTCGTCCGGCCACATACTCTCCGGATCCACGAACAGCAACACGAGCAGCTTGGAAGCCTGCGGATCCACGAACAGCAACACGTGCAGCTCGGGAGGCTCAATGTGCTGCATCTTTTGGCGCAAAAACCACGTACCCACGAGCAGCAGCACCCCATCAGATCGCTGGATCGACGGGAGAGTGGGCGAGCACTCTCGTGTCGACCATTACGATCGGCTGAGAAGAATTTTCACCAGCGGGAAGGAGCGGCAGGAGGCAGAGTTAAGCGCGCACTTGTTATCTCGTTTACCTTCTCCGCACCTGCAGGTTTCCTCCCACTCCTTTCTCTGTGGACGGGAATGAGACAGGTTCTCTTTCCCTTGGAGGCTTGAATGATGAAAGCTCTCATGCCAAGAAACCATTTTTGGTCTGGTATTCTCTCCTTCTAATTGTTGTTATTTTTAGCACCACTGGTCTTGCCACACGTTGTTTCTTCGCATGCAAAATAAGGGGTTGTTCGCACTCATTGGCTGACAGTGGGCTGAGAGCATATATAGCACCAACTGTTACCTTATTTGGAGAAGCATTTCATTGTTCATTATTCTTGGGTTCTTATTGTATTTGCATGCAACACTGTGACCACACGTCACGTTTATTATCTAGCTAGGGGTGCATGCATGCCCAAGCAACATGCTGAGTTAGAACAGTTCTAGCCTAGTAATGGCCGGCAGTGAAGACACTGCCCTCCAGCCTGCACATCGCCGGCAGCTGCGCCGCGACCTGCCGCGCCCTAGCCACCACCTTCAGTTGCGTCAGGCGGGCTGTCTGCTGGTCGGTGCCAAAACGAGGTGGAGATGAACACCCGCCGAACCCCGTCTCCTGCTGCTGCGTGGTCTGACCGAGCACACGTTGGTCTGGCTGCCCAAAATGGCGGAAGATGTTGTTCAAGCCGTAGGGCTCTTGTCTTCCCTTTTGTTGTTGCTGCTGGGCTGTTGACTGGCTGCAGAACCCTCCCAACTGTTGTTGCTGTTGCGGAAAAGTTTGGCTGGGGCGGTACCACCCTTGTCCTTGTTGCTGCTGATGTGTTTGGCTAGGGCGGTACCACCCTTGTCCTTGTTGCTCTTGAGAAGTTTCACTTGGACGGTACTTCCCTTGCTCTTGCTGCTGATGAGTTTGGCTGGGGCGATACCACCCTTGTCCTTGCTGTTGCTGATGAGTTTGGCTGGAGCTGTACCACCCTTGTCCTTGCTGTTGCTGATGAGTTTGGCTGGAGCTGTACCACCCTTGTCCTTGCTGTTGCTGATGAGTTTGGCTGGGACTGTACCACCCTTGTCCTTGAGTTTGGTACCACCCTTGTCCTTGCTGCTGCTGATGAGTTTGGCTGGGGCGGTACCACCCTTGTCCTTGCTGCTGCTGATGAGTTTGGCTAGGGCGATACCACCCTTGCTCTTGTTGTGGATAAGTTTCACCGGGGTAGTACGACCCTCCTTGCTGCTCATGGTCCTCGCCGGGTAGTACGGATCAGTTTGATGCTCGTACTGCCTCACGATTTGGCGGATGGCGGCGACGCGGCACACGTCGCTGATGTCCCGGAGCTGCTGACAACATTGCATCTGCACTCCTGTTCCCAACTGCGACGATCGCGGGAGTAAGAAGGGCATCTCGATAGCGAGTTGGTGGTCAACAACCTGCTGGCACGCGTGTAGCGAGCTCTCCTGGAGCTCACGCTGGCACTGTATCTGCAGGTTGAGGTTGTTATCCCCTTCAGCGGCAGAGAGAGCCACGAGGGCCACGAGGACCACGGCGAAGAAGGCCAATTTAGCCATTTATGTGGACGGCTAATGAATTAAACTCTTGATTGTAGAGCTTGGTGCTCTTGGTGATGATGAGATTGTGGAGATTGGCTGGGTTTTTATAGGAGCCAAGTGAAGGTTCAGGACCTTGGTGGTGTGCACGGTGAGGTTAGCTTACATTAAGAACAAACTCGACAAGAACAAAATAAGTTGGACAAGCGCAGGAGTGCAACGCTTCCAAGAGTTAAAACGTAGAGATGATTTGGTGCTTGCAAAACAGAATTTTGGACTGTCTGCGCCAATGCTATGTAATCGGTTTAATCATGCAAAATGACACCCTACGAACACCTGAAAAACCTTATCAGGATAGCTCTCACATGAGAATTGATGAGATTGTTCTAGCGTCATATTTGGAGAAGTGTGCACATTTGTACTGATGTTATTTTTATCTAGAAAAGCGGTTGTAGTTTTGTGATTTTGGCTGATTGATGTGGCTTTTTAGTCATGACTTATGCAACTCATCTTTCCAAAAGCTAGATTGTTGTTTGCAGGTAGGATAAATCCATGCTATGACTCACATCATCGATCCAACTTGACGCACAATATATATCCATGCTATGACGCAAATAACAATCCATGTTGTGACGCGGCATACCGAAATTGGGCCAATTTCCCCTGATAAAACCTTGTCCGATTTCTACACGTAGGGCAACACCTTCGTTCTTTGATAAACTCAGTTAGGCCCCTATTGGTTCAGCGTATAATACGTGAAACCCATCAGAAATTTTCACGAACTAGTGAGGTCCTCCTAAAAATACAACATAGAAACTTTGAAAACAACCATGTGTATACCATTTAAGATGACTATATTGGCTTGTCCAATTTAAATCAAGCTTATATAGCCATCATATGACTCCATGCTAGTGGAAATTTAATTTTGCCAAGTTTACATTTTCTTAATTTGTTTACCTATTAAATAGCCCTAGTAAATGGTAGAGAATTAATTTTGATGAAAAAACAATTTTTTCATATTATTCTTTGTTAATGATAAACCAAGTCATATGCAAAATATGAGCTAAAAATACGAAATTTCTTCACAAATCTTGGCTTAGTTACTTCCAAATAGAAGGTGAACATTGAACTTTGAAAATCATCATGTAATTATCATTTAAGATGACTTTATTGGCTTGTAGAATTTAAATTAGTCTTATATAGGCATCATATGACTCCATGCAAACAGAAATTGAATCTTGTTAAGGTTTGCATTTTATTTATTTATTCCTTTTAAATAGTTCAAAACACTACGGAAAATTAATTTAATTTAAATAAAAAATTAATTCATATTATTATTTCTCAATAATAAACCATGTAATATTCACAATATCAAATAATAAAATATGAAGTTTTGTTGCAAATCTTGGTTCAGTTATTTCAAAGTAGAAACTGGATAGTGTGAATTTCTGAAAACCATCATGTGACTATCATTTAAAATGATTGTATTAGATTGTACAATTTAATTTAACCTTATATATCCATCATATGACTTCATGCCAATCGATATTGAATTTTGACAAGTTTAAATTTTCTTTATTTTCCCGATTAAATGGCCCAAGAAAATGGTAAAAATATATATTTTAATTCATATTATTCATTCTTTATGATAAACCAAGGAATATGCACAATATGAGCTCACCAAGATGAGTTTAGTTACAAATCTTGGTTTGGTTACTCCAAAGTAGAAGGTTTCCACTCTACATTTAGAGTCTTTCTACTGGATAGTCAAGTTAGCGAAGGAAATATCATTTTCAACTTGAGTATTGTCTTGTAAAATTTAATTTAAACTTATGTATCCAAAACATTATACCATACTAGTTGAAATTGAGCTTTAACAACTTCTATATTTGCTTTATTTTCCTCCTATTAAACTCTAGAAAATGGAAGAAAAATATTTTAGTAAAATAATAAAAGATTTTATTTCATATTATTTATTCTTAATGATAAGCCAAGTCATATGCCCAATATGAGCTAAACAAAAATTCAAAGTTTGTTACAAATTTTGGTCTGATTACTACAAAGTACAAGGTGTACATTGAAATTTGAAAACGATCATATGATTGCACTTTAAGATGTGTGTATTTCCTTTTTCAATATAGCTTAAGCTTATATAGCCATCATATGATTTCATTCAAGTGGAAATTAAATTTTTATAATTTTATAATTTCTTTATAGTTTCCTTATTAAATAGCTCCATGCTAGATTGAGCCAAGACAAGGGTCGACCAATTTCGCTCCATTTCATCTACAGTAGTTTATTTCAACAGACACCTATCGTGCAATAATCTTGCAACTCAAGTTTGCATTAGTCTTGTCTTAACGTGTTGTCTGACTATGGAGATGACATATCTATGCAAACTAGCAAAATGCCCGTGCACTGCTACGGACAAATGAAACAATTCAATAATTATTTTTTATAGGATAAATGATAAATAGCAGTGCGTTGTTATGAAATCACTAACATCTAAATCATAAATTGATATATACCCGTGCTTTGCTACGAAATCACTAGCGTCTATACCTCATGGCATATCTCCTCTATATGAATCGTGCGTTGGTTTCTCTTCATCATAATTTTTGCGAGGCTCCATCAAGCATCAGTGTTGACTCGTCAAACATTTCCTTCCACACATTTCACATGTTACTGGCTACGTGAATTTTGATGTCGCGCGGCCGAAAGAAAACGTTGGTGGCTAGTATCGTATAGGTGTCAATGTTCATTACCTATGCCACATGCTCATTGTTGTCCACTTGCTCGACTCACGCTGGTCGTCCACACATTCGTCGTTGTTAAGGATGTCGATCAGGATGTTGGTGTAGCCGCATGTATTGCTGCAAATCAACAAACATTAGGCTCACAGCCGCCCAGCTTCTGGTTTTGACGAGGACACCGCCCCGCAAGCCAATCGTACTCGTAGAGCGGCATGTGAAGTATCATCCGCTTCTCATCCAAAACCTCAACGCTAAACTTCTGACCCTTCAGTCATTACCGCCTTCATATTCCTTCCGCCCCTGCCAACACCATGGTAATCGTAGCCGATGACAATGTGCCCGATGGTGTTGACGAAAAGGCGGGGATTCAAGTACCAGACACATTCCATCTAGAGTTTCCGGAACGCCTTGCGCTTGTCCGTGAAGACCATCGATGGAAAGTCCGGAACCTTGGCCGGCCGACCATCCTCAGCATCCCGGCTTGCGCCTGCACACCATGAAAGAGGCGGCGTATCTTGGCCAGAACAACAGGATGACGGCCGGCGGTGGCCTGGTGCAAGATCCACGCCGATGCGTGTACGCATATCCTTGCACATATGCATCCGATCATGCCCAACAACGATTGGGCCGGTGCATGCATACTGCTGATGCGTACATGTGAGTACATGATCCAGCTGATACGTACATGCTCTGCCTTCCGGCCGGCCGGCAGGATCGACTCGCGATTCCGTCGCTTCAGCGTCGCCATGGCGGCTCGCGATTTGGCCCGCTTTCGTCCTCGGAAACTGAAAGGACAAGGATGTCGCCTAAAGGGGGAGGGGTGAATAGGCGATTTAAAACTTTTTCGGGTTAGGCTTGATAATTGCGGAATAAAACAAGTTGTTTAAATTAACAAGCCAACAACCTAAATATACTAGGTTCACCTAAGTGCACCAACAACTTATGATAAGCAAGACAAGTAACAAGGTGATAGCAAGATATAATACTTCAAGCACGAAGGCTATCATAATGTAAATTGCATAAGTAAAAAGTTCGGGTATAGAAATAACCGAGGCACGCGGAGACGATGATGTATTCCCGAGTTCCTCCTTTTGAGGGGAGTACGTCTTGTTGGAGGAGTGTGAGTTTCAAACTCAAGACTCCATAAATGGCCTAACCCTATTCTCCGATGAACCTCGCACAAAATCTCGGTTCACCTTCCACTAATGATTTCCTTTTGGGCGGAAATCGAGTCCCTTACAACAATCTTGAGACACAACCCACAAAAAGACTGGGAGCTCCCAAGAGGCCACAAAAGGCCTCAACCGCCACAAAAGGCGTCTAGGGTCTAAAGACCCAAGAGTAACAAGCTCACGAACTTTCACTTCCACGAATCCTCGTGGAGAACACAAACCGATGTACAAAAGCAATGGTAAAAACACAAAAAGTGCTCAAGTGCTTCACTCTCAAATCCTACCACAAGCAACTAATGCTTATGGGGGGAGAAGAGATAAAGAACAAAGAAGAACTCAACAAATGGAACTTCAAGAACTAGATCGAAAGGGTTCCCCTCACTTAAAGGAGAGATGGATTGGTGGAAATGTAGATCTAGATCTCCTCTCTCTTATTCCTCAAAGATATGCAAGAATCATGGGAGAAATTGAGAGAGAGGCAAGCTTTGCAAGGTCAACAATGGTGGGGAAGAGAGAGAAAACATGCTGGGCAAAGCTGGCTGGCTGGAGGAAGGTACCCCTCCCAGAAAATAGCCGTTGCTGATAGGGGAGTCGGATATTCCGATATAAGTCAGGATCGGATAATCCGACTGAGTCGGATAATCCGAGTCGACTTGAACCGGATATTCCGAAAAACTTCAGTGCGCCACAAAACTGGTTGCAATAAGGTCCTTAGCCGAATTCGAGCAATTCCTGAGAATCGGATAATCCGAATCAACTTGATCGGATATTCCGAAAAACTTCAGTACGCATTGCTTTTAAAGTCCTTAGCCGAAAACGAGCAAATCTTGAGAATCGGATATTCTGAGTCAGCATGGACCGGATAATCCGATTCCCCTGCTTGAGCAAAACAGACAGAAACAGAAATGCAATAACTTTCTCGTTCGAACTCCAAAACAGGTGAAACCAATTTTGTTGGAAAGGTAACGACAAGAGCCATAAATAGAGTTAAGTTGCCACACATGGAAAGGTGTGAAACTTTCTTCAAGGATAAACTGATAATATTTCCAACCCAAAAACGCAACAAGTTTTCCATACGAAAACCGTTTTCGGAGAACTTGGGCTTGTCATGAAGATCACAACAAGCACCAAAACCCAACAAGGAGAAAAACCAAGTAAGAACCAAGAAAGATGATATGCCAAGTATGCAAAGGTTTGAGCTCTCCACAAAGATGCGATCAAGTTACTCACTTGAGAGCCCCTCTTGATAGTACGCCGTCTGTCCTATAACCCGGTCTCTCACTAACATCATGAGACCGGTAAAATAGAAATCCTATCAAGATCATACCTTTGCCTTGCGCATTCCTCTTGAGCTAGATGATGACGATCTTGACTCCCTCAAGTTGAAACACCTTTCTTGATTATGTTTGCTAGCTCATGCTTGATGAAGACTTATCCAAATACTCCCCCATACACCATGATGGGATGGGAGAGCCTTGCTATGCTCCGTCTTCATGAATCCACTTGAACTTCATCTTCTTATCTTGATTTATATGATGACTTGGAGCTAAACATGAATGTTCACTCAATCTTCTTTTCCAAACCATGCTTGCAATAAGCTCATCTCTAAATGACCATTCTTCATATAAACCCTTTGGATAGGACCTTGGTCATCATATACTCCTCTAGAGTTCAACACATGAACTCCAATCTTTTCCTATGAACAAGATCTACAAGAATATCTCAATGCAAACATTAGTCCATAAGGATTGTCATTAATTACCAAAATCACACATGGGGCAACACATGCACTTTCAGGAACGTCCAGCGGCGGCCGAACAGGCAGAGGCACAATCGGCAGTGTCCCATGGCGGCCGGATGCAGCCAGATTAATGGCGACGAGGTGGACGCGAAGACGTCAACTAAGGGCGGCAAAAGAAGAGGGGAAAAACTGATTGGGGCACCCCACCGTCGCCGTCCGCCGACGGCAGGGTGGACAAGGCGGCGTATCGAGGAGATCTAGGGGTGGCAGCGTCGGGACCTCCTCGTCGATCGGACACCGGGTGGTTTTTTCACCGATCGCGCGTGGCTTCGGTCTGTGTAACGGTCGGAATACTCTTGTTTTTTTAGCGATCAGGATCGTTCGTGCTGGCTCCGGGTTTTTTACCGATCGGGATCTCTTTGGGTTTTTCCGCGATGTGCGTGGCTCCAGTTTTTTTAGCGATGGGATCTGCTGGATGCGACCTACCACGAGGTACGACATACCACGAGGTAATGTACCACGGTCGTCTATTCATATTATATAGCAGAGATAGAGATAGAAGTGTCATGACGAACATGTTAGATCAAACATGGCGTGGTGGAGAATCCAAAACGTGATACGACTGGCTGGTTGGCGTGCACAACATGGGTCAAGATTTGGGATATATTTGGTTGACCGCTTTTTCCTTGCTGTTGACGGGGCAAAGTGGTGGGACCCGCATGTAAGGAAATTTGTTAAAACCATTTGTTTTATCTCTATTGCTACGGATAAGAGGTGGGACCCACATGTCATAAAACGAGTCAAACAGTCGGCAAGTGCGTCGAGTGGTGTAGAAATAACGAAGTCGTTAGAGTTAGTGCCATTTTGCCAATTAAAAAAAATTAGTGGCACAACCCGTTTTCGAGAGAGAACTAGTGACGCCGTCATAATTTGCCAATCCAAAACCCAACAGCCATGGAATTATTTGGATATTGTTCCATCCAAAGTGCTTAGTATCCATGACTATACCAAAATATTAGGTAGTAAATAAGACCGTAAAAGCCACTTTCATTTCTCCTTACTTAGACCATCTAATGCATATTATTCCTTATGTTGTCCTCTCACCATAACCCGTCATGGGCTAACGATCCTGGACGCCAAGGAGGCGGCCTCGGAAGGTGGCGAGCGACGTGGCAGTGGTGATGACCTTGCTTTTTGACCATGTGGATGGCGAGAAGCGGGTGGCGGGGGATCCTGGTGCTGGCGGTGTTTCGACATTGTCAGCTCCCACATCGTGTTTTCGGAGCCTGACTCGGTGGCGGTGGGCGACCTGAAATACCGGGCAGTGCGAAGGTTTTTCCAGGCGAAAGCCTAGCGCTCTGGCGCTAAAGGCGGCATGTCTGCGGGTGTCGTTACCCTCATGGGGGCGCCGTTTTGGATACCTATGCCGCGTCAGGGCCCCGGGTGAAAACCCTGGACTATGGTCTCGACAACGGCGGGGTGAGGTGCCGTTACCTTTTTGGGGGCATTGTCGTGGAGCTACGATTTCTTTCGGTGTCGTGCTGGTGTCATTGGTGGCAAGTTTGGTTCTCCTATTTTTTCTGTTTATTCTTGATCTGTTTTCTAAGAGGGTAACCTCATCACCTTGTATTGGTTTGGCCGTTATGTTTTATTTATATAGCGGGACAAAATCCTGGTTAGAGACTAAATAAACATGGCACAATATATATCTACAAATAACTCAGTGCGCAATACAAGAGATATCCTTGGTAAAACAAAAGGAGATATCCATTTGTTACACGCATGGATGCTTCTGTACCCGCGTGAACAACAAATCACTAGATTGACGTGAAAGTGGGCAAGCACCGTCGTGCTGATCGTTACAATGGCCGGAAAAGGATTTTCACCGGCAAGAAGAAAGATCAGGGTAGAGGTAAGCGCTTGACAGTTCTATAGTTTCTCTTGCTGCACCTCTTTAATTCTCAATGGATGAGAGTTAGGCAAATTTTAAAAATATTTTAATGAAAATATATTTTAATTCATATTATTAGTTCTTAATGATAAATGAAAGAATATTCAATCTTAATGATACCAAAGCAATGCCTAATATGAGCTCAGAAAAGATGAAATTTTGTGACAAATATTGGTTTCGTTACTTAAAAGTAGAAGTTAAACATCAAAGTTTGAAAACCATCGTGTGACTACCATTTAAGATGACTATTGGCTTGTCCAATTAAAATTAAGCTTATATAGCCATCATATGATTCCATACTAATGGATATTTTTAATTTTGACAAGGTTTCATCTTATTAAAAATTTAACCTATTAAATAGCTCCAGAAATTGCGTAAATTGCATAAAACCACCACAATTGGGGGTAAAGTTAACAACTATGTAGAAAAAAACCACCACAAATCGCATGAAATGGTACGTGTTTGACACATTTTGCCCCAATTGTGGTGGTTTTAGAGTTTTTTCTATGAAAACAATTCTTTCATCTTTACGGAAACAGATAAGAGGTGGGAGCCACATGTCATAAAACGAGTCAAACAGACGACAAGTGTGTTAAGTGATGTAGAAATAAAATAATTGCTAGAGTTAGTTTCATTTTGCCGATTTAAGAAAATAGTGGAACTACCTGCATTTCAGCGAGAACTAGTGATGCAGTCATAATTTGACAATCCTAAAACCCAATAGCCATGGAATTATTTGGCTATTGTTCCATCTAAAGTGCTTAATATCCATGCCTACACCAAAATATTAAGAACTACCTCCGTTCCGAAATAGAAGATGTTTTAGCATTTTTTTTGAAACTTTTTAGCATTTTTATGATATAGATGTATATATCCAGACGCGTATTAGTGTTTAGATTCACTCCTTTCTGTCTGTATGTAGTCCTTATTGAAATATCTAATACATCTTATATTTTGAAACGGTAAGAGTAGTAAACTAAGACCGTGAAACCACTTTCATTTCTCCTTACTTAGACCATCTAATGCACATTGTTCCTTATGTTATCCTCTCACCATAACTGACCACGGTTGGACTAAATAAACATGACACATGATATATCGGCAGAGATATCCTTGGTCAAACAAGAAAGAAGAGAGAGATCCGTCAGTAACATGGATGCTTATAATCATGTACGACATCTCACGCTTATAAACACCCTCGTGAACAACGAATCACTAGATTGACATGAAAGTGGGCGAGCACTGTCGTGCTGATCTTTACAATCGCCTGAAAAGGATTTTCGCTGGCGGGAAGAAAGAGCAAGGTGAGCGAGAGGTAAGCGCGTGGCAGTTCTATAATTTTTCTTGGATCCAGTTCCAATGTTTCCTCCACCTCTTTCTCAGTGGATGAGAGTGTGGTAATTTCCCTTTTCCTTGAAAGCATGGGTGAGGAAAGGGCCAAGAAATTATTCCCGGTATGCATTTTGCTCCTTCTAATTATTGTTAGTTTTAACGCTACAGCAGAATTGTCAGTCTTTTTTTGCATGCAAAACAGGAGACATTCAACAGCTATATAGCACCGGATGTTCCTTTTGAGTTAGTTGGAGAAACATTTCTTGTCCATTATTACTGGGTAATTATTGTAGTTAGATGCAACACTATGACCGCACGGTTATGTTTATTACTTCTCACTAGGGTGCATGCATGCCCAAACACCATGCAAGTTACAAGAGTTGTAGCCTAGAACCGCTAGCAGAGAAGGCACTACCATCCACCAGCCAGCACATCGCCGGCAACTGTGCCACAACCTGCCGCGCCTTGGCCACCGCTCTCAGACGGGCTGCCTGCTGCTTAGCGCCAAAATGAGGTGCAGACGATAACCTTCCGAACCCTATCTGTTGGCTTTGCCTGCCGCAATACTGACCTTGTCCCTCCTGCTGCTCCACGGTCTCGCCGAGCTCATGTTGGATTGGCTGTCGAGCAGGGTGGTAGATGGTGGTGCGCAAGTGGTAGGGCTCCTGTCTTCCGTGTTCTTGTTGCTGATGGGTGTTGAATATCTTGTATGACATGATATCGTTATTGTATACGTATGGTGTAGTACACCACCGTGTACGATACAACTCTGTACAGCCACGATAGGGGCTTTTCCTATCTATATAACATGCACCCGATCACCTCCAACGAGGTACGATTGTTCTCCCAAAACCCTAAAACCTAATATGGTATCAGAGCCTCTCTTCCGAGACTCGGCTGCCGAAGACCGCCGCCGCCGCTGCTGATTCAGCCGCCGCCACACACCGCCGCCGCCGCAGTTCAGCTGCCGCTGCCGCCCTACGAAACTACGACCACGACCTGCTGCTGCCGTCGCCCTCTAGCCACCGCAGCCGCCACACAAAACAAACTCCAAAACAAAACAAAACAAAAACCGCCGCCGCCGCCGCTGATTCAGCCGCCGCCGCCTACAAACAAGATCCCTCGTCGCCGCCATGAGCTCTTCTTCATCGAGTTCCTCTCTGGCCGCTGATCTGGGCACACCGCCGACACAACACCTCACCCGGGGAAATTTTCTCCTATGGAAAGCTCTCGTGCTCCCTGCCTTTCGCGGAGCAAACGTCATGGGCCTTCTTGATGGCTCCGATCGTGCACCTTCCAAGATGATCGAGGTTGAAGACAGCGAGAAGAAGAAGTCGGTCGTGACAAACCCTGCATATCTGAGCTGGATCGCTCGTGACCAACAGGTCCTTCGGTTCCTGCTGAACTCTCTCTCTCCAGACATCCTCTCTCACGTCCTAGGGATGGAGTCTACGGCCGAGGTTTGGACATCTATCAACAAGATGTTTTCCACGGCTTCTCGATCGAAGGTGCAGCACCTTCGGTCTGCTCTCAATGACACCAAAAAGCTGAATCGCACGGCAGATCAATACTTCACCATGATGAAGGGCTTTGCCTCCGAGCTTGCTGCAGCCGGGAAGCCCCTTGAAGATGATGAGCTGATTGGATATCTCCTTCACGGCCTCGATGCCTCCTACAACTCCCTCGTCACCACCATCAACGGAAACCCTGGTACAACACTTGACGATTTCTTTGGTCAACTCTCCTCATATGATATGCGCAATTCACTGCAAGATGAACCCACCGATGGTGTCTTCACATCCTCGGCGAATGCTGCTCAGCGGGGACGCGACACTCGTCCTCCTCGCAATGATGATCGTGGCCGCAGCTATGACCATGGTGACCGCGGTGATCGCGGCTACCGCAGTGTCTCTCGCGGTGACCGCCGCGATGGAGGGTGGCATGACTCTCGCGGTGACCGCCGTGATGGAGGGTGGCAGGACCGTCGCCGTGACAACGGCGGCCGTCGTGATGATGATAAACGCGGCAATGATCGCTACCGTGATGGAGGGAACCGTGGTGGCGGTGGAGGTGGTCGCCGTGGTCCACGACGACCTGACCGTGCCCCCACCCCCTTTGTTGATGTGAGGTGTCAGATTTGCAAGATACACGGCCACCCCGCAGCTGATTGTTGGTGGCGATACAAGAACGATGGCTCGGACAGTGACGGTGACCAGGACGACAAGGCTGCGCACATGGCGTCCTATGGAGTGGACACCAACTGGTACCCGGACTCTGGAGCTACAGATCATATCACCGGTGAGCTGCACAAGCTCACCACACGGGAGAAGTATGATGGACGTGAGCGCGTCCACACCGCCGACGGAAAAGGTATGGTAATAAGTCATATAGGTCATTCAACGTTGTGTACACCCCATGCATCTTTAAAGCTCAACAACATTCTTCATGTTCCTAGTGCATCAAAGAATCTATTATCTGTCCATAAGCTTACTCTTGACAACGATGTTTTTCTAGAATTTCACCCATTCTTCTTTTTGATTAAGGATCAGGCAACAAGGAGAATTCTGTTTAAGGGTCCTTGTCATGGTGGGCTCTACCCCTTAGTGCCTTTCTCTACGGGGTCGGCGTCCAAGCATGCTTTCGTCACAATAAAGCCTTCATCATCTACATGGCATCGTCGTTTAGGGCATCCTTCATCTTTTGTGGTGCATCAAGTTCTTAGGAAACATAAGTTATCTCATACTCCAGAAATAAATCCTTACATATGTGATTCTTGTCAGTTAGCAAAAAGCCATCAATTGCCATATCCTGTCTCCACTAGTGTTTCCACTGTTCCTTTGGAACAAGTGTTCTCTGATGTATGGGGTCCTGCTCCCGCCTCTGTTGGCAAGCACACTTATTATGTAAGCTTCATTGATGATTTTAGCAAGTTTACTTGGATTTATCTTCTTAAGAAACGTTCTGATGTTTATCAAGTTTTTCTAAATTTTCAACAGTTAGTTGAGCGAAAGTTTGCTAGAAAAATTGTAACCATGCAAACTGATTGGGGTGGTGAATATGAAAAACTCCATGGTTTCTTTCAAAAAATTGGCATCACACACCATGTCTCATGCCCCCATGCGCACCAACAAAATGGTTCCGCTGAACGCAAACACCGTCACATTGTTGAGGTGGGTCTTGCGTTGCTTGCTAATGCCTCCATGCCTCTTAAGTTTTGGGATGAAGCTTTCCTTACTGCCACTTTTCTCATTAACTTGCTTCCTAGTAAAGTCATAAACATGGACACTCCCGTTGAACGCCTCCTACACACATCTCCCAACTATGAGTCTCTTCGAGTTTTTGGTTGTGCTTGTTGGCCCAATCTCCGTCCATATAATAAACGTAAACTCGCTTTCCGCTCTACACGTTGTGTTTTTCTGGGTATAGCCCTCGCCATAAAGGAGTAAAATGCTTAGATGTGTCAACAGGACGAGTTTATATATCTAGAGATGTAGTTTTCGATGAAAATGTGTTTCCATTTGCCTCTCTAAATCCCAATGCCGGCAAACGTTTACGTCAAGAAATACTTCTACTTCCAACATCATCTAGTCATGGGGATGCACACGCTGATGATTATATGCCTTTACCTTTTGTACCTGTCACTAATGCTGGACAGGAGAGGGAAGCTACAGAAGAAAATTTGGTTGAAATCGATGAAGAAATGCCTCAAAACAGTGAAGAAAACGAAGCTGATTCAAGTTCAGAAGAAGACAAAACAAGTTCAGTATTCGATGTTGATGTTGAATCAGTCTCGGATCATGCAGACGAGGATCCCGAAGCTGCTCCGCACACGGATCCCGGCGCTGCTACTCCTGCCGATAGCGACAGGGCCACTGTGTCGCCTCCTGACTCGCCTATCGCGTCACAGCACGGGACCCCCGAGCGGTCGTCGTGTTCCTCCCTGTTGCTTCGCAGCAGCACGGGACCGTTGCCTCGCGGCAGCAGCACGGGCACGGGACCCCCGAGCGGTCGTCGTCTCCTTCTTCGCGCGTGGGCAGTGGTGAGGATCACGACCACCCGTCCCCACGCAATGATGACAGCACAGGCAGTGGATCCTCTGTGCCGGATCACGGTGCAGCTCAGTCTACTGCTGCTGAAATTACTGCGCCAAGAAGAACACGTCTACAAAAAGGTATTAAACAGCCTAAAAAGTATACGGATGGAACAATTACATATGGAAGAACAGCTCAAATTTATAAAAGAGCAAACTCTGTTAGATATGGTCTACTAACATCTACAGGAGAACCTTGCTCATTATCTGAGGCATTGGATGATCCCAAGTGGAAAAAGGCAATGGAGGAAGAACATGATGCATTACTTCAGAACAAGACTTGGCACCTTGTTCCACCAGTACAAACAGAAATTTAATTGACTGCAAATGGGTATACCGTATCAAGAGAAATGCAGATGGCACAATTGACAGGTATAAGGCACGATTGGTTGCAAAAGGTTTTAAACAAAGATATGGCATTGATTATGAGGACACTTTTAGTCCTGTTGTTAAGGCCGCAACCATTCGAATAGTTTTAGCTATTGCAGTCTCTAGAAGATGGAATTTACGGCAGCTAGATGTCAAGAACGCGTTTTTACACGGTGTTCTGGAAGAGGAGGTCTATATGAAACAGCCCCCAGGTTTTGAAGATACTAATGCTCCTCATTATGTTTGCAAACTTGATAAAGCTTTATATGGTTTGAAACAGGCTCCAAGGGCATGGTATTCTCGGCTTAGTTCAAAGCTGAATGATCTCGGTTTTACACCTTCAAAGGCTGATACTTCCTTGTTTCTTTATCAAAAGTCAGGTATCACTATATTTGTCTTGATTTATGTTGATGACATTATAGTTGCAAGCTCTTCAAATGATGCCACATCCATTCTTCTTCAAGAACTCAATAAACACTTTGCTATCAAAGATCTTGGTGACTTACATTTCTTCTTGGGTATTGAGGTTAAGAAAATGAAAGATGGTTTGATGTTAACACAAGAAAAATATGCCATGGATTTGTTAGCCCGAGTTGGTATGCTGAACTATAAGCCGGCTCCCACACCTTTATCCACAACCGAGCCCTTGTCTCTTCATGTTGGAACACCTCTTGGTCCTGAGGACAGTACACAGTACAGAAGCATTGTTGGTGCTCTTCAATACTTGACTCTTACACGACCGGATCTGTCATTCTCTGTTAACAAAGTTTGTCAGTTTCTTCATGCACCAACAACAACACACTGGACAGCAGCAAAAAGGATACTTAGATATGTCAAAGATACTTTGCAACTTGGTCTTACATTTATACGCTCTTCTCACACTCTTTTGAGTGCCTTTTCAGATGCAGATTGGGCTGGATGCCTAGATGACAGACGGTCAACTGGAGGTTTTGCTATCTTCATTGGCCCAAACCTTGTTTCCTGGAGTTCACGTAAACAAGCCACAGTCTCTCGTTCAAGTACTGAAGCTGAATACAAAGCGGTTGCTAATGCTACTGCTGAATTAATATGGGTTGAAGCATTACTTCATGAGCTCGGCATTCAGCTAAAGGACAAGCCATGTTTGTGGTGTGATAACTTAGGTGCTACCTATTTATCTGCAAATCCTGTTTTTCACGCAAGGACGAAGCACATTGAGATTGACTATCATTTTGTTCGAGAGAGAGTAGCAAGCAAAAACTTGGAGATCAAGTTCATATCTACAAAAGATCAAGTTGCTGATGGGTTCACTAAAATTCTTCCTGTTAGACAGTTAAATGAGTTTAAGCGTAATCTAAATCTGTGTAAGAGTTTAGATTAAGGGAGGGTGTTGAATATCTTGTATGACATGATATCGTTATTGTATACGTATGGTGTAGTACACCACCGTGTACGATACAACTCTGTACAGCCACGATAGGGGCTTTTCCTATCTATATAACACGCACCCGATCACCTCCAACGAGGTACGATTGTTCTCCCAAAACCCTAAAACCTAATAATGGGCCGTCGACTGGCCGTAGAACCCTCCCTCCTCTTGTTGATGTTGCGGAAATGTCTGGCTTGGGTGGTACGACCCTTGCTGGTGCTGCTGCGGACGATAAGTTTGGCTGGGACGGTACCACCCTTGTCCTTGCTGCTGCTGCCTCCACCATGGCTGGTGCTGGTGTGGAAAATATTGGTGCCCTTGTCCTTGCTGCTTCTCCCATCATTGCTCTGGTTGTGGATAAGTTTCACTGGGGTAGTACGACCCTCCTTCTTGATCCTCCTCGTCCTCCCCAGGGTAGGAGTAGGACGGATCTTCTCTCTGCGGCACCAGGGCTTGATGTTCGTACTGCCGCACGATCTGGCAGATGGCGGCGGCGCGACACTCGCGGTTGATGTCCCGGAGCTCCTGACAGCATTGCGCCCGCATCACCCCTGTTCTCAAATGGATCGATCGCGGGAGGAAGAAGGGCTATTGGACGGCGAGTTGGTGATCGACGACCTGCTGGTACGTGTCGAGCGAGCTCTCCTGAAGCTCACGTTGGCACTGCAATTGCAGGGTGCTATCTCGTTTAGCGGCGCAGAGAGCCACGAGGGCCACAAGAACTGCAGCGAAGAAGGCAAGTTTAGCCATTTCCGTGGTCTGCTAATGAATTAAACTCTTGATTGTAGAGCTTGGTGCTCTTGTGATGATGAGATTGCAGAGATTGGCTAGGCTTTTATAGGAACTAGGTGAAGGTTGAGAACTTTGGTTGTGTGTACGGCAAGTTTTTTTTGAACTGGTGTACGGCAGGGTTAGTTTGGATTAAGAAGAAACACAAGAAGAAAGAAATAAAATTAGCTGGATATGTGCAGGCGTGCAATGCTTCCAAGATTTAAAGGATATATATGTAAGGAGGATTTGGAGCTTGCAAAACAGATTTTTTGGAAGGTCTGCCAATGCTATGTAATCGGTTTAATTGTGCAAAATGACACCTTACATACACCTAAGTTCTCAATGCTTATCTAAAAAAAGAAACTTCTCAATGCTTCCACAAGGTAGCTAGATAAGGAGGATTTGGAGCTTGCAAACCAGAATTTTGGATGGTCTGCCAATGTATGTAATCGTTTTCATTGTGCAAATTAAACACCTTAGGTACACCTAATTTCTTAGGCTAGCTCTCACATGAAAATTGATGAGATTTTTCTAGTGTCATTATTTGGAGAAGTGCGTATATTTGTATTGATGTAGAGTACTTTTTCAATCTACAAAAGTGGTTATAGTTCTAGGATTTTAGCCGATGACGTGTCTTCTAGTCAATATTACTTATGCCAATCATCTTTTCAAAAGCTCAGTTGAGGTTTCTGTCATCTAGTTTCGACTTGTAGCTTACACAAACGCATGATATGACTCACATCATCTATCAAGTATGACCAACAATATCTATCCACGCTATGACACAAAGAACAACTAGTGTTGTGACGTAACATGCAGAAAAACAAAAAAATCCTAAAAATATTGTCTAACTTCTACAAGTAGAGCAACATTTTCTCTCCGTGGTAAATTCGATTAACGGTGATCTTTGGTAAGTCGTGTCGACATACTTGAATTTAAGAGAAAATTTGTGTGCATGTTACATGGGTTCTTTTAACATGTTACAAACTCGTGTGCATTTTGCTCCAAACACATAAGCCTATTGCAAATGTTACTTCAATGCTACAAATATTTTGTGAGAAGCAGAAAATGTAGTCCTCCCATGCTGAATATGTGAACCTTTTATTTTTTGAGAATTTTTTGCGATGGATGTGAATTTCTCACAACCAGTGAGAATTTGATGCATACTCGTATTATTTTATTGCATTAGTGTTATAGAAATGTTGTGTTGTTTTCTACATATTTTGACCCGCCGTGGGAAAAATACTGCAAGGATGCTGCAATAGTTTTAAAAAATTATCTGAGTGAGGGGCATGCTGCATGGTCTGATATTTCACGTTTTATGATGATGAGGCGGTGGAGGAGGCGGACGATCGAACCCCTCCGGATGACGCCTATCACTCTTGATATTTGAATGTTATGATGCGCTGTCCTAACTATCCGAGATTAGGCTGGTCGAATATAAATCCGTAGGATATCCCTCTCCCATTAATACGTGATATGCATTGTTGGCACATGAATCTATAAATTATTCAGCAATAAAGAAATTCATGTCTCTATTATCGTTATTTGTTTATGAACGAATATAATCATTCATCCATCACACTTATTATCAGGACCGGCTAACACGTCGCATAGATCACTCATCTAGCCTATTACTGGTCCGCGGAGAAGACACTACACTCCATGGGCTCGATCTGGCACACGGTCGGCAGTCCCGCTACGTACTGCCGCACCTTCGTCAGCTTCACGCGACCGATCTGCTGCTGCTTTGGTTGTGCTTCCTCATGGTATGAGTATGACGTCTCGCCGCCGTAGTACCCTCCTCCCTGCTTCTGCTGCTGGCTTACAGCTGTCTCACCGCCGTAGTGCCATTGTCCGGTCTGCTGTCCTTGCTGACCACGCCCTTCTTCGCCGTAGTACCCTCCCCCCTGCTGGTGGTATTTAGCTGTCTCGCCACCGCAGTGTCCTTGTCCAGGAGGCGCCATGGTTTGTTCGTAGTCCCTCACCATGCCGCGGATGGACGAACAGCGGCACTCGCGGCTGACGCTCTGGAGCTGCCGGCAGCAGTGCTCCCTGGCGTCCCGGCCCACAGCGTCTGAAACAGCGGGGTGCTGAGCGCACCCTCGTGGGGGCCAGCGGTCAGCTTCTGGTGGAGGATCTGCCGGCAAGCCTGGAGCGGCTTTGCCTGGACCTCGCGCCGGCACCTTGTGTCCGTGAAGCTCTGCTCGGACACGCCTTGGGCAACGGAGACGGCCACCAGGGCCGCGAATAGCACCGCGAACAAGAAGAACTTACCCATGTTTGATACTACGCGGTGGTGGACCAGAGCCTGGAGTATTTCACTAGCTTGCTTGCTCTTCTTGTTTCTGCTGTAACTGAATACTTGGTGGTGGCGAACATGCGATTAGATAGACATGGTCTGTGGAGGAGACGACGAAAACTTATAGGAACGAGAGTTGATGGTTGAAAAACATGCATATTGTTGTGTGCACGGTGATATCAAGCTAGTTGGGCTGAAGACGTTTTCGTTGAAGTGCAAGATTGCAATGCTTGGAAGAGTGAAAAAGGTGTAAAGTAATGGTTTGGGACCTCACATTTATCAGTTTTGGGTAAGGTGAAGCTTTACATTATCTCTCTGATATATAACGGCAAATGTGTTCGTTCTATTGGAAGATATGAGGTTGTACTTAGAGTGTCCAGCTGAAAAATATGCATACTTGTGCCTATGTGTTGATTTCTTTTTCGAGATTGAGTATGTATTTGTTGATAAAACATGCTGGGAAAAATTCAAAAAAAAACATGCTGGGACTGGGCTTTATTGTTGTACCACGTGGATGTGGCATGCATTATGCGTGCTGTTGTCGACGGCTGTTTCTTGCGCGATATATATCATGAGAATGTTTGGTGAAGAGAATGAGATTGTTGCAACAGACAAGAAAATAAGATTTAGAGCTTTGCTAAACAGATCTTCCGTGTGTTTCAGAATGAGCTAGAAAGTTGTATTTGACTGTCAACCCTATCGATGGATGTACTCGATCGTCATGGAACATTTGTTTGCACTAGTAATGGTAGTGTATCCACTTATCTATATATATTGTATGGGGCAAACAATATTTCTGCGATTTCCTTTATATCTATGATATGTACTGTTCATCCAAAAAAAAGGGTAGGTACTGTTTGTGCTTGCCGCATCATCTAATCACACAAGCTTGTTGTGTGGGTTTGCTTGAACCTGACAAAGTTCCGTAGAACATGTGCTTGTGTATAGGAATAATCTCTAAAAGGTGGATTCTAATGTTGATGATATGTTAAGTAGCAGATTTCCAAGATAGCAAACCTCTATGTACCTCCTATTTTTTGCGAAACGGGACAATTCTGTTTTTTCCAAAAGAAATTGGCCTACAACTGAAGGGGAGGTCATCTTCTTCCTGTAACCGGTGCAACGTAGACTACAATCTCAAGAAAATGGACTACTCGAAAAATGGTCTTTTAAACAACTAATTAGGACGGGGTATGTAAAAACGTCATGAAAAAAAGTATGTTGGTTCAAAGTCGATATCTTTGGTCTGGTGGAAACCGGGGACTCACATTTTTGGGCCAGCCTAATGACGAATAAGAAATAGTTTTGTTCCATGTCTTATATAGTGGCACGGCTAGGTTACAGCGGTAATGAGAACTAAATATGCACTATCCTGTCTATGGTGGGAGTTAATCCCTCAATGTGGTGCCGGCTAGTAACGCTACTCTGGCATGGGTGGTAACGTCACTCTTCATTGTGCGTGAGGACGCTTGGCTTTCCATCATCCTGACGCTGGACGAGTATGCATGGTTAACTCCTGGTGGACTTGAATAATCCTAGCCAGGCCACGGACCCCATTAAGTCCACTATAGCCTCTCCACTCCGACCGTGGGCTTACCGGGCTTCATGAGCTTTTCACCTTACAACTTGGTCCTTGATCAGCCCGGTGGGCCTACCTCGTATTTGTCCCTTCATCAAATGGTTCTAAACATATTTTTGTTTTGATTTTTAATCTAAAATACACGTAAAATATACCACCCATCCAACGCCGGAAGGAAATATCACCAAACTCTCACGCTATGACACGTGTCGAGCATGTCACGTGCCACATGTCAGAAATATAAGAAAATTAGCACAGAGCTTATCAATAGTCGTCCTTTTTCTAGTGATTACCATGACTAATGGGTTGTTTGCATGTTCATGATCTTGTAAACCAGGGGCCTCCTCACTACCGCCTGGGAGCTTTTCTTCTCCACTTGATCAGGGCCCAACGTCCTATGCCAAGTGAAGCAACATAGCAACGGCTGCCCACGTCCTTTGTTTGTTTGCTTGTTCACGTGTGTTTCGTACGTGCTGGGACCGACAGTAATATATAAACACATTGAAAACTTCTTGGAAATAAGTATGATACTACGAAATTCAGGTAGAACATCCAAACCAGGTTGTAACAACAATATGTGAAACGAATTTGAGCGCCCGAGGAACTAAGGATATCCAAACCTGGAACATACTTTTGGACCAAGTGAAAGATCGATATGGTCGACTAGAGAGAGGGGGGGGGGGGGGGGTGAATAGGCGACTACCAAATTTAGCTCTTTCTTTTTAATTAGGGTTTTAGCAAAGTATAACAAGGTTGACTAGATGTGCACTAGATGATAGCAACCTATGGGACCGAGTGTAATATATAAACACGTCGAAAACTTCTTGGAAATAAGTATGATACTACGAAATTCAGGTAGAACATCCAAATCAGGTTGTAATAACATTATGTGAAACAAATTTGAGCGCCCGAGGAACTAAGGATATCCAAACCTGGAACATACTTTTGGACCAAGTGAAAGATCGATATGGTCGACTAGAGGGGGTGAATAGGCGACTACCAAATTTAGCTTTTTCTTTTTAATTAGGGTTTTAGCAAAGTATAACAAGGTTGACTAGATGTGCACTAGATGATAGCAACCTATGTGATACAAGCAAGATACAAGCGTAGCAGAGGCAACAAGTAAAGGATAGAGATAACCCTAAAGTAGACACACGGAGATGATTCCCGTAGTTCCTTCCCAATGGAAGTACGTCTACGTTGGAGGAGGGTGGAGCCACCTAGGCACTCCAATAGCACTGATGTGCTCACTCTATTTTCCGTGAGCTTCACCCGTGAGGGATTGGCTCATCCACTATGAGGTCGACTTGAAGGCATTGACCAAACCGGCACATAAAGGTCGAGGAACTCCACAATGAGTTGGAGCCTCCCAACGATGTCCCGGAGCTTCTCGCAGCAAGTTGAGGCTCTGAAATGCACAAAGGCCTCCTAGGGTTACAAGCAACCCAAGGAGGAACAAGAACCACAAAGGGTATTGGGCGGATCTGAAATTCCTTCGGTAGAGGCGTAGATCTAGATCTCCTCCTTCACTCCTCAAAGTATCAAGACGATTGGGTGGTTGGAGTGGGAGATCTAGGAAGTTGAAGCTCAACAACAATGGAGAAGAGGGAATGTAAATCACAGCTTCTCCACGGGGAAGAAGCAGCCTTTAAATTGGGGCCCTCAAAATCGAACCAATATGTGCAGAAAAATAATCACGGCGGTACTACCGCTGAGCCCAGCAGTACTACCGCCAGGGGTATCCGGGCGGTACCCAGTGTAGTTGCGCTCTCCAGCGGCAGCGATACCGCAAGGGGCTACCGCTACTGACAGGGAGCGGTACTACCGCTGGCGCCCTTTGAATTAAATCGAAGGGCTCCGGCGGTAGAATGTGGTAGCAATCGCCAGGCTACCGCTGGGATACCCGAAGCAAATTTCCGTCTGCCGGTACCTCTGCCAGTACTGCCCGCGGTGCTACCGCCATAGGCAGAGTACCAGTGCGCAACTGCAGTCCCGCTCCAGAAGGAGCGGTACTACCGCCAGGCAAGAAATCCACCTTGGTTCATTTTCAGGCCCACTCTCTCCATCTTCGGACCATGTGTTGACCTTAAAGTACCTACACAACTTAGCAACACGATTTGTCCGGTTAGTGTGTTGTCATTAAGCTCCAAAACAGATTAAGAGCTAACATGCTCTTTCACCAAGTGGAAGGAAATCATGACTACAATTGGATAAGAACATGAGCGCCTGGTGAACAAATCAATTTTGAACGCGGAACAAAAGTTTAGCGTATTTGGGACATTTCATGAATACAAGAAGACTATGCCAAGTGTAATTAAATTTTAGCACCCATGAAACAAATCATGAATACAAGAATAACAAAGTTAGACAAGGTGAAACATAATTTTATACACCATGATACAAATCATAACTACAGTTGGAACAAGAATTTAAAACTAGGTGAAACAAAATTTAGCTCAGATAGAACTAATCACAACTTCTGGCGGAATACAACATAGATTAGATGGAACAAAAGTTCGTAAACCTACCCCCAGACTAGTGGGGGTAGCTCATCGTCTGGCATGATTTATGCTAGCCTAGTTTTAACCTCATCGATTTGAAGAAGATAAAACTTATATAGTTATTTACAACTTAGTCGTAGAAACATACATTGTAGTGAGCATATTTCTCTGTTACTATTTGTGAGAATTAGGCACACAACAAATTTACTAAATATAAGTTCTAATGTTGTTTGATATGCATTTATAATGTTTTGCATTGAAAAATACACTTGAACTTCCCTAAATTAAACCGTATTTCTAACATAACTTGCTTCATACAATATTTTTTAACAACCGAGTATATGAACTATAAAGTGTATATATATTTATGGTAGATATTTCTAAATAGTCATATTTACGGCTTTGAGGAGATCTTTCGAGATCAACCCTACGATATGGGATAAAAAATCCAAAAAAATAAGTGATTTTATCCCTTATAAAAGAAAAGCCTATGTTCAAAAAACATATTAATTAATAGCCTTTTTAGTATATATGATTAGTTAAACATATTTATGGAAAGTTGTAGAGTATAAATTAAACCATTGAGATGATTTTTCCTGTTGTTTGAATCAGATGTGTATTGAGTTACATGTGCATCTCATGTACTTGGTGTTGACATAAGATCAGTAATATTAATCACGGACAAATACAAAATTAAATATAGTCTAGTATTTTTACATTCATATAATTTGATTAATTGAAATATTTTGCATGTAATGCGGTCGCCCCTACAAACTGAATATCTTTTTAGGTATTCTATGGTACATTCGACAAATGGACATTATTATCGTGGTATTACTATAGTTCGTTAATCAACTGGCTATTCGACATTAGGTTATGCCCCTATTGCAATAAATAGTTTATAGTAAAGTGTGTAGTGGTTGTTATGAGTAAGGTTTTCTTATGTGCTCCAAGGCTGAAGGAAAGGCCGACTTACGGTGGCTAGCTACACCGGGCTGTGGGTGCTTGACGGTGGGGTGCTGGAACTACAACACCTCCAATAACATCTAGGACAATATATATATGGAGAGTTTTAGAGATTTGATACTAGCTAAGCGAGATAACCTTGTCTTGGAGATAGCATCAAAAGATAGTAGTGGCTATAAAATGTGTAGTAGGGTGAAGGTAGTGTAATGAAAAACTATATGAGGGATTTTGGCTGCCTTCAAAAAAGTACAAGATTGTGTCATGGAAGAAGAAATGGCTTGAAGATCTCATAGATTTGCTCGTCTCTTTTATTATTGTTTTTGTAATCGATGTAATCGTGTACTCTTTGCTGGTTTAATATATATGGTAAAATTCAAAAACAAAACTATACGGGAAGGTCGGACGGAAGGGGAGGAAGAGAGAAGGGCTGGTGGGGGGGGGGGGGGGGAGGGGGATGGTGTAAGTGGGATCCCATTTCTAAAGCAAATTCTACTCTCAAATTTTACTCTAAAAAACACAAAACAAACTATAGGAGGGATTTTGGCGGGATCCCACTTTACACCTGAGGGGGAGGGGGGGCGAGTTGGGTAAGCGGATAAAACATCTCTAGGTGGCTTAGGTTTTCCCCAAAAACATAGTATCCACTTTGGTCGGGCCTCCCTACGAGCATGGGGAGGGCATTACTGAACTAGCTAGCCTTCATGTTGTGGCCCACGACAAAAACACGTCAATAAGTGATTGATGAGAAACTCGGATAATTAGATGCATCGACTCAGCTAATTACGTGTCAACGCGCGCATATGAAATAAAAACTAATAATGCGTGTGTCCTATCTGGAACTAGAAAATTCCAAAACCATTTTTGTATGCAACATTGCAAATGAATTGTTCATATACAAAAAAAAGAAATGGTAGCTTATCTAAATTTTTTATGTGGATGGTGTAAGTGGGATCCCATTTCTAATGCAAAATCTACTCTGAAATTCTATAAGAGGGATTTTGGCACGATCCCACTTTACATCTGGGGGTGGGGGGGGGGGGGGGGGGGGGTTAGTTGGGTAAGCAGATAAAACATCTCTAGGGGGTTTAGGTTTTCGCCCAAAAACATAGTATCCACTTTGGTCGGGCCTCCCTACGAGCAAGGGGAGGGCATTCACTAGTACAGAACGACACATCGGATACCCCTCTATGGAAACGGCAGGCGTTAGGCGACGGAGAATCGCGCTTTCCGCGCGGCCGGTGCGCACAAACCTGACCAGGCCCGCCTACATTGGCAACGGACCCTTTCCAATCTCCGTCACCTATTATATTGGCAACGGTCTTAATTCTGGCTCCGTTTCCGATATGTGCCTCTATAGCAACGGAGAGTTTTGGGTGTCCGTTTCCAATGTGGACACGTTCCATCTTGGAATTCGAAGCGAGGCGAGTAAATGCCATGGCGTAGTGGCACCGCCCACTACTCCTTGAAAACCCCAATCCTTGCTAGCTCAAGACGCCACCGAATCTGCTCTCTCTCTCTCGCTCGCTCGCTCCCTCCTACTGATTAGCGAAGATGCCTCGCAGCAACGACACACAGGAGCACACTGAGTCGCCGCGGGACAGTCCCCCCGTCAGCGGCGAGTCCGTTGAAGGACCGACGCCGGAGACGAGCGACGACGAATACGCCAACTTCCATGATCCCACCTTGATGCTGGGCCCGCCGAAGGTTGATTCTGATGACGAGTCAACCGAAGAGGAGAAGGAGGAGGAGGAGGAGGACGACGACGAGGAGGACGAGGCGGAGGCGCCGGTCCCGAAGAAGGGAGCCCCGGCGACGGAGAAGAAAGCCGCCGCCACCGCCTCCGATATGCTGCCGCCGCCGCCGCCACCACCTCCAATGGCCCCCAATAAGCGAGGCCGTGAGAAGGACGAGGATTGCGCGGAAGCAGGGCGCAAGAAAAACAAGAAGTAGCTAGTAGTAGTTCTATAAGTTCTCCAACTGTAATTTACTTTATTATTATTAATATGTACTGCGTATGTAATGTAGTAATCACTAATATTAATATAAGTATCCTATAAGTGGTTTTCTCCATATAGTAGAGATTAGGAAAATATTATTCCAGAGAGTAGAAGAAATTCCACAGAGTGGGCGCGTAGGTCCCACACCTCAGTGGAAGAAACACAAAGGAAACGGTCCTTCTAAAGAACCGTTTCCTATGTTTTACCTATATATATGGGCGTACAGAGCAAAACCTAACACTCGTTTCCTCACTCTGTCCCAGTATGCTAGATCTGTTCGTGGCGGCGCCTCCTGGCGTTGCGGCCATCGCCGGCGCCGTGGCGGCGCCGTCTCCGCCCAGACGACGGCTATCACGGCGAGGTCTTCGCCATGTCCCCCGACACGGCGAGGTGTTCTCCATGTCCCCCGACACGGCGAGGCCTTCGCCATCTCGCCCGACACGGTGAGGTCGTCGCTCTGTCCGCTTCCTCTGCCTCCACCACTTCCGGATCTGCTAGATCGATCCAATGGCGACGTGAAGAAGGTATCAGATCCACATCCGGTAGTTCTATCTAGATCATTTCTTGATGTAGTTAACTTGCCTATTGTGCACTTGCAACTAGTTGTAGTTTAGCTTACTTGTTGATAGTAGTTCAGTTCACATCCGGTAGTTCTATCTAGATCAGTTCTTGATGTAGTTAACTTGCCTATTGTGCACTTGCAACTAGTTGTAGTTTAGCTAACTTGTTGAAAGTAGTTCAGTTCACATCCGGTAGTTCTATCTAGATCAGTTCTTGATGTAGTTAACTTGCCTATTGTGCACTTGCAAGTAGTTGTAGTTTAGCTAACTTGTTGAAAGTAGTTCAGTTCACATCCGGTAGTTCTATCTAGATCATTTCTTGATGTAGTTAACTTGCCTATTGTGCACTTGCAACTAGTTGTAGTTTAGCTAACTTGTTGAAAGTAGTTCAGTTCACATCCGGTAGTTCTATCTAGATCATTTCTTGATGTAGTTAACTTGCCTATTGTGCACTTGCAACCGGTTGTAGTTTAGCTAACTAGTCCATGTGAAAACAGGAGTCTATTTCGGTGACACTGCATAAAAAAGTCGGAGACACAGAACAAACAACGAACATTACTCAAGAGAGTAGTGTTTGTTGACTTTCCCATAATGGCCTCCAATTATATACACAGGTCAGTACACACTATATACTACTGTATACTTCATATTATTGTGTTAAATTGTTTGTTCTATCTAGTAGTGTCAGAACTAACATAAATCCTTATTTACATTTAGGGATATCAAGCTGTTCCCTTTCAAACTCCACCATACATATCCACCGTCGCTATTGTGACGTTTTGGTACACTGCATAAAATACTTTTTTAAGTAAGAGTGTTTTATACAGTGTCGCCGAAATGTCACATCGGTGACGTATTAGATTATATTTCGGTGACAATGCATAAAAAATCTAGAGCCGGTGGTGGCCTCCATGGAAAGGATGATCGTTGTCAGGCATCCTATGAAGCTGCTGACATCGCAATATCTTGTTGACAAGCCGTGTGTTGGCTGCTCCGGTTCATCAATAAGAGCCACCTCAAGACATAGGTAAGATATCGTTTCAGTTTGCTTAAATTCATAGTGTATTTGTTTTAGCATATGTATTTAACAATTGTAACTCTATTTACTAATGTATAGGGTCCAAAGCTTCAATATCCTTCTCTCAAGAAGTTGAGATAAGAAGAGATAGCTAGAGTGACACCTGCGAGGATTGTGAAAAAGGATGTAGGGAAGAAATCATATATTCTTTCCGTCCTTTGATATGATAGGCTTAGTATAGATGAAATCTGTTATCGTTTTACCTCTTATGTTTGTCACATCTTGTGATGCAATTGTAAAGGTGAAATTGTGATGGAAATGTAAAGTTACATTGTGATATGAATGAAATCTGTTACCGTTTTAGTATTTGAGCTTGTGCTGTGAGATTTTAAGTATCTAGTGGCATTTGTAAACGTGGCATCCTGTAACGGAAATATGAGAAATGCTCAATGCAAACGGGTGGATGGCAAACTCCGTATCTGATGAAGGAAAACTAAGAAAACGGAGGTCTGCGCACAACCGTTGCCAAATGGAGACCTCATCGGAAACGGTTTTTGGCCTCCGTTACCGATGAAGGCCTTCACATCAGTGACAGAGGCGGGGACACGGACCCTTTCTCTGTTGCCGAAGGGGTTTTTGGCCCGTTTCTGATGTGTCGTTCTGTACTAGTGATTACTGAACTAGCCTTCAGCGTGTCGTGGCCCACAACAAAAACACGTCAATATGTGATTGATGAGAAACTCACATGATTAGATGCAACTACTCAGCTAATTACGCGTCAACGCGAGCATATGAAATAAAAACTAATAATGCGTGTGTCCTATCTGGAACTAGAAAATTCCACAAAACCACTTTGTATGCAACATTGTAATGAATTTTTCACATACAAAAAAGGGAAATGGTAGCTTATCTCAAAAACATTTTGATGTAACATTAAAAAAAAATTCTTATAGGTGAAAAATAAACATTCACCGCAAAACACAAAAACGTTCACGAATAACAAAAGGTTGTCCATACATTAAAGTGTATATTAAAAGTATGTTCATTTTGTAAAAAAATGTTTGCTGGTTATAAAAAATATAGTTCACCCATAACTATTCATATATATTTTTTAAATATGTTCTTGTATGTTTCATGAATGTTCATGTGTTGAAACAATCTTCAATAAAACATGTATTGTATAGTTAAAAAAGTATTGATGTATTCATTGAAAAAGCAAAGACACAAGGATTTGAAATAAAAATAAAATAGAAAACAAAGAAAACCGGTGTACTATTGCTTGCGGTAAGCGACATACACTACTCTCTCCATTCACTAATGTAAGGCATTTTAGTTTTTTCTTAATTCAAATGTATTTAGACATATTTTATATGTATATTCATTTATTTTAGTATGTATGTAGTAATACTGAAATATTAGCTAAAATGTCTTACACATTAGTGAACAAAAGGAGTAACTCGGCTTATTGGAGCGAACGGGCCGTGGCGTTGCCACTCAAATGGCTGATTGGACTGCCACTAGGCCATTACCCAAGTCGGCTTATTGGCCCGTTAGCATTGAAACTTACCAGGTTTCCCAATCTGGCCCAATAAATCAGCTCGAGAACGCATCGTCATTCCTCTCGGCCGGCATGTTCTTGGACCGGAGCAATGGCGCTCCCACTCGAATCTTCGCCGCAGCTTAAAGGATCGATATAGCAAAAGTTCGATATCCCATAACCATCCGCGCTGCAATCGGAAGGTGAACTCTCCCTGTCAACCGCTTACCGGCCGAATAATCGGATATTGCCGCAGAACTCGAGCGTCCATGCAATGCAAGCAGGTAGCTAGCCAGCCAGCCAGCCGGCCACATGCCCGCCCGGCCCGGCCGACCGAGCAAGTTACAAACAATTTTGATTAGAACTCAAGAATCCTTCCGGGGATAGCTAGAAGCCAACGTTGGCGGGCCAGTTAGTTCATTCCCGTAAGAGAAAGAAGCTCCAGCTGCCCCATTTGGTGGATCGGAGACGATGGATGCCTTTGTGTGCTGGTGCCCTCCTAACCCTAATGCATGCATGCAGATAGCCACGTTTCTTAGGGGGTTGTTAGGGTTGGGCGGCTGCTGATTGATACGCGCGTGGCGACGCCGGTCCCGAATAATAAGAGATTGGGTGGAGCTTACTGTGTCTTCGAATAATCCTGCCGCGCGCACATGCGTCGATCATTTGATATCGGCTGCAGCTTCATGAACTGAACTGCTCAACTTTTCACTCTAAGCTTTCGGGCGAAAAAACTCAGCTGGAACGTTCTTCCAATGATTGCGAGATTGATCGAGCTCACTTTTGTTGCGGTTAGTTAATTCTGCTCGAGAAGAAAATGTAGTCGTTGTTGTGTTGTACTGATTGACGTGCTTCGATCTGCCTGGCATCCGTATATATGTTCCTGTGGAGTCCTTATTGCGTAGCGTTTGCGTGCAATGAAGGGCTTCAGGTTACTGGTGCAACTAGTACGTGAACACGGACCGAGAGACTGTACTTGGACTCTACTATTTTTGTGATGAATTGGACTCCAGCTTTATTTGCAGCAAGAACCCCGGATAGCTACGACTGAAACAGACATGCGAACGAACCAACTGTGCTGCTTAAAGCAAACGGAACGAGTACGTGTCTATTTACTTCTGTTCCGACGAACTTCCGTTTTTCTTCCTTTGGTTCAAAATTTGCTTCAAGAAAACCACATGGCTTGCTGGTCCTACAGGTTAGTGGCCGGCTACAGCGAAGGGAAGGCATGCGCCTGCACCTCGTCTCTGGATAACTCCCCAAAAACTTCTCCACGCGAACAGAGGGAGCGACAGCAACAGGACACGAACTAATTCAGTTTGGGTTTGTTGCAGTTTGGACCGGGCATATTGTGCCTTTCACTCCGCGCCAGGTTATGAAATGATTACTCACTTTATAAAAGTGGGCCCACTCTAATTAATTTGTCACTTTGAACACCGGGTAACAGGGAAATGATACCCAAATCGGACTGTGAGTTCCTCACTCAAACATAGACAAAAAACGAACACAATTCAGACAGTAACGGTTCAAAGTGCAATGTACGTTGGGCTCACATTATTTAAACTTACAAAACAGTCCTCTTGACAATCACGAATTATATATTGTTGAGGTGGAAGCGCACTACAATAGGTCAACATTGACATATTAAATCGAAGATATTTCAAGCACACAAATATCATGGCAATTGTAGGGTTTCATCTAAAGTTAGAAAAATTACTGACCGTTACATACGCATGTGCAACTCGAGTAAGGACATAGCGATTTATTTCTATAAAAAATAGCATGTAAAATCTTTAAGGTGGGACTCCACCTTATAGCTGTGTGCACCGATCAGTGCATGCCCTCCTTTTTGAAAAAAAAAGGTTAGTAATCATATTCTAAAAGCGCTTCCGCGTGCACTTGGACACGCAATGTAGTAAACAAACAGTATATTTAAATAATGCACTAAGTATGCGATGCAGAAATGTTGACGTTGACAAACATGTTAACCGAATTAATTATATGAGTAAACATGCACTCGACAGCGAAATATATTTTTAACCATGAAAAATAGAATTAGAAAAGTAATTAGGAGGCGGTAAGTACAAGAAGGAAGCACTAAGTGCTGGAAGTGGTAATAGCAACTCTAGCCAATTTCCTATAGAGACAGCCACTAAACTGTTTTAGAGGATTTGGAGACTTGTGCTAATTCATAAAACACTCGCCCTATAATGGGCTTGCATAGGCACTGTCATATGAAGTCCACCCTCAGGGGCTCAAATAAATTTCCAGTTTTTTCATCTTATCCATCGGAGCTCGCATCCATGGACGGGGCATGCTCTTCTGCGGTGCTTACGGACACCCATGAAACCCTCATCCTCTCGGCCTCTGGCGCTCTCAATTCATCTCCACTTCTCCCATCGAAAGAGTTCGTGCCATGGCCTCCTTCACGTCCCATGTTAGCACGATGGCGGTTGGGTCCTCATTGATCTTGTTCTTCATGCATGGATTGGCAGTGGTAACGACATGATAGCCTTGGCGACAATATTGAAGGAGAGGTAGGCGGAGTCGCCTATGGGTCATTGGAGGAAGATGACCAAATGTGTCATGTTATGTCGCACCAACCACAAACGAGTAACTGAGGCGCTGGCTGGCCAACGTAGCGCGGTGGTGGTGGTGGTGGTGGGGGGGGGGGGGGGGGGGGGGGGGGGGGGGGGCAAGGAGAAGTCGGGTGGTGGCAATGCAGGGGACGGCCAGTGGTGTGTGCAGGAGGTAGCTAGAGTAGGAGAGTGAACCTCCCTACCCACCAAAACTTTTGTGGAAAATGTACCCTCTATATTCCCCATCTCTTCCTGAAATATAAATGTAGGTGTGTGCTTTTAGCGAGTCATCTAAAAACACTTAGGTATAGATCAAGGACACTTAGGGAATCTGTTAACGTTTTTTTTCCTATTTTAGCATTTTTAGAGTGGGGGTTGGGGAATCTGCTAGAGTTGCTCGGACCTTGTTTATCCATAACCAATGGAATAGAAATTCTAAAATCTGACCAAATTTCGTATGGCCTATATAGCGTGTATCCATTCTAGCTCATGTGTATATACATGCAAAAGTACCAGAATTTTTCTAAAATAGATTTTTTTTTCTAATAGCTTTTTTGCCAGCATTTTTCCTTTTCTTAAGAGCTGGATGCATGTTGATTGTTGAGGCACCCTATAGTATTAGAAGTTTTGTGTATTTTTCTACTTAGTTCATGCTATATATAGAACGTGGACAGGCAAAATCACCCGTTCCTTCCAAAATGGATTTATTTTCACGTAAGTGCTTGCAAGGTGTTGAGGCACCTCCATAGTTTTGAAAAAAAATGTTGTTATGTTTTTTTTGCGGGAAAAAATGTTGTTATGTTTGTGGTTCATGATATAACACGTGAACACGCAAACTTCTTGGACATAATGCATGCCATACCATGTGAACATGGAAAGATATGTGCGTCCTGATACCGCGAGTACACAAATCTACGGATCATACATGAGGTTTCCATCTACCAGTAGGTGGCATTGACTCTTGCCCGAGGGCCGGACTCAGCCTTTGGGTTTGATTGGAACCGGATAACAAACATAGCTCCGTGACTAATTAATAACTAAGTTGATGTGAGATATCAAAGGGGAAAAAAAAGCTAATGTGCATGCGCTCCAGTGCTGGCTTCCTGCATTATACGGTGGCCCGTGCACCTGCTCCAGAAAAGAGATTCCAGAAAAGTGCAAGCAACGAAACACTCATGGAGCCATGCATGCAAGCAAGCTAGCTAGCTACCTAGCTAGCTGCTGCTTCCGAAGCAGGACAGCCTACCGCATGCACGGCCCGGCGCTATAAATTCTTGGCTGCCGGTTTCATTCACCAGCAGCAGCACCATATTCAAGCTTCTCCTGATCGATTAATAGCATTGCCAAGGAAGAAGCAAGCCATCTGACTTTTCTGTAGAGATGGCGTCGAGGGCTGTGATGGTGGTGCTGCTGCTGGCGGCGGTGGCGGCGTCTTGTGCCCGGGCGCAGCTGCAGGAGAAGTTCTACAGAGGGTCGTGCCCAGCGTGGAGGACATTGTCAGGAAGGAGATGGTGAAGGCGCTCTCCGTCGCGCCCAGCCTCGCCGGGCCATGCTCAGGATGCACTTCCACGACTGCTTCGTCAGGGTAAGTGCGCAGTGCACGCATGTTTCTCCCTCGGTGAACAATTCAGATGTCGGCCTGGCCTGACCACCGTGAATGCAGGGTTGCGACGGCTCGGTTCTGCTGGACTCCGCGAACAAGACGGCCGAGAAGGACGCGCTGCCGAACCAGACGCTGCGTGGCTTCGACTTCATCGAGAGGGTGAAGGACGCCGTGGAGAAGGCCTGCCCTGACACCGTCTCCTGCGCCGACGTGCTCGCCCTCATGGCCAGGGACGCAGTCTGGTTGGTGAGTACACAGTGCAAATTGCTAGACATCCATTTGTAAAGTCATCAACCCAGTGGAGGGGTGAACCATTCGATCAGACCTAAAGATTCGTGCAAGTCCAAAAGGAGAAAAAATCTCGATCTGGCCGTTACCAGCATGACAACTAGTATTAGCTACTGTAATAATTACTCTGTCGTTCTAATCTGAGTTTCGAGTTAATTTGTTAATGTAAGAATCTGAATGTTGCTCGTGATTTTGCCTTTTTCAGAGCAAGGGGCCATTCTGGGAAGTTCCTCTAGGCCGGCGAGACGGCAGCGTGTCCATCTCCAACGAGACCAATCAGCTGCCGCCTCCGACCGCCAACTTCACCGTGCTGACCAGCTCTTCGCCGCCAAGAACCTCGACACCAAGGACCTCGTCGTCCTCTCCGCCGGGCACACGATCGGCACGTCGCACTGTTTCTCCTTCTCGGATCGTCTCTACAACTTCACCGGCAGGGTCAACCCGAGTGACATCGACCCGACACTGGAGCCGCAGTACATGGCACGGCTCAAGAGCAAGTGCGCCAGTCTCAACGACAACACGACGCTCGTGGAGATGGACCCGGGAGCTTCAGGACCTTCGACCTCGACTACTTCAAGAACGTCGTCAAGCGGAGGGGACTCTTCCACTCCGACGGCGCGCTGCTCACCAACGCCTTTACCCGCGCATACGTCCAGCGCCACGCCGGCGGTGGGTATAAGGAGGAGTTCTTCGCCGACTTCGCCGCCTCCATGATCAAGATGGGAAACGCCGACGTGCTCACCGGCAGCCAGGGCGAGATCAGGAAGAAGTGCTCCGTGGTTAACCATTGATTGATCAAGTTAGAAACGGGTCTAACCCGTACCCGTACGTACACAGTGTGACAGCTACAGATTGACGGGGCTTCTCCTTTGTGACCATCTTTTTTCATGTAGATTACTTTCTTCTCCCTCAGTTTTCACTATATTAATTGATTGTTTTGTTATATCCATGTAAAGTTTTCTCCAAGAACTTACGATCTTGTAATAATGTTTGATTTCCCCTTACAATATATTCAGAGTTTGTCCTATTGTTTTTCTTTTCTTTTTTTGACATTGATTTGATCTCTGAGTTGAACTTTGATATCAATAAAAAGTTGTATATTCTTCATATAAAAGCAATTGAAAGTATATTTGTTAGAAACATTTTTGATAATACTCTCTCTCTCTCTCTGCCAAATTTTTACATACATACCAAAATGAAATTGTTAATTGCAATAATTAAGAACATTAATGCATCTAATCACTAGTGCCTTGAGGTTTGTTCAAATTATTTGTGTCACATGCCTTAAGGATGGCAAAGGGTTGAGTATATAGAGTGCTGGTAGATCCATCCCATACCTCCGACTGGCATAAAACACTATTCACATCCATACCCGATGCGTACCCATCGGGCATATCAACAATACACAATACTTCACTCTGATCATAGCCCATGCAAAAACAATGGTCTCTGACGGTTGCCGTTGTGTGGGAACACTAGTACAGAACGACGCTATGGACACCACTATATGAAAACGACAGCGAGAGAGGCTACGATAAAACGAATTTTGTGTGTGACCATAGCGGGTGCTAGCCCTGCCCTTGACGGGCCGACCACTGGGAAAATATGTGAGCCGCATTGGCCACAATTAGCTACTAAACTCCGTTTCCGATAATGGCTCATCGCGAACGGACATTATAGAATGTCCGTCGCCTATTCAAAACAGCCCAGAGAGCTCACTCGGTGGCAGAGCTCCCCCATTCATGTCGCCCTCAATCTCCCTCTCTCCCAACCTAGCCGCCGCACACTCTATTCGCTCTCTCACACGTTAAGTAGTCTCTGTGATAACGTCCCCCTACCGGCACATCGAGAAGAGGCGGCCGCGGACGAGCCTGAGCCCGAGGGCCGCGGCGGTGGCTGGCGCATCAACGTACGGAGCTACATGAAGCACCAGCGCCGGCAGGTCTTGCAGCACCAACACACGCCTAGCCCCCTGGGTCGCTCCCGGTCTTGGCGGGGTTAGCTACCATGGCCGCCTTCCTCGCTTTGTGAACCAGTCTTCACCCTCCACGTCCTTGTCCTCGTCCTCGGACGAGAAGGGCGACGACCGTGAGCTCGAGATCGGGCGCCAAATCTCCTGCGCCGACTTCGAGCGCGACGACGCCCTATGTCGTAAGGGTGAGGGCGATCTAGAGGTGGCCCTCCTCCTCTCCGACACCGAGTACCAGATCAAGCGCACTGATGAGGCAGCCGTGTTCAAGTCCGACCTCCGAGCCACCATAGCCCTATCTTTTGCTCCTAGCAAGGGAAAGGGGCTAGAGGCGGCGGCGTCACCAGAGGAGGTCGACACTCCCTATGTCGCCGGCGATACTAAGCGAGCCCGGCTCGCCTAAGATAAGACACCAAACTCTAGATCTAGTTATAAGTATTGACAGTAACTCTACTCTGTTTAGACCAAAATTTTAGTAAGCACTATGTGCCCGTTCTAGTAATAAGTATTTATAATTATTATGCTCTGTTTAGAACATAAAATTTGCTAAACATTGTCTGCCAATTTAGTTATAACTATTTACAGTTAGTATGATCTGTCTAGAACATAATTTTGGTAAGCATTGTCTGCGAGTTCTAGTTATAAGTATTTACAGTAACTTCACTTTGTTTAAATTTCTAATTTTGCAACCTAAGCATTCTCTGTATGTTCTTAGTTTTAAGGAAAATAAATTATGTTGTGAATTTTGTATATCCTTTCGGGCAAGGAGGAAGTTTGGAGACTATGTAGCGTCTTTCAAGATGTAGGAGCGGGGATCAATCCATGGTGCACTGAAGCCAGCATCTCGAGAAGCAAGACCTTTGTGAAATAGTAGCTAGGTAACTATCTGGCAGCCGTGAAGATATAGGAGAGGGGCTCCATCCACGGTGCACTGAATCCGGCATCATCAGTGTAACTTTTGTACAGCGGCAGTCTAGTCGAAGGAGTTGGGCTTCGTCGACAGTTGACTTGGGGGTACCATAGCAAATCCCATGGTTAGGTTACCTAGGGTTTCGTGAGAGGGGGAGAGAGTTGGTAGCGCTGGTAAAACCGTCGGCTTACAAGCGAGGTTTACCAGGTTCAGGCCCCCGGAGGGTAATACCCTACTTACTGCTTGTCTGATTATTGATCTCGAGGTGTGTACAATGTTACAATGGCGATCCCAGCAAGAGATGCCATATCGCTAGGGTTTGGTGTATGGATGAAAGCGTTCCCTAGATCGGCGGCCCTCCCAGCCTTTATATAGGATGCTGGGTCTCGGGAGTTCGATACCGACCCGACTTACAGATAAGGTAAGTTTAAACCGCCTTGGATTGATCTTGACTTGATGCGTACGCCTTGCAGTGGGGTTCCTTGTTGGGCCCTCGTCATGGGCTTCTCTTGGGCCACCCTGTGGGCCTTAGTCTGACCGTGCACCAGGTATGCATAAGGTGGCGTACCCGAAGGGTGTGTCCACGTCAACAGTGCAGGTGGCCTCACTATGCCTTTTTTGGTTACTCTAGCCCTCATTAGGCAATGGTTCGTATATTAATCTCCCTACCCGATGAAACAAACTTAATCAATGGTTACATAATATGACCATTGCTCATATAATGGGCAACAATGCAAAATCCGTCGCAATTGATGCACTTCACATTAGTGACGAGGCCGGTTTGGGAAACGTAGTGTTTCCATTACCGATGAGAGATTTGACATGTGTTCATAGTGTCGTTCTGTAGTGGTGTATGTAGGGCCAAGCTTGGCAAGAGATCAAGATAGTGACTTTGGCAGAGTTAGGTTTACACTGAGACATACTCCCTCCGTTTCATAATAGTCTACATTCTGGACTAGTATTTTGTTCCATATTAATCTACATTCTGGGTTCTGAACATTAATTATCTCCTCGGTAATCAGCAACAACAAAAAACTAAGCAACCTCTCTCTTTTTCTATTGGGTGTCATTAATGCTAATCTGACTTGGATTGGGTGTTTACATACATGAGTAGTATTATTAAAGAGAATGCTAATTTGTCTTAAACTTTCTAGGATGTAGAGTATTGTGGAATGGAGGGATATATATTATATAATAAGGACTCACATATTAGCTTATCACGAAGGGTTAAGGTATATCCATGGTTACATGATCGTACACATGTCCTAACCATGACTATTCAGGTAGCGTTCAGGTGGTCCTTGTGGGTGAAAAAAACACACCCAAATACTAGGTCGCTACGTACCCGCGTCCATGGGTAAAATTTACATCTGTGGCAGGCCATGTACACTCAATAGTTCATGTGTAATCGTGTCCTAGGCATATATTTCATTTCCTTAAATGTTACATATAATCTTTAAAAAATTATAACATGCACATATGGCATGATTATAGTTCAAAATATCAATGCCATGTTTTAAAATGACACTAATTAAACTATGAATAGTATCGAATCAGAAGTGAGTAGTGGTATTTTGGTGTTACTTAGTATTGTTCAATGTTTTTTCTTCATGATGTGTTGCTTGAATTTTTAACCTAAAAATATAATGATAGATACATGACATGTGAATGTTAATGTGAAAGATCAGGGTCTACTAGACAGAAGGTTGGTGGATAGAAGGTAATCAAATTTTAACCAAACTTGTATTTTATCATGTGAAAGAAGGTTGGTGTTATCGGCAGAGGGTGGTCCTAGACTTTTTTTAGCCTGACACTTTGTTTTGTCCTGATACCTGTCTATAGAGGGCGGGAAAGTGCTATGCATTCTCTCCAATGAAAAAGTAAACTTCAAGTCTTTGTGCAACCACCCTTATGTCGATAACAACACCCTCGGAAGGCATAGGACGCGACGTGGGGCAGTGTGGGACCAGGGTGGATCGCCACGGCTAGCTCTTCTAGCAAGTTTCAAATTATCCGATTTTTTTTTATTCTAGAAGGTTCATAAAATTACAAGTCCAGGAATAAGGGTTTCTGCCTTCTGGAAATTATTAGTACTTAGTCCAAAAATAATAATATAATTGTTAAATAATATTTTAAATACGACATTAAGTTTCAAAAGTAATAGATAAGTTTGCCACGTATCAGTATGCATACCTAGTGAGTACCCAAGATAGCTCAACACATCATGGAAATATATCATTCAATCCTAAATTCATCACAAATTTTGAAACTGAACTTAGATTGATGTCACAACCAATGGAAACGAGTTAAATGCTACAATAATTCAAGACTCACAGTTTGAAGACATAATATAAGTACAAGGCTTTGGGGTTGCACACCGCATTTAGATATTATAGAGGTATAACCCCATTTTCAGCTAATTAGGCAGGGTTCAGATATAACCACATGCACAAAATTGTACAGATATACCCTATCCATGACTTTGTCGAATAGGGTTTTGGTGTTTCCCATGCCTGGTCACAAAATGGTGCCAATACCTTGCCCATACAAGATAAGTACTCATGGGTAAATTATCGTCCTTAGATAAAGTAGACGAGCAACTCATTGGAACGGAAACTGTGATTTAAATGGGCGACAAAAGGAACGCCAAGTTTTTAGATTTGGCATGTCTTGATGGTCGGAGACTTATGAAGTTGACTATTAGTTTGTTTTTATCTACTTCCAATATAAAATCTAAGATTGTCATTGTCTTCTTATTGACTTACTAATGTGTGTATGATCTCTAACTTCCATTTACCACACATCTTGCGGGTTTATTTTTTGTGCAACAAATTTTATTTGGCAGCCAACTCAACATGAGAGAAAAAAGTTAGTAGCCAACAAAGAAAGATAAATTCTTATTTATTATATATCCATTAAAAACACATATTTAAAAAATGATACACTCTCGGAACTTATTTCATGTATCTTTCAATACATTGAACTTATAATCTCCACACCTATACTTAACCAATAGTTATAATTATATTTTGAGAAGTATTATTTAGTTGAACGATGGTATATTGTAAGAAGTATTTTTTCTGCCGAGATTGTAAACGAGTCATACATTGTAACTTACTGGGTTTGCGGCAGCCTAGGCCTGAGTCTGATATATCAGGCTCACGTAGGGATGACAAATCCTATTTTCCGCAGTGCATGGAGGCACTCCCTCCCGCGCACCTCTCCCATATGCACTGGGCCGGCCCTCTCGGTCTTTATTCTGTTTTTTTTTTTCTTTCTTTTCTTTTTCTTTTTAAATAATTTCTATGTTTGGTTTCTTTTCTTTGTTCAAATAAGATAAATGTGAGCATTTTTTGTTCAAATAATATAAGTGTCTTACTTGAAAATTATTTATATAACATAATTGTTCATACTGAAAAATCATCCAGATAAAATAAATGTTCTTTTTGGAAAGAATCCTTAAAATAACATAAATGTTCATATTTGAAAAATCGTTCAACTAAAATGTTCGTATGAAAACAATGTTCGATAACTTAAGTGTTCAATTTTTTAAAAATTGTTCAAATAAGATAAATATTTTACTATTTCTTTGCGTATGCAAATATTTATTTTTATGAAGAATTTGTTCATTCTTCTGTTTCACAAATGTGAACACATTCTGTTATTATAAAAAAAAGTTAAATGATAGTATTAAATAATAGTACCTGTTATTGGGCCCATGAAAGAAACGCTACATGCGGGAGCGAGTAGGCTCCGCGTTAGGTGGCAAATAGGAGCTCCCCGCTGGGACACTATGATGACGTCCACGGTCCACCGTTAAAGACAGTATACGAAGACAAAGACACCAGAGTATACATATGTGCGACGATAACACCATGGTACTGGTAGAATATAAGGATCGTGAGATTTCCATCTCAGCAAACTACCGGTAGGTGGCATTGCCCTTTGCTCTTTGCTCTTTGTCCTATGCCCTTGCTGATTAAACTATATATTGGCAACGAATTTATCTGACGTTCCTAATCACCATGTTAATTACGAGTACATCTAAAAAAAGTTAATTATGAGTTGATGAGAGCTGATACTACGTGCTTCCGTCTGGCTGGCCGGCCTGCTTGGGCCGCCTCCATTATACATACGGTGGCCGCCGGTGTACCTGCTACGGCAAAGATTCCACAAAGTGCAAAAACCGGAAGAAACAACTCATGAAACCATGCAAACTGACCTGCTGCTTCGGAATACAGCCTACCACATGCAGGCGTGGGGACAGTCCCTGCACTATAAATTTCGTGGCCGCCAATTCAGTAGCACCGACGGCCGATATATACGCCAACGGCCAAATGTCGGGGCCGTCGGCGTACAAGCCGAGATAGGGCAACCGCGACCTCGGCTGTCGGCGTATGGATAACGTCGGCGTAGCCAGACCGGGGCCGACGGTAGCTGTCGGCGTACCGAAGGCCGTCGGCGTATGAACGCACGCCGTGACGAAGCGAGGACGGCCGTCACGCTGTGTTCATACGCCGACGGCCTTGCCGTCGGCGTACGTGTGTATTTATACACCGACGGCGTATACTTTTTTCTATTTTCAATTGAATATGAAATAATTCATATCTTTAAATTCGTAAATCGAAATTTAACAAATTAAATGTCTAAATCCATTAGAAAAATGAGAGGAATCCAAATATGACATCCATAAAATCTTTTTCACCATGCACATGAAATTTTGTAACATATGTTTGGTACTTGCTTCATTAAAAAGTCAATTTTGACTAGGGATGGCAATGGGTACCCATTACCCGTGTACCCTGCGGGTAAAAACCCTATTAGGGTAAGGGTTTGAGGAGAAAAAATACCCATGGGTATGTAAATAGGGAAATCTCATACCCATCGGGCAGAGAGGGTACGGGTATGGGTTCGTATAACCATACCCACGTACCCATATACCCTTCTATATCTGTGACAAGTGGGTCTCCCAGTAATAACCTAATGTACCTACTAATTTTTATGACTATGTGTTGTTGTTATCATTAAAATGTGTTGTTTTTTATGCGCAAGTGCTGCTGTTTATGTGTGTTGATTATGCACAAGTGTTGTTGTTTATAAGTGTGCTACTGTTTACAATGTGTTGTTGTTGACAATGTGTTGCTATTCATAAGTATGTGTTGCGGTTTTAAATGTGCTGCTGGTCAAAGTTATATGATTATATGATGTTGTTTACGACTATTTTCTACTCAATCTGTTGTGTTACAAATGCGGGTATTTTAACCCGCGGGTACCCCTTTACCCTGTCGGGTGAAGGGTATGGGAAAAAGTTATACCCGCACAAGGGTATGGGTACGGGTGACGGGCAAGGTTGAAGGAAATGGGTAAGGGTATGGGGTGGCTCCACCCTTACCCATACCCTGCGGGTGCCATCCCTAATTTTGACACTTAAAAAATAGAAAATAATATTTACGAAATATTTTGAAAATAGTTTTTGGCAAAAATATTTTCCATACCAAGAGACCCCTATGTGTCAAGTATGGACACATTATCACAAACTATGGCATGGGGACGGCCATAACTTGGTCATTTGACGCGAAAGCTATACATGTCTATAGATGATAGACCTTTTTGTGAAGCATTTTTTTGAAAAATTTGTAAATTTTTTTTTATCATTTTTAATAGAAACTAGTACACATAAAATAACTCAATGCCAAAGGATACTTTTTTGAGGGTTTTTTCACTTGATTTGATATTTTTTTCAAAAAAGAGTCGAAATGGCCAACATGACTATTCATCGAAAGAGATCAATTTTCTAAAACCATCCATGTTTATACAATGCAAAGGATGATATGGATGTCATATTTGAATTCTTCTCATTTTTCTAATTGACATAGACATTTTATTTTTCAAATTTCGATTAACGGAATTAAAGATATGAATTATTCCATATAAATGTAAAAATGAAATAAAAGTAAAATTAATTTTATTGTCATTTATTCAGAATATACTATTACATAATCATTGTTACTTATTCAAATGAATTTTTTAAATTTCAACAATGAAAAGACGTAACATCATAACTAAGGGGTTAATATGATTGATATATGATACAAGTATCAGTATGTTCTCATTTCTCATTTGGAAGCTAATAATGAAGGAATTCAAAGGTTAAGCGTGTTTGGGCTGGAACAATTTGAGTATGGGTGACCGAACGGGAACTTTGACCAGCGTAATTACTTTGACCTTTGATTAACTGTGTAATTAGAGATTTAGTATGTAGCTGAGTTAGAAATTTCGAAATAGAAAAAAAATAAAAAGTTTAAAAATATTCAAAAAATTCAAAAAAAATTGCATTCATAGGCGACGGCATTGCCGTCGGCCTATGAGGGCTGACGGAACGGCTCGAATGCCGTCTTGTGGGGCCCACCACAGCGTACACCGACGGGGTCGAAGACGCCGACGGCGGATCGTGTACGCCGACGGCCGCCGTCGGCGTATCCATACGCCGACGGCATACGTGCATACGCCGACGGCGCCCAGCCGTCGGCGTCTTGTGCGTTTCCTGTAGTGTGCTGGCCGCAGCGACGGCGGCGTCGTGCGCGCGGGCGCAGCTGCATGAGAAGTTCTACAGCGAGACGTGCCCCATCATGGAGGACGTCGTCCGCAAGGAGATGGTGCGGGCGCTGTCCCTCGCGCCCAGCCTCGCCGCGTCGCTGCTCAGGATGCACTTCCACGACTGCTTCGTCGGGGTAAGTACATTTTTTTTTTGATAAAGAGTATATATTAATATCGAGGAGATACCAATTACACCCAGCCTCTGTAACAACGTATTGCCCTAGCGGTATTACGGATGCACACAGCCAAAAAAAGAAAGAAGAATTACAAAAACAAAAGTCTCGCTGCAGCGATCTATTCCTTAAAACAGCTTCAATAACACCACCAAGACAACACCAGAAGTCCAACTTCTCCATAAGCGACGTCTCCATGAAGGAAACAGTGCACAAGCACCGTCGTCACCCGATAATAAATCATAGGTTTTCACCTGAAGAAAGTCCTCGCACTCAAAACAATGCCTCCAACAAGGTCATTGCCAGGCACAACCAATTAAGGCCAGACATTGGATTTTCACCCTGAGACATAAGACTTTGGACTTCTCCTGTGCAGTCGCCCCCACTTACAAACCGCTGCTCAAGGTCACGAATCACCCAGCCAATTCTTCATCGCCACGAAGACACAAACCACCATTGCTAGTCTCCAGATCCCGCCTTCCATGACATTCTCCGCCAGCACCATGGAACGAGAAAGCGTGCTCCATAGTATTAACAGCCAGCAGAGCTTCAAATCGCTCCCTCTGAAAGCAAACGGTCAGATAAAAACATGGGTGCGTCTGACGAATACCACCCGATCCAGCAATCTCCAGGCATGAATCGCCCAATGGAGTTCGCCGGCGGAGCCTTCCGGAACACGACCGTCCAGCAAGTTCGATGGGGATCAACATCCGGTAGATCTTCATCTTGGCGCGAATAAGAACCAAGGACCACCACCATTATTCGCGAGACTGGCAGGCCCCCACGCCGCTTGTCATCTCCTTGCCGGATTGGTCGAAGAGGAAGGAGGTAGTCCAGCGCCAGGTTGTAGATCTCGCTGGCATCCCGAGGGCTGGCAAAGACCACACATCACCGGCCCTGGTTGCGCCCATCAGGTTAGATCGAGCCTCACAGCCCAGATCCCGACTAGATAGCGCAGATCGCCGTCGTGCCCGCCGAACCCGCGCCGCCGACGTACCGACTCCTCCTCCTCGACAGCACCACGTCGGAGAGCCTCAGGCCACGGCCAAAAACAGCCGCGCCGCCCTGTGCCCCCATGGGCGTCGCTCCACCCCCCGAGAAACGCCGTAGGAAAGCACATCTCCTTCCCAACCGCCGAACGACGAGAAGGGGGCCGCTACCGCCGCCGGCGAGGGCAGCGGCGGCGGCCAGAGGGGGAGATGGTGGAGGTGGCGGCTAGGGTTTGGTGGTGGAGGGGCCTCCAGAACCGCTCGGGAGGGGAGCGGCTCGGGAGGAGATAGATCACCCCCCTGCTTGGCATTATACCTCAGGGTAAGTACATGCAAACTCTCGTTGAAAAAAAATCAGAGGTCAACACCGTGTAACGCGAATGAATGGATGCATATGCAGGGTTGCGATGGCTCTGTTCTGCTGGACTCTGCCAACAAAACGGCAGAGAAGGACGCGTTGCCCAACCAGACGCTTCGTGGTTTCGACTTCGTCGAGAGGGTGAAGGCTGCCGTCGAGAAGGCCTGCCCCGACACCGTCTCCTGCGCCGACGTGCTCACCCTCATTGCCAGGGACGCAGTCTGGCTGGTCAGTACAGATAGTGCAATACAAACTATACTAAGCAAATACTGAAGCGAAATTCTCAATGCTGCTCCTTGTTTTTTCTTTTTCAGAGCAAGGGGCCATTCTGGGAAGTTCCTTTGGGCCGGCGTGATGGCAGCGTGTCCATATCCAACGAAACCGACGCTCTGCCCCCTCCAACCGCCAACATCACCGAGCTCACCCAGCTCTTCGCCGCCAAAAACCTCGACATTAAGGACCTCGTCGTCCTCTCAGGTACAAATGCACGACAATATTGAGCGTCACACTTATTAACTGCAATGGCAGCAATTTTCAAAGCTTCAGTTCAGTAATGGCTGTCTAATTAATGGCAATGCATTTTCTGTCTCTGCTTCAGCCGCGCACACGATTGGGACCTCGCACTGCTTCTCTTTCTCCGACCGGCTCTACAACTTCACCGGCATGGACAACGCCAGCGACATCGACCCTACGCTGGAGCCTTTCTACATGGCGAAGCTCAAGACCAAGTGCGCCGGCCTCGACGACAACACCACGCTCGTGGAGATGGACCCCGGGAGCTTCAAGACCTTCGACCTCGACTACTTCAAGCTCGTCAGCAAGCGGAGGGGCCTCTTCCACTCCGACGGCGCCCTCCTCACCAACGGCTTCACCCGCGCCTACATTCTGCGCCACGCCACCGGCGCCTTCAAGGAGGAGTTCTTCGCCGACTTCGCCGCCTCCATGGTCAAGATGGGCAACGCCGACGTGCTCACCGGCAGCCAGGGCGAGATCAGAAAGAAGTGCTCGATCGTTAACCACTAGCTAGTTACCGTCGATGTACGTGTTCGCCGTTGGCATGCATGCTTTTGATTCATTCGTGACCATCTTTTTCCTGTGTAGATTATTACTACTGTAAGATCGTTACTTTTTTTTTCTCATTCGGCAGTTCTTTTGTTCATTGATTCATTGTTCCGTTCATGCCATGTAAAGTTTCCACCAAGAACTCATGATTATCATACATTATGAAGTGTGGAGCTCCACTTCGGTGCACCCCTAAACTCATCAACGTCCGAGATTGCTCCGTACCCCTTCGTAATTAAAGGCGTGATAGATTAGAAAATTATAGTGTTATAGTATAGGAAAATACTACGTTGAACAACAAGGGAACGTATGAACCCGGTTGGGAAATGCATTTTCTAAATGTTTAAATTTTTTGGAAAAAAATCGCGTGTACATCTACACGTTCCTTGTGTGCGTACAAAGTTTCGCGGAGAGAAACGAGTTTTTTACTTGGCCTATGTAAAAAACACAAAAATCCGTCACATATATGCTACTATGTAGCACTGAAATTTTATCTTTTTACAGAGGGAAAGTAAATAGTGCTTTCGTCACAAAACTCATGTGCAGGGCACATATTTTGCATCACGTACTATGTATGGAAATTTTGTTTCAAATTTTTTGGACATGTTTTGGATCACCTATGCACGTTCAAAATAAGAGGGTTCGTATGTACCCATGTTCTATTCACTCTCGTATAGTATAGCCTTACTAAAACACGTACGACCCATGTCAGCACTGCCCTCCGAGACCAACTCAGATAGTTGGTAACCCCCTCTAGCTTGATGTTTGTGGGTGATAGTTTGATCTTGTGACCCACTTTATGTCAAGAAACAATTACCCAAGAGTTCAACCCTGTGTGGAACTGTGTTAAGTGCTCGACGCCTGACGACCTCAGCAAGCCCCTTGGGTTCACCCATCTCCTGACAAGCTACACGCAATAGTAACCTCCCCTTATTCTCAGTGCAACGTGCCATACGCTGCCAACAACTAGACTGAAGGCATTCCAAAACAGCAGCAACAGTCTCTGATGACTCACAAATGTAGGGGTCGTAACAGTTTTCGAGGCAAGTATTTTGACCCAAATTTATTGATTCGACTTAAAAGATACAAAAATATTTATAAACCTTAGCAGCTGAATTGTCGATTCAACCACACCTGGACAAAATACTTGCTTGACAGAATTTATTAGTAGTGACAGTAGCGTGATTTCAATCTAGTAACTGTTGCAAAAGCGGAAATAAAGTAAAAGAGAGAAACAATGATGGAAAACGTAGATGATGGGAGTTGCATTGATGATATCAAATATGTTATAGTCATAACAGAGGATAAAGATTATAAAGCTCCAGTTCATCAATCATATCTGGGCATGCATTTCAAATATAGTTGTAGAGACTTGCACAACATTTTTTTTTTGCCATGTCCTCCCGTTTCAGCGGGGATTACTCACACATGGATGGGGAAACATGATGGCTTTATGGAGATGAGTTGGTGATGATGACGGCGACGATTTCTTCTCTCCGGAGGCCAAGATCAGCCTCCAGATTAACCCTTCCGAGGAATAATAGACATGGTGTCAGCTCCGTATCGTAAAAATATGTCTTTGGATGTCTAAGTTTTTTCGTTGGGAGCAAAAATATAGGCCGAGGAGGGTGGAGAGGCGGCTCGATCACATGGGGGCTGGCATGGCCCCGATGCGCCACGTGGGTGCACACCTGCCTCATCGCCCCTCTGTCTTTCCTTCGGATTTTGTGAGTCTTTTCTCCTGAAATAATTCATGGGTATTTTTCTATAATTTTTCGGAGATTTTAATTTACGCAAATTAAACAACCACCATTATAATTCTGCTAAAAACATCGTTAGTCAGTTCAAATCAGTTTTATTCAAATCATACAAATTAGAGGGCAAATAATATATAACAAAAGTGTTAAAAAAATAGATACGTTCCCAACGTATCCATCCTCCATTATTATCCCACCTTTCAGCGAAATCCCAGCAAGCAGCATGTACACACGCTCTACCCTCCAGCTAGATCCCACGCAGGGCAGCGGCAGTTCGCTGAGGTCACTCCCGCCTCGAGCAGCTTTCTTTTCCTGTATCCAACTTCTTTCACCGCCACGCAGAACCGCAGCTGAGGCCTAGCCGGACGGCCTTCCATCAGGCGCCGTCGCGCTATGCTCCGAGACCATGTTGAAACAGAGAGGAGCTCCCCTCCCGATAGCTCTGGCGACTGGTAGTGTGTATTTTGGTGGAGGCGCGGCACGCGGGACGAAACGTCCCGTCCCCGTACCCTCCCCATGTTATTGGGCTTAGCCCAATTTTGTCCGCGGGGTACAAGTAGAGTTATTTTTATTTTCTATTTTTAAGTAAAAAGAAAAAGAATAAACAATTGTCAAATATGAACATTTTTTAAATCTGAACAATTTTCAAATATGAACATTTTCAAAATGAACAATTATCAAATCTGAATATTTTTCAAAAAAAATTGAAAATTAAACATTTTTTAAAAAATATCAAAAAATAAAGGGAAAACGGAAATTCAAAATTGAAAAGAAAAGAGAATATAAGAAAAAAAAACAACCCGAAAACGAGGGAAATCCGGGAAAAACCAGAAAAAATGACAAGAACTTTCTAGAAAGTTCCCCAAACTGGAACGACAATGTATTGGGCCGACCCATCTAAACGTAAGCGGGAGCGAATCGCTCCCGTGGTGGGCGATGTATAGAATTTGCCTCGTCTGGTTGCTTGATCTTCTCTTGGAGATCCTATATGGCGCCTGTCGCAGCAGTGGAACATGGGGTTCCCCTAGTGCTGCCAAAGTGGGTCCACCCCATGTGGGCCCAAGATGAAGATGGACAAGACCAAGACTCAAGTCAAGCTGGCGGGTTCACCGTCAGGACACGCAAGGCCTACGTCGACAAAGGGCTCCGGTCCTGGGGACCTGCCGGGTCCCCGAACCAAGCAAGAAGGCCAGGAAGGACCCGAGAGCCCGAGTTCCCGGCAGGAGGCCAGGCTCCCTCTCGGGTACTTCCCCACGTCCCTGTGGATAAGCTCTCCACCTCACCTCAGAAGACTTGGGAAGCAAGGCGAAGGCAGCGCGGGCGGGAAGCACGTCCCGTGGTGGTGTCAGCTCCTGTCCACCCCAAGGCGGACGCTCCCACCTAACCCAAAGGAGACGCTAGGCTGAGGAGAGGCCACGTCTCCCCTAAACTAGATGAGGAGGGTCCTTCACCCCGAAGGTCCCTCATGCCCCTCACGTGACCCTGTGGCAACCCCTTAGCCTATAAAAGGAGGACCAAGGCACGGAGGAGGGAGGAGGAGGAAGAGAACAAGACAAGCACAAGCAACCAGAGCAAGACTAGACTAGGGCTGCGAAGGTAGAGGGAAGGTGATCTCCTCCGGGTCAGGATCTGTCCTTCTTCTACCTCCAGCCAAAACCCTTCCGGGTACCCATCCGGGAGGTTCCATTGTAAGCCACACTATGAAGAACCCATCAATCCAGACATGCAGGAGTAGGGCTTTTAGCCTCCGGGCGGCCTGAACCTGGGTAGCTCCTTGTGTCCCTTTGGTTGCATGCTTTGATCGTGGAGAGGAGAGCTTGATCTAGACTCCGCCCAAGAAGACGATTCTCAGCCTCCTTCGCGCCCCGTGCCGAACCTAAAAGGGGGTATCCTATACTCCCGGTGTCCGTGCAACGAGACACGACATCTGGCGCGCCAGGTAGGGGGCGCAAGCGCTGGTTTCATCTTCATCAAGTTCATCGGCAAGTTCTTCGTCAAGCATGCCTCCGAAGGAAGAAGGGAGACCCTGCGGCGTCCAAGCCGGTTCTCCCTCACGCACTCAAGCTTCAGCTGAACGTCGTGCTGCTGGCGCACGGCGGAGCGTCTCTCCGTCCCCGCCTCCCATGGAGAGGGTGGCGCCGGACGAAGTGGACGGTCGCGACAAGGACAACGGCCCTGGCGGAGCGGCGGCTCCAAAGGGCACCACCATGCCTCCTCCTCGCTCGGGGGAGAAGAGCGTCTGCAACGGCGCGGCAAGGAGCCCACCGCTGGAGGAGGGAACCACGGCGTTCGCCCCAGCGGGGATCCACGAGCATCCAAGAGCAAGACCTCCGCGCACTCGCCTTCGGACGTGCAAGCTCGCCATGATGCTCTAGTCGCTGCCAAGGCCCTGATGCAGTTCCCTCCAAGCAGCGGCGATCCCAAGGTCTACCAAGAATGGAGGACTCGCGTCGAGAGGCTCCTCGACTTCGCCGATGGTGGTCCGTGGGTCGAACCCACTCAAGCTCCCACCGTCGACGATCCCGGAGCAGCACAAGACAAGACACGTGATCCGCGAGGCCAGCCTCGTGGTGAACGTCAAGCCAAGACGGCGCCTCCTCGCACCGCGCCACCGATGGCTGATCGGCTAAACCGCGATCACGGCGAGGCCATCTCCATCGGGTCGTCTACCTCGCGCAACCCAGATCTTCGTGACGAGCTCAACAGCCGTCAGAACGAGGATATGCGCACCCGCATCGAGCGTCGCCGAGAACGTCACCGCCGGGAAGATCGGGGCATCGACCTCGCCGAAGGCTGCCTCGCCCTCGCCCCGAGTTCCGCCACTTCAACTGGCCCAAGAAATTCAAGATCGACGTTCTCCGCTACGACGGCACCACGAACCCCCGGGACTTTCTGCAGATCTACTCTCTTGCTGCGATGGTTGCCGGGGCCGACGAGGTCATGATGGCCAACTGGTTCCCGTTGGCCCTGAAGGGAGATGCCCAGACTTGGCTTCTCAACCTTCCCAAGTGCTCCATCCGTTCCTGGCGGGCACTGAAGGAGCAGTTTCTGGGGGCTTTCCAAGGCGGGTACGAGCGCCCGGGGGCTCCCAGTGATCTCCACGACTTCAAGCAGCTGCCGGGTGAAACTCTCCGCAAGTTCATCCAGCGCTTCACCCAGAAGATGAACACCATCCCGTGCATCAAGGAGGAGTTGGTGATCCAGTCCTTCCACGCCAACGTCCGCAACCCCAAGATGCGCGAGAAGCTGAGCATCCATCGCGTCGAGTCTGCTCGTAAGCTCTGGGAGCTTGCAGATCGGTGCGCTCGAGCTGAAGAAGGAGCCAAGTTCCCCGGGGAGGATGAACCCGAGGACAAGGTCGCTCCAGCCAAGAACAAGAAGCGGGACCCTGGACCCGACAAGCGGATCTTCGTCACCGAGCCTCTTCCGAAGAAGACCAAGCCCGCGCCGACTTCCGAGGAAGAAGGTGAAGGTGATCCCTGGTGCCACATCCATCCAGAAGGCAACCACTTGCTCAAGGACTGCCGCATGCTCAAGAACCTCGCCATCCGGGAGCAACGCCGAGCTGATGGGGTCAGTCAAGACGGTTGCTACAACTGCGGCACTGCCGGGCACATCGCTCGTGACTGTCCCACGGGTCGCCAAGGCGGAGGCGGCCGTGGATGGAACCGAGGCGGTGGCCGCGGGGGCCGTGGAGGAGGACGCGGCGGTCAAGGTGGTCGCGGGTACAACACTCCGGAGGCCGCCCACGGCGGCAACGGGGAAGCTCCGGCTCCCCAAGGAGGCAACGGCGGCAAGTATCAAGAAGTCACTGGAGTTGTCGGGTGCATCCACGGAGGGTCTTCTCTGCCTCCCTCCAACGGCGCCTGCAAGAGACTTGTCCGGGAGCTGAACGCGGTTGCTTCTGCTCCGTCCAAGCCCCTGGACTGGTCAGTCAAGTCATCACCTTCGACCCAGAAGACCACCCTGCAAACACTGCCGGGGTCGGGACCCTGCCGCTGATCGTGTCGCCCGTCATCCACAACTACAAGGTCACCAAGATGCTGGTCGACGGAGGCTCCAGCCTCAACTTGCTGACGGCGAAGGTCCTGGCTATCCTTCAAATTCCCCTGTCTCGCCTGCAAGACACCGGGTGTTCCAAGGCGTGAACGGAAGTGTTACTCGACCCCTCGGGAAGATCACCCTTCCGGTCACCTTCGGCGACTCCAAGAACTTCCGCACCGAGGAAATCGTCTTCGACATCGCCGACACTCCGCTACCGTACAACGGCATACTTGGCAGACCTGCTCTGGCCAAGTTCATGGCCGTCTCCCACTTCGCCTACAACATGCTGAAGATTCCGGCGCCGTGGGGCGTGATCAAGGTCAAGGCCGACATCGACGATGCTATCTACTGCGTTCACCAGCTGAACCAGACGGTGGCAATCATGGCGGATGTCCCTCAAGGTGTACAGGAGGATGATGATGGGGCTCTCCCCGGGGGCGAAGGGCACCCTGGGGGCTCCACATCTACTCCCCCAAGAAGGCGCCATTCCATGGCGATCCGCAGCTGACCAAGAAGGTGGCGCTAACCAGCGACGGAGTTCGCTCCATCACCATCGGCGCCCGCCTCACCGACAAATAGGAAAGCGCGCTCGTCGCCTTCCTTCGGGAAAACTCTGACGTCTTCGCGTGGGAGGCGTCAGGTTTACCCGGCGTTCCAAGGGAGGTGATCGAGCACAAACTGGCGGTCAATCCGGGGGCTCGCCCCGTGAAGCAGGTTCTCCGGAACCAAAGCAAGGAAAAGCTGGAATTCATCATCGCCGAGGTGGACAAGTTGATAGAAGCTGGTGTCATCCGGTCGGTTCCCCACCCAAGCTGGGTGGCCAACCCCGTGGTGGTACCGAAGCCCATGACCTTCAAGTGGAGACTCTGCATCGACTTCACAGACCTGAATAAGGCCTGTCCCAAGGACCCTTTCCCCCTGCCGCGGATCGACATGATCGTGGATTCCACGGCCGGGTGCGAGCTGCTGTGTTTCTTGGACGCCTTCTCCGGGTACCACCAGATCATGATGTCACTCGAGGACCAAGAGAAGACGGCCTTCATCACTCCCAAGGGCTGCTACTGCTACACCCGGATGCCTTTTGGCCTCCGGAACGCCGGCGCTACCTTCCAGCGCGCAATGCAAGCATGCCTTGGGTCGCAGCTGGGCCGCAACGTTGAAGCGTACATCGACGACATCGTGGTCAAGACCCGGTACAAGGACTCCCTCATCCAAGACCTGCACGAGACCTTCGAGAACCTCCGCCGGGTCAACTTCAAGCTCAACCCCGACAAGTGCGTGTTCGGGGTCCCCTCCGGCAAGCTGCTGGGTTTCCTGGTCTCTCACCGAGGGATCGAGGCGAATCCGGACAAAATCAAGGCAATCGAGCGCATGGAGGCGCCCCGGCGGGTCAAGGACGTACAGCGCCTCAACGGGTGCATCACTGCACTCGGGCGCTTCATCTCAAGGCTTGGGGAGCGGGCCTTACCGTTCTTCAGGCTGCTCAAGAAGTCAGGCCCCGTGGAGTGGACCTCCGAGGCCGAGGAAGCCCTGCAGTCCCTTAAGCGCTACCTCGCCTCGCCACCAATCCTCGTGGCACCAGAAGAAAGGAGCCCCTACTACTGTACATTGCTGCCACCAACCAGGTGATCAGCGCTGTGCTTGTGGTAGAGCGTGACGCTCCTCCGAAGAAGTCAAGCAAGATCAAGGGCAAGCGACCCGGGAACTCTCTCCCGGGACAACCGTGCAAGAAAAGGCTGCCGGGTGACCAGGGGTCTCACGATCCTGACGTCACTGCAACCTTACCAGACGGTGCGGAGCCCGTCGGGAATGGAGAATCTCCCTCCGACGAGACTTCGCCGGGGGCTACCTCGTCCCCACCCCAAGACGTCGACGTGGAGGAAGCCGAGCCCTCTCAGGACTCGGCGACCCGCAAGGTGCAGCACCCGGTCTACTTCGTCAGCGCAGTGCTGCGCGACGCCCGGGAGCGGTACCCCATGATGCAGAAGCTGCTGCTGGCAATCCTCATTGCCTCCCGCAAGATGAGGCCGTACTTCCAAAGCCATCCCATCACGGTGGTGTCCAAGTACAACCTAAGAAGCCCCCTGGAGAACCCACTTGCCACTGGTCGCATATCATGGTGGGCCATGGAGCTTCAAGGTTTCGGTCTCAAGTTCGAGCACACGGACAACATCAAGAGTCAGGCGCTGGCGGATTTCACGGCCGAGTGGACCGAGACGGCGTTCGACGACCCGGAAGAGGAAACCTGCCTCCCCGGGAAGGAAGATCCTAGCGCCTGGACCATGCACTTCGACGGCTCCTACACCAAGGGGAAAGGAGGTGCTGGGGTTGTCCTAACCTCACCAACCGGGGACCGGCTGAAGTACGTCGTCCAGATGCACTACCAAGGGAACATCTCCAACAACACGGCGGAGTACGAGGGCCTGCTCGCAGGACTTCGTGCTGCCATCGGCCTCGGCATCAACAAGATCGTCGTCAAGGGTGACTCTCAGTTAGTCATCAAACAAGTGAACAAGGAGTACGCGTGCCCTCAGATGGCACCATACGTTGAAGAGGTCTGGAAGCTGCAGCGGCGCTTCGACAACTTCCGGGCTGTGTACGTCCCACGGGGAGAAAACACGGCCGCGGATGAGCTATCGCAGGTGGCGTCCAAGCAAGAACCAGTGCCTCCCGGGATCTACATCGAGGTCCTCAGGCGACCTTCGATCCACCCGAGAGGCTCGCGACAAGATCTGCGCCGGGGGCTGGCGACCCTTCTACCTCGACAACACGGGTAGCCAGCCCAGAAGCTCAAGACCCGGCAGCCCCTGCGGAGGAAGCTATGCTTTCTTTCCGTCGGATGGTGCTACCGGTGGAAGGAACCCACCCACCCTGGGCCCGGGACATCGTCAAGTACATCATGGAGCACGCCCTCCCGGAGGACGATCACGACGCCGAGCGGGTGGCTCGTCAAGCCAAGCTCTACGTCATGATCGACGGCGAGCTCTACCGGCGACGGGACAACGGAGTCAAGCTCCGCTGCATCCCTCAAGAACAAGGCCAAGTACTGCTACGGGACATCCACGAGGGCACATGTTCAAGTCATGTGGCATCAAGATCACTGGCGGGTAAAGTTTTTCGTCACGGGTTCTACTGGCCAACAGTCCTCAGTGATGCGAGCAGCTAGTCAAGACCTGTGAAGCCTGCCAGTACTATGCGAAGAACATACATCAGCCGGCGCAAGCTCTGCAGCCAATTCCAATCTCCTGGCCGTTCGCGGTCTGGGGGCTGGACATCGTGGGAAGATACCGAAGTCTGTCGGGGGCCATGAATACCTTTTCGTGGCCATCGACAAGTTCACAAAGTGGGTGGAAGTGATGCCAGTACCAAGACAGACAGCTCAAGCAGCCATCAAGTTCATTGAAGGGATCGTGTACCGCTTCGGAGTACCCAACAGAATCATAACGGACAATGGCTCTCAGTTCACAAGCCGATCCTTCCTCAACTTCTGTGAAGAGCTGGGAATCAAGGTGTGTTTTGCCTCGGTGTCCTACCCAAGGTGCAATGGGCAAGTGGAGCGAGCCAATGCGGAGGTCCTAAAGGGTTTGAAGACCAAGGCCTTTGACAAGTTAGAAGACAAGGGCAAGAACTGGATTGAGCATCTACCAAGTGTCTTGTGGTCCCTCAGAACCACACCAAGCAGAGCCACTCAAGAAACACCATTCTTCCTTGTCTATGGAGCAGAAGCCGTCTTGCCAACAGAGCTCAGGCATGGATCCCCCGGGTACTTGCCTATGATGAAGACGCACAAGCTGAGAGGAGGATTGATGACATCAACTTCCTGGAAGAGGTGCGGTGTCGAGCTTCTTTACGATCTGCTCGATACCAGCAAGGGCTCCGCCGCTATCATGATCGCCATATCCGTTCACGGGTACTGGAACCCGGAGACCTGGTTCTCCGCAAGAAGCAGAAGCTTGATAACATGAACAAGCTGTCGTCCAAGTGGGAAGGACCTTATCGGGTGACGCATACCCTGAGACCCGGAGCTGTTTATCTGGAGGACGAGAAAGGCAGGCCGGAGGGCAACGCCTGGAACATCGAGAATCTCCGGAAATTCTACCCCTGAATACGAACATGAATCGCAGATAGTTCGAGTCAACTAAGCACGCCCAAGGGGCTAGTGTTCTGTATAAGGGTGTAAGAATCGTCGCCAAGGAATAAAAGATAAGTTTTTCAATTCCGTGAGCCTCTCTTGTTGTCGTGAAGTGTGTTATCCGTAACAACCCCCAAGCAGGGGGCTGACATGGTGCCGGTGGCTGACAGGTCGAGCGCGAGTAGCCTATCAGTAGGCGCTGCCACCTGATCGTGCCGTACTGCCGCGGTAAGAAGTGGAACGGGCAGTGCTGTGTTTTAAAGAACTAAACACAGAAATGCACATTCAACTTTGCTTGCGGGTTGCTCCGGATGAAACACTTTCACGACATGTAAGGGAGGGTCCATTCTTTTCCTACTGAAAGTGTGTTATGTGTAGCGCCTCTCCCGGGACAGGAATGGATGCTGAAGAGCGGCTCAGGAGCTGGTACCCGGGAAGGACAGAGCAGATCAAGGCACGGCAAAAACCAGCTAAGTCTTTGCATGTGCATCTTGCATTCTAGGCATAATATCTCGCTCGGAGTCAATATACCACCAACCTGCGCATGCTTGACAGTTGATGAGAACCTTTGCGGGGGTAATGCGTCCTCCCCGGCGAACGGTCAGATTTCCCTTCTGGCCTAGTACCCGTGGCTGTGGAGTGGACTCCCGGAAGGCATAGTGCTCTTAGGGGTGCTGCTACCGGTACAGGCGGTTAGAGTACTTGTCACCTAAGAGATCTCCTCAGAAAACTTGACGGCGCGTTAGTGCAAGGGGAGGTTTGGGAAATGACCCCGGGAGTTGAGCCCTAGGATTGCATTCATCTGAACTTACATTCTGAATTTACAATTCTGATTACATTCAGTCGAAGCTTTCCTGGATACATATCTAGCCTATGCTACTAAGGCCAGCTCAGAGCTCCTGGCTGCGCAGATCTGTCTTCTGTTTTATTGCCTGCCGGGTGCACTCTTTTCTTCCGGGGACGCCTGGATGAAAAGATAACACGCGTGCAGGATCTTGTCAGGCGCGTCGAAGAGCTCGACCCCCTTCTGCCGACCAGGGCGCTCCAGGGCCAAAGAGACGGAAGATTCCGTCCGCCAGTTCGCCTACGGACTGACTCTCGGCCTGCAAAAGCAGTCCAGGTCAAGATCGAGTCATCCAAGAAAAAAGGCGGAAAAAAGAGAAGAGCAAACAGTGAACCTGTTCGATGGCCTCGAGCTCAGCCACAACCAAGGACAGCTCCGGAATACCGGCAGTCCTTTCCTTCAGGATGGACCACAGGTGCGCCCTCCTCACTGCCCTAATCCTTGCCTCTTCTTGGGCAACAGGACCGAGACAGCGCCAGGCGAGCGACATTCTGGGCAGCAGAAGAACGGGACGCAACCTCGCCATCAGTGGCTCGGGCTCCAGCTTCGCTGGGTGCCTCCGCCGCTCCTCGGAAGACGGACTCCGCCGTCGACACGTCGGACAAGGCCCTCTCTGCTTCGCCGGACATTGTTCTGCGGGGCGTGGAGAGGCAAAGGAAGAAGAGGAGCGGAGCAAGGCGAGAAGATGTGTCAAGGGAGTTGGAGTCTGGAGGGTCTTTTATAGGCCTCCCACGCTCCACCTACCCCTTGCGCTACGGCTGCTGCAGTAATGGGAGCGCGTTTTGCAAAAAACTCGTTCTCATTCACACGCGCGACACGAAGACAAGGAGGAAACAAGATCTTCTTCATTTACAAGGACTACAAGGGGACGATCTTTTTTACAACAAAAAGGTTGGCTCCCATCGAGCAAGGAGCACCGCCGTACAATGGAAGACGCTACTTCCAGAAGTACGTCGTCAAGGCCGCCGGGAGGAGGTCAACGAGATCTCCATGGCGCCCGTCCGAAGCTCCTCGCCTTCAGGAAGACGAGCTCCCCTCGACCTTGATGTCAGATGAGTTTTCCTCATCTTCATCCTCGTCGTAGGAGCTCGAACTGCCGCTGCTGCTCTCCATGCAGCACTCCACGCGTCCGCCATCGACACCGAAGATCTTCACGGAGAGCGTCGCATCTCCGTCGTACCGGAACGCCAAGCATTGCCCCCGGGACAGGCGGCGGGCACGGGAGAACGACTTCCACCCCGGACCCAGAAGCATGGCGCCTTCAGTGGTGCGCTCCGCCATGGCCCAGGAGGGGCCATTGGGGCAGCCTTCCACTTGCAGCCAGAAGCCGGAGGGTCCGATGTCCTCCATCGCCATCGCGAAGGAATCCGGCAGGAGGAGCCGACTGCGAAGCTGGTATGAACCATGCTCCTAGGAGGGGAGCAGCAGCGGTGCCGCGGCCTCCACGGCCGCCGCGACCGCGAATCCCACGACCTCGCGGAACAGCTTGACCACGAGTGGAGGGGCCACTCTCCGCAGCAGCTGAAGAAGAACGAGGGCGCCCAACTCCTCTCCTCGCTCTTGCCATTGGCGCCGGCAGCTTGTGGGGAGGCCTGGAGTTGGACTGAGGAAGAAGATGAACAAAAGCGCCAGGGGCGCGCCTCGCTTTTATAGCCGCGGCGGCACCTCTGTCAGGCGTCTCCTCGTTTCTTCCGTCACTGGGAATCGAGGGGGCCATCGCAGTTACTCCCCCGAGCGGAGTAACTCCAAGACCTTCAAGGCCATCAATGAAGCAGAGCAAGGAAGACCAGGTGCCCGGGGACCCACTTTGACCTATCGTTAGGCCATAGCCCCGGCAGCTGCAGCAAGAGCCGTCGGGACCATGCCCGGGGACTACTGTCGCAGCAGTGGAACATGGGGTTCCCTGGTGCTGCCAAAGTAGGTCCACCCCATGTGGGCCCAAGGTGAAGATGAACAAGACCAAGACTCAAGTCAAGCTGGCGGGTTCATCGTCGGGACACGCAAGGCCTACGTCGACAAAGGGCTCCGGTCCTGGGGACCTGCCGGGTCCCCGAATCAAAAGCAAGAAGGCCAGGAAGGACCCCAGAGCCCGAGTTCCCGACAGGAGGCCAGGCTCCCTCTCGGGTACTTCCCCACGTCCCTGTGGATAAGCTCTCCACCTCACCTCAGAAGACTTGGGAAGCAAGGCAAAGCAGCGCGGGCGGGAAGCACAGCTCGTGGTGGTGTCAGCTCCTGTCCACCCCAAGGCGGACGCTCCCACCTAACCCAAAGGAGACGCTAGGCTGAGGAGAGGCCACATCTCCTCCTAAACTAGATGAGGAGGGTCCTTCACCCCGAAGGTCCCTCATGCCCCTCACGTGACCCTGTGGCAACCCCTTAGCCTATAAAAAGAGGACCAAGGCACGGAGAGGAGGGAAAGAAAGGGAGGAAGGAAGAAGAACAAGATCGGACTAAGGCACAAGTCCATCCAGAGCAAGACTAGACTAGGGCTGCGAAGGTAGAGGGAAAGGTGATCTCCTCCGGGTCAGGATCTGTCCTTCTTCTACCTCCAGCCAAAACCCTTCCGGGTACCCCGTCCGGGAGGTTCCATTGTAAGCCACACTATGAAGAACCCATCTATCCAGACATGCAGGAGTAGGGATTTTAGCCTCCGGGCGGCCTGAATCTGGGTAGCTCCTTGTGTCCCTTTGGTTGCATGCTTTGATCGTGGAGAGGAGAGCTTGATCTAGACTCCGCCCGAGAAGACGATTCTCAGCCTCCTTCGCGCCTCGTGCCGAACCTAAAAGGGGGTATCCTATACTCCCGGTGTCCGTGCATCGAGACACGACGGCGCCTTCAGGCGACGTAAGTCAGCCCGGTCGCCTGAAGCACTTGCTTCATGGGCCATTTTTTGTGCATCCCAAAAGAAAACCACAGATTTTGTTTTCTCTTTTCACGTTCTTAACATCTTTTTTTAACCTGAACAAATTTCAAATTCGAAATTGAAGAATTTTCAAAATCTGAATGTTTTTAGTTTGAACAATTTTCAAATTAAAATTCTGAAATTTTTCTAAATTTGAACAAATTTCACTTTTAAACATTTTTCAAAAAATACTTAAAGCTTTCTAAATCTAGACGTTTCTCGTAATCTGAACAATTTTATCGAATATGACGAAATTTCAAAGGTATGAACAATTTTTAAATATGAACAATTTTTATTTGATTTTTTAAAATATGAATAATTTTTTGATTCGAACAATTGTCGAATTCGAAAATTTCAAAAATAAAAACGATGAACAATTTTTTAGTATGAACAAATTTTTTATTTGAACAATTTTCGAATTTGAACATTTATAAAAAGAAAACGATTTACAATTTTTAAATCTGAACAAATTTTTAATTTGAACTTTTTGAATCTGAATTTTTCTTAAGAAAAACGAAAAGAAGAAAAGAAAAGGAATACAGAAAAAAACGAAAACTGAAAACGAAAACGAAAAAAAAACAGAGAAGAAAGGGAAAGAAAAACAGCTGACGGGCTGGCCCATCCGCGCCTCCCTTCAGGCGACGCGCATCGCCTGCGGGTGATGTATAGGGTTTTCCATTGTCTCTAGCCCTTTCTCTTTTAGGTCAGCCCCACATGGGTTTGGGCCTTATGGGCCAAAGTGAATAACGCTTCAACAGATATGCATGTGGAACAATAGAATCGTTGTATAATATACATATCGATCTCAATCTTAGCAAACTACCAGTAGGTGGCATCGACCCTTGCCCGAAGCCTTTGATGATTAAAACGATTGAGTTTGTTCTTTTCTTTTTCTTTTTCCCTTTTTTGGGGATGATCGCCAAGTTAACTATGAGCTGATACGTGCTTCCGCCCGTCTGGCTCGCCGGCCTGGGCCGCCAACATCATACATACGGTGGCCGCCAGTGTACCTGCCACGGCAAAGATTCTGCAAAGTGCAAACAACGGAAGGAACAACTCACTAAACCATGCAAACTTACCTACTGCTTCGGAAGACAGCCTACCACATGCAGGCATGGGGTCAGTCCCTGCTCTATAAATTTCTTCGGCGCCAATTCAGCAGCAGCAGCAGTTCAAGCTTCCCCTGATTAGCTTTGGCAGATGGCGTCGAGGGCTGTGGTGGTGGCGCTGCTGCTCGCGGCGACGGCGGCGTCGTGCGCGCGGGCGCAGCTGCACGAGAAGTTCTACAGCGAGACGTGCCCCAGCGTGGAGGACGTGGTCCGGAAGGAGATGGTGAGGGCGCTCTCCTCGCGCCCAGCCTCGCAGGCCGCTGCTCAGGATGCACTTCCACGACTGCTTTGTCAGGGTAAGTTACTTTCATTGCAGAACTCAGTGGTTGGATCGACTGTTCTTGTGCAGTGGCCTGACCAGTGAGAATTAATGGGCGAATGCAGGGGTGCGACGGCTCGGTTCTGCTAGACTCCGCGAACAAGACGGCGGAGAAGGACGCGTTGCCCAACCAGACGCTGCGGGGCTTCGACTTCATCGAGAGGGTGAAGGCCGCCGTGGAGAAGGCTTGCCCTGACACCGTCTCCTGCGCGGACGTGCTCGCCCTCATTGCCAGGGACGCCGTGTGGCTGGTGAGTAATTATAAGTACTCCGCAATGTTGCTGATGGCAGTACGTGTGGAACCAACATTCTCTGTGGTGTTCCTTGTTTTTCAGAGCAAGGGGCCATTCTGGGAAGTTCCTTTGGGCCGGCGAGATGGCAGCGTGTCCATCTCCAACGACACCGACGCGCTGCCCCCTCCGACCGCCAACATCACCGAGCTCACCCAGCTATTCGCCGCCGTGAACCTTGACATCAAGGACCTGGTTGTCCTCTCAGGTAATAATTCACAACAGCATTTCCACCTTAGCCCCCCACACTGGTTGCAGACTTGCAGTTGCAGCAATGCAAAATTCTTCAGTTCACTAATGTTCTCGTGGGCACGAATGCTCTGACTCTGCTGCTTCAGCCGCGCACACGATTGGCACGTCGCACTGCTTCTCCTTCTCCGACCGGCTCTACAACTTCACCGGCCAGGACAACGCCAGCGACATCGACCCCACATTGGAACCTTTCTACATGGCGAAGCTGAAGAGCAAGTGCGCCAGCTTCAACGACAACACCACGCTCGTGGAGATGGACCCGGGAGCTTCAAGACCTTCGACCTCGGCTACTTCAAGCTCGTCAGCAAGCGGAGGAGCCTCTTCCACTCCGACGGCGCCCTCCTCACCAACGGTTTCACCCGCGCCTACATCCTGCGCCACGCCACCGGCGCCTTCAAGGAGGAGTTCTTCAAGGACTTCGCCGCCTCCATGGTCAAGATGGGCAACGCCGACGTGCTCACCGGCAGCCAGGGCGAGATCAGGAAGAAGTGCTCCGTGGTTAACCACTAGCTAATTAGCGAACGAAGTACGGGTTGGCCGTTGGCACGCTTTTTGATTGATCTGTTGCCATCTTTTTTTCTGTGTAGATTACTGTATGACTGTTGCTTCTTTTCTCTCCCCAGTTGTTTTCTTGATTGATTCATTGTTTCGTTACAGCCATGTAAAGCTTCCACCAACAACTCATTATTTATAAAATGTTGTTTTTTCCTTACAGTATATATAATTTGCTGGAGTACATCTGCCTTTGCATGATTAGTACATAGATGCAATCATGCAATTGCCAATTTGCCATGCAATGATTCAGTAACACAGTTCAGCACATCACATGCATTTGCCTATCTGGGACACCCTGATCTGCTGTTGACGACTATATAATTGATGAACCAACGTACACTGGTCAAGAATGGACTCATTATTATTATTTATTTATTTGACAGGAATGGACTCATTATTGATGCAGGCATGACCTGTGTTTTTCCAGAGCAACCATCTGATCTGATGTGTTCCTCGGTGTCAGCAGCCCCACGCATTCTCATTTCTCTGGCACTTTTTTTTTTCGAACCTCGGCAATGCCTTTGATTGATAAAGTCGAAAAGAGTTGGACAGTTTATAAGGGAAACGGCGAAAACCATACAACAACACACCACACTGGCCCCAAGGCCACGTCCCAGAAACGAGTCGACGACCATGTCGCCCTAGCAAACCATAGCCGACACCAACACGGCGGAGGCGACCTCAACGCAAGAAGAAACCCGGAGCCGCCGCTCCGACATCCACGCCGGCCCCTAGGCCGCGCCCCAAACGAGTCGACGACCATGTTGCCCTAACAACCATAGCCGACACCAAACACAGCGGAGACAACCTCAACGCAAGACGAAACCCGGAGCCGCCGCTCCGACATCCACGCCAGCCCCAGGGCCGCGCACCACCGAGCCGAAGACGAAAACGCCGACGCCAGCCACCATCACTCCACAGATCCCACTGGCCGATGGAACATCCAAGGCGAGGCCCCAAGAGGCAAGCGACGCAAGAGCGCCGCCCTCGCCCGATCCCACACAGGATCTAGGGTTTCCCCCGGAGAACCCGGGCGGAGAAGCGAGAGCACCGCCACGACGACGCCTCCAAGAAGGACACGGCGCCAGATGGCGTCGCCGTCGTCGGTCCTGACCGACAGCCAGGGCAAGGCTTTCGCCCGGCGATGTGTCGCAAACACCGCACCCGCCCTCGAGGACCGGCCGGACCACCATCTCCATCCCGCACGCAGACCGCCAGCCCCACGCGCCCGACGATCTGAGGCCACGAACGGAACTAGGCGCCGGGGCCTAGATCCGCCTCTCGCGGAGCCTCCTCCTAGCTCGGCGAGATACGAAGGCCACCATCCGGGGCCGCCGCCCCGGCATCCGGGTGCCACGTCCAGCCGAAAAGACCGACTGGCACCCCCACGGCAGAGCCGACGGACACGACATCGCGATGTCCTTCGTCGAAGCCGGCGAACTGAGTAGCAAGGCTCAACACATCCAACGCACCGCCACGCCTAGGCTCCCCGCCGCCGCGACGAAAGCCGCTGTCCGGATCATCACCACTGCTCTAGACCGAGCAGCCGCCACCGCGCCCGAATCGGAGACCACCACCACCGCAGAACTCCACCACACCCACCAACCCGATACTACCAGAGAACTCGGCGAGAGCCAAGTCCAAGGCAGCCGTGCCCACTGGCCGACCTCCCCAGAGCGGAGGAGGACGCCGCCGCCGCAGCCGGGACCGCCACCTCGGCGCACCGCGACCGCCCGCCAGCACCATCGCCGGCCGCAGCCCGCGAGAGCCCATCGGGCCCTCCGAAGCCCACGGCCAGAGCAGGAGCGGCCGCAGCGACGAGCCCCGCCCCGCGACCCTGGAAGCGTGCCGAAGACCTCCTCCGCCGCGACGAGCCAGGGAGCCTTCCCGGAGCCAAACGCCGCCCTGCACCACCGGAGTCGCCGCCGCCGACGCGAGGGCCGGGAGCCAGGGACCTCCCCAACGCCGCCCTCTGGAAGCGGAGGGGCCCGCCGCCACCGCGGCTAGGGCCGGCGGCAGCGGCGGCGGAGGAGGACGACGGGGGGCGGCGGCGGCGGCTGCTAGGGTTTGCCCCCCGGGTCGCCACACGAGGGGCGACACGGGGTCGGAGGAGAACTGTTTCAACCAAGAGTAGCGTGCCATTTCTCTGGCACTAAGCACTTCAGAGCCGGCGTGCAGACTGATCTCTGGATGTTAGTACAAAAGGGACACATTTTTTTAAGAACGTGTTCAAAGATAGTAGAGTTTAAATTTTAAAAAACTAATTCATCTTATAAGAAGAAATATAGGGAGAATTAACTTTTACAAGAATCACCGTGGCTTCTTGTGTCATGTGTAGGATCCTTGTCACAAATAGCATCAAATTATGTGCTAGAGCGCTCAGAGCAAGTATAATTAGGTGATTTAAACATGTTTTAAGGATTTAAATAATCTATTTTTTTATGAGTTGGAGAAGAGAAAAAAGCAGAGAGAAGACAAAATGTCCGTCAATTAAATACAGGTGCTTCGAACAGTTTGTGAGAGTATTAGGAGGACCAAATATTTGATGAAGTAGTACATGTTAACTGTTAGGTTGACTATAGATAACATAACGGTAAGTTGCAGTCAGTAGTTAGCTATACGGGGAAACTTTTTGAACATTCAATTTATTTGTTTGAGCGTACTTTCTTGTACGCAGGGGTGGAGCTCCGCTTAGGTCAAGATAAGGAAGCCGGCCTACCATCATTTTTTGCCAAATATTTCATATATATATAAGCATTTTCTTATTGGTATACGATTTTCGCTATTTTGCTCGTTTGGGAGGTGGGGGAGAAAAAAAAGCCAAATTGGCATGTTAGGAGTTTCCTCAGCTAGGCCTTCCTGGCCATGGGTGGGCACTGATAGAAATCCCAATTTAGCAAGGGGTCAAATTATTGTCAGTTATTTTACTTCACCATTAATCGACGGTCCACCATCATATATCTCCCATTAAGTATGCTTGGTCGACCATTACTCTAAGATTTGACGGCATAATGGGGTATTATATTTAGCCATGTTAAAAGGTATAAGGTCACCCGCATCCACCTAGTAGTCAAGCTTGGGTTTTTCTCAGGCAGCCTCAATTTAAATTTGTTGTTATCACCATTGGACCAACTGATTATACTTAAAATCATATAAATATTAACGTGTCTAGGAAATCGTATTCTTTGTATATATTGTGTGTGTGTGTAGAGTTCGTCTGACCTCATTTCATTTTTTTCCCTTTGCCACTGTGTTTTTTTCTTCTTCTTTTTTTTTGAGGGAAAGTCATCCTGCTTGTATCTTATCAGTACAAAGAATTTGCATCTGAAGCATTCGACGAAATGAAACAGGCCGGACGGCGCTCGTGGTGGAAAATAGTTATGGGCTTTATGCTAAAGTATGGGGAGCTCGTGGCATTTCCTATACATCGACCAGGTCGATGATAAGAAACGAATCGCACACCCCGGCTGCAGAGGAGAGGCGCGAGTGGGTCTGGCCCAGTTTGTCGACGGAGGAGGCGCGACGGCGGCGGGCGCAGAAGGAGACGGCGGCGTGGCGAGGGGAAGGAAGGGGAGGGGAGGTTGCCGGCGCCGGAGACGAGTCAGCGGCGGGCGGGCGACGCGGCTGGCCGCGGCGGCCGACGGCGACGACGAGCCTGGAGCGAGCCGGAACCGCCGGAGACGCGGCTGGCCGCGGCGGAGGCGGTGGAGGCGAGCAAGGAAACTTATCTTGGGGGGTGGGGTGCCGGCGCGGAGAGAAGACTTGGCCGGCGGTGGGGGGTTTAGAGGGAAGGTCAGGCGGCGGCGGACCGGCGGTGTGTGGCGGTTGGAGGAGGGCGGGGCGCGGAGGCGGCATGGTAGCGGCGCCGAGCGCGGGAGGCAGGAGTAGGCGGCCTAGCGGCGGCGGCGGGCGGTTCGAAGGCGGAGAAGAAGAAGGTGGAGAAGGTGGAGGAGGTGGCGGCGGAGCCGAACGAAGACGGGGAAGAAGAAGGGTGTGCGACCCGTGCTTAGCGTCGCACGGGTCGACACACAGGCGCACCCGTAGCTCGTGCTGACCCCGTCTAGTCCACAACTTGAGGCCCTTTTTGCAACCGACCAATAGGCATAATAGCATGACCGGCCCACGAAGCGGTTTAGCATTTTTTAGCTCACTCGTAAGTCTGACTCTGAGCTACTGCTCCACTCCCGAAAGACCATCCGGCGTCAGATGACGACACGCGCACGTACGCTACGCGCGACACGTCCGTCCGTGCAGGGAGCCGAAACCGCTCAACGGATCGGTCGTACCCGCCCGACGCCGACGAGCATTCGTGTCCAGCTCCAGCCGACGCGCGCAGCCGCACCAACCAACCAACCAGCCTGCCAGCCAATCCCTCCAACCGAAGCAAAGCAACCCGGAGATGGTGTCGGTCATACTCACCACCCATCCCGTCACCCTCGTCCGTGTCACACAGAGTCCGAAAACCACAGCGCAACCATACTCTTTCACCTTTGCCCCGGCCGTGATCTCACCATCCGGCGCTCCTACAATCCATTCGCCATTTCGCTTCCACCCACCCCTAGCTAGCTCCCCGGTCCCTGAATCCTGATCACTGCCCGTCGATCGTCTCCTTCCTTGATGTCCAGGGGCCGGGAGCGGCCGCGGCACCTGCTGCTTGCTCTGGCCCTGGCGGCGGCGGCGAGCTTCCTGGCATGCCCGTCGTCGGAGGCGGCGCTGGTGTTCGGGTTCTACAATGCGACGTGCCCGATCGCGGAGGGCGTGGTGTTCGCGGAGATGCGCGCCATCCTGCAGGAGGACGCCACGCTCGCGCCCTCCCTGCTCCGGATGCACTACCACGAGTGCTTCGTCCAGGGCTGCGACGGCTCCGTCATGCTCAGGTCCAGGCGAGGCACCGCGGAGCGGGACGCCACCCCGAACCGGAGCATGCGGGGCTACGACGCCATCGAGAGGATCAAGGCCAAGCTCGAGATGCTCTGCCCGCGCACCGTCTCCTGCGCCGACATCATCGCCATGGCGGCCAGAGACGCCGTGCACCTGGTATGTAGACACTAGACACCCAGCCACGAGAAGCTCGATCGTCCTCTGGAGCCTACCTATACCGTGCCTGATAAATTCGCTGAATGTTTTGTTCTGTCCGCAGAGCGAGGGCCCGTGGTACGAGGTGGAGACCGGGAGGCGGGACGGCAACGTCACCGTGGCCGACTACGCCGCCAACGACCTGGCGCCGCCGGACTCCAACATCGTCGACGTCAAGACCTTCTTCAGCGTCAAGTCGCTCAACTCTAAGGACATCGCAGTCCTCTTCGGTACCTACACCTTCACGCTCACTCTCTCTCGTCCACCTTTCCCTTCGCTTCACGCGGGGATGACAACAACAGCTTAATTAACAACTTAATGGCCGCCGTGCCGTGCGCCGTGAACTCCTCCAATCAACAGGTTCCCACAGCATCGGGACATCCCACTGCGCGGCATTCCAGAAGCGGCTATACAACTTCACCGGCGCCATGGACCAGGACCCGTCCTCGACGCCGGCTACGCCAGGAAGCTCAAGAAGCTCTGCCCGCGCGCCGGCGCACGGGGCAGGACCAAGGTGCCCATCGACCCGGGAGCGGCTTCACATTCGACCTCAGCTACTACCGGCACGTGCTCGAGACGGGAGGGCTATTCCAGTCCGACGGCAGCCTCCTCGAGGACGCCGTCACCAGGGGCTATGTCGAGAAGATGGCCAACGCGTCGTCGCCCGACGAGTACTACAAGGACTTTGCGGCGGCGATGGTCAAGATGGGGCGCACCGACGTGCTCGATGACCATACGGGGAGGTCAGGGCCACCTGTGGCGTTTTTGTTGACTAACCATGTTCAGGGTTGCACCTGCGCCAATGCACTGATTTGACTGTATATGGATCTCTGTTTATATGTGTTCGGATGCTCAGATTAAAAGAGGTACACAGACAATTGCACAGGTTCATGGTTTGCCCATGCTACCAAGATGTGGCGATGCATCATCCATACTTCCGTCATTGTCAGTCAAACATGAGTGTCCGTACAGTGCATGACCGTCGTTTGGTCACGAATTGAAGGCTCGTGCACATAGCTAGTTAGTCGACAGGTAGTTTGACGAACCACTCTGTTTGGTCAACCACAATTGGGTCACCAAATCTGGGCAGAGCACACCAAAACACCAAAAGCAAAATACCAGAAACTACGGCAAAACAAGTTAAAATGTCTGGTGCACATATTTCATTCCAGATAACAAAAAAATCCAGTAAATCATCTTCCTATCAGAAATTTTCATTTTAAATGTGCCCCTAGAGATTTCCGTTGCAAAGCACAGGCTTATCCTTGCAAACTCGCAAAGCTTTAGAAAGAGACAGACTAGTACAGTTCAGCGAAATTGTTCTTTCTTTTGTTTAACTTCAGTTTTAGAAATTGCACCTATTGTGAAATGAAAAACCTGTAAGTAAGAACTGAATATTTCTGAGACTACACATGCCGAGAAGAACACTTGGACACACTAATGCACACGTTGTTATTTTTTACCCCATATGTATATCCCAGATGCTATTACTGCACTTATTGCTCCCACGGATGCCAAAATTTTCATCTTCGAAGCACCTTGCCTAGTCACTGGTAACTCCAGTAAACTTTGTACCTGCAAGATAATTTGATAATTGAAGTGAACATTACAAAAATAAATTGTTTTTACTGACGATTAAGCACAAAATAACCATACAAAAAATTGAAATTAACAATGAATTTCTAGTTCGTAAAAGTATAATGGACATAACATTTTTGTAGAAAAGAATCTCACCTCAATTGGCTGTTGCCAATTTTTCTTTATTCCAGAAACGTGCCCTTTACCCACGACTGCCACCACTGAAGAATGTTCCCTTGCTACCTTCAACAATTTGGAAGACATGTACCTAGAAAAAAAATCAACAATTAAAGCTCAACCATAATTGTAAGATCTGAGAATGACAACACAAACGCTTTATAAAAATTAAAGTAACTTTCAAGCAACTCACATATCACGTTCGTGTAGAAGGGTCTCCATCAGACTAGGAAATGCCTTACTCATCTCTTGAATAACAAGTGTTAGCATGTCAACATCATCCATATCCTTTAACTGGATAAACAAGCATTAGCGTTGATATGTGAATACACTGAAGCAATGATTTCTTGTATATTTATCTAAAGCCTCAATAGTACATTGCCGTATTAACTCTTGCAACAGGACACCAGAGAGCATTTACATCAACGAAGGAAATATAATAGAACTGTTCATTGTAAGAAATAGAGTATATCACAGAAGACAGCATACCATTTTATTAAGATCCTCCGGGCTTGGTAAAAATAAGGACTGGGAAAACAATATAATAAAGAAATTTGGCTCTGTGCCACAATGACATTTTCCCCAAGTTCTCCTCAAAGTAATCTTCAAAAAAAAGGAACAACGAAAAATTGGCATGAGTTAACTATTGACGAATCTGCTACTTAATCTGCAAAAATTCTGAACGAGACAGGAAGTTCAAAAGCATAAGGCAATATGACATTCTGCATCTAAACACCCCTTGAGTCCTGAACTAGGGTTCTATGAATGGAGAAATTTCCATGAAAAAAAAAGGAGCAAGGGGCACCAAGCACATAAATGTGATCATTATTTTGACTCGATATATATTTTCAGATATCAAAAGTTTTATCATTATAATTACATTGGTCCCAGTTCTCATACAGTCATACTAATGAAATCTAAAAACCCATAGGGCACCAAGCACATAAATGTGATAATTATTTTGACTCGATATCTATTTTTCAGATATCAAAAGTTTTATCAGTACAATTACGTTGGTCTCAGTTCTCATACTAATAAAATCTAAAAATGTCAATGAGACATGATAATCAGAAATAAGACTGGTTCATTTGAATTGTTGAAACAAATTGTCCACATTAGTTGAATTAGATTCACAAAAAAAACAGCAACAGAAGTTGAATACAGTTATACAATGTGAACCTTAAATCTGCCAAGTCAGTCAACTACTACTCCCTCCGTTTTTTAATATAAGATGTTTTAGGTGGTACACATGTTGTCTACATGCACACTAAAATGAGTGAACATGCACACAAAAATGTGTCTACATACATTTGTGTGCATATGCATGTGGACAAAAGCTAAAACATCTTCTATTAAAAACGGAGGGAAGTACTTAGCAATGTCGATCCTTCCATGTAATTTGTTTCATCTAGTACCCTTCTGAATGAAAAAAAAAAACTCTACCACTATGCTGTATACCTGGACAGGGCGATCTCAAGGATAACTTTCCAGCCATAATTCATTGCTTCCTCAAACGCCACCCGAAACTCAGCTCCAGGTAACACATCAAGCTGGCTAGCAACCTTGGGTGCCAAAAGCAACATCAACATCAGCAACCATGAAAAATAGTTAGAACAGTAGTGACTACGCAACAGAATCCACACATACCTTCGCAAGAAACCAGCTATACAGAATCCCAAAAGTGTTCATCTTCTTCTTCTTCCACATGTCAATCATCTCGTTCATGGTAGGCACTATGAAAATAATAGATTGAGTGATGAACAGGAAGAAGATGACACTCTGCGACAGAGCATGTCAGCTTGGAAGTAACATCTTAAACAACCAAAGCCATCTGATTAGATGATACAAATAAGTGCAATATTATATGTTAAATGCACGGAATTAGAAGAAGGGTCTGTTATAACAATATACTAAGAGAACAACTAGGTGTGCATCAACAAGCACAGGTATCCAACCTTGCAATTACTTATAATCCAGCCAAGATACACCATAAATATGATTTGTCTAACAGTACTTGGCATTATGGTGTATCCATGCGAATATGCAATGTCCCATCAACAGTTCGAAGCTCATTTTGTCGTTTCACTTAAGTAGGCCGAATTATGAGCAAGGCTTTGTTATCTGTTTAATTCAAGAACTTCTGAACAATGTCCTCTTGGGCAAGTTCAATCACGTTTTCTAATCTGCCTAATTATTAGAGATATCCACAGGAGAATTTTCTATTGAGATTATTTTGTGAACCGAAGCTATATTAAGTGGTCTTTAATAGCCATGTGACGAGAAAAAGATCATGGCACAACAAAATCAGCATTCTTATAGTGTGTCTGGTAAATCAGTTTCAACCTTTTCATTTCCACAAGTACAATAGCTTCAAGCGGCAATGATTATAGGAAAAACATTTTATTTCATCATGTAGTGTCTAACAGGTGTCGAATGTTCATACCTGAAGGTTTTGTGGGTGTCAGAATGGAAACCCTGCTGGAACAGAGTTCCAAGAAAACAACCTGCATTTGCAAAATGGATCCAAAGAAATTAGTGGAAAATCTCCCGGATCAGTTACAAAACAGAAAACACTCTAAAGCAGGCGCCAACCTGCCCAAATGATACAACAATTGGTGAAATTTGATGATCAGTAAAGAAAGGAAGAAACCTGGGGTTTCAGGTAGTTGATGACGGCTTTCACTTGATCACAAGATTCCTACAATGAATTCGACAGGTTAATTATCAATGCATAATAGTCATAACGACTGATGTGGTCCATTTGCAAGACAATGCGCGTTCAAATCAAACCACAGGGTACCACAGTACTCATGACTTACTAACGGCCTCGCTGTAACACACACTGACATATACTTAGTATAACTTAGAGGATGGCATGCAGATACAAGTCCCCAGAGTTTTACAGTTCAATTTCATCCAATTAGACTCCTCCAAATCTTAAATGGACAGTACTCCAAAAGTAAATTAACCCGAAACTGAAACAAATGCAAACACATTGCAGTTTCCAGACCCAATGCAGAATGCACAACGAGAGAACTACAACTAAAACAAACGCGTAACGAACTCCTCTGTCTCATGTCTTCCCACACAGCCCAGATGAATGGAAAAACAGCAACCCACGCTCGAAATCGAGGATACCTGCGAAACATGGGCGGTGCCGACGATGTAGACGCGGCAGGTGGAGTCCTCCCCCGCCTCCATGGCCTCGGTCGACGTGACGCACTCGAGGCACACCACGCCCCTGGCGAGCTCCTCGGGCAGCTCCCGCGGCTCGTCGCCCGCCGCCGCCACCCCGGGCTCACTCTCGGCCTCCGCGTCCGCGTACTCCGAGTCGTCCGCGTATCCGTTAGTCTCGGCGTCGGCATAGGCTGGCGGGGCCGGATCCATCAGCACGACGCGAAGCGCCGGGTCGCGGTCGGGGGCAGGGTTTGCGCGGGGCGGACGGAGATTGGCGGTCGGCGGCGGGTCCGGGAGGAGGAGGCGGTGGATCGGCGAGCCGATTTGGGGATAGCTCGTCGTGGGAGAAAATGACAAAAAACCACCACAATTGAACACAAGTGACGATGAGCTACCATCTTTGGGCTTTTTGACACATAAATACCACTATTGAGGCCTCTCGTGGTTAGACTTCTAATCATTTTCAACCCACCAATCAGATCTACGTGGCAAAAAAGAAAAGAAAAGAAAGAGCAAGGGGAAGAGAGAGAACGGCCTGGTCAACGCACGCAGGGGGAGAGAGAGAACGCGCTCTCCACCCGGCTTGATGCCGCCGCCGGCCGGGCACACGTCGTCCTTGCTCGCCGATGGCCGGGCACCCTCCTCTAGCTCGCCGCCGTCCCCCTAGTTTTCGCTGCCCCCGACGCTGTCCTCCGTCTTGACGTCCTCGGTGTCGTAGAAGAGCCGCAGCGGCGCGGCGCGCGCGTGGCCGCAGGCGTGGGCGTTCTCCGCTGGCTCCCCACCCTCCACCTCCCGCCTCTGCTCCCTCCGGCGCCGCGCGCGACCCTCCCCGACCTCTGCACACCCCGGCCCCTTTGCACCTCTTCGTCCGCCTCCTCTCGTCCTGCCCTCCGCTCCCCGCTGACAAGGCCAGCGGCCAAGGCGGCACGGGCACGGCCTCGGGGCGGCCTCGGGCGGGCACGGCCAGGGCAGCGTGGGTGGCCTCGGGCGGGCGCGGCCAGGGCGGCTCGGGCGCGGGCACGGCCTCGGGCGGCCAGGGCGGCCGCCGCACTTGACCCCGTCCTCCTGCTTCACCTGGGCTTGCTTCAGGTCGTTCCGGTCGAGCGGCCCGCCGCCGGCCTCCGACCGCGATGCAGCGCCTTGTGCTCCTTGCTCGTCGCTGTACGGCTCCGCCTCTACCACCGGCGACGCCCCGAGTGCGGGTGAGGCCATGGCGCGGGCTCCGGCGAGCCGCGGCCAGGCGCGGGCGCCCCCCGGCCGAACGCGGGCACGGGCGAGCCAAGGCCAGGCGCGGGTGCGGAGCCGGTGGTCGCGCGGAGCTGGCGCGGAGCCGGTGCTAGCTTCGCCATCCAGCGTTATAGAAGAAAAAAAAGAAAATGGAAAAGATATTGTTGACTTGCTTTTTTTTGCCACGTAGACACCAATTGTCAGAAAACGTGTTAGAATGCTTAAATCGACGGATTAGTGCTCTGCGTCACACCATGGCCTCAATAGTGGTATTTATATGTCGACAAATCCTAAGGTGGTGGTTCATCGTCGCCTTGTGTTCAATTGTAGTGGTTTTTTGTCATTTTCTCTCGTCGTGGAGAGGGCGGGAGATGGGCCTATGACGTGGCCGACGTCGGTGGAGCGGCTGGGATCGCGTGGACCGGCGTCGCGGGCAGGATCTCGGCCGTCCGATCCACGCGCGACCGGCGGACGTGGCGTCGCCTCGCTGGCACGCTTTATTGTTCGTTGCTGCGCTCGCGCGTCGTCCTCATTCGAGCTCGAAAATTAAAGAAGGGCTTTCTGCTGGTTCGGATCACGTTTTTTTTTGAACGGTTAGGATCACCTTGGAATCATGGAGAACCGTGAGAGAGATCGAGACTGGAGCTACTCGATCGGTTCACTATCAGTCACCCGACCGCATCAGCTCATGCCACAATATAATCTCAAAAAAAAAAAAAAAAAAGCTCATGCCACAATATTTTCCTCCTCGGCTCAATGACACAAAGTTCTTCTATTGCCTCATCATTGCCTCATTGGCCTTAGAGCGTGACGTCCCAAAACATTCTACTGTATATTCGTTTGTCCCCATTCCCCACGCACTTAAACGGGTTGATCTTTTTTTTAAACATCACAAAACGTTAAACGGAGGTTAAACTTAACTAGATTTAAACAATACGTAGTTTTAATGTAAACATAAACTAGGTTTATGTCGGGAGTTCGAGCAAGATAGGGGCGGTCTACATCGAAGCTTGATTGGCCTCCGCGATGTCCGGCCATTATGTGTTGCCGTCGAGCTCCCGCTTGAGGGGCGGCGCCGGCATCGGCTTGACGTCATCCTCTTCAGACTTCACCGCCGCCTCCAATCGATGGAGTCGTCGGAGTTCTCTGGATCCGGCGTGAAGAAGACGGTTCATCCCAACGCGCGGGGCATCCTCCAAGCCCAGCCACCCATACTTGGGCTCAGGCTTATGAACGCGTCTAGCGGGTGCACCGTTTCCCAAGGTAGTGGAAGCTTGGGCTCAAATTTGGCGTCATTGCTCCGTCGCGTTCTGCCGTTTTAGCGGAAAGCCTCGACAGATGGTTTGCCGATCGACTTTGTGCTCTTGCAGCAATAGCTCGTCCCAAAATGTGTATTAGGGGGTCTGCCCGTGGAATTGTGGGCTAGTCCGCCCGACGTCGGGTGACCTCGGAGGCGTGTGCGACGGTGGCACAGGATCCTCTTTCGGTTGAGGTGTTATCCTTTCGAGAATCGGCAGTCCAGGACGCGTGGACTCCGGTGGTAGCCAAATCATGGGCCATCCTCGTGTCCACGGACCTCCGACCAAATATGGTGTGGCTCGAACCGGCCTATGTGTCGTGCCTCAACATTTTCGCGGCGGTGGCTGGCAATGGATGTGGCAACTGATTTATGCGGCGACTGAAAAGGTGATGGCTAGAGAGTGGAGGTAGAAAGGTGGCGACCCTAGCGGATATGAATATACATGAGCGTGGTAGGTGGTGTAGGTAGAGCGGCGAGGGTGTTGGTGTTTAAAGTCCCACTCGGTGCTAACGGGTGGGCCCTTGTCCGACGTTGGGGCCCTTCGGAATGTCCGGATAAAATGGAGGCGCAAAACATCCGGAAATCAAGACCATAAACTAAATCAATCTTGTAAACCTATATCGTTTGAGCTCCTACATAGCACGCAGGCGTCCCGAGACAAAGGAAAGGATTTAACAAAGTTTTATAATTTCTACCGATTATGGAGATTAATTGCTGCAAATCAAATGACAGATGAGGAGCTAATTGCGAGCTCCATAAGAAGAGTACTGTTTAGACATTTCTGCCGACGGACTTCTGTGTCCGTCCTCACTTCGTCAGAGCATCACTCATGTGATTTTCGTGGTGCCATTAACTCATTAATGGCATGAGCGCATCAAACGGTGGTCTCATCCTCTCGATGTTGGCTCGTTGTGCTTGCAACAAGGGAACTGGAATTTGACACAGAAGGTGGGGTCCAAATCGTACAGGTGAACACTTAACTTGGCTGCTAGTCTTCCCTGTGAATACCTTACATCTTCTATATTAATGTTGTGCTTGATATATTTTAAATGTTTAATTTTATGCATAACTTCTAATTTGAAAATGTTATAAACGATAACAAAGAAATGACGAAGAAAGCGGAAGATCAACCAACGGGGACACGAAATTTAACGTGGAAAACCTCTCCAACAATGGAGGAGAAAAAACCACGGACGCCAGCCAGCAATAGTTCACTATATCGGGTGAGGTTACAAACGCCGGAGATTTACAACGTGCGACTTATCCCAACAGACGGCTTACAAGAGGTATATATGATGGCATAAAACTCTAAGTCGGTTGCAGTCCAACTCGGAAACGATCCCCTCGTCACAAGTTGGCATTTATCAGTATATACGAATTTGGATCATTACAAAATAACAGAAAAACTAACATAAGAATTGTATACGAAAACACATTTAGTGATCCCACGGAGTTGAAATGAGCCTAGTGTGGCCTATTGAAAAGGGTGGTTGGGGCCACCGACTTGTAGTCTAACCGTGACACGAGGTGTCGCATACGACTTGGAACACAAGATACGCAATATATTAACCTGCAATATCTAGAGTAGTTTGTGTCAAGCTCAGGTGACTCAAATACGCTCAGGGGTAGAACCAGCCCCATCGGGTCTAGGAAGCCCCAGTGCGAGGACTCGGCAGCGGAGGCCAGTATGCCTCATCAATTTGGAGTACAAGATAAGTCAAGATTACTTCCCCGGAATCACTGGGATATGATTGTAATAAACTCATATCGGATATAGATTAGTCATACCAATATGTAAACTGAATTAGTCTTGTAACCCTAATCCCCCAACCATGTTTATAACACGGGGAGGGGCCTTCTGATTCGTACTTCATCTTCTTGCACCATTTTCTCAGAGCGAACACCAACACCGAAGCGGAATCATTACCCTCTGGAGAACGCAACCGGGAATAAGAAATAGATGCAGCCATAAAACATGAGTAGCTTTTTTATCTCATTGTAGAGAGCTAGAACATGTATAAATTTCTAGCCGGGTTTTCATAGCTGATGACGACCCTGTTGATAGCGCCCGCGACAACGGTGGCCCTCCAAACAATACATCGGCCCGCCAATAATACGCGGAGAAACGCAGAAGACCGAGATGTTAAGGAGAACCTTGGCCAGATGATGGCAATTGAGCTCCCGAAAAAATTCCAGATCCATCGGCAGGCAGAGCCAATAAGGTCCAGGCCTGATAGCGATGCAGACAAGCAAGAGAAAAGGGACGTCGTCGCCAGATATGAGGTCATGCTCGATGGCCTTGTGGCTACCTGGAATGCAAGTTCATATTCTCATCCTCGCCGTTGTGTCAAAGCGGGGTCATTCCAATTAATTTTCGGACCCGGGGCGAGTTAAATAAATATAATTGCGCTGAACTCTTCTGTTTTTTTAGTTTCTTTTAACATATTATTGTTTTAGCAAATAAATTTTGTATACTGAGTTAGCATTGTTAACTATACAATAAATATTTAATTTTTTATTCATTACATAGTCGTAATGTATATCATTAAAAATATATCTGAGTTATGCAAAAGTTTTTTCCTTTGTGAGATATTGTTCTTAAGAAGATAGAATTCATCCTAAATGTGAAAACAAACAATAATGGATGGCACACAGGTTCCTTGATGTTCTTAGAATTTCTGAATTATATAGTGTATATGTATATTATGGATGTTCTTCTCTATTTTTAGTGTTATGAAATATTTTGGTAGAGATTTCAATGAATACAAACTAGAAAATATCTACATAGATGTGTAGTGTATGGTTATGTAAGAAAATATATAGAAACTTTTGAAATATAAATTTAACAGTGGCCATGATCTTTCTTTACTTGGTAAAATGTGTCTTACAACTTTTTTTAGATAAAAGCTCAAAGAAGCCAGCTTTAAATTAATAAAGCCCAACTTACAACAGATTGTTGGGTTACCAGCTTAAGATTACAAGCTCACAAAAAACAACAGAAGAAACATAAAAAGAGAACAAGACTAAGCTAAAAGAAGCCTGCTTGCTCCACTCGATGAAAGGGCACCATTTTCTGATGATCATGAGGCAGGGTCGAGACTTCGAATAAGGAGCGGTTGTAGAAAGCACCTGACCTCAACGAAACGCACGCACATGAACGCCCAGAACCACATCCGGCCGACGGAACCAAAAGCCTCTCAAGAGCTGGACGATAAAGGAGGGGCAACAATGGCGCCGCCTCCAAGGAGGAAAACGGCGTCTAAAAACATCATCGTCGTTGCAATGGCCAAGGCCTTGCACAACTTTCTTCGGCGCCCACACCACATCCTCGGGAATCGCCGGCCCCGAAAACTCCCATAAGATGGTAACTCAAACCTTAGAAGAAAGCATACCGGTAGATCCCATGGCAAAGCCTCAACCCGATAGACACCCCCTGGTCTCGAAGTTGGCCGCACAGCTAGAAACCCGCCGTCTACAAGAAGGCAAGTAAACATCAAGGAAGAACACCAGAGGCAAAGCAATCCTGAAGAGAGGTCCAACAATAACGAGGGCCAAAAGCACCACTTGAGGCTAGGCAGAGGAGCACACGACGCAGGGTGGGAGAGCTTGACACGAGGTGGGGGATGGTGGCTCTAGGTCAATAGTGCCAGAAACAATGCTTGTACGTCACACGTCAGTTGGGAACCCCAAGAGGAAGGTATGATGAGTGCAGCAGTAAGTTTTCCCTCAGTATGAAACCAAGGTTTAATCGACCAGTAGGAAAACGAGGTTTGCTTCGAAGGTGTTGGTGAAGGAGTGTAGTGCGGCGCAACACCAGGGATTCCGGTGCCAACGTGGAACCTGCACAACACAATCAAATTACTTTGCCCCAACTTAACAGTGAGGTTGTCAATCTCACCGGCTTGCTGAAAACAAAGGGTTAAACGTATCGAATGGAAATGATGTTTGTTTGCATAAAACAGTAGAGAACAATGATTGCAGTAGATTGTATTTCAGATGTAAAAGAATGGACCGGGGTCCACAGTTCACTAGTGGTGTCTCTCCAATAAGATAACTAACATGCTGGGTAAACAAATTACAGCTGGGCAATTGACAATTGATAAGTGCATATAACATGCATGTGTGAGCTGTGGTGTCTACTATGAGATTCATTTGGGCATTACGACAAAGTACATAGACCGCTATCCAGCATGCATCTATGCCTAAATAGTCCACTTTCCGGTTAACATCCGTACCCCTTCCAGTATTAAGTTGCAAGCAACAGACAATTGCATTAAGTAATGTGCGTAATGTAAACAATACATTCATCCTTGAATAAAGCATTGCTGTTTTACCCCTAGTGGCAACAACACATCTACAACCTTAGAACTTGCTGTCACTATCCCAGGTTAAATAGAGGTTGAACCCAACTATCATGCATAAATACCCCCTCTTGGAGTTACAAGTATTCACGTGGCCAAGGCTTCAACAAGTAACGGAGAGCATGCAAGATCACAAATGACATAGACATGATAATATAATATTCAGCTCCACATAGGTATCAATATAAGTCAGATCCCAGCAAACACAACATGTAGCATTACAATAAGATGATCTTGATCATGATAGGCAGCTCACAAGATCTAAACATGATGGCACAAGTGGAGAAGACAACCATCTAGCTACTGCTATGGACCCATAGTCCAAGGATGAACTACTCACGCATCACTCCGGAGGCGGGCATGGCGATGTAGAGCCCTCCGGTGATGATTCCCCTCTCCGGCAGGGTGCCGGGAAGAGCTTCAGAACCCCCCGAGTTAGGGTTGACGACGGCGGCGGCAGCGAATATGTTCTGGATGAAAGGCTCGGTGTTTTAGGGTTTTCGCGTCTCGGGGAATAAATAGGCGAAGGGGCGATGTCGGCGGACCCCCGAGGGGCCCAAACCACAGGCGGCGCGGTGGGCCCCTGCCGCGCCCCTGTGGTTTGGCCACCTCGTGGCTCTTCGTCTCTCCTTCGGACTCCGTGTACGTGCTGGAAAAATAGGGACTGGCCTTTTGTTTCGTGCAATTCCGAGAATATTTCCAGAAGTAACTTTCTGAAACCAAAAACAGCAGAAAACAGGGAACTGGCACTGTGGCATCTTGTTAATAGGTTAGTCCCAGAAAATGCATAAAAGTGATACGAAGTGTATATAAAACATGTAGCAAATGGTATAATATAAGCATGGAACAGCAGAAATTATGGATACGTTGGAGACGTATCAAGCATCCCCAAGCTTAGTTCTACTCGTCCTCGAGTAGGTAAAACGATAACAACAAATAATTTCTGAGGAGACATGCTTTCACACAATCTTGATCAATATATTGCAAGGCTCATGTCATGAATGAAGTGACTCAAAGCAATGATCTATAGTTTGCTAACAAATAGATAAAGAGTAAACAATGAATCATATAAGCAAAAACTTTTCATGAATAGTACTTTCAAGACAAGCATCAAAAAGTTTTGCATAAGAGGTAACTCATAAAGCAATAGATTCAAAGTAAAAGGCATTGAAGCAACACAAAGGATGATTAAGTTTCAGCATTTGCTTTCAACTTGTAACATGTATATCTCATGGATAGTTGTCAACATAAAGCAATATAACAAGTGCAATAAGTAAATATGTAAGAATCAATGCACACAAAGTTGACACAAGTGTTTGCTTCTAAGATAGAAAGGAGTAGGTAAACTGACTCAACATAAAGTAAAAGATAGGCCCTTCGCAGAGGGAAGCAGGGATTAAATCATGTGCTAGAGCTTTTTAAGTTTTCGAAAGCATATAGAGAGCACAAAATAAGTATTTGAGAGGTGTTTGTTGTTGTCAACGAATGGTAGTGGGCACTCTAACCCCCTTGTCAACCAGACTTTCAAAGAGCGGCTCCCATGAAGGACGTTATCTCTACCAGCAAGGTAGATCATCCCTCTTCTCTTTTGTTTACACATGTATTTTAGTTTCTTTATAGATGACACTCCTCCCAACCTTTTGCTTACACAAGCCATGGCTAACCGAATCCTCGGGTGCCTTCCAACATTCACATACCATGGAGGAGTGTCTATTGCAAAATTAAGTTGCTTACTGATAAATCAGGGCAAAACATGTGAAGAGAATTATTAATGAAAGTTGTAATTAATTGGGGCTGGGCACCCCGTTGCCAGCTCTTTTTGCAAATTATTGGATAAGCGGATGTATATGCCACTAGTCCAGGTGAAAGTCTGTCAGAAGTAAATGACAAGATTGAAAGATAAAACACCACATACTTCCTCATGAGCTATAAAACATTGACACAAATAAGGAGTAATAAAGTTTTGAATAGTTTAAAGGTAGCACATGAAATATTTACTTGGAATGGCAGGAAATACCACATAGTAGGTAGGTATGGTGGACACAAATGGCATGGGTTTTGGCTCAAGTTTTGGATGCACGAGAAGCATTCCCTCTCAGTACAGAGTTTAGGCTAGCAAGGTTGTTTGAAGCAAACACAAGTATAAACCGGTACAGCAAGAATCACATAAAAACATATTGCAAGTATTATAAGACTCTACACTGTCTTCCTTGTTGCTCAAACATTTTACCAGAAAATATCTAGACCTTAGAGAGAACAAATATGCATCCCAAGTCTCAACAAGCTCTACGGTAGTTCTCCACTACTAGGCTTTAACTACATGATGCAAGAGCTTAAACATGATCTACTTGAGAGCTCAAAACAATTGCAAAGCATCAAATCAAAACAAGACAATGATCTACAAGAATGCATATGTCTTTTCCAATACCAACTACTACATGTAGCATTTTCTTTCTTCCAAACAAACACCAATAATTTATTTAAACATAAACTCTCCAAATGATAATATAATGCAGCAAGAGAGTATTTATAAACAAGTGCTAACAGCTCGAAGAGATGCATGAAAAACAGGAGCTAAAAGCACTGCAGTAGCTAGTTAAGAATACTCAACAAATATAAGTGAAGAACATGAGTATTCACATGAAAAAGCGGAGCGTGTCTCTCTCCCACACAAGGATTGCTAGGATCCGAATTTATTCAAACAAAAAAAAAACACACAGACGCTCCAAGTAAAGCGCATAAGATGTGAAAGAATTAAAATATAGTTTCACTAGAGATGACCTGATAAGTTTGTTGATGAAGAAGGGGATGCCTTGGGCATCCCCAAGCTTAGACGCTTGAGTCTCTCTGAATATGGTTGGGATGAACCACGGGGGCATCCCCAAGCTTAGGCTTTTCACTCTTCTTGATCACATAATATCACCCTTCTCGCTTGATCCTTGAAAACTTCCTTCACACCAAACTCAAGACAGTTCTCATTAGAGGGTTAGTGCATAATCAAAAATTCTCATATTCTGTAATGATACAATCAATCCCAAAGCTTCTGGACATTAGCTACAGCCACCAATGCTTTGTGGAGCAAAGAAATCCACACAAACACAGTAAAAGAGCGAATGCAAAACAAAAGGCAGAATCTGTCAAAAACAGAACAGTCTGGAATGACGAATTTTTTCGAGGCACTTAAGTTGCTCAGATGGATCTGGCCTAAAATAATGAAAGTTGCGTACATATCTCAGGAATATGCGTGATTTTTCTCAGAATTTTTTGAATTTTCTACAGGGAGATAAGCTCAAATCCGTGACAGCTAAAAATCTGTCACTGCGCAGAAATCCAAATCTTGCATCAACTTTCAATATAGAACTTTACTTGGCACAACATTGCGATAAAATAAAGATACAAAGGAGTTGCTACAGAAGTAACAAAACTCCTTGACTCAAAGAAAACAAAAATAACAGCAAATAAAAACGATGGGTTGTCTCCCATAAGCGCTTTTCTTTAACGCCTTTCAGCTAGGCGCAGAAAGTGAAAATCAAGTGTTGTCAAGAGAAGAAGCATCAACGGAGAGTTTAGAAGTTTTCTCAACGATGCATTGCACTTTATCTATGTAAGTTTCAGAAACTCCCCTTTCATTACTTTTAGGTAAACTATCCTCATCAAATAAATTTTCAGGCACAATCCAATTAAAGTTCTTTTCTAGTGCCTCATGCATTCCTGCAATCTTAAAAGGAATTGGTATTTTATTCTCTCCTTCATAACTAGTTTCTTTAGTGTACTTGGATCTTTCCTTCTCTAATTTTTCAAGTATATTGGCGATATCAATGTAATAACCAAGCATCCTATATCGCATAAAAACTTTTCTAGCTTCACTAGCTACATCTCCAAATTCTTTGAGAAGGGTTTCTAAAACAAAATCCTTCTTTTCCCCCTCTTCCATATCATGAAGTCTAAGAAACATATGCTGCATTATAGGGTTAAGGTTAACAAACCTAGCTTCAAGCATGTGGACTAAGGAGGCAGCAGCAATTTCATAATTAGGGGCAAGTTCTACCAAGGATCTATCTTCAAAATCTTTCAGCTTGCTAACATGACTAAAAAATTCTTCAATGTTGTCTCTTCCAATGATAGACCCACTACCCACAGATATTTCTTTTAAAGTGTACTTAGGGAGAGCATGATGAAATAATAAAAACTAAACAGAAAATAAACTAGATGCAAGTAACTAATTTTTTTGTGTTTTTGATAAAGAGAGCAAACAAGATAAATAAAAATAAACTAAGCAAGACAAATAACAAAGTAAAGAGATTGGGTGTGAGAGACTCCCCTTGCAGAAGCAATTCTGTTTTCCCCGGCAACGGCGCCAGAAAACGTGTTGGTGGCTCTAGGTTAATAGTGCCAGAAACAATGCTTGTACGTCACACGTCAGTTGGGAACCCCAAGAGGAAGGTATGATGAGTGCAGCAGTAAGTTTTCCCTCAGTATGAAACCAAGGTTTAATCGACCAGTAGGAAAACGAGGTTTGCTTCGAAGGTGTTGGTGAAGGAGTGTAGTGCGGCGCAACACCAGGGATTCCGGTGCCAACGTGGAACCTGCACAACACAACCAAATTACTTTGCCCCAACTTAACAGTGAGGTTGTCAATCTCACCGGCTTGCTGAAAACAAAGGGTTAAACGTATCGAATGGAAAATGATGTTTGTTTGCATAAAACAGTAGAGAACAATGATTGCAGTAGATTGTATTTCAGATGTAAAAGAATGGACCGGGGTCCACAGTTCACTAGTGGTGTCTCTCCAATAAGATAACTAACATGCTGGGTAAACAAATTACAGCTGGGCAATTGACAATTGATAAGTGCATATAACATGCATGTGTGAGCTGTGGTGTCTACTATGAGATTCATTTGGGCATTACGACAAAGTACATAGACCGCTATCCAGCATGCATCTATGCCTAAATAGTCCACTTTCCGGTTAACATCCGTACCCCTTCCAGTATTAAGTTGCAAGCAACAGACAATTGCATTAAGTAATGTGCGTAATGTAAACAATACATTCATCCTTGAATAAAGCATTGCTGTTTTACCCCTAGTGGCAACAACACATCTACAACCTTAGAACTTGCTGTCACTATCCCAGGTTAAATAGAGGTTGAACCCAACTATCATGCATAAATACCCCCTCTTGGAGTTACAAGTATTCACGTGGCCAAGGCTTCAACAAGTAACGGAGAGCATGCAAGATCACAAATGACATAGACATGATAATATAATATTCAGCTCCACATAGGTATCAATATAAGTCAGATCCCAGCAAACACAACATGTAGCATTACAATAAGATGATCTTGATCATGATAGGCAGCTCACAAGATCTAAACATGATGGCACAAGTGGAGAAGACAACCATCTAGCTACTGCTATGGACCCATAGTCCAAGGATGAACTACTCACGCATCACTCCGGAGGCGGGCATGGCGATGTAGAGCCCTCCGGTGATGATTCCCCTCTCCGGCAGGGTGCCGGGAAGAGCTTCAGAACCCCCCGAGTTAGGGTTGACGACGGCGGCGGCAGCGAATATGTTCTGGATGAAAGGCTCGGTGTTTTAGGGTTTTCGTCTCGGGGAATAAATAGGCGAAGGGGCGATGTCGGCGGACCCCCGAGGGGCCCAAACCACAGGCGGCGCGGTGGGCCCCTGCCGCGCCACCTGTGGTTTGGCCACCTCGTGGCTCTTCGTCTCTCCTTCGGACTCCGTGTACGTGCTGGAAAAATAGGGACCTGGCCTTTTGTTTCGTGCAATTCCGAGAATATTTCCAGAAGTAACTTTCTGAAACCAAAAACAGCAGAAAACAGGGAACTGGCACTGTGGCATCTTGTTAATAGGTTAGTCCCAGAAAATGCATAAAAGTGATACGAAGTGTATATAAAACATGTAGCAAATGGTATAATATAAGCATGGAACAGCAGAAATTATGGATACGTTGGAGACGTATCAGGGGATCAAGGCGATGCCTCCAAGGATGAACACGATGCCCTTGGGCGTCGCCGTCGCCGGTCAAGGCCGAGGCCTGACACAACTTTCACTGCTGCCCATCCAACTAACGGAAGCCTACACCACCCGAGGGAAGACGAGGAGAACCAGGAAGATGTCCCCGTGGTAGGAAGGAGAGCATTGCGGCTGAAACACGCAAATATCAGCAGGGAGCCATGTAGATGAGGGGGGGGGGGGGGGGCGCGAGCCCCTGCTCGGGTCCCGACGGCGCCACGAAATCCCCTGAGATCGCGGACGCACAAGTCTCATCCGACAAACGTCCCGCTCCACTCGAGTAAAACACACTCTCATGACTACCAAACCAGCTGCAAGCTGCCGCCGCCTGCCGGGGACACCACACGTTGCAGCGCGACCACACCAGAGAAGTGGCGACACGGAACCCACCGCGCCGCCGACGGCACAGACCCAACCATGTCGTCCTCAACCTGACTCCACCACCGAGATACCACCACCAGGCAGCACCATACCCCCAGCAATGCTTGCGCCGGCAGATCTAGGGCCACTCACCCGCCACCACGACGGGAAGGACGACACACAGATCTGCAGAGGATTCTCACATCTGCAACTCCAGCCAGATCTGAGGCCGCCACCCACCACCACGATGGGACGATACCAAAGATGCATCGCGGAGGCCGCAGCTGTGGAAGGACCGTCGGAGATGGAACTATCGGGCATGAGCGCGAGCTTGGGGAGGGGCGCAGTGGGTCGGGAGAACCTGCGAAAAGCAGGCGCCGCCGGCGACGAAGCGGAGGCCTGACGCAACAACCTTCCTTTGTGCTGCTGCAGGAGCCCAGAGCCGCTGATCCCCGCCGCCCCCTTCACCCGCGCCGCACGGACCTTTTCCGGCGGCTGCCTCTGGAGACGGTGAGGGAGGGAGAAGGGGCTGGGTGGGGGGTTGGCGGCGCGGGGGCTAGGGTTTCGCCCCTCCCGTCGCCCAGAGGAGGCGACGCGAGGAGCTCTCTCTTGGGCTTTTTCTATGTCTTACAACTTACCTCGGATTAGTTACCGCAATAGCATTACTTATAGTAATGACCGAAGAACACTAGCGCAGATACAAAATTCAGTTATTATATACGCTCACCGCAAATCTGCAATGTGTTTACGTATACAGTTTCTTATGTTAGTTTTTCAAGAAGTTATGCATAAAATTAAACATTTAAAATATATTAAGCACAACATTTAATATAGAAGATGTAAGGTATTCAGAGGGAAGACTAGCAGCCAAGGAAAACTGCGATCGCAGCAGAGAGCAGACAGCTCTACTCAATCGTTTCAGCTAGACGGCAACAGTGCTCCGCGTAGTGTCGCCGCCATCACGGCCGGTCTCCTTTGCTTCTGTCAGATCGTTGATGAGCCTGCGTAGGTCACTGTGCGAGGACCCGCCTTCCGCCACGGCCGCGTGAGCTTTCACGGCTAGCTCCCGCGCCCTGACCCTCGGCCCCTCCCCTGTTCCTCCAGGCTCCAAGAACCTCGCCACGGCCCGCGCCACCGCCTCCGCCGGCACCGTCACCTGCTCCTCGTACCTCGTGCTCCGCGGCCCGCTCCACACCCTCTCGCCGATCTTGAGAACGTCCGTGACCAGCCTCTCCTCGATGAACTGGTCGAACACCAGCGGCCACGTCAGCATCGGCACGCCTGCCGCCGCCGCCTCCAGCAAGGAGCTCGACCCGCAGTGCGTCACGAACGCACCGATTGAGGAGTGGGAGAGTATCTCGGTCTGTGGAACCCACCCTCTGACGAGCAATCCCCGCTTCCCCACGCGCTCCTCCCAGCCCTCCGGCGGCGCCCACCCCTCGGCCCTCAGCACCCACAAAAACGGCTTGCCGGAAGCTTCTAGTCCGAGAGCCAGCTCCCGGAGCTGATCGTCCGAGATGGAAGCGTAGGTGCCGAAGCACACGTACACCACCGAACACCTCGGCATGGTACCCAGCCAACTGATGCATGACGACTCGCCAGCGCTTGCTCCCGCCGGTGGCAACGGCAACGACACTGGCCCGACGAAGTAGGGGCGCTTCTTGTAGCCGTGGCGTGGGTAAAGCTCGCAGTACTGCCGCTCCATGTCCAAGAGCGTGTTGAAGGCGATGCCGAATGTAGGCGCCGTCCAGCTCGGGACGAACTGCTCTTGTTTCTGCGGGCACCTCATGAACTCCGGCAGTTCGGACCTCGGGATCCGTATCTCTGGCCCTGGAAACCCAGGGACAATCACCTCGTCGCTGTCGATTTTGCCGACAAGGTGGCGCATGGCAAGCTTCGAGAAGGGGCCGATGACGCCGAACATAAGGCACGGCACGCCGAGCTGGCCGGCGACGAGGGTGTTCCAGAAGAAGTGGACGTCGGTGACGATGGCGTCGGGGGACAGCTCACGGATGAGCGCCTCCTGCGCTGGCCGGGTCAACGCCTCGTCGGTGGCCATGGCGTCGATGCGCCACGCGTCGCCGGCGGCAGCGGTGAGGTTCTCAACGCCGGGCTTGAGGCCGTCCACGTCAGGGAACGGGTAGGTGCCTATCTTGATGGCGCTGCTCGCCCCGGAGGCGCCGTGCCGCTCGAGTGCCGCCCGAACGACCGCGACGTTCGCCGGGGTGACGGCCATTGTAGGCTCGACGACGCCTGGGCTGGCCGCGGCGAGGCGGACAGCGAAGTCGGCGAACGGGCCGATGTGGCTGCTGGCGAAGAAGGGGATGAGCATGATCCGCAGCTTCTTGCAGTGGCGAAGCTAAAAAATTATTCCATTGGGTTCATTGCCTTGTTAGTGAGGTAGTGTTTTCACTAATAGTAAGTACAAAAGCTTAGAAGTGTGAAGAATTTACATATTCCGTTGGGTTCATTTGAACCCAATGGTTGTACTGCAGCTCCGCCACTGGCTTCTTGCCGTGCTCCGCCGAAGCCATTTCTTGGATAGTTTTTTTTGGGGGTTCTTTTTTTTTTTTTTTTTTGGGGTTTCTGGGCCTTCTGACTTTGGAGTGAAATAATGGAGTCAGCTCGGACAGCAGCGATCTGAAGCTTGTGGTGGTTTATCATGTCGATGCTGAATAGGACAAACAGCACACGTCCTCAGGATATAAACGGCTGAACCGCTGGACAAAACGGAGGAGCCGCTTCCGCCGCATACGTGATTAGCAGGTTTTGTGGCAGCCGCGAATTAATTATGGTGGCTTCGTGGGAATTGGCGGCGCCGCGAGGACTGCTTCGTGCTACTGCTTTACGCTCTGCTCTGTTTCGTGCTACTCTTTCACGCTATGCTCTGCTTCGTGACGCTCTGCTCTACTTCCTCTGCTCTGCTTCGTGCTCTACTCTACTGCATTAGAAAATTACAGGAAATTTTCACAGCATCGGCACAGAACGGCATACAGACTGTTAAGATAATATAGCAGAAATTTTTCCAATAAATCACAGGAAATTTTCACAGCAGAAGTACAATACTGGGGTCTCAAGATCTACAGACAAGAGTACAATACTGCTCTGCTTCCATTGCTGATTAAATGCTTTCCTGGACATCTTGAAGTACTTGAGAGAATATATACCAAGAAAATGCAGCATCTGGAAAAGGAAAGAAAAATCACGATGAATTGCAAGTTACAGAACAACAACTTGATTTTATGAGGATAATACAAATATATAGCACAACAAAAAAGACGGAGACAGAGGAACTCACTTCAGAGATCATTGTCATCCACAAGATTGGCAAGTGAATCGTAACGCTTCAGCCAGTCCTGAAGGCAGATTAAGGCTTCAACGGTTTTGCTATCCAACCTATTTCTGTAATCACTAATAACCCGTGATCCGGTGCTAAATGCCGACTCCGATGGTACAACAGAGGCTGGTACGGCAAGGATATCACGAGCTATTCGAGAAAGTACAGGGTACTTTGAAGAATGGATGCTCCACCATTGAAGAATATCGAAGTCATCTTTGCGAGGGAATGTTTCCTCTTGCAAATATCTATCAAGCTCATTGGTAGGCTGGCTCTTCTTCTTGCTCAAATGGTGGTCCCAATCAGCTAAAGGGTCAGCTTCTTCTATAACAATATCATGAAAGGTTTCTCCTTGTGTTGACTCATTTGGTGAAGAATACTCCTTGAAGAGGCTGTCAAGTGCTGCTTTTACCTTACCCAAGTGGTCTCCAACATCAGATTTTGTGCTAGTCGAAACTCAATAAAACCATACTTGAAGTGAGGATCAAAGATCACAGGAATAGAGTTTGCCACATAAGATTCTGTCCAATACTTGTTAAACTTTTCTTGCATTGCTTTAACCATTGATTGGATAACTTGATCCTTTACTGATTCTTCTTTCTCCAACAAAACCTTCACATTCCATACTTCATGAAAGTATAAATTTGATGTAGGATAAGAAGATCCGGAGACAATTTGAAAGTATACTTTAAAGTAGCACAAGCATCATTATTAATGACAATTTGAAAGTATACTTTCAAGTTGAGTCCTTAGCTCAACATTCTCCGTCAATATGGATGCTTCACAAGAGATAGAGTTAGTAGCACAAGCATCATTATTAATGGCAATAGGAGAAGGTAACTTAGCAAGCTCTTTTGAGTGAGAAGCTTTAAGTTGCGCATGAGACTCGGTGAGTTTGATAAGCTCACCCTTAATGACCCTAGAGCCATTTTCTAAGTGCTCAAAATTCTCAAGGAGTTTGGCATGTGCATCTATAAGCTTACTATTTGTTATTTTGAAGTCATTAGTCACTTTAAGAGATATATCATAGATCCCTTTACTCTAGAAAGTTCGAGAGCATAAGTTTCCTCAAGAGACTCCTTGGTGGTTTGTTCTTCTTCAAGAGGTTCCTTGAGATCGGCGATCTCTTCCGCGTATTTATATTCGCGGCTTTGCATTTTCTCAATTGTGTCTTCATGCTCATCAATAAGTTTATTGCTCTCAATAGCAATAGTCAAGATTTCTATGAATTTAGCATGAGCATCTTTATTCTTAGCAATAGCATGAAGAACCATTTTACCCTTCTCAATAAGGGAAGCATCATTATCATCTTCTTCATTATCAACATCATTCTCATTTTGAGATATATTGGGAGTCAAGGTAGAAATTACCGTTGATCCGCTTGCCATAAGGCAAAAGTGTGAAGTGGTTGATGATGATGAAGCAAAACTTGAAGCACCATTCAAGTCCATGTCTTGTTCCATGGAGTGTTCGGTTTCCTCTACATTGTTAGCCAAACAAATACTAGAGAAATAGAAGTATTTTTATCAAGGGAACAAGACATAGAGATCATACCATCACGAGGATTAGTCAAGCAATTTGTACATGATATGCAAGGACTATCAACACAAGCATGTAGATCATTTTTGGTTCTAGATGTGTTTAAGTCCAAAGATAAATCATTGCAATAAGATAGAGGTGTAGTATCATCAACAATAAGCTTACTATCATTATTGCAATATCTATCACTACTCACCATTGCATTACTTTGTGGCTTGCCACATGTAGGTGAAGTAGAAGAAGTTGAGAACTCATCACGGCCGGAAGTGGAGGGACAACAATCATCTCCACAATTCTTGGACACATCATATTTATCTTGAAGCTTGGTCCAAAGCTCATGAGCATTCCGAAAAGGAGAGACCGACATAATAACTACATCGCTCAAGGCATTGAAAATCACATTAGAAGCTTGAGCATCTAGATAGGAATTATTCTCATCCATTAAAGATAATCTTTTGGGATTCCTTGGAGGAGAATAACCCCTATCTAGAATTCGCCCTATGTATGGGTCAATGACCCGAAGAATATCAAGCATGCGAATTTTCCAAACATCATAATTTGTGCCATCTAATATAAAAGAAGCATTGTGCACTCGTTCACTAGACGACATCTTTACTCTCGAGGCGGTGAAGCCAAAAACGAGAGAACCCGCTCTGATACCAAGTGAAAGGACACGGATGTCGCCTAGAGGGGGGGGGGTGAATAGGCGATTAAAATTCTTTGCGGTTTAGGCTTGAAATAAATGCAAACTAGCGTTTAATTTATCAAACACGAAACCTAAACAAGCTAGGTTAACCTATGTGCACCAACAAATTATGCTAAACAAGATAAGCAAATATGTGATAGCAAGATATATTACTTCATCCTCGATAGCTATCACAAAGTAAATAGCATAAGTAAGAAGCTCGGGTATAGAAATACTGAGGCACTTGGAGACGATGATTTATCCCGAAGTTTACTTCCCAATAGAAGCTACGTCTCCGTTGGAGCGGTGCGGAGTCACAAAGTGATCCCCGAATAGCCGTCAAATGGCACACCGTAATCTCCTTCGTGCCTCTACCAATGTAGAGTGCCACGAGCCACTATGGGACACTTGAGGGTGGTCACCGAACCCGTACAAGGATGAGGCACACTCCACAACTTAATTGGAGGCTCTCACCGGAATCCCGTGGCTCCCAAAGCCACAAGACTCACAAGGTTGGGGCACGTCTCCACAACGTAATTGGAGGCTCCCAACAATCCCGCGAGCCACCAAAACTCCGAGATCAACAAGGACCGTCTAGGGCACTCCAAGTACCCAAGAGGACAAACTCTAGGGCACCCCAAGTACCCAAGAGTAACAAGCTTCTCAACTTCGATTTCCACGTATCATCGTGGAGAACTCAAACCGATGCAACCGATGCAATGAAGGCAAGACCACTAGAGGTGGTCAAATCCTTCACTCTCAAATCCCACCAAAAGTAACTAATGCTTGTGGGGGAGAAGAGAGGAAGAACAAGGAAGAACTCAACAAATGGAACTCCAAGATCTAGATCCAAAGGCTTCCCCTCACTTAGAGGAGAGATGGATTAGTGGAACAATAGATCTAGATCTCCTCTCTCTTTTCCCACTAAATGGAGGCAAGAATCATGGAGGGATTGAGAGATAGCTAAGCTCAAGAAGGTCAATAATGGGGTCAAATTCGTGCTCAGTAAAAGCTCGATGGCTGGAGGTAGGTGGAGGGTATTTATACCCCTCCCAGAAAAAGAGCCGTTGCAGCCAGGGAATCGGATATTCCGATATAAGTCATGACCGGATAATCCGATTGGACCGGATATTCCGAAACACAAAGTATTGGATATTACGACACAACCGGATAATCCGGGTAGACCTATACCGATATTCCGAATATCTCCAGTGCGCAACAAAACTGGCTGCGAGAAGTCATTAGCCGATTTTGAGAGAAAACTTGAGAGTCGGATATTCCGATTAAGTCAAGACCGGATAATCCGGTGAACCAGATAATCCGATTCGACCCATGTCGGATATTCCGAAAAACTCCAGTACGCATTGCTTTTAAAGTCCTTAGCCGAAATCGAGCAAACCTTGAGAATCGGATAATCCGAGTCATCTGGGACCGGATAATCCGATTCCCCTGCTAGAGCAAATCTTGACAGAAATAGCAAAACTGCAAACTCAATAACTTTCTCGTTTGAACTCCAAATTAGGTGAAACCAATTTTGTTGGAAAGGTAACGACAAGGAGAAGGCCTACAAAAAGTGGAAATATTAAGAACCATAAATAGAGTTAAGTTGACACACATGGGAAGGTGTGAAACTTTCCTCACGGATAAACCGATAATATTTCCAATACGAAAACGCAACAAGTTTTCAAACCAAAATCCGTTTTCGAAGAACATGGGCTTGTCATGAAGATCACGACAAGCACCAAAACCCAACTAGGGGAAAAACCAAATAGGAACCAAGAAAGATGATATGCCAAGTATGCAAATGTTTGAGCTCTCTCCAACTGATACGCTAAAGCTCAATTGAGAGCCCCTCTTGATAGTACGGTATCTATCCTATGACCCGGTCTCCCAACACCATGAGACCGGTAAAATAGAAAACCCTATCAACCATACCTTTGTCTTGCGCATTCCACTCGAGCTAGATGACGTCGATCTTGATCTCTTCAAGTGGACCACCTTTCTTGATTGCGCTTCACTTGGTGAAGACTCACACATTGCTCCCCCAAACTCCACTATGGGAGAGCCTCTCTTAGGCACATCTTCACATGAACATTATCTCTAAATGGGTGGCAAGCTTCAAGCCTAAGATTTCTTCGAGATGCTCCTCTTGAACTTGCGCTTCTCAACATTGATGACGATCACCACTTGACGTCATCGATCATGGGTCATATGAAATCTTCATTTGATGCAAGCCCATAGAAAGATACCTAACCACACATAGAAATGCTACACACATATCATGGGTTAGTTCACAAAGCTATATGGACAATTTCTTACCATACCAAGAGATACATGATCCCACTTGGTACATCTTGTAGCTTTGTGTGTTGATCAATATCTTGATCAACCTTGTATCTTTTCTTCTCTTTTCAATAGATGATGTCTTGAAGATAACCATGAATGATCACATAATTCTTTTCTTCAAGACATACTTGCAATATGCTCAACTCGATGATCTTGATGCCAACTACTTCATTATATCAATATATTCATAGCATCAACCTTGAATCCAACATATGGAGTTCAAGCATGGTCTATGGACAAACCTTACAAGTACAACTCAATGCAACCATTAGTCCATAGGGATTGTCATTAATTACCAAAACCACACATGGGGCGCCATGCCCTTTCACTTGCGATTTCTGAGTTGGGGAAGACGAGACCTTGCCGCCGGCGCTGGTGGCCTTTCATGTATTTGCCTGGTAAGCCACATACGTCGTGTAGGCGTATTTTCGCGGGCGGCGTATACGGGCCCAGCGGATGCCGCTGCCATTTACATCCTGAACACGTCCCAGCTGCCAATTATCATCAATGATATCAAGCACGCCAGAAAGGAGTGCATCACTAGAGGCATAAAAAGTGGCACTACAAGCATTACAAGCAAGAAATGAGTGGATTAGGTAGCAAATAGCACTACCAATGCATCACTCTGTTTTTAAACCAAACAAGCCATATCTCGATCGATTTTCATTAGAGAAAAAAAAACTTCAAAACAAAAACTAGACCTACAACAATTTGAGCGAGTTACTCAAGCTAGTATTTTATATCATGAAAACTGGGAAACATGAAAACATCATCCCACCAGCTACACCAATTTTTTTTGAACAAGTCCCATATCACCATCTCCAGACCTTCCACAACTAGATATATATTTTGCAAAGATACATTCATCCTCGCAATCTCGCAGTAGCTGGCGCCCATCATGCATCACTCTATGTATTTATAGACTACTACATATTCCATGGTTTATCGGTCTAATATATATCTATTTTTTGAAAGGGATAAGACCGGAGCCTTTGCATCAAGCAATGCACACGGCCTTTTTATTGAATCATTTAGTAGTATCAAGTTTAAACAAATCATGGATCTTATAAGTTTGAGTAACGAATCAACGAACACAAAAATTACAGTATAAGACAACAAGAGATGTTTTGTGGTACCCCCAACTGAATAACAGCCACCCATTTTCGTGCATCCAATGGCCCATATCAAATCATACTACTGCCAAAAAGGTGACTAGGACAAATCGTACTACTGAAGAAAATAGGCACCGCACCAAAATGGGCCTCGGCCCAAAAGCCCCCACGCCCCAGACCCAAAAGCCCCTTGGGCCTTGGCTATCTGATATCGTTCGAAAAAAAAACATTCGTGGCCCTAAATCGAGCTCGTCGACGCCTCCTCTCCTCCCGATGAAGCCCGCCTCCGTCGCCTCCTTAACGTAGCCGCTGCGTCGCCGCGGCTTTCCGGTTGTCCTCATCGATAATAGCGCTTCCCTTATCACTTTTTCTGCGATTCCACCTCTGCTGTGTGGGTGCCACCGCGACGCGGTCCCTCGCCCTGCCCTCGGCTGTCGCCACCGCCGCGAAGCGAGAAGGGTGCCGACGATGGTGGGTTGGAGCTGCAGTGATGGGACGGAGGCCGGCAAGGGGGTGGCGCATGGGAGGGGAGCAGGTCGACAAAGTGGTGGCCAGTTCTGGGGTGGTGCATTGTGAACTTACTGGCCATTATACTTGCTCAATTGCTAGTGTTATTGTGGCAACTCATAATTCCGGGTTGCCTCACCAGTGTGACACTGTTCACGTGAACAGTGAACAGCGTGGCACTGTTCACGTGAACAGTGACCGCGATGTAGCAAATTTGTGGAGGGCCTCTGGGCTATGTTTACGCAGAAGACTGAGCCTTAATCAGTCTGTCCCAGTTCCAGCTTCTGGGCCGTTTCCACCGTGGTTCAGTTAGTGGTATTGTGGTGTGCCCACCACCGCAGGGGTTTCCCAGTAGATCTAGGCTCACGGAGGCTCAGAAGCTTAGTATAGTCTGGTTAGGTCTAGCTTGCGCACAGGTGGCGTGCGTGTGGTGTTGTGTGTGGTGTGAGTTGTGCGTGAGTTCAGATACTACAGCTGTACTGTAAAAGACCAGAAATTCTCAAAAAAAAAAAAGGATCTTGATTATTTGTGTCTCCATGCTGAAGACGTAAAAGTTCAGACTTGGGATCCAGTTGAGTGGGTTGTAGGATATTCATTGTTGCTGTCTTGAAAACTGAATATAGTTTCTTATAACATTCTACTATATACAATGGACAGAGGAATCGCTGCCCCGTCATTCGTCCACGTCGCTGGATTACCCTGGCCGTTTGATCGCGTAATCGGACGGTCTACGTTCGTCCACGTCGCCCCGCGCGACCCGTACTGTAGCTCGGCTGAATTTCTACCAATAAGGGGACGACACGTCCCCCCGGTTACCAGCCGGTGCGACCCGTTGCCTGCCGGTTCCCCCACGCACGATTTTTTGCGCACCAATTTAGCAAAAAACACCCCGCGAAGGACTTATTTGCAAATAGCCTGAAATCCAGGGGCGTGTATGAAAAAGTGCGCGCAGATCCCTCCCTCTCCCTTCTCTCTCCCTCGCGACCGGCGGGTCTCCGCTGCCGCCGCCACGCCGCGACGCCGCTCCGGCCATCCCTGCACGAATCGCTCGCCACGACGAGGTCCGCCGTCTCCGCCCCTCCCTCCTCGCCGCGAATCAGACGCCGGGATGCCGCGGACGTGTCGCAATCGGCGTTGCCGTCCTCGGCGTCGGCCGCCGCGTCCGCTGGCCGCCCGCGGAGCTCCGGCGACCTAAAGCGGGCGGCGCCGCCACCTACGGTCGCCGCGGCTCCGCGTGCGTCCGCTGCATCCGCGCGCGCGTCCCGGACGGCGTTGGCGCGCCGCCGGCGACCCCGCCGTCGTCGACGCCGTGGCAGGGCTGGGCTGCCGCTGACGCCAACATGGCGTCACGGTGGGCCCGGCCTGCCAGTTTTTTTTTCGCGTTTTTTTTTTAAATGCCAGAAAATAAATAAAATTGCAAAATCCAGATCTTTAGATCCACCAACCAGAAAAAAATGAAAAAAATATCAAACTGAACATAAAAAATAAAACTAAAGATTTATGACATAATGCAAGCATATTTCAAGATTTAAATTCAGTGAAATTTGGGAGAAATTCCAAATCCATTTTGCCTACTTATGGATTGAATTAATTGTATGATCATATAATGTGTTTCCTACGATTATGGAGTTCAACTAAATTTGTAAGGCAATAATATAGACTTTTTATATCATCTCAAACTGGTTAATATTTACAGATAAATTTAACTGCACTCTCTCTAATTATGCGGCTAAATTTAATAAAAGCTAAAAAAGGCTAATATGCAGAGATATCAATAATAAATTTCCTCCTGCTATGCTATTAAAGAAAAAACATGTCCTCCAAATATCCATTAGATTTAATAAATGTTAACACATAATATTTCCTCCAACTAAGGAATTAAATTACGCATTTATCACAAATTATGAATGTATTTGATCATCTCAATTTACGAAATAAAATTACACATTCATTCCAACATATTCATTCCAACATACAAGCATATTTAATCATCACAAATTTCTAAGTATTTCAAAATACCCTACACGATCAATTCAGATGGATTTAAGCGTTTTTAAATACAACAGATGTGACGCTTCCACTTAATTTCGTCGATTCTTTTCCTATAATCGACAGATTTATTGTTGTTTCTTCAATACAACGGATGCAACGCTTTCACTTAATTTTGACGAATATTTTATCACAATCAACAAATTTGTTGTTGTTTACACAAACTATATTGTTGCACCGGTTCATTTCTACCAGCTGAAACATCTGTTGACGAAAAACATAAGCAAAAAAAACACGGACAACCATCCAATATTTCCTCTCCTAATAATAATTTGATTCGATATTAATAAGCCCACGGGCGCAGACATCCATGTAATTTTGGGAAAAAGTCTACATAATGCTTTTGGGAAAAAATCTAATCCGGTGGAAGTTTACATTTAAAGAATATTTAACATTTACATTTGCCGTATTTTTATTTTCATTTTTTCCTGCCACGGCAGAGGAATCGGACGAAAATTCTGCCACGGTAGAAGGAGGTGTTACGGATAAGGAAGCAACCGCGACAGAAAAATCCGAAGAAAATTCTGCCACGACAGGCGGTAACGTGGGTATATGAGGTTCGATATGGTAAACTACGTAATGTAAACCATTAATTTAAAAATGTTCACACTTTTTTTCCTAATTTCTAAAACTTTTGCAACTTTCAAAACTCATTTCAAATTCAAATCAAACCAAATTTAACATTTACGCACCAACCAAAATAACCATTACATACACTCTCCAACCTTTTCAAAATGATTGCAAAACTTGAAAATTTCAAATTACACTCAAACTTTCCAAAATTCAAATTACCCTACATTTATACAGGGGAGAAGCAATCATATTTCAACATCCAAACCCAAATTACAAATTCGAAAAAAAAGTCTAATCCACGGGCGCGGCGAAGCCCGCGCATAGACCCCTAGTAACTTAGGAACAGCTTGTGTTCTATCTATATCTTAGGGTTAAGTTCTTCAGTTTACTGAATTTTCTGACCAAAACAAGCAATCGAAGTAGGAGTCCTAGTACTATCTACAACAAAATTTCTCTTCATGCTAAAATTTGATATGCGCATGTACACTGACGCAAACATTTGTTAATGTCCTCTGATCATAATGTTCAGCTTGTTTCTAAATTCCTTACCCTCTCTCTAATTCTTATAATGAGTATGGTATCATGCTTATGGTTGTGTTTGTGTAGATGATACTATTTTAGAATGATAAAATGGACTACTCCTGAACAGAGAGCGGCGGTCACCTGTTTAGGGGTCCGTTGATTGGTGGAATGGATGGCGGTCTCGAAGACGACGAGACGGTTTGAAGATTCAGTTTCGATAGAGCTAGTTTTATTCGGTTTTGTCAGTATTAATTTGTATTCAGTTTCTGTCGTGTAATTTGAATTCAGTTACGTTAGTCTAGCCAGATGTAGATAAGTGACAAGTTAATAGTTCATGATCACTTTATCCAGTTTGTAATCTTAGACTCTTAGTCCAAACGATCCGCACCAAGGAGTATTTTAATGTGATAGAATTGGCAGCCTAAACAGGAGGCGACGGCGGAGGCACTTCCCTAAAGCAGCTGCAGCTGAAACGGTTACACAACACAAGTTCTCAGGGGCACCATCAGATTATATTCTCCTAATGGTGTTTCATACGGTTATCTTTCTCATAACACACTCTAGAACTACGGTTTCAGATTTTCTTCTCCGAATGGTGTTTCATCAGATTCAACAGCTCTGCGTTAATACATCTGTATGAGCTACTAAGCAGCTCATACTAAGCATAAAAATTTCATGTTGCAATGAATTACTTTTGACAAAAATCACAGCAATTAACCAAAGTAGGCTAATCAGTACAGAAAGCTGCAAGAGTACTACCATCTGAAGCAAATTAAGAGTGCACGAGAGGTAACAAGACATGAAAACCAAGGTCCAGCTACTCATATTGCCAATACTACACTTCTCGTAGAGGTGAAAGCTAAATGGGATATCAGCTACACCCCAACGATCACATGCTTCAGTTTCATGATGCGCCCTCCTTGGCTCACTTGGCCTGTTTGCGCGTTTCTTGTCCATCTACATGTTCGCCTTCATCTTGAGGCGCGACGCCAGCGTCTGCCCGAGGGTCGCTTCACACTGCAACATAGGTAACAACATGGTTTCAGCGTCCATTGATATACAGAATAATACTATAGTGTGTGGTCATCCAGTCAACATTTTAAATATTATGAGACGCGTAACGAATGACAACGAGTTTGGATTTATTTCAGGAATTAATACTGGGATAAAAAAATAGCAAATCTGTCATTAGAAATCTAATCTTCATGTCATTGTTTGGAAGAACAAAATGCAAGAAGCAACACCAAAGGAGTTCTTGGGTTATCTAATCTTTATTAAGCTATGAAGCCTCTCTTGTGCAGTAACTCACGTATGGGGCTGTAAATACAAATCATGCAAACAGGGAAGCTCGTGTAAAATCACTGTGCACATTACATGCTCTCTTTACAACGACCTATACCAAATATCAGTGATCAACCATTGGAAATTTGATTGTACCATATAAGAAGCAAACGCTCTAGCTACCATTACCAATGATATTTGAACAAAATAGAAAATGGAAGAAACCTAGTGCAGGACAAACCTTCATGAAGACTGAAACAGCCCGACCTGCAGAAAAATGAAATCATCCTAAATCAAATCTCGCGCCAGTGCTGTGACCAAAACGCTCAGGCAACAGGAAGTATCTATACGGAAAAAAAATCCACATTATGGTTTCAGATGCAGGATTAATAAAACAGAAAATGGATTTATCTTGCTTAGATAATGCTGTTCAGAAAACACTGGAAAGTTTGATCTTTGTCCAGGTAGAGAAATGTACTGTCAAGCATAAATGTGGGGGAGCGCATCCTATTCAAGCACTTCGAGAAACAGTGACACATTTGATAACGTGAGTCACTATCATTTTATGTTTCGTTGAAGTAATCACATGGCATGGAATAGGGAAAAACAACATCTCAGTTGTACAAGAACATAATTATTTACAACATATATAGCAGAACAAATTATCATATTACCATTACCAGATTTTGTTCCTAAGGGGGTCATCCACAATTGTAGACAAGACAAGTGATAAAATATATGAAAAATTAGATAACAAAACATGACACAGATCCGTACTTGATGCCAGCGATCTGCCGTACTTGATGCCAGCGATCAGGATGCCGTGGGGGAGATCAGAACCGCGCCAACGGCATCGTGCAAGGTGGCGTCGGTGGCTGCTCCGCGCAGGCAGATTTGGAGAACGGAGAGGGGTTCCCGGATCGTCGTGCAGCTTCAACGGATGAGGCTTCCGGTGTGGAGAAGGCGATGTTGCCCTCGCACTTCATGCAGCGTCGACGGAGGCGACGTGCGCTGTGGAGGTGGCGGCGGTGTGCTCGGGCGTCGTGCAGCGTCGGCCCTGGTAGCGTGCGAGGTGGAGGTGGAGGCGGCGGATTCTCGGTGGACGCGAGCGAGGGGCGTGCTCGTGCGTCTTGCAGCGTCGGCGCTGGCCGCGTGCAAGGCGGCAGCGGCGGCGCCGCCCTCTATGAGTGGTTGGAGACCCTTGTTTGTATATTAGATAGGTACGAGGACTAATGTGTAACTTGTACATTGCTTATACAGAGAAGTGAGTGGCAGGAGGAAGAGGCCATCGAAGCTTCAGGAAAAGATTAGATCTCCACTCTCTCCAGCCCTACCTCCGGTGGATTTGCTCACTGGCGATTTGGTGAGGGGTTTCAATATGGTATCAGAGCACTCGTCCAGGGGGCGCGCTGGTCGTGTTGATTGACGGCAGCTCGGTCCTGGTGGCAGTGGGGGTTAGTGCAGGGAGTTGATTGAGGGCCTCGGTGGTGAGAAGAAGGGGGAGGAGTCGAGGATCTCTCTCCCGCGGCTGTATTGGCTGGATCCAAGTCAGGCAGGGTGAGATTGCTTTGTGGCTGTAGCTGCAGTGAAGGATTCAGGTGAGGTGTGAAATTATTCCATTGTGGTGTCCTTTTTTTATTGTGGTTCAGTTGAAGCTTGTGGTGAGGAATAATTAGTGATAATCGGAGACAAGTCTGACAAGACATCGGTTGTCACGGCGGGGGAGCTTGCTGTAGTCCTGCAAGCAATGGATGAGAAGTATAAACCCCTGTTTGATGCACTGAGTAAACAGGGAGGAAGCTCAAGGACAGAGGGAGACATCAGAGAGGAGATTCATCCTTTGCAGACGCCTCATGTCAAGTTGGAAGGATCTGAAACTTATGCGAGTTGGGCAGAGCATGCTGAGACTATTCTAGTCTCAAGGAGACTGGAAGGCTACATATTGGGCACGGTTCAGAAACCAGCAGAAGAAGATTCAAAGGAGGGACAAAAGTGAAAGATGACTAATGCATTGGTAAGAGCATGGCTGTTGAGTTCAGTGTCACCTCAAATTGCCAAGCAGGTTGACAAGATTAAAGAAGCATCGGAAATCTGGCGGCTTTTGAAAGGCACCTTTTCGGGGGTTGGAAATGAGATGCCCGCTTGTAAAATTCAGCGAGAGTTGCAGGAGTTGTCCCAAGGTGAGAAATCTGTGGTTGAATATGTGTCTGAGTTAAAAAGGTTGTGGAGTGATCTGGATTACTATGATCAAATCGATTTCACTACTGCAAAAAGGCTTATAGCCGCCACGTGGTTAGTGACGGGCAAAATCGTGCCCGTCACTAGTAAGTATTACCAGTGACGGACAAGAATAAGCCCGTCACTAGTACGGAACACTAGTGACGGACTTATAAAAGTGACCGTCACTAATATTTTTTATCAAGACCGGGAGAAAAGAAAAACACTAGTGACGGACTTATAAAAGTGACCGTCACTAATATTTTTTATCAAGACCGGGAGAAAAGAAAAATTAACCAGTGACGGACATCTATTAAACCTGTCACTGATAAACATATCCCCGTGTACATGTATGAAGAAAATAACCGTACATATCCGTCTAACCTTATCTCCTGATCTTGCTCACGGAGTTAGCTTGACCCCTCGCACGACGCCTCCAGTCCACAATCTCCACCAACGCCCGATCCAACAACCACCCGAGGCCACAACGCATGCACGCGGCCGCCGCCCCGTCAACTCCGGCCTCGTTCCCCTGCGGCGACGGCCACGCCCGCGTCCCCGTGTTACTCTTCATCGCTCACATCCCGCTCCGTCGCGGCGTCGCCTGCAACCGCCTGACCGCCTCGTCGCGTCTCTTCCTCGCATCAGCCGCGGCGGCAGTCGAGCGGAAACGGGGGGCTGGACCAGGTTCTCGGCGTGCTCCGCCGCGACGGTGAGTTCCTCCAGGCCGTCGGCGGCCCGCTCCGCGACGCCCTCTGGCTCCGCTTCCTCGAGAATAAGCAGCAGCAGCGGGATAAGCAGGTGAAACCTAAGCCCGCGCGGCAGCAGAAGGAGAGCAGGCGCTGCCATTGCTGCAAGCCACGCCGTTCCCAGCCTACCCGCCAGGTTCCTCACCGCACATCTCGAGTTAAAGCTCACATCTCTTGTTTCTGACCACATTTCTCCCAATTTGTTTGCTAGGGTTGTCTCGCGTGGAGCTGGTGATGGCTGATCTGCAGGCCCTCAAGGTGTACGCCGATTCCTCCAAGCAGGAATTCGTGCTCCGATTCCTCGGAAGCAGCAACAACAGGCGCTTCAGCCCTCGGCTTTCCCTCCCCATTCCTACCCACCAGGTTCCTCACTCTACACAGCAGGATTCGGCATCAATTAGGCTTCACTGATCACAGTGTTGACCCTTTTTTTTTCTGAAATTTGGTAGGGTTGTCATGTATGGAGCTGATGATGGCCGACCTTGATGCCCTCAAGTTTTATGCCAACTACTTCTCGGCCATTCTCACCACTCCTCGCGCAGTACTTTGTCTCACCCTCATGTCCTTGTATTTCGCATAGTTCAAGTAAGGTACAGGTGGCCACCAGCTTTACTTTCGCCTAGCTTTACTTTCTTCGGTTGATCTGTATAATGGTTTGATGCGATATGCATAATCTACTCTCTAGATACTATTTGCATTTCTCGTGGGCGCAGTAAAGGTGCAAATGTTTAAAAGAGCCAACCTGACCACAAATCCTACCCCACAACAGTAGTATCAGCAACAAAGATTTTAATGCTTCACAATACATGGTTGGACAGTTTCTCAAGGATACGTTTCTTGACCTTGTACATACTTTTGTTAAGGGTATGGTAGTCTTGCTTCATAGCTTTAAGCCATGGTAGCGATCACCCGGCTCGAATTATTTTTAATACCATCTTATGTATTCAGTCGGACAGTCGTCCCTATCGACGAGGCCTGATATCATAGGCTCGGAGATTTCTGAGGTTAGGTAAAACTATCCCAGGATATCACTCAATCAGTCCAGCCGGTGACAAACTAAGAGATTGGACGTTACTTGCTACTTGCTAGCCAGATTTCATACATTAATTACTCATAGATAATAATATCCAAGCACTTGCCTAGTTCTGCAGCAAAAGGGGTCGAGCAGGGCATACTAACAAGTTCCATATTTGAACAGTAGTGGTTTGGGTTAACTAGTTTTGTCCCTATTATTTAAATCACGATCAGTTACATGTAAGTTATTTATAGATTTTCGGATCAGCAAAACTGTAATACCAGGATAGTATACATGATCAATAAAACATGCTAATTTCGTGTGGATCTGCTGCATCTTTATACGTTGGAACCTTCTGTTGTTTGAATAGAAACATGTATTTTGAGGCCTGATGGTTAATTCGCAGTAGACCAACAAGCGTATGACTTAGAAGTATTACTGTTAGCATATCGTGGTATAGAATTTCTGAGTGTGGTTTCTACATATGATATGTGCAGTGGCTGGTTTGTGGCTTGTGACTTGTCAGGCTTCAGTTTTGACCAGGCTTATGAAATGAGTTTTGCCGAATTAACTTCTAGTTCATATGCCCACTAACCGAACTCATAGGATCAGACTAAATAAGCTGATCGAGACTTTCTGTTATCATACTTTGTAGCAGCCAAGTGTTCAATTACTGAATAAGTGTTCTATTTTCTGCCCCATGCAGATCAATGTTAAAAAGCTCAAGTTATGTGGTGCCGTGCGCGTGCTGTAATTTGAACTGAAGTGTTGGCGGCTGCTGCTAAATGGCTGCAGGTTTGCTCCCTAAATCAGTGTGGTTGCTCCATGATGGCGTTAGTTTGGAATGCAATTTTTCTGGATAGCTAGATAGCAGCTAGAGCTGATCATTCCTGGGAAGCACATGGTGTAAGATTTGACGTTTCACAAGAGTTGGACATTTATATTTGAGGTGTTGGTTGTTCTGAAATGACAACAAATTGTTTTGGATATTGTGCTATCGATGTTAATTCCACTTTGTAGTGCATATGATTGTATTTTGTTACCTATGATTGTATGTGATCATATTGTGTTATCGATGTGCAACTGCAATATATTTTATTTGTAAATTTTTTATTTCTAAAATTTATACTAGTGACGGGCACAATTGAATGCCTGTCACTAGTAAACAAATACTAGTGACGGGCAAACGCCCGTCACTAGTAACCTATTACCAGTGACTAGTTATCAGTGACGGGCGCTTTGCCCGTCACTAGTAGGCATTTTGGGCCCGTCACTGGTAGACTATTCTGCAGTAGTGTTTGGAGTGTGGAAAGTGCATTGAGAAGTTCAGCAAATGGACAGAGAGAAGGCGTGTGAGAGACTTCCTGAATGGGCTCAACTCAAAGTTTGAAAACAGAAGAGCTGCACTGTATGGTATTGGGAAATTACCTAGCCTAGAAGAAGCAATCTCTGCAATTATTAGTGAGGAGACCCGGTTGAAGCTGGAGGTTACAGGGTTAAACACACAAGGTACAGCACATAGGCGTGGCGCCTTTCTTGCTTCAGAAGGAGTGGGCTACCAAAGACCAGGAGTATTTACATCCGAAAGAAAATGTTTCGAATGCGGGCAACCGGGACATATGAGAAATGCATGTCATGAATTGTTTGGAGGAGGTAGAGGTAGAGGACAGGATTGGTGTGGAAGAGGCCGTGGACGTTTCCCTGATGGACGTGGTGGAGCTAGAGGTCGAGGTTCGCGGCTAGGAGGCAGAGCCAATACTTGTGTAGCGGCTGAAGAAGCATCACATACTATGAAGGTTGATATGACAACAGATGAATGGGAGAGATGGCGTCAATTCAAAGGATTGTCCCTAGGTGACAAATTATCTGCTGAAGCCTCTACATCGCCTACAACTGCAGCCTCTGCTAATTTTGGTGGTAATAATTCTAATACTTTAAAGCATGAATTGTTTGATGCAACTTGGCTAATAGACTCGGGTGCATCTAGACATATGGCCGGATCTTATGGAGACTTTCTTGACTATGTTTCTGACCCAAGGAAACAAAATGTAAAATTGGCTGATGGTTCATCTCAACTTATTAAGGGTTCGGGCACAATTATATGCAGGCCAAATATGCCCCTTTCATCTGTCTTGCATGTCTCTCGTTCCCAATAAACTTGCTATCTATTAGCTGTATTACAAGAGAGATAAATTGTGCTGCTATATTCTTTCCAACATGGTGCTTATTTCAGGAACTTGGGACTGGAAGAAGACTTGGGACAGGGAGCATGCGTGATGGATTGTATTACTTGGATAAGAACATGTTGCCTACAGTTGCTGCTGCTTCAACCCAGTCTCCACAAGAAGAGCTTCTTATTCACCACCACAGGCTAGGGCACATGTCTTTTGCTATTTTGGGTCGTCTTTATCCCGATCTCTATAATAGAGTTAGTAAGGAGAAGTTAGTGTGTGATGCTTGTCAGTATGGGAAACAAACTCGAAGCTCTTATATTTTGTCTGATAATCGGAGCATTGTACCACTTGAAACTATCCACTCCGATGTATGGGGCCTAGTGGAGTATCCTCACTTAATGGATATCGTTCCTTTGTCACATTCATTGATTGCTGCACTAGGACAACTTGGGTTTATGTGCTAAAGCACAAGTGTGATGTGTTCGAGTGCTTCGTAGATTTTCATAAACTAATCATGACTCAGTATAATGCATGTGTGAAAGTTCTTCGTACTGATAATGGTACGGAGTATGTAAATAAGGAGTTTGATGAATATTTATCAAACTTTGGAATTGTTCATCAAACTACATGTCCCAATACCTCTGAACAGAATGGTTTGGCAGAGAGGAAAATAGGCATATATTAGAAATTACACGTTGCATAATGATGGCTATGAATGTCCCAAAGTTTCTGTGGAGCGAGGCAGTGATGACCGCTGCATACTTGATGAATAGAATGCCATCTAGAGTGTTGGGTTATAAGACCCCGATTGAGTGCCTGACAGGTAGGACTACATATGTCGTTCCACCAAAGGTGTTTGGTTGTGTTTGCTTTGTGAAGGATTATAGACCAAGTGTTGGAAAGTTAGACCCTAGAGCTTTAAAATGTATATTTGTTGGATACTCGGGAAAGCAGAAAGGGTACAGGTGTTGGTGTCCTTCTGAAAAAAGGATGTTTGTGAGTATGGATGTAATCTTCAGGGAACATGAGTCATTTTATGGCGAACCAACTGATCTATCTGATGTTTTCCCCGACTTGTTTGCTACTGATGTCTTAGATGCAACTGCGAGAAAGAGGAAGATAAGGGAGAAGAAGAAGACTATCAAGCGTCAAGGGAAATGATTGTTGGCCCAATACCAGCCGGTGAAGTGCTCGATAGTGATGAGGGTACGATAGAAACAGAACAAGAACATGAGCAGGGGGAGCAGCAAGATATACCAAATGAAGCAAGGTGGCCAAAACCGAATGAAGAACATGACCTTCAAGTGTATAAATATAGAAGGCGCAATGAAGGGGAACATCAGATGCAGGGGGAGGAACATACTCCTGTGAGACAAGATCTCGGAGCCCAAGAGCAGCTTGGCACCCATGGTGCAATTCCATCTCCATCGGTTTCATCCCAGGATCCGCTATCAACCTCTACACACGATGGTATACTTACTTCTGAATATGATGACCTAGATATTCCCATTGCCCATAGAAAGCAACCTCGTACTACAGCTGGAAAATTGCCGTCAAACCTGTCACCATATAATATTTCTTATCATGTTTCATATTCATCATTGGGTCCTAGTTATAAATCGTTTATAGCTGGTCTAGACTCCACAGCACCTGTTCCACGTGATTGGCAGGAGGCTAAAAGGGATCCAAGATGGAGAGCAGCAATGCTAGAAGAAATGGCAGCACTTGACAAAAATAATACTTGGGTACTGACCCCAATTCCAGCAGGCAAGAAGATTGTGGGATGTAAGTGGGTATTTACTATCAAGCAAACTCCCGAAGGAAGAGTAGAAAGATATAAGGCTCGGTTAGTGGCAAAGGGGTATAGTCAAACATATGGAGTAGATTATGATGAAACATTTGCTCCGGTGGCAAAAATGAACACTATTAGAACACTAATTTCAGTAGCATCAAACCTTAAGTGGAAATTATTCCAAATGGATGTAAAAAACGCCTTCCTTCATGGAGATTTGCAAGAGGAGGTTTACATGGAGATTCCTCCAGGATTTAGTAGTAATGAAACTGAAGGCAAAGTATGCAAACTAAAGAAGTCTCTTTATGGACTTGAACAATCACCAAGGGCTTGGTTTGGGAGGTTTAGAAAGGAAATTTGCTCTTTGGGATATCAACAAAGCAATGCTGATCACACTCTGTTCTTTAAGATTCATAATGGTATATGTGGATGACATAGTAATTACAGGGAATGATGATGAAGAAATACGGTGCTTGAAAACGACATTGGCAAAAATATTTGAAGTCAAGGACCTGGGTTGTCTTCACTATTTCCTGGGAATTGAGGTGGCATATGGGGCACAAGGTATTTACCTATCACAAAAAAATATGTGCTTGACTTGCTTAATGAGACAGGCATGTTAGGATGTAAACCAGCGGCAACACCAATTGAGCATAATCATCATATTATATCTAACTCGGGTGAACCAGTTGACAAGTATCAATATCAGAGGTTAGTTGGTCGTTTAATTTACTTATCACACACGAGGCCAGATATTGCATATGCTGTTAGTGTTGTAAGCCGATATATGCATGATCCCCGGGCTGGTCATTTGGATGCCGTAAATAGAATACTGCGATATCTTAAAAGTTGTCCAGGAAAGGGGATTCTGTTTTCTAATCATGGGCACCTGAGAATAGAGGGATACACCGATGTTGATTGGGCTGGATGTTTAGATGATAGAAGGTCTACTTCAGGCTACTGTGTATTGGTTGGCGGCAACCTTGTTAGTTGGAGTAGTAAGAAACAAAGTGTTGTCGCTCGATCCACGGCAGAGGCGGAGTTTAGTCAATGGTGTCGGGATTATGTGAGTTAATGTGGTTGAGAATATTGTTGAGTGAACTTCGCTTGTATGGTGATGCACCTCTTCAGCTCTATTGTGATAATCAAGTTACTATCAATATAGTCAACAACCCAGTCCATCATGATAGAACAAAGCATGTTGAAATTGACCGGCATTTCATTAAGGAGAAACTGGATGAGGGGCCCTTCGGATTAGCTTTGTCAAATCTGTAGATCAGCTAGCTGATGTGTTAACCAAAGGAGTTAATGTTGTGCCCTTTATGAGAATTTGTGACAAGACGGGGCTAATTGATATATTTTCCCCATCTTGAGGGGGAGTGTTGGAGACCCTTGTTTGTATATTAGATAGGTACGAGGACTAATGTGTAACTTGTACATTGCTTATACAGAGAAGTGAGTGGCAAGAGGAAGAGGCCATCGAAGCTTCAGGAAAAGATTAGATCTCCACTCTCTCCAGCCCTACCTCCGGTGGATTTGCTCACTGGCGATTTGGTGAGGGGTTTCAATAGGGTTAGACAGTTTTTTCCTAAACGGCTAAACCATTACGGCTTGCTGGGCCAGTTGGGCCTAATCTAAATCGCTGAATCTCAACCGTTCGTTCAAATCATACTAGTCACTTTTGGGGGAGTAGTAAAAGGTACTGTAAAACTATATATGGTTTATCAGTCTAACATATGTGAGGTATGTACTCCCTCCGTTCACAAAAGATGTCTCATACATACAAATCTAGAAAAGATTGAGACATCCTTTTGTGACATACATACAAATCTAGAAAAGATTGAGACATCCTTTTGTGAACGGAGTGAGTACATCATAAACGGGAGAAGTTGGCTAATCGTAAGAATTTGCTATGCTAAATAAATATCTAGCTGGATTAATAGAAACCTCCTACTACAATGCTTGTTGTCCAGCTTATATTATTAATTAAATCGGTGATGCTGACAAGAGTTTGGTTCAACTTGCATGTGGTGAAGAACATATGATATTGTGATGACAACATTGAGAAATGTTTGCAGCACACGATATTTATGATTTGTAAGCCATTCGATTTGTAACATCCTCAAAAATGTGTGGGATGATGATGCACGTGTAGGCTCGGGAAAATAGGGCGATGATTATTAGGCTGGCCTAGCTCCTACTGACAGGCTTACTGATCTCATTTTACCACCAACACTTGGTTATTTTGTACAATATGATTGTGCCATGAGTTATATGGATTAGGCCCGATGCCGGGGGTAACGCTAATAAGCGTGGAATTTTTTTACCTTTTTTTACACAAAAAGTAGGGAAGATCCCTACTGTATCATTTTCATTCATAAATAATGGGTATTTACAATGGTATGATTTGTCTATGAAAGGAAATTACAAAGTACCAATCCATTGCTGCATGCCATCCTTGAGGCTGGGTTTTGCTCTATGGATAACAAGAGAAAATGATTTCTTAAAAATCTAAATCATTCCTGTATATCTAGGTTCTGGCCATCAACGATATTTTTTTCTATGGTTGCATAGGCTCCAACAACCTGTGATTAGAGACTCCTTGAAGCATATAGTTTGATCTTTTGTTACCATCCATTATGAGCTCCATGAGAGAGAGGTCATTGTTCCATTCCATATTCAATTTCCACCAAAAGTTTAGGCTGATGTCACATGAAAAAAAAATGTTCCGTGTTTTCATTTGGACATTCCTGGCATAGCACACAAGCCTTGATTCTTTTTGAACCAACAGTAGGAAAAACTCCTACTGCCTTAATATATTAATGGGGTAAAATTACATAATTACATGAGGGAGTAACTGCAAAAAGATTTACATGGGGTCAACTATGGATTTCATGAAAGGGTTCTTATCCTCCTTTGTTCTATGAACAAGTAGGGATAGGTCCTCTTTAAATCTAGCAGTCCAAGAACTGACTTCAGGCGCAATATTATTGAAGCATATATTGTTCATTTCCTTCCAAATGTTCCATGATGCTATAGAAAAAACATCCATGAACATAGGCTTGTTCCATAGGGTGTCAGTGTTACTAGTGAAAATCTCCAGTTTAGTCCAGCAAGAGACACTAAAAGGGCATCGGAAGAATAGATGTTCCAAGATTTCCTCCGATATGATGATACACATTTTGCACTCATGATCACTTCCAACATTATAGCATCTCCTTTTGAGCATATTTTTGGTATTCAATCTATCAGAAAGATGGAGCCGACATAAAATTTAACTTTGGATGTGCACTTGGCTTTCCAAAGCCGGGCAAAGGCATCATGTGGGTGAATGTCTCTGAACCAAAATTGATAAAACTGCATTGGAGTGAATTTGTCTAATCCCCAGCAGTATGACCATTGATCATGAGACAGACTATCCAGAATAACATGAGCTGAGTCCATCTGCAGTTGTGTGACCTCCTCGAGAGCTTGTGGAGACGGAGGGAGGGCAAAGTTGGCAGCCAGTGAAACAACAGAATCCTTCCAAATGAGAATAGATTTGCTAGAGACAATATTACAGGTTGTAATTCCCCTAAACATAGGGGTAAGCTTCAAGATATCTTTCCACCAAAAAGATCCACATGCCTCCATAGCATGAGGAACCTTGTTATTTTTCATTTAAACCTTGGCATAGCACACAAGCCTTTGATTCAACATGGAAATTTTTCCTGGTCAAAAGATCTCTTGTATTAAGTCTATCAAGTAATTGCAACCATAAAAAGAATTTCTGCTTAGGAAGAGTTCTTAATTTTCAAATCCATTGAAATGGAGAGGGGGCCTGCGATAGGTGATGCCAGATTTGCATATTTTTTGCATGAATAATTTCCGTTCCATTCAAAGATCCATTGATCCTCACAGTCATTGTTTTTCATCTGGTTTTGAAGGATAAGTGTGAGTTCTTCACATTCTTGTGGTGCAATACAATGGATGTGAAACTTCTCATATATATCATCTTCAGAAAATGAAATAAATTTCATCAAGCTAATGTCCTGATCCAGAATAGGTGAATAATGTACCGTAGTCATCATAAGTGCGTAACAAAAATCTAATACTCCCTCCATTCCTAGCTATAAGATGTGTTAGACATTTCAATGTACTATATACAGAATGAAATAAAACGTGTCTAGATACAATATCTGAAAAATGCTAAAATATCTTATATTTAGTAACGGAGAAAGTAACACATAACTCAAAAGTCTCTCAATGGTTGTGGTTCCATAGCTTGTGTCCTACTAACTGCAACTTTTCCTTGAAACCGGTTGTGAATACTGAGATTACAAGTTGAGAACGGTCATTGTGAACAAATGTTGAAGGTTCTCTACTTACTCTTGACCTATCGTATGTTTTTTGTTGTTGAGCGGGTCTTGTATGTTAATTTGGAGCAACTTTTTCTTGAAGGAGGATTCACTGTTGTTTCACACCTGATTCCTGCCATTTGCGCCAAGGGCAAATCTGGGCGGTCCGTTTCGGCTATCCGACGGCCCAGATTCGTCGTTGACCGCGAACAGAAATTTGCCCTTGGCGAATCTGGGCCGTCGGATGGCCGAAACGGACGGCCTAGAGATTTGCCCTTGGCGTCATATGCCCTTGTAAATGCTTTTACCGGATCCAACTGAAACTCTTGCATATCACCACAGTTGTGCCCCTGTACTGAAGTCGTTGTTTTGCAAATGCAGCTCGAATTACCAAATCAAACCTTTCCCCATGACAACATTTCAGACTACCAGGCAATTAGCGTGACAGAAGAAGTTCAGAACCGAACTAAGCAGGCTCACTGCTGTTTCCCCATCCTCCCTGTCACGTTGGACACGAGCTCCCTGAGGAACCTGGCCGACTTGGTCACCGGCGAGTTGGCGGCCATGAGGTTGTACATCATGTTCTCCACCTCGCTGATCGTCGGCCGACGCTTCAGCCGCGACACCACCTTGAACTCCGGCGCTTCCACGTCCTCCTCCTCCACCATGAGCACCCAGCTGTCCCCGCCGAACCGCCCGCCCTCCACGCACCGGAGCAGCACCCCCTTCTTCTTGCTCAGCAGGCCCTTCACCTCCAGCCCCATGAAGGAGTACACCACGTTGAAGGACCCCACGAAGCCCTTGGCGATGCCGCCGAACGCTCTCTCCTCCTCCACCTCGAAGCTCCACGCCGGGTTGAACAGCACCGCCGGCTTCGGGTCCAGCGCGTTCACGGCGGCCCTCAGCTTGTCCACCTGCGCCCGCCCCGGCGCCAGGAACACGGCGGCATCGCAGGCGCCCAGCGCGTCCGGCGCCACCGAGTCCAGCTGCGCGTGCGCCAATGCTGAGTCCCCCCAGTTCTTGAACTCTCGCACGGCCAGCTCCAGCTCCCCGGACGAAGGCCACACGAGGAGGAGCCTCGCCGGCGAGCCCTTCCGGGAGACGCCGAGGCCCGAGAAGACGTCGAAGGCGAGGCGCGCGAGGGAGCCCGGCGAGTCGTCGATGACGGGGATCTCGGCTCGGAACCGGGCCTGGCGCTGCTGCTTCTTGACCTTCCGGGCTGGCAGCGAGTTGTTGAGCGGCTTGCGCAGCGCCGTGGCGAGGCAGGACCTCGCCTGCGCGACCGCCTCCTCCCTCGACGCCGGTGGCGTGGGGGAGCCGTCCGTGGGCGTCGGTGGGGACGACGGCGTCGACGAGGACTGGACGCGCCGCGGCGGTGGACTGCGGAGGCGGAGGGTGAGGTGGGGAGGAGACGGGCGCGGAGGCCGCAAGAGGAATGATCGATTCGGGGTGGCGGGACTGGGCTCTGAGTGCGATTCTGGAGGGAGGAGGGTTCAAGACGCTGAACGCCATTGGCGCGAACTGGACAAGACGATAAGGTGTTGTGTTCTGCTCTCCATGGTGCGGGATGCGAGCTGGTGCAGCTGGGCTTGGAGCTGCTGACACTGACAGCGTGGCCCTGCTTCTTGGAGGAGCAGATAGGTTTTTTTTTGTTTTTTGACATGGAGCAGATAGGCTTTCGTTGGAACTGCAGTTGGTTAGTTATGTGCAACATCAGGGCTTCAAAATGTGATTGTGATGTTCGGAATCTAAAAAAAAAAAAAAGAATGTCGATGTTCGGCAACTGTTACTTCAGGAGTATTTTCACTTGAATTAACCTGTTATTCTGCAATATCAGGGTTTTCCTCATCAAGTTACTGGTATTCACCCTGCCTATTTTCACTTGAATTAATCTAGACTTTGAAATGGAAAGCAGCTTTCAGCAGAAAATTAATCAGTGAGCACTGAGTAGAGGAGCATCAGCAGATACAAGTGATTGACTTGACACCATATATCGCAGGGTCCTGACCAAATCACTGGCATGCAACCAACCTTCATACAAGACCTGCTATGCTCCTACAAGTCCACAGCTGACAGTGATTTGAAAGAAGGCACAAGTCCTTCCCTTAGCTTCAACATCTGATAATTTGCCAATGGCAGAGAGCTTGTTCAAGGAATGCCAAGAAAAATAGGGAGGATGTGCCACAGCAAATGAGTAATCGAATTATATTATCACGACAAACAAAAAGGAGGTCCACAGCAAACTGACACAATAGAGCATACAACATCTGCTTGGGTGATAAAGCACCAAAGACATACATATGGGATTGCTATACATATTGATCAGCTTCAGGCTACAGCTATTCTCCAGGACTAGGAACAGTTAATTTGTAATATTTGGAGCATGCTGATGGTTTCTCGCTTTTTGTTTCAAATAAAAAAAGTGGATTCAAAAAACAGAATATTCCAGTCTGGCATTTCAGGCAATGGTTGTTTAGGCAGAGCGGTAAGTTGTCTGATATACATACAAATGCACTCTTATCTTTTCTCAAACTGCTAGGTTTAAGGCGTGTACAGGTTACAATTTGGTAATAAACCTGAAATTGCCTCACAAGTTATGAATATACATGCTCGTATGTGTCTTTAGAAACGGTCAACAGTTATGTCAACAAGTATCTGCTTCAACCTATCTTCTTAACAGTTCCTACATCAATCTACAAGGTTGCTCTGCCCTGTACTAGCTCAACCTAAGGTAGAAGAGGTGTTCATCACCACTAACCAGCTCTGTTGTTATACTAGTAGCCTCTTACTGTGCTACAACTAGTACTAACACATCAAATCTGGTGTCACTCTAGTGCCATCCAACGTAACACCACAAACCGCGAGCTAGTTCCGGGTTATAAGTTATGATCTCACAAACTGCAAGCCAGTTCATGGCTCACATTTGAAATAACAGTGAAGCACATCAAAGTGGAGAATTGTGATCAGTAGTTGTTTCATGATTCACCTTGACCAACTTAAATGGGCTAAAAAGTCTTGCATTATGAAATCAGAAAGCAAGGAGAAATGGACCCTAAATAAGCCAGAACTGAGTTCCCGTATAACAGTGTTTTAGCACTAGGCAGCAAAATCTTCCAATTGACACTATCAAAATAATTTGCGGTCTTTATGGATGTACTATTACCAAAGAACTAGCCATGGACAGGGGTGAGTGGAAGTTAGCTATCCATGTGCCAGAACCATGACTTGGTTTTCGAGATCTTATGGGTTTCAACTCTACCCTACCCCGACTTGTTTGGGACTGAATGTACCATTAATTAGAAGTCTGAGTCGGAACAGACAGCAAAAAGGGAGGAAATGACATATAGACTGCATATGTGTAGCTCAATGAGGAAATTACTTCTTTGACATGTTGTGCTAAGGTGCTTGTCATTACCATTGATCATGGGGCAATAAGTCTAGGTTCACTGGTTGATATCTTTTGATCTTTCCTAAATACACAAAACACCTGTTTCACCAAACAGAAACACATATCTAACAATACAACAACACAACCTTCGAGTGATTCATCGCAGTTTCAGGGTACTACCTCCCTATGAAATTGAGTTTGCATCTTGCAATTATATCAACAATAAAAGTTTACCCAGAAATTTCAGTGCATGCCAACTCAGAAAGACAGCAATCCATCAAGATAAGCTAATTTGGAAGTCTTATGGTGAGCTGCCTAAACTGGCTAATTTGTTCATCAGAAACTACAGCAAGCTGCCCAGTAATCCAACCAGTGCATGCTATCATCCATAAGGACTCATCAATATCTCGAGTTTTATTGCAAGAAATTCACAAGTAGCAGTATACAGCCAATGATCACACCTTTATCCTATGATGAAACCTGGTACAGCCCAAGTTACCACGACGGCTCGGGCCGCAACATAGGGGTGCTCAGAACACGATGCGGAATTGCGGCGCGCCCTCGCCGGTGGCGGGCACCAGCTCCCAGCGGCACGGCTCGAGCTCGTCGGAGACGGGGCAGTAGCCCGCGAGCGTCACGGCGGCGCCGGACTCCGCCGCCGACCCGAACTCGAAGACCGTCGCGTCCGGCTGCCGCTTCCGCAGCACCTCCACCGCCCCATGAGGGCCGGTGGCGGCCACCTGGGTCTCCGCCCCCTTCGTAGGTGGCTGGTTCGGCGGCTCCGGCGAGCCGCGGCGGGAACCCTTCCACCACCAGAAGAGCCCCATCGGTAGACGGGGGATTGGATTAGGGATTCTAGGGTTTTGGTGGGGAACAATCTAGACAAAGAATTTGGCGTTTGGCGTTCGGAAATTCGGGAGAGCTCAGCTTGGAGCCTTGGACGTGTCACTGCGTGGTGGGCCCGGTATTGCCAGCCAGTAAACTCGAGGGCGTGTACAAATTACCTTAGATGAGAGACTAGGAATCGAAGGAGGTAAACGGGATGCCCCCAGGGGCTCTCACAGCGATTAGCCGTTTCTGGCCGTCGGATCCAGCAGTCACCGCGCGATCTCGGCCGTCCGTTTGCGGTAGAAGTTCACTTCCTTCCTGCGCCGTCGTGGTGTCTGTTTCTTGCCTTTTCTTACTTTTTTTACTGGGTACATGTCTCACTGACGCTGGGTCCAGATACTGGCGGTCCCGCTTGGCAGTGGCAGAGCGTGTGGCGTCGTCGGTGCTACTCTGGACCGCGCGCGCTGTCATGTGGGCCGGTCGTGGACGTGGCCCGCGTGTCAGCCGGCGTGGCTTGCTCCGCGCACGGTGTAGAAGTTGCTGCCCCGTGGGGGTAGTTTCGACATTTCGCGTCCTATCCCTCACGTCCATCGGGGAGACGCCCGGCCGGGCTCACTCTTCTGCTTCTCCTCTCTCTCTCTCTCTCCCACCGCCGACCTCGCGTCGCAGAGCACAGGCGGCCGCGCCGTGGCGCCGCCGGGAGAAGCGACTTCGCCGGAGAGCACGGGCCGCCGCGTGTCGCTGGGAGAAGCAACTTCGCCGGGAGAAGTGACATCACCGCGCGTCGTGAAATCGCTGGGAGAGCACGGGCCGCCGCGCGTCATGATTCGTACCTGGCAGCCCTGCCCTTCTCCGCCCGCCGTGCTCCCGACAGTTCGTGGCAGGAGGGAGGAGAAGAGGCGAAACCTAGATCTACCTTCGTGGCCGCAGCTTCAGATCCACCGGCGCATCGCCCACCTCTGGCCGGATCTGACGCTATGCAGGTCTTCAACAATGGCCTCGATTAAGGAGGTACGCCGCCGACGATTTACCGGCTGTCAGCCCCATCTTTACCCCCAGCGCCTTCTCTACCCTCACCACACCACCCCGGTCGTCGTCCTATCCACTCGACGGCACAGGTCTGGAAAGATCGTGGAGATGCATATGAAGGAGGAGGAGGTCGTCCTCGCCTATGGATGCACAGGAAGCGGGACGAACGAGGAGGCCCAACCTCAACCTCAGCGAGCACGAGGCGCCGCCAAAACGTACCAGAGGGCGACGACTAGGTGAGCCTCCTCTCCTGCATCCTCTTCTCATCTCTTCTTTGACTATATTTTGGATCTAATCCCCACACATTCTCATCTCTTTTTGTTTAGATGCTGATGAGGAGGCCCAGGCTTCAAGACGTCGCCATCATTGAGCAAAGACCCCCTCAAACGAGGGTCACGCCTTGGTGAGCCTCCTCTGCTGATCTCTTCTTTGATTTTTGTTTGATCTAATCCCCACATATCATGTCTCTGTTTGTTCAGATCTATTTTATCTTTTCCTGTAAGGTGTTTGGCAATACTCCAACGATGTTGCAGGATAGCATTAATCCATGTAATATTGTGCAATGTTTTCTTTATTCTGTAATTTATATTCAACGGGCGATATCAGATCTGCTGGCACTAGGTTCAGAAATTTGGTTACAGATTGTGTGATGTGCACATCTGGATTTGGTCTCCATTTGCAAGTTCTGAAATATGAGATGTCTTCGTGTGATGTACATGTTAGCTTAGATAGTTAGATATGAACCACAGTAGAAGTGTTTGTCATGGTAGACTGCCATAGACTAAACGAATGCATGCTTAGATGTTATCATGTTGATCATGTCCACTTTATTGTTCAGTTCGTGAAGTTCCAACAAGAGCAGACATTGCACCGCCGTTGGCTGGTGTCCATGGCACCGTCGTCCTCTCCCTTCGGCGGAGCAGTGCTGGATAGATCGACGAGGATGCTGTGAGATGGAGGAAGAGGAGGCGGTGGTTCTCGCCTCTCGAGCACGGGCCCGGGGAAGAACGTTGAGGGCCAGCCGTCATGCCGCTGCCATCCTCGCCAGGATGCAAAGAGATGGAGGAAGCGGCGGTCGTCCTCGCCTCTCGACGCATGCGCCGCAAGGATGAACGAGGAATCCCAGCAATCCTCGCCCTCAGCGTGCACGAGACGCCGTCGAACTGTACCAGCGGGCGACGCCTAGGTGAGCCTCCTCCCGTGCATCCTCTGCTAACTATTTTCCGATTTAATCCCCACGGAGACACAACCCTCATATATGTTTGTTCAGATGCAATTTTATATGCGCTGGCCGTGGCTTCTCCATCCTCTTCCAGGTCTCCACCAGCACGGCACTCACCGATGCGGCTTGCGTTGGTTCTCCGCCCGTCGCTGCCGGTGCAAAGATAGAGACAGGAAGGCATGCCGAAGTAAGGCGCCTCCGATTCACCCGCTGCCAGCCCCCATCTTTCTCCAATGTTCTGCACTGTCTCATCCTCTTCCTCCCTAACCGTAGGAGGAGCATGGCCACAACGACGAAAACGGCAAGCGAAGGGAGCCACAATGGACTTGCCATTGAGGACGTGCTGATGGCTCGTGTTTTCCTCTGCGGTATTCTAATGGTCCTGAGGTATGACGCTCGTGTTGTTTGACCAGGTCCTTCAGGGATACAAGATTCATCATGTTTTTATTTGTTACAGAAGTGGCTCAACATTTTCAGCTGCAGTGGTTTGCCAAATTTAATCTCAAGACCTTCTCATCTTTGTTTGTGCAGAAAAGTGTTGTTGACAACTTAAATTTGTTTGCCTTCTATTCTGATGAACAACGATAGATTGAGATCCCTCTAATTTGTTTCAGTGGAATATGATGATTTCCTACAGCGCAACTCTTATTGGCAAGGTTGTTGTGCCTCTCCGATCCATTCCTCTTAATTATGCTTATGTGTTTCAACATGGATTCTTGCTTACTACCAATTTATGAGTTATATTACTAAAACTTTACTTATCAGGGTGTAGCAGATTATGGAAGCTCTATTCGAGTGGGGAGAGTCACCACGGAAAATGAAAAGGTATATATGCTCCTACTTATCATAACCATTTCATTGCTGTTTTTCACTAGGATTATTGCTTTCTTATTTGTCACCACAATCGGGTGTTTGTGATCTGAAATTAGATTCAGAATAACTTCAGTTTCCATGTGCATAAACCAGCTGGTTTCCAATTTGTCTATGTTTTCCAGAGGTGCTAGAGTTCTTCGGAGTAGGTGATTGTTGGTGTGGATTAGCATTGGATAAACATGAATTGTTTTCTTACATATATTTTAGTGGTTTGACTGATTAGGAACAATTAATTAATCTAAGTTTGGTAACGAGTACTAACTAATCTGCTCCATTTTAAGCCCTTTCATTTAATAGGCTTTGCTCATCTGCAATACCTTAATAAAGCATTGGCTGCCAAATATGACTTTTGATCTATTGTCACCGATTTGTCATTATTGCTTTGTTTGCACTTTGCAATATATATGTGTGCTTTCCGTAGAATTGTTTTTGTCATATCATTTGTTCTGAACCTACATGATTTCCTTCTTATGTGTCCCATTGAAGTTTCCAAGTAAAAGGTTCTGTCCAAGTGATCAGTTTAGGTATGCTTAACTTACTATGGTGATGATTTATTTGTAATAGTAAATAGCACATTTTCAGATTACAAAGAGGAAGAGCAAGAGTTGATACCTCACCATACCATAGGGTCTCTTCTTTCCACGATCGTCGTCATCCCAAGGCCAGGTGAACCTTTTCTCCATTTTAGTTCTTCATGTCTCCACCTCTCTAGGCCAGATCGATATTTAGTTTCACGTGTTTCCTTTTTTGTACACTTGAAGAACTCACAGCTAATGATCGGGAAGCACTGTGGAGGGCACAGACTGTTGCAATGCTCCATGACTACTACCAGAGTTCATCGCCAAGAAGATAATTAATCCCTTCAACAGTGAATTTAGTTAGGTTTTTGCAGCTACAGACCTATAGTACTTATAACTGAACATTATGCCTAATTCACAAATTAGTAGTTGTAACCGTATGTGCTGAAATTAAGTATTCCCATTTATTTGTGAACACAATTTAGCATTGGAGGTGGAATACTGGAACCAAATTTTGCTCTTCTAACGGTAAAGGTCGACAGTGTGAGTTTCCGTATCTACAGACAGTTCGAGTTAACATGGTTTAAAACAAGCTGCAATAGATAGTGGCTTAAATCTGCAACATGGAAGTGAAAATGTGATTTTTTCCACTGACATGGAACGGGTAATCTGTGAGATTGTTTGTGTTTGCTCAATTTGTTTCTTTGTATGCACACATGCTGCAGTTTGCTCTAACATAATCACAGTTTTTGGAGAAACAGTTCTTTATGACCATTCTCCTGTTTTTTCCATCATGTTTCCTTGTGGGAGAAACATGTGGTTATAATCTGTTTTCAGCTGTTCACTCACTCTTTACAGTACTGCATATCAGCATATGTGACATCAAGACATGGAATAGTTGTTCTGTAGGTTGGGTAATTCCAATTGTAGCACCATGGGCATACAGATTACATCTCTATTGGTATGTTCTCCAATCAATAAGGACATATTTCATGGTATAAGCATATGCTTGCATGACCACTGATTTTATGATTGTTTACTGTTTAATTTTTATCTTAGCTGGTTACTAACTCCCTTATTTTTATTGAAGGGAAAAGGTCGATGGAAGGCTTGAAGCATTTCGTTTCTATTGAGAACGAGCATTCTAATGTACGGTCACACATCTTTTATATTTTCATATATTGCATTAAATTTGTAGCTTGATCTTTCTGTGCTCCTTCTGATTATGTTATGAACAGACAAACTAAGATTATTTATGTTGGCAAGATGGTTTATAGTTGTGAGGAATAGAAGAGCCTCTTACCAATTTGATTTTCAAAACCTAGGTTACCAAGACCTCTCTAATATTTTTGCAGTCCTTCATTTCTTACTCTCAACAGATCTTTTCACTTTGAGGGTGATATATGGTTAAGTGGTTAGATTTCTATACTTGCCATGGACAAGCTGTGATATTCCTCTATTAGGTACCGATTGTGTGCATCATATATCAGATGATACTAAAGTGTGTTCACCAGTTTTTTTTAAATATGCATCTTCTTTGATGCAGTGTCTGCCGTGTTTCGAAATATTTCACAGAATGTTTGTTTAAAATTTGAATAACACTATCCTAGATAAATTGGATGAAAAATAGCTTGAGTGATTGCATCTGTAATAGAAATATAGAATCCGTATATTATGTTGTAAAATAGTTAAATTACTATATATTGCTTTCTTGCCACCTACTGTTTGAACTCCTGGATTTGTGGGAGTGATAGTACTTCAGTTCTTTCTATTGATTGCGCACACTTGAAAGGTCTGATTCTCTATGTAACCGAAGAAGTGTCATGTGTTCTCGCATGACATTATTTTCCACTAATATTAGCATTACCATTTTACCACTTTATTTATGTTTGGTCTCACATGGGCTATCAAAATAATCAAATATGTAAGTCGCGCACTAATTGTACTTTGCACCATTGATTAGATTTTATAATTTTTTTCATGAACTGCAAGCTGAGTATCTTGCTGTCTTTTGACATGGTAATATGTGAGTTCGCCTATGCATGGACATTAACCTTAGTATATTCAAACGTGTATTAGGCTGCAGGTTCTGTGCTTAAGCAACTTTTTTGCTTCTAAAAGGAAAAAACAATTTATGTTCCAAGGAGATAATGAGAACTTCACAGGATGTACAATGCTATTGCTCAATTACAATGTCATAGTATATTTTTATTGTTTGCATTACAACAGTTTTTATGACTTGCTCACTGAACCTTCTGTTGCTTTTCATGCCGAAAACCAATTTCTATTCAGTGATGCTTCAATCCATTTTTGATATATATACTACTGAAACAACTAACATATAGTTGATGGCTCTGTTTTTGAGTCGAGCGAGCAGTCGCCAGGAAAAGCGGCTGGAGGCCGCTGGCAGCAGCGCAACCCCGGCGCTCGCACCGCTGCAGAGCGACGTCCCGTCACCTTGAGGAGCAGGGTGGCTCGATCTGAAAATCGTTTTATATCCTTCAGATCCACATCGTCCGGGTCGTCTCTTCTCCTCCACATCGACGAGCTCGAGGTGGAGAGGTGCAGCTCACGCCATACCTTCGTCTCTCCTCTGTCTCCTCTCGGTGGTCAACACGTGCTTCCACTGCGAGCAGCAGCCACACGCCATGAGATTGGTACTTATATTTTCTGTCTCTTGGTACTTAATTTTTCGCAGTAATTTGTTGGTTGTGTATGATCCCCATCCAGTGAAATCTGTTCCGTTGTCAATTTGATTTGTTTTGATCTTTTTGTATAGTTCCAGGTTTTAGGTTGGATGAGAAATCTTGGTGAAGATACGACTGGTGGTGGAAGCCATGGTGGAGAGCCTTTCCCTCGGGGACTTTGGATTGGCGTCACTTTGATCCAGTCCGTTTCAAAGCTAGGGAAATGGATGTGTTTTGGCTGGCGCTGTCACCTGTTTCTTCTATTCTATTCCATCATCACTAAGGTGAATAATTCATCTAGCTACGTATTGTAAATTACAAACTGCCTGTTTGAGGGATTTCTGTTTGATGATACAAACTATTCGTATATTTGTTTGTTGAACATCAGTTATCCTAAGCTTTACATTCACTATACATAAAGCTTTACCAAACGACTTATACATTGCGAAAGGCAGCTGGCGTGTGGTGAGCTGTGCCCTAACATGTATATTAATTGTTGACTGCCGTGTCATATAAAAAATGGTTGTCATAAGTCGAAAACCAGTGTCAACGGCGGGTGGCGCGCGGCAAAGCCGCGCCGGGGGATCTAGTTCAAGTGATGCAAGCGAATAGTTATAGTGAAAGATTATTTTTGTCTAGGTATGGTTATTTAGATCTTGCTTCGCCGGATTGATTTTGGATTTTTTTTCTCATGATTGCCGCGAGGAGGATTGTCTTCGCAATATCTGTCTCGGCTACTACGTACTCAACAATGGTGATTCGTTCTCTCGGCTCCCAATGACGTCGACCAAGTTGTTTGGTTACTTTTATCTGAATTATCAGTGTTGGTACTCTTGCCGATGTTGTTTGATTACTTTAATGACTGCGTGCGTGCACAAAGTCTTGGCATTGTGGCTCAAAATTAAAATTATGAGAGAACCTTCGGTGATATTCACAGGTCTGTGATTTGGTATATTTACCAATGTTCTATGGCTGCCTTCAGAAAAGTGCAAGATTGTGTCATGGAAGAAGAATGGGCTAGAAGATCTCAAAGATTTGCTCGTCTCTTTTAGTCTTTATATTGTAATCGATGTAGTCAGCTCATGTCTCTCTGCTACCATGTACTATTTGCTACTATAATATATATGGTATTGATTGTAAAATAAAGGATTTGTTATAGAGAAAAATCATTGTGCGTAATTTACACACTGTCTTAGACTTTGCAATAAACAAGTAAAGTGTTGTATGGATGTAGTTCCCTAGATGTTTTGACTCGTGTATTTAGACAAGGACCCGCCCTAGGGCTGGATTTCGGCGACGCCTCACCGCCCCGCCCCAGCCATCCTTCTAAATTCGATGAGTCGCCGGCGTACGTCGGCACTCCCCCACCCCATCAAATAAGTTACTTGCTCGACTCCACCACCTCCGCCGTGGGCGGACGCATCGTCGACGGCTCCGTCTCACTCCAGTCCTCGTCGTTACCGTCGCTGGCGAGGAGCTTCGCCTCTGCTCTCTCCTAGTGGCGGAGCTTGACAAGATCACCAGCCCGGGGGCCAAGAGGCAAATAAATGGGTCCATGGGCTTTAGGGGGCCGGAATTCTCATCTAAATTGGCCAATATTGAGGGCTTATTTCACAAAAAATGCATGGGAAGGGGGAGGGCCATGGCGCGCTTTGGCCACAACGTAGTTCGCCCCTGCTCTCTCCCCTTCTGATTTGCAGTGCGGAAATCGACTGAGCTCTAATCAGTTTCTCGGTTAATCGAGAACTAGCATAAGCGTTTAGACAATCTGTAGTTAGATCATTGTATGTTAACTACAATATTGTATTCTGTGTGTGACATGTAGAGCACCACGGTATCAAAAAATCCTTTGACGACCGAGCTCATTGGACCCCTTAAATAAAACAAAAACCACATATTGAAATCTAAAAAATATAGTACGAGTACATCTACACAAGTTTCATCAAATATGTTATTACCCGTGATCTACACAAAAAAAGACAATTCTGGGATGAAAATAAGTATTTTCCTTTTTCCATGCAACTAAAGATTTGTATATCATACAAACATATATCCAAATGACCAACAACATACATTTTTGAAACGTCTAAATACCATTTTAGTTTTCTTAAATACCAGGCTCTATGGATCACCGGCTACAAAACGTATCGAAATCTACAATTTGGATTGTTGCGCAAACTCAAATACACATCGTCGAAAATTGACCACCCACTCCTTCCTTCTCCCAATTTTTCTTCTCAGAGATCGATAGGCGGTCAAGTATTTTATTCCTAGTACTCACTCCGTTTATAGTAATATAAGTCATATTGGGCCCATTATTTCAGTTTTTGTATTCAAATGTACCTAGACTTATTTTACGCATAGATTCACTCATATTAGTATGTATATAGTCAGTGGCGGAGCTTAGTTGAGGTCAGGGGGGGGGGGGGGGGGCACCGCCCCCCCAAGATTGACACATGCATGCAGATTTTTTTTTGAGGGAGAGCTTAAAATATGACGTTTTGTGTGTTTTGCCCCCCCCCCCCCCCCCCAAGCTCTCATATATTGTGTTTTGCCCCCCCCCCCCAGCAAGCTTTGGCAAGCTCCGCCACTTAATATAGTCAAAATTAAAAAGATGTCCAGTGTACCTTATATTAATGAACGGAGTGAGTATTAAGGATTATAACGTTCTGTTTCTAAATTTCTTGTAGTTTGAATCTGCAAAAGTTTTAACTACGGGAAAACACAAAAAAAACATGACAACTTGAAATAATTGTTTTCCATTTTTTGTTCCAAAACATAGTTGTACCAACGCATTTTAAAGACAAAAAAATAGAAATATATGTAATTTTTGTTTTCAGAGATTTTTCTCTATATTCTGTTCCGTCTTTTACGCAAATTACAGCGTAGCCCCTCTTCTTCTTCCGCCCGCCCTGCAAACCCTTTTCCCCCAAATCCCCAATCGAGGTACAACTGCGGCGAATCATGGGTAGCGACCACGGCGTATCGCCGTCTCACCCTCGCGACCTCGACCTCTCGGAGCTGGACCGCTCCCTGCCAGGGATCGAGGTCAAAACAGCCGGCGCGCACTCCATTATCGACCCATGCTGCTTCGGCTGCCTGGAGGCGAGCTCGGGGGTGAAAGACCATGGTTAGTTGCAGCTTGTTTCTTTTCCCGTTTGATAAACATTTTCTAATAAGAATTACGCATAAATCGGAGGCAATATTCATCTATCTCTCTGCCTGTGATTCAGAGCGGGTGGAGCATGGGGGCCAATTTTCTGAATTTTATGGTAAGAGCCGCTTATTTTGCCTTTTAGTCTTTGGAGAACCCCCAAAGTTCATGAAAAAGGCGTCACCTTCATGCTTTCTTCATTCATAAACCAGGATTTAATGGGCAACACAACTATGACTAGTATGAAAATCCAACAGTTCCATGTTTTGCATATCTGTTATCTAATCTTGTCCCTCCCTGTATCTGTGTCCAGCAACTTGCGTGGCTGCCACGTCTGAGCTCGAGAGGTATATCGAGGGCCACATGCGAAAAATCCGAGAACTGAACGCTACCCTCTCTCAAGATCAGCGGTTTTTCCCTGTCATTATCGTGCCCCGTTGCCCCAGATTACCAATTGTTGCAGACTATCTCTGGGAGTTCTCCATGGAGGAAACGTCTCCAAGTAAATATTCTATGTTGTCGTCCCTTTTCCAAACAATTGTATCCAAACGCAGTCCTAATTCGATGCCATTGTCACTTGATTAATAGCCACATTGGGGCCCAAGCGCTTTGCGAAACCTGGAGATGTTGGCAGATCTGGTGCAACAACTATGCTGCAGTTCTTCTCGCTCAAGTTCACCGGCAATTTCCCCAACGATCAGACGATGCTCGTTTATGGTTTTATGGCAGTGAGAGATGATGTGGAGCCTCTGCGAAATTACATCTTCAACCTTACAAGGGAGAACCCCTGTGAAGTGAAGCCGGTTAGTCCATCTGCCCTTTACAACGAGCTGCCCTGTGAAGTAAAACCATCAAGTATTTCAGTCTGTCTATCGATCCTGTGCAGTATCATTTTTTGTTATGAGTCTCCAAAATTATCATACTTTGTCCAATCATGCCGTTTGCTTGTTTGAGTAAAATAACTGAAAGAGTGGTTGTTGCACTCTCAGACAATCAAGTTAAAACAAGTTAAGAACGTTTTTATGGTTCGAGTGCACACCTATTAGCTCCAATAGCAATTGAGCATTTCACACAGTTTTCAATCCAATGTGGAATTTATTGGCTGGCACGTTAGTTTACGATTACATTAACTAACAAGTAATAGGATCGTATGGGAGTTCAAATCAACAAAATAATTGTGCAGTGCTTTTATTATACGAAATAAAATAGTTCAGGGGAATATAGCTCAATCTCGTTTTGAAATAAATTAGTATTGCTGCAGTGTTTTCGTTTTGAGTTGATTGGAATTTTCCGGGGCATATTGGAATACGTTGTTTGATGTACCTCTGCTCAATGTTTTGGCAGTATTTGCATCACTGCTTGACTAAATTGTGCCTTAATTTGGTGGTTGGCTGAACTTCAGGATTCCCCAATGCTTCCATTGATGTGTCCTGCTCGAGGGATGTCCGTTTTCTTCGACAGCATGATCGAATACGCTTTAAAGGTCAAGGTCAACGGTGAAGACAGTACCGGAGATGAAGATGGTGTCCTCATCGATGGGTGCATTCAGTTCAGCGAAGAGAGCATCCGGCGCGACAGAAAGCTGAAGTCTCGTATTGATGGCCCGTTTGGCCCTGTTGACATGGAGTATGCATTCATCAGGCATGGCATAGAATCCGTGGTAGAGATCACTCTTATTCCCAAGTACTTTGTAGGGGATCGCGTTAAGGTCACTGCATTTACAAGTGGATACCCAGACCCAATTTTACTCTATGATGGCTTTGTGCGGAAGCGCTTCAAGTTCTCATCTGTGGTGGCTGTTTCATTGGTGGGCAGCTGAAGATCAAGTTGGAAGCCACCATTTACAACAAGGAATATGAGAAGGAGATGGTTTTTGAGGCGCAGAAGTATGGATGTTCCAAGGGAAAACTCGAACTGGTTAATGTACCTACAAAAGATGAGAAGTATTTTTGTCGTCGAGAGGGGCGTTTTGTTCCCAAGGGCCATGGCCATGTGGTCGCCGTCAAAGTCACATGGTCGACCATGGGCTACTAGGAACATTAGCTAGGGCTTGTTATGTTGTTTTTGTTAATTCTAGTTGAAGTATTTTGCTTTAGAGATCTTCTTTTAAATTTGGGCAAGTGCTGTACTATTAGTATGTCACAGCGCGCATGTTGTAACAAGATCTCTGACATGGTATCGAACATCTTGTCTGAGGATTCAAGATTATATCAGAACGGTCCAGGAGTTCAGTGTTACCTGAATGTTCCTATGTGATATATGTCAGCAGATTAATTGGACATTGTGGTGTCTATGAATGTAAATCCAGTACTCCCTCTGTTCCCTTTTGTAAGACGTTTTGGCGAGCCAATTAATCTTGCCAAAACGTCTTATAAAAGGGGACAGAGGAAGTAGCATTTTTTATAGCACCTGGGATTTGTTTTGGAACATAGCTTGTGCTACTGCTACCTGTAGAGACTTGTCATTTGGGTAACGATGAAGTTCAACAGTTAGGTATTGAGTTTCATTTTCCACCATCCAAAGCATGGCGTGGTGTCATTTGTGGTGGTGATGGGGTGCTGCCCCAATAGAACAGGCCATCCTGAAGACAATCCAACGTTCAGAACAAATAGAACGATTCATTACAATCTCATTTTCGTTTCATAAGTTGCCAAACTACCAAACTAGAACTCTGTGTGATGCCATGTGAGCAGCACGGGATAATTTCTTTTCAAGGAAACACTGTTCACACAAAGTAGATGAAATGCCCCACTGGTGCTCATGTTCTTTTGACTAGGTCAATGAGGAACCTAGTGCTTGTTCTCTGGAGGAACCATATGCTCAAACAGGGCACTGTCCACGCAGCCAACAAAACGAAAGAAGAACCAAGGACATGGCAAAGTTTCAAGTACATTCGTTTGCACCAAATGTTGGACTAATGCTTGATCTTATGCGATATCTAAATTGAGAGCCCTGAGAGTTTTTGGATAGTAGCTGAGACGGGTGCTTTCAGTAGAACGTCCCCTCCGGAGGCTGCACCAGTTTCCGGTTGTCTGATGTTGCCATCTCTTTTTCAAGCTCTCTCAAGATGTTTTCTATTGTGTATTCACGGTGCCAGTTGGACAACAGGTTAAACTTCCTTTGGTCGACCTGCATTTAATCCAAATTAGGTTTGAAATACAAGGAGAACAATTGATAAAATATTCAGAATCACCCAACCATGCCATACCAATCCAGTTTCAGGGTTTACACAGGTCATATTGATTCTTGAGTGGAATATAATAGTTGGTGGCCTGTCTGGATAGTCCATGTCACAGAAGAACTTCAATTGATAAATTCGGCCCTTGTGAACAGTCTGCAAAACCAATTATAGTTCAGAAAAAAAGCACAAACTCTGAAACACAACAATCATATTTGAAGGAAACAAGAATAAGCATGTGGAAATATCTCACGTTGTGGGGACCAATTATTGTTCCTGTCCAATAGCGCATGTGGATATCATTGGCAACCTCCATTCCATAGCTAACTGCTCCATCCCCAATGCCCTTCTGTCCTCTCTCAAGCTCTTCCAGCAGTCTCGAGTTCCTCGACACTACAGAAATATTTTTATGCCAGTAAGAAACAATAGTTTGTTTCCAACAGCATTAATAGCTTCGGCATAGGGATTCAACTCAAATCTGATGTTAGGGCAGCTGCCTAAACATCGTCAAACAAATTCAACCGAAATACACAAAACCAGGTGGCTGTTCTTACAATGGGCAGCTTACTAAGAGCCAGTAGAGAACTATGTACATTTGCACTCTACTGCACAGAGTAGATTATCGCAATCCTGAATGACAACAATTCTCAGATATCTTGGATTCCACCTAATTTTTTGCATCATATTCTAGTGTACCATCCCCCTTGGCTAAGATTATTCACACTTGTATAGCTAAACAACCACAGAAATGCGGTTCCATTCCTGTAGTTCGAAAAAATGGGTCTCATCACAAGCTCTACACAATAGTGGAAATTTAGTGTGGAAGCAATAAAGATTTTAGTATGTAGATGTCTTCTATTCCAAGAATTAGTGCATGCCAAATAAAGGCATAAGTATTTCCCATTTTTGGGTGGAATCGCCTAGTCTAGTACATCTTCCAGACTTGCATAATGAATTTCTGGAAAAAAAAAGCAACCAGCTGCCAACAAACTACTTATGCGTGACAACAAACAAGCCCTCATGGGAAATAGATAAACCCTAATTATTAAATTATAGCACTGCTTCAGGGCAAATGAAGAGCTGTTAGTCTTCTATTTACCACCACTTTGCACAAACCTAGTCTATGTAATGCATATGTGTACCAGAAAATTCGTTAGATCCATCCTATCTTATGTACAGATAAATCCGACGCTTCCTACACCATCACAAAGATTACTGACAGGTATGCACTTCAGTAGGACGTCAGTAGGAGCCTATGAAAGACCACTTCTCAATGTATTCTCTCGCTATCGGAACATTAGTTGTTGCCATCACTTCCATACCTTCAGTAGGAGTCAATTCGTTTGCCCAAGAATCATTAGTCTGTGCTTCTCCTACAGAAAAGAGAACAAAGAAGTTTGTAGAAATGTCATGCAGAACCAAAAATTCACGGGCACATTTTCAGTACTATCAGGCTATCAGCACTCAGCCCACAACACAATGAGTAGAAATATAAGACACCATAGACACTGCAAACCACAATTTTATGACAGTGTACTCATGTTCAATCCTATATGTTTATACTCGTTCTTGGTAGCGCCCCCGAAGTGAAACAGAGCATAACTACTATTTCCAACATACAAGATCTGTGCACATGGATAATAGATATACAAGATCTGTGCACAAGATCTGTACACATGATAATAGATATACATTTGAAAGAGGTCACTCACCTCCACATGGAGCATCCTGTGAGCCTTTACGTGCATCAACGGAAGTGAGATTTTCATCATATGACTTGGTGCATCCACTGCCGCTGTCATTGTGTTCTTGATTTGGTGATGATCCACTTTCATCCAATTTCCATTTGTCAGTCATTCTTTCTCCAGCCATAGCAGCTGAATCGCCTTTATCCCATGAGAGCGTTTGTCCTTCACAAGCGGCAGATGAGATACTCCAGTCAAGGAGCGAGTTATATGACCAGAAATAGAACAAACGAACAAGTCCTTACTAAACGTTACCTGGTGTTTGAATTGGTGGCGTGGAGCTTGATGAAGATTGCAAGCAGCCTCTGGAATGAACGAAGTTATAAAATAAGTCAGTCAAGAACTAACATAAATGAAAACTGTTTACTTCAGATAACTTCTTCCACTAGAAGTATGCAAGTTGAATCAGTCAACAAAGACTTGATGCAAACATGTCCTCAAATTTTTAGAATCCAGATAAGCAAAATAGGTGATACACGAATGAGTTGCAAATGGTTAATGGGTATAGATTTGCAAACACTAAACAATTAAGCTAGCACAATAACACTATCAACAGAATACTAGAAAGTCCTTGAAACTATCAACAAATTCAACATTTTTATGTACATATACTGAATAAGACAGATTGTATAGCTTCATAAAAATAAGTAATCATGAAGTTATGCACAAGAACACACTTGCTTACATATTGGCTGAGAAAAAAAGCAGGACATAATTGATAGTAGAGGCATGCTACATTGTAGGGCTTTAACTGTTCTTTAATTATAACACATGTTTAAATACCAGCAGATAAATAACACAGTTCATGTCCCTTTTCAAGCATGATTGTGACTACGAAGATATGACAACACAACTACAAATTTACATTCCTTCCTAAAATGAATGATGATATGTTGCTTTTTCGTCATACCTTGCATTTGAGCTAGTAGACTCTCCTTGCGCATATCCATCCACGATCCAAGAAGGATACTGCACACGCTTGCCACTATCGTCATCTCTATGCCTTGTTCCACCTTCATCATCCACACCAAACATTCTTATTGGCAGGTCATTCACACTAAACTTTGTAAGCACTCCATCTGGCTGGTAAAACTGCCTAATGGACCTCATTACATCAGGAATGCTCTGTAGAGAAGTGCCATTGATTGACTTGTAACTCCCCTTGTCATCAATTGCTCCCACAGCACCTTTGCATAACTTTTTCCATTTTCTCATCAATGGGCACATTTCGTCCCCAAGATGGTACCTCCCTGCATGTTCTGGCTTGAATGTCTCTAATACAATGTCCATGACATCATTACTGCGGGCTGTGTCCCATATGTGCACTACTATGATTCTGATGCACCATCTGATTCTTTCTTCTGAAATGGTCATATCTCCATTGATGTGCTTGTAGAGCTCAATGCATGCACATCGGATGTACCCTGGCCCCAAAGGGAGTTGATTGCATAGAAATACCACTTTACACACGAAATTCCGGAAAACTACCACTTTACGTTTCAATCGCAAGGAACTACCACTCTACGCCTGATTTTTTGCAATGTGCGCAAATCTGTGTCTAAACCAAAATTGACAGCGATTCTGACGGCCGGACCCCACATGGCAGTGCTGACGTGGCTGCCAGAGACGGCGCGAGGGCACGGCCAGTAACGGCTGGTTACTTGCAAGGTGGGACCCACTGTCACATAAAAATAAATATTCAAAAAAATACAAAATCAGCCAAGGGCATCACCCCGTTGACCATCACTCTCTGCCACGGCCGCGGTGATGACGCGACGCTCCCGCCATCGAGCAGACCGGCCGCCACCGCCGAAGTTCGTGTCCTCCCACGCAGTCCAGCCGCTGCCGCCCAGCCCCGCTGCCGTCCACGGTGGCGGCGGCCACGGCCGGCCTCGGCGAGCTCCCCCCGCCCTCTGTTCCTTGTGATGGACTACGTCGGGCCGAGCATGGGGCAGTTCATGCGGGAGCGCGACGCCGAGCGGTTGTTCCCCGAGGGCGAGGCGCGCCGGCTCATGCGGCAGCTACTGGACGGCTCCGCGACGATGCACGGGGGTGGGGCAGCCTCAAACCTGACAACGTCCACGTTCTGCTCCGGCGTCGCGGGGCTTCGATCTGCTCCGGCGTCGCGGGGCGCCTCCCCTCCTCCCCACGTTGAGCCCGGTGAGCGGCAGGTCGTCCATGGCCAGTCGCCGGCACAGGTCTCGACCACGGTATCCCGCTGTATCGGAATCCATGGCACCGCGCCCATCGACGTGCTCCGCGTTGCGCTGTCCCGCTCGACGCGCTCCGGCAGGACGTCCTCGACTGGGTCATGGCTGCTCTGGGGAGAGGCGCCAGGGAGGTCGGGGTGGACCTGGCGCGGCGGCGCGTGGTGGACAACGACGACTGCCGCGCGTCCCTGTTGCAGCTTCCGGCGGACTTATTCCAGCTCGAAAACTCGTTGGCGGCTCGGCCGGCCGGCCGAATACAATTTTCTTATTTTTTGGAGGTATTTTAGATTTTCTAATGTCTGACAGGTGGGCATCACCGCGCCCCCTTTATTTTTTAATTGAGTTGAGATTTTTTTGAATATTTATTTTTTATGTGACAGTGGGTCCCACCTTGCAAGTAACCAGACGTTACCGGCCGTACCCTCGCGCCGTCTCTAGGAGCCACGTCAGCACTGCCATGTGGGGTCCGGCCGTCAGAATCGCCGTCAATTTTGGTTTAGGCACAGATTTGCGCACATTGCAAAAAAATCAGGCGTAGAGTGGTAGTTCCTTGAGATTGAAACGTAAAGTGGTAGTTTTGCGGAATTTCGTGTGTAAAGTGGTAGTTCTATGCAATCAACTCCCCCAAAGGTGTGTCCCAAAGAGCAGAACTGTATCGGGCAGGTATAGAAAATGGCACCCTGGCCCATTTCGAACCCTTGTCGATTTGGATGTACTCGACATTTTTGTTGGCACCATCTTCATCGTCATTATCATTGAACTCCAAGACTTTGCCATTCAACAGTATAGCCTGGAACCAGCTTCTAGCTGCTATTTCGACTAGGCACATCATGCTCTGTCCAAACTTGACATACAACAGATATGTTCCATCTTTCGGCAGCATCCAGCTTCTTGACTTTGGTGATTTGTATTCAAATATCCTTTCTGAATGGTAAAATGTCCGCCATCAGTGATGTGCAATGCAATCTTTAAAATTTTCATACAGCTCTGATCCGGAAAGATTCAAATCTAAGACAAAAAAATTCTGCCACACATTTCAAATAAACATTAAAACAAGTAAAAGAAAATTGAAACCAGAAAATGATCAAAAGGGAGAAGAGGCGGCACACCTCTGGTGCTGGTAGACCTTCAAAGGCGGCGACATTGCTTGGACACTCGGTTGGGTGATCAGCCGGCTTTAGTCGCTCATTTGCCTTTTTCGCTTCTTTCTTCTTCTTGGTGAACTTTGGCATTTTGTTCACCTAAACATAATTTATTTGAGTCATATGAATTCTCTTTCATCTGTTTTTACTTCTCTTCCTTTCAATCATAATCCAAAATAAGTCACACAACAATGAGAGTAATCATCTAACATTACTAAATATAAGAAAATTCAGAAAATGCAAAATGGTGAAGAGAGGTCAAATACAAACATCGCAACATACCAGCGACGGAGGACACCCAGCTGCAGCAGCAGAAGGCGCTCAAGTTATTAGGAAATAGGATTTAGGAGTAAATCAAATATACCATCCTCTGCTATCTGTTCCTAGCGCCACTCTCTCCTCTCTCAACAGCTACAGGTAAACGAGGCGGCCAGCCTCGTCACCCTTCCAGACTTCCAGTCACAGTCAGAACCTCCGTTCAACCCTAAACATTCCCTCTCACCTTTATACCCCATAATCCATGAGAAATTGGTATTAGAGCCATCAATTTCTGCTGCGCCTCATGCCATGAGGACTGCAACCAACCCATCCCCATCCCCAACCCTCGAGGAACTACAGCGGGCTGATTCCGATTCCTTGGCCAAGACCATCCACTGTATCACTGAGGAGCACAAGCGCACCTGCAAGTCTATGGACACCGCCATGAAGACCCTCACCGAGACATTGACACAGCTCAACGCGCAGACTGAGGAGCTTCCCTAGAAGCAAAAGGCGCAAAATCTTGCCATCATATGGCTTGGAGCAGCATGCCCCCTCTGTTCACCAACGAGGGTCTGCCGCCTGCTCCCAGCCATGCCCAATCAGATTGCGCTCAAGACCAAGGCAACCGAGCTGGACCTGGGGGACATCTCCGATCGTGTGCCACACCTGTAAAGATCAATATCCCCATATAGGACCTGGGAGACGCCCCCTTACGTAGCCAGTGACAAACAGAGACAGAGGTTTGGGGAGGACCAACTTGCAACACACATAGCAACAACATGTCCCTGCAGATCATAATTCTCATCCCACGCCCTAACTAAAATAGAAATTGAGCGCTAAACATTAAACAGAGACTGAGACGCCAGCAATGCCATAAAAAAAATGTCTTTATTGAGATCAATCAAGGTATACAACCAAGCAATATGTAAAATATATGCTGTGGCGGGGGCGCGGGGCTAAACCAGTCGGAGCGATCTGAGCCGGTCTTGCCGAAATCTCGGATCAGCCGACGGTGTAGTGTTGTCGTAGATCTTGACGAGGTAGGTCACGAGTCGAAGGATCGATCCCGCCTCGCCCGACGCCTTGCCCTGCGGTTCCCGACGCCTTGCCTGCCGGTGGAGACTGCTTCGCTGCCGAGGCTGCCACGCGCCCTTGCCGCACGTCCACGCCCCACGTCCTCGCCGCACCTCCACACCCCACGTCCTCGCCGTACAACTCCGTCTGTCCCTTTCCACGGCGGAGACGCGAACTGCCGACATGAAATCGATAACAACTTCGTTAAATCAAGGAACCAATTCAATTCTGCACAGTCGTCTTGAGAGGAGTAGAAATTACAGTCGTCTTGAGAGGAATGGAGATTACCTAGCCCTTGGGGCTACCCTGGACAGGACTGGTCCGCTGGGGGAAGCCCAAGGGCCAAGGGGGAGGCGGAGTCGCAGCCGAGGGGGCGCAGCAGCTCGCGGTCGCGCGGAGGGAGGAGGCGCAGGTGCGCAGCACCGCACCAGATTGCGAGGGCGGGCAGCCGGCGCTCCCGCGGAGGAGGCGGGGCGGAGGAGGGCGGCGCGACGTCGGGGAACGGGGTCCAGACGCAGCGTGCCGGAAACGATCTGCCGCAACGGCAATGACAAGGGTTCGCTCGTTGGATTAGGGCCTCATCGTTCCTTTTATCTGTTGGGCTTTTCATGGCAAAAATGTGGGCTGGGCTGCACCCCGAGCCGAGTAGTAGCATGCACGCATTCTGTTGGAAAGGCGACCCACATGAACGTGCTAGCCCATGTACCACGCTGAACTGTGCTCAAAAAACAAAAATGTACCACGCTGAACGTATAGATAGATTTTTTCCTGGGAGCATCAGCTCTAGCTTGTAGGGAAGGCCTAGTTTTGGCTGCTGACCTTCAGTTATTAAGGTGTGTGTTGTCTTCTGAGTTCTGACTGCTTGGAGGTGATAAAGGCTATGAGGAATAATTATCTCCCGAGATATGCTAGTGTGCTTAGAGAAATTAGCAGTAGAAAAGAAGCTTTTGTGTTGGCTGATTTTGTTCACGAAGGAAGAGCATCGAATGTTCATGCTCATGATTTAGCTCGTAGCTCTCTAAATTTAGTGTACGGGCGCCGGTTATGGCTGCTGCAATCTCGTGATATATCTATTGTAGCTATGGTTATTGATTAATAAAGAGAGCTTTACCCCTAAAAAAAGATAGTTTTTTTCTTAAGAAACCTAAAAAAACAAAGATATACGTTTAAAGGCTATTGGTTGCTGGACACTATTCATTCATCACCTGCTTTCTTTTCTACGAAAAGGCTGACCAATCTATTGATCGTCAACAATAGTACAAAGGATTTCAAAAGAAATAAAATGATGAATAGGTCTTTGGACCACCTAGGCGACGACTACAAGCACTCGAGCAAGCCGAAAATGCGCCGCTGTCCTCGCTCCTCCCTCGTCAGAGCCGGTAAGGCTTTGTTCAGTTAATATCCTACCCAAGTGGCCTCCCCAAGTGAATTGGAGCGGATTAGGGGTATTTTGACTTGCATGTGATTTAATACACCTCAACCCTAGTACCTACCAATCCCCTTAAAAAATTAGCAAGCTGAATAAGCTCTAAAGCTTGTCGTAGTAGAACTTGTTATAGTAGACAGACAAGCAATTGTCGTGCTAAGGCCTTGAAAGACCAGCAAATCAGAGCAGCAACCATCGCCAATGATGACAATCGTATATTGGAAGAGCAAGACGTGCAACCACACGAACAAACACAAAAACGGACTGGATCCCAGACGATCCATCGGACGGAAAAACACAACTCCACGAATCCTCAACCTGCGCCAGGTGCACCACCGGTGCAAGGATATGATGGGGAGGAGCTTATTCTGACTTTGGCATATCGCCGCCGCCGCACTCCCGAAGAAGACACTAGATCGAACAACCGAACAAAAGGAACGGAAACCTTCCCGCCGACGAGTGGCCGCTGTCCGTCACACCTCCGAGGCCTCAAGAGCTGCTAGATGCGGGAGGACCAAAAACTTCTCCAGCGAGGGGACTGGGCCCTAAATCGCTTTTAGATCGCCTTTGCTGGAGTCTGAAACCAAACATGTCACGCTCATTCATTACCTACTGATCAGTGGAGCCTGGCATCCCAAAGTCAGAATAAGGTCCCCCGTTAGCGTCGGTGGAAGACACGTGGAGTTGGGTGTCCAATGGATTCCCTAGAAATCCGATCCGTTTTCGTGTTCGTTTGTGTGGTTGCAGATCTGACTCTTCCAATCTACAATTGTCTTGTTGGCTGGAGAAGATCGATAAATGGATGCATGCCTTCTCTTGGCCGGGTCAGTGCACGTTCATAGCGGTCAGTGCTTAGTGACTTGGGAGAACGTATATGCTTCAGTGGTTTGGGTATCAAAAACCTTCGACTGCATGGTATGGCACTTCTTGTTCGATAGGAGTGGATTCGTAGGTCTGACGACTCTAGGCCTTGGAGGGATGAAGAATACCACGGCCTCGACAGTCTTTGATAGCTTGGTGGGATTAAGGTAGGGGATGGTAAGAAAACGTTCTTCTGGAAAGATTGTCAGATAGATTTTTTTTATTTAGAAGAGGGGTGTCCCGGCCTCTGCATCGAGTGATGCACACAGCCATTTATTACCAAATCCAAATCTACAATTATTTAAGTTTTACATCTCACAAATCACCTAGATAATGAGAAGAGGCTCAACCGACCTCAGAAACAAAATACACCAACTACGAAAGTCGACTAATATGCTGCCACGTATGCCGGGAGAAAAAATCCTGTGCCACCAACATGAGTCTTGAGCATCCAGCAATCATAAGTTGCCGCTGATCCGAAGGAAGCAGGAAAGCCCATAGCTGGATCCAGTGCGTCGCCATATGAATAACCTGCAATACATGAAAATTCTCCTTCCTGTTAAAAACCAGATTGTTCCTACAATTCCATAGAGACCAACAAATAGCTGAAACGCCAATACGAATCCTAGCCTTGGTCTTCTTATCAACCCCGTTCAACCAATTCCCAAACATATTGGTGACATTAGCAGGGGGAGGTATATTGTAAGTACAGAAAATAACACGCCAAACAAGTTTTGCAAAAGGGCAGGAAATAAATAAATGCTCAATGGTTTCAGAACCACCACAAAATGGACAACTAGTGTTACCTTGCCAATTCTTCTTTGCAAGGTTATCCTTCGTTATCAATACTTTTCTACTAAGGAACCACATAATTTTTTTTAATTTTCAGCGGTATCTTTAATTTCCATAAGTAGGTTCGTAAGTATCTAGTATGGCCATTCATCAAATCCTCATACATAGATTTTACGGTAAATAAACCATTTTGAGTAAGTTTCTAATGAAAAGAATCAGGAGGATCTGATAAAGTAACATCCATTAGTCTGGTACATAGATGAGACCACATATCCCATTTATTACCAACAAGAGCCCTTCTAAAACTCAAATTTAGTGGGGGCGCATTAAGGATAACATCAGACACGGATACATCCCTATGTTGTATGATGTTATAGAGCAGTGGATATTGATCTTTTAACGGAGAATTACCCAACCAAGTGTCTTCCCAAAACCTGGTGGTCATTCCGTTCCCTACTTTGAAAACGCCTCTGTTAAAGAACTCCTCTTTAACCCTCATGAGCCCTTTCCAAAAAGGGGAGTCAGTGGGTTGTGCCTCAACTTGAGCTAAAGTCTTCGAATGGAGGTATTTATTCTGCAGCAATTCCTGCCACACCCCCTCCTCATTTAAAAGTTTAAATAACCATTTGCTGAGTAAACATTTATTTTTTAATTCTAGCACTTCAACCCCTAAGCCTCCCTGATCCTTTGGCCTACAAATAATGTTCCATTTAGTTAGCCTATATTTTCGCTTATTCTCATCACTCTGCCAAAAGAACCGTGATCTATAGAAGTCAAGTCTTTTTCTTACCCTCTTAGGTATTTCAAGAAATGACAGCATAAACATCGGTAGACTTGTTAAAACGGCATTAACAAGCACAAGACGGTCCCCATAGGACAACATCTTACCTTGCCAACAACCAAGTTTGCCTTCGAAACGGCCTTCAACAAGGTGCCATGAGTGGATTCGTAGGTCTGACGACTCTAGGCCTTGGAGGGATGAAGAATACCATGGCCTCGACAGTCTTTGATAGCTTGGTGGGATTAAGGTAGGGGATGGTAAGAAAACGTTCTTCTGGAAAGATATTATAGATGGATCATGGGAGCTGTTGTTCGCGACATGTGACATTGCCCTCTCCTTTGTGATTTGATGCGCACTAGATTTCCGACAAACGTACAGTTGCTGAGGCCCTATAAGATAACAGGTGGATATAAGATTTCGGGGAGCCTTGCCGTCGTAGAGCTTGAATCATTGTGTTCTGACATGTTTGTGTTCTTGGACATCAGGACTTTGAATGGCTTCCCCGAGGGACAACCTCTCGCAGCCGGAGCCGGCAATGGAGGCAGTGGATAGCTCGGCCGCGCCTAGCAGTGCTCATGTTGACTCCTCAACTCAAGGTACTAGTGCAGGAACAGGACCTAGTGATTCTGATAGAGTTAATAAGAAGAGGAAGCTTACATCTGTGGTGTGGGACGAGTTCACAAAAGAGTTTCGTGAAGGGAAGTGGCAGGCTCAGTGCATGTATTTTAAAAAATGGCTTAGTGCAGGAAGTACAGGTGGTACTAAACATTTATCCAATCACTTGCTATCTTGTTCTGCTAAGAGTGCACCTGTAGGCCTAAAGCAACAGAAATTAAGGTTGTCGGCGGGTGCTGGTGGGAGTGTCAATTTGGACAATAATGGCATTTTTAACCAAGAAGTTGCTAGAAAGGAGCTTGCATTAATGATTTGTGTTCATGAATATCCTCTGTCCATGGTGGATCATGTTTTATTTCGGAAATTCTGCAAGTCATTACAACCCTTGTTCAAGATGGTATCGAGGAAAGCTTCATTTTGAGGTAATCAATCATTGTTCCATCATTGTAAATCTGAACCAACATTTTATTGTCAATTTGAGCTGTTTGTTTAATCATTGTAAATCTGAACCAACATGTTATCTTTTGTCTTAGGTTTGCTTATGTTCCAGCTCCACATAATGGTGAGGTTATATGTAAAGCTTTGTATGAATGTCTTGTTGATTGGCATCTTGAGGGAAAGGTATCCACAATTACCGTGGATAATTGCACAAGTAATGATAAGGCTGTTGGTGAGTTGATAGATAAGTTGGATACTGCATCTCTTATGCTTAGTGGAAAATATATGCATATGCGTTGTTGTGCACATGTCCTAAATCTGATTGTGAAAGATGGAATGAGTGTTATGGAGTTGGGTATTGCTAGAGTCCGTGATAGTGTTGCTTTTTGGGCAGCCACACCTAAAAGGCATGAGAGGTTCGAGAAGATGGCTAAGACTCTAAGCGTTCAATACACTAGGAGGTTAAACTTGGATTATAGAACTAGGTGGAATTCAACATATACAATGCTGTCTATTGCATTAGAATACATTCCAATTTTTGCCTCTCTAAGCTCAAGGGAAAAACTGTTTGAAACTTGTCCAACTGTTGATGATTGGAAATTTGCAAAGGAACTTTGTGGTAGGCTAAAAGTATTCTTTGACATCACTGAGCTATTCTCTGGGACTTAATATGTCACAGCCAATCTATTCTTTCCTAAAATATGCACCATCCGTTTATCAATACGAGCATGGTCCACTAGTACCAATCCTCTCTTTCAAGCGATGTCCGAGGAAATGAAATCCAAGTTTGAGAAATATTGGAAAGATGTTCATGGTCTTATGGCTATTGCAATTGTCCTTGATCCAAGATATAAGCTACATATGCTGCAGGCTTTGTTTGGGTCTCTGTATGGATATGAACATGCAACTAGGGAAGTTGAAAAAATTAGAAATTTGATGGTTGATTTGTTGGAAGGATATCGGGCTGATGTGGATGGTGAGGGTGCATCACATATTGGTAGGGCTGCTGTTCTCGGAGATGGAGTTGGAGAAGATGAAGTCTTGAAGATATTTTCTCAATATATGTCTTCACAGCCTGTTGTGACCGCTTCTCGTGTGCGGACTGAATTGGACTTGTATTTGGAAGAGCCAACAATCCCGGTAACAGTTGAAGAGCTGGACATCATCGGTTGGTGGAAATTTGGAGGTATCAAGTATCCTACTTTGCAAAGAATGGCTCATGATATATTGCCTATCCCCGTAACAACTGTGGCGTCGGAATCTGCCTTTAGTACTAGTGGTAGAGTACTTAGTGCACACCGTAGTTCGCTTGCTCCAAATATGGCTGAAGCCCTTATGTGTATGCAAGCTTGGTCTCGCGCCGACATGTTGGGTAATGAAATGAGTAAATTGTCTAATTACTTTCCATGCACATTATTCATTTTCTTACTGTGTGTTATTTTCTGTCTTTCCATTAGGTGATTGGAATTCTACTCTCTTTTCAAATTTCCAAACTGTTCTGGCTGATGAAGAAGAACCAATGGTAATTCTACACTTGTACTAAATACTAATACATGGTTTGCTTGTAGAAGTCATTCTCATATAAAGCTTCTTGTAATTTTCAGGATGAAGATGAATCAATCTTAACTGAAGACTAAATAAGCGAGGCGAAGCCTGGGCGCTGGCTGCTGCTGCTAGTCAAGATGGACGCTGGCTGCTTCTAGTCAAGATGTTGCCCACCTTCCTGTGCGTTGGTTGCTGCTAGCTAGCAGGTTGCTGCTGCTAGCTAAGTAGCTATTTCTTGTAATTCCTGGGAGCTCCTTGTTGTAATGCTTACTTTAATTTCTTAGTTATATTTGTGTCTCAGAACTTCACTAGTTATTCCTTCCTGGGAACTTGATTTCTTATTTGTGTTTGTGTGAGCAATCAGACTATTTGATGTACTGAATCTGATCATTTTGATGCACTCATACATTTGAACATAAAACTTATCATTTTGCTGTTTGAAATGCTGGAATATTCTATATTGATGTGCTGCCTGTATACCCGATGGGTCGCCCATCGGGTCGGGTGACCCGACGGGCACGGGCATGGGTCTGAGATCTGACCCATGGACAGGGTCATGGGCAGAGACCCTTGCCCATTTGTTATATGGGCATGGGTCTGGAATAGGTCGACCCGGCCATACCCGACCCATTGCCGGCGTGAGCGGTGGCTTGCCATCAATAGCATGCCACAGAACCCCTTATGCAGAGTTTGAATCAGTGTGTTCGCGACAGTCTGATTTGCTTGAGCTATCGGAAGCAACGTAACCCAAGAACGTTTGGTAATGTCATGTACCAGTGCAATGAAGATAATCTGACATCTAGGATAGTCGAGGACATGAAGTTATGGGTGGTAACGAAGCTGAGGTTTTTATTTTTTAGTAGTTATCTAGTGCTCACGGAAGGAGTGTGCCAACAAAGTTGTTTGCAGCTGTTGTGGTTTCTTGCAATTAAAAATTATATCTTATATAAAGCTATGGTATGCAATTTCGTAGTTGTTTGGTTGGGATTATTTGCGGTTTTTCTGAACGTCGGTAGGAGCACCACCCAACATCCCGCCCAAACATTAAAACATAGGCATCAGCTCCAGTTCAAGCGCCACTAGTCAGAGACCATGCCAAGTCACCACGCGATCCTCCTGGCATGCCGACTAGCGGAGGAGGGCGCTCCATCGTGTTGTTTGTGCTTTGCCTCAGCAACACCCACCAACAACAGCGAGGGTGGGGGAGGCTGGGTGGCTTGCAGCTCGCCGAACCCAGGGTACTCCGTTGCAAGAAAATGTCTGGCAGAAACCAACTTTCAATGAAAACCAAATGTCATGTAAAAGTTTATAAGAAATTATCAACACAAATATATTATGTTGGGAAGGTAAAGTTTTATACACATGCAAATTCACAATAGTAACGTCTACTATTCATTGCCTAATTTGACATATTAATAGATTCTAAACAATTTTGTGTTTCAACTTGCAAATTGTATGTCTATAGAATTTTATCTTCCCGACGTAATACATTTTTGTTGAGATTTTTTTTAATGGTTTTCACTGGAAGTCAGTTTACTACACCGTATACTTTCTCCTCCGCTAGGCCCGATGTAGCCACACGGGAGCGGAGGTCCCTTCGGCTCGTTTTTTCGTTAACAATTTGGGTCCTCTACTTTGCTATGCTGTTGTATAATCCTACTTCGTTTCCCCCTAGAAGAGTTTTTCTCGCTGATAAGTGATAACTAGTACAGTATATCTTACATTCTTAGAGCATCTCCACCGGGGGTCTCCAATGGGGTGTTCGGCACCCTCCAATTGAGGCCCAATTGGGGGGTGTCGGACATGTGTCCGCCCAAGTTTTGGAAACCGCCCACAGCGGCGCCCCCCAAACGCCCGCCCCCCAAACGCGAGCAATTGGTCGAACACCTCCTCGGTGCAATTGGACGAGCAGCCCGTACCGGAAGAGCTCCCACGCCGCCTCGGTGCCGATGGTGCGCCCGGTGCGGTTGTTACCCGCCTCGTCGTTGTTCGCCATTGCGCGGTGACGGAGTTGGGTGCGGCGACGGAGGTGGAAGAGGTGGATGTGGGAAAGCAAACGAAGATGGGCGTGCAGCGATGAGGGCGCGGCGAGTGGCCTTTTATGGGCACGGCGACGAGGGAGGTGAGCGGTGCGCAAGCATCCGCGCCGGCGTAAATGTATTGCGTGGACGCCAGCGCGTGGACTGCCGCGCACGCTGTCGCTGGCGTTAATGCGACGCGTGGTGACAGGCGCCTGCCGCCGTGTAGTCGCCTCGCCTCCCGTCGCGTCCAGTCGCGTCGTCTCGGAGACCGCCCGGCGACTGCGCGCCTCATTAACACGGCGAAACGGCCTTCTGCGCGCCCTAATTAACATGGGCACGGCGGCCTGTGTGTATGACAGGTGGGCCACCCCTGTCGGAGGCCGTGTCCGCCCCATGTCCGGCACCGGTGTCGGACATGTTTTTGTTCGGGACGACCCTTTGGAGGGTGCCGCTGGTGGCGTTTTTTTGTGTCCGGAGCCCCAATGGGCCTTTGGGTCCGGTGCCGGTGGAGATGCTCTTACCTCCAGAGAAATCCCGAGAGCAAGAAAAAGGCGGGAATCACATCTCAAAAGACAGCCAGCCAATCCCAAACGGAATCGCGCCTCCCATCCCTGCTTTCGGCAAAGGCCAACCCCACCACCACCACCCCGCTATATACCATCACCTTCCTCCAGGCCCCCTGTCAATTACCTCTGCACACCCAGTCAGCAATGCCGCCGCGGCGGGCGATCGATGTCCGGAAGCAGGCCGACGGCGGCGCGGCACCCAAGTGGCGCATGTCGCTGCTGGAGAACACCTTCACGGCTTTCTTGCAGTCCCCCGGCGCTGACGCAGCGGCGAAGGCCGTGTTCGCCGAGGGGTCCCTGCTCAGCCCCTACCTGTTCGGCAAGTTCTTCGACCCGGCCGACGCCTTCCCGCTGTGGGAGTTCGAGGCTGAGGTGTTGCTCGCCACGCTCCGCCGCGGCGCCAGGACCACCGTCCACTGGGCCGAGACCGACTCCGAGTACTACCTCAGGGCCGACATACCAGGTACGTACGCACGCACACAGGGCGGCCGATCGATCGATTGGTTCTACGTGTGCTAGATTTTGCAGCTCAATTTCTCCATCTTTGATTTCCACTAGTTCTGCAACACTGCAGTCACGATAGTGCTGTGAGATGCTTGTGCAAATTGTCCAAACTTCAGACTGAAACTTGAGATTCCATACATCGTTCGATCCCTCGAAAGAAAAACATTACGACATGCACCCATAGCTGCCGATTACAAGTTAGAACGTGCGATGCAACAGTTTTTAGCATAGATTGCCGTAGTACAAATGGATGGCCTGACCTCTGCACCGAGTGCATTCCTGATTTAGCCGCGTTTTCTCTGAATACACATCAGATGTCTGATTAAACTAGTTGCCGTGCTGCGATGCGTTTCCTAGCTTTTCACAGCACTATGGTCATGGTCACGTGCAGCCTTCTGCCCCCCGTTGCTTTACGTCTTCAGACAAATATTCGTTGCGTCTGCGTGTGGGCGTGGCGCACCATGCACACTAGTTACAGAAAAGCGAGCGAAATATTGTACCACACGATTGTAAAAACCGAGAAAGCCAAGGCACACTTGCATTATCATAAACACATAGTACTCGTGCAGTATCCAGCACTAAATTTCACTTTCTTGATCATCATCAGGTGGAAGGAAGTGCGACGTGGAGGTGAGCGGCGACGGCGCGCGGGTGGTGGACGTGACCGGGCTGTGGCGCGCGCCGCCGGCGGACGGCCGGGACTGGCGCGCCGGCCGGTGGTGGGAGCACGGCTTCGTGCGGCGCGTGGAGCTGCCGGAGGACGCGGACGGGACCAGGGTGGAGGCCTACGTCGACGACGGCGACGGGTCGCTGGAGATAAGGGTGCCCAAGAGGAGCGGCGACCAAGCCACCGCCGCCTGAAAGAATCGGAACCTCGACGTCAAGCGCAACTGGACTGGATCGATCAACATTCTCAGCAAATGGATTGGATTAACCGGAGGATCAAATTTGCCGGGGTAACAAGTTATTCTTCTGAACAGTTGATGGAGACTGAAAAGACGGCGTAATCTTGGTAGAAAATTCGAAAAGATATGCAGCAAAAGGACCAAAGATGAATTACCTATCTATCGCATGTTACGAATCAAATGTAATATTGTTCTTCAGTTCACTCACTCCGGTGTTACCGTGTTAAATGGCTAATTAGGAGTAGTGTGAACATACTGACGCGTCGCTGTCAGTTTCGGTCGTCGATCGAATGGGCATCGATATGATTCCTGATTAGAGGAATATATATGCATTCGCGACTTCTGAAAGGCGGATTCTTCCTTTTCTTTCGGCACCATGTAACTCCATCAGTAGTCACCCTTTATCTTCTTCAGTGGGCACATCGGCATCGGAGCTGTGACGAAAGATGCAGGGGTTGGCTGAAGTTGGCTCTTTGAGATCCTCAGGTGATTATTCTGCACAGAAGAACGTTGTCCAGATGATATTCCATGATTTCAAGCAATGTTTTGCTTTAAATTGATGTAAAACAAACTGTGTTTTTATCGAGAATACTCACGATTGAGACCTATGCATAATTATTTTTTAGTACTCTTATTATAGATTATGAAATATTCCGGTTCGGTGTCCCTCAGTTATTGCAAATGTTTGGTCCCTTAACTGTAGTACAGAAATTCTTGGCTCCTTGGAGTATCAAAACAGTCTAAATTTAATTTCTTGCTCCACTAAAAAGAAAGTTTAATGGTGATGTGGCGGCTGTTTGACACACATGGCAGGTCATTTAGCACAAAAAATCAATAAAACAACTAATTTGGGGGAAATAAGAAACAACAGCAAAGGTTAGGAAAGCAAGAATATTAAGTTTAAATAATTTAGGAATTTCAAATGCATAATATTCTCAAAAATGGATTTTAGTTAATTTTGGAAAAACTATAGATTTGGTGATATTCCATGATTTCAAGCAATGATTTGCTTTAAATTGATGTAAAACAAACTCTGCTTTTTATCGAGAATACTCACGATCGAGACCTATGCATAATTATTTTTTAGTACTCTTATTATAGATTATGAAATATTCCAGTTCGGTCCCTCAGTTATTGCAAATGTTTGGTCCACTAAAAGCAAGTTTAATGGTGATGTGGCGGCTGTTTGACAAGCATGGCATGCCATTTAGCACAAAAAATCAATACAAAACAGCAAATTTGGTGGAAATAAGAAACAACATCAAAGGTTAGGAAATAAGCAAGAATATTAAGTTTAACGAATTTAGGAATTTAAAATACATAATATTCTAAAACATGGATTTTAGTTAATTTTGGAAAAACTATAGATTTGGTGATACTTCCAAGTTTTTTTCAAACTTGCGCATGTTTCTTCTAAATTTCATGATATTTTCATAACATTTTCTATAATATTCAAGTTTCTAAAACTTGTAGCGATACTTATTGATGAACTATTTTTAAAAATTCCTAAACAATTTTGCTGTAATATTAATGTTTTAAATGATATTTGCTTCGAAATAGTTAAGTTTTAAAAAGCTTCATTTTTTCACTTTCAAGTTTTTCTGATATTCTATGCTAACAAGGTTGTCACATGAGCGAACCAATCTTCATGTCATAGTTTTAAATCCTTTCCGTTGAGGCAAATGATCAAATTTATGTGGCACAACACTTGCAGAAAATCCCTAGTTTATGGTATTAAAGTTGGGACCAATTTTACACCATATTTTTTGTACACGCTTCACAAAAACCTTATTTTGCCACTTATAATATAGAAATTGTTATTTTTACAAATAATTAGAAAATGAGCTTTGAAATGTTTTTTATTTTGGTTTAATGCACCTTTTTGCTAGAAATGAACCTACTATGCTGAATTTCATTTCATGGTGCATTGCACTTAAAAAAACATGTGTGATTGCCGTTTGCATCGTACACTTTTTCTGGAAAAAATCGCATGCGATAGTCCCTTAAACCGTGTGCAATGCTTCGCAACAACCTTTTGGGCATTTTTAAGCTATAAATTGAGAACTCATTTGGCGCTATTGATTATTATGGTACAAGATTGAATTGTGCTAATAATGGACCCATTATTATGAATTTTTAGTGGTGCATCGCACGCGGTTTATTAAGAAAAACTATGTGATTACATTTTTTTCAAAAACCGTGTGCCTTGCCTTGCATACCTTTTTTTTAACCATGTGCCATTACCGAACATCACACACGGTTATTTCCGAAGGGTATACGATGAGAATTAGTTACAATTTTTACAATATCGTATGTGATTGGGTGCCTAAAATTGACTGATCTGTGCAAGTGGCGTGTCCTCGACATGTATGAACCTTTTTACAGTTTCCTACCACCATACATGATTTTCCGCTAAGTTACAAATACCACTATCAGGGTGCTATTTGCGTATCCTTTCCGAGGCGCCTGGATGGTTAGGACGTGCTGATACCTAGCCTGCTCTCTCGTGTGTACACACCCAAAGAAAATCTATTAAACTGTTTTAGGGCTGTCTAAACCTCAAGTCGCATTTTTTTTGTCTACCCTTGTCAGTAGTCGTTTTGGTAGTTTGGTGGTGCGGTTCCTTCGACAATTTTTTTTGATAAAGGATTTTATTACTTAAAAGTTATAAGCATTACACCCGGTCTCTTCATAACTAGGATGCACACCGCCACAAGTTCACCAGTACCCAAGTCGGAAATAAATAAAAGACGAATTACATATCATAATGAGAAATTATAAACCCGCCTAAGATGGTGGTAGGTCAATCCGAAGGCTATGTGGTCATCCATGCTAAGAGAATAACTCCCTCGCCGCAGCCTCCAAATGCAACGCCACCTATAAAAATAAGTCTCGGTGCTCCACACGGTGTAGGGCCGACTATGCTCGTAGCGTTGTTGTGCAACGATAGATAACCTGCATAGGAGAAGCATTTTTATCGTTATTTTTTGTCATTTCTACATAGCCACATCGACCAAATAACGGCAATCGCTCACACCCTAATAAAAAGTTTAAATCTAGAATCCACACCGTTTAGCCAATTGTCAAAAATGTTTGCAACGCTACGCGGGGATATAAGGTAGAACCTATCTAGATGGTTGACCATATAGACCTAGCAAACTCACACTGGAAGAATAAGTGTTTAATAGTCTCGTCATGCTGACAGAAGGCGCACTTTTTTACTTCCGTGCCAATTGCGTTTGCCAAGGTTATCTTTTGTAAGAAATACTCCTCGATGAAGATACCACGCAAACGCTCTAGTTTTTAGCGTGATCTTCATCTTCCAAATTTTGTTATTATTATTAATATCAACTGGTACTTCGGGCAGGATTAAAACTCTATACATAAATCAACCGAGAATTTACCATTCTTCGTAAGATTCCACTGAAATTTATCTGGACCTTCCGTCAATTGGATGGAGTCCAAACGGATAAGCAAGGAATTCCAGGATGCTTGTCTTGTCCCAAATAAACTTCTTCTGAATGATACATTTGGTGGGGAAGTACCATCACCTTAGCGATCGTGTCGCTTTTGTTTCACACAATATTATACAGAGCCGGATATTGTTCTCGGAGAGTGGATTGGCCTAGCCATTTATCCTCCCAGAATCGAATTTCTGATCCATCCCAATTGAGAATGATCCTTTGGGAAAAAGAACTTCTTCGTAGCCATAAGGCCCGCCCAGAAGTGTGAATTGCCAGGTTTCCAAAGAACCTGAGATACAGCTTGAGAGCCCACATACTTTCTCTAAGAGGGTTTGCCAAACCACACTCCACTTAGTCAGCCGATATTTTTTCTTCTCACTATCCCCTTGCCAAAAGAATCTAGACCGGAAATAATCCAATCGTTTTAAGACACCTTTGGTAGTTGGAAGAATGAAACATATACAGTACCATGTTTGTTAGTACGGAGTTTATGAGAACCAATCTTCCCACCAGGGATAATAGTTTGCCTTTCCAGCTATTTAAACGGATTTGAAGTCTATCCTCCACCTTTTTCCATTTAGCATTTGTGAGTCTCCGATAATAGATCGGAATACCCAAATAGTTGGTAGGAAATTGACTTTGCGTACAACCGAATAATTCAGCATACAAGGTGGCGTTCTCTTGAGCCTCGCCAAACCAAAACAATTTACTTTTATGGAAATTTATCTTAAACCCGATAGTTGCTCGAAGGCTGACAAAATCAACTTGAGGGTACGAGCTTTTTCGATGTCATATTCCATAAAAAGAATTGTATCGTCGGCATATTGAAGAATCGATAAACCACCATCGACTAGGTGTGAATCACTCCTTCAATTTGGCTCTCAGACTTAGCGCGTTCGATCAAGATAGCCAACATATATGTCACTATATTAAATAGTATTGGCGATAACGGGTCACCTTGTCTAAGGCCTTTTTTTGGTTTGAAAGTATTTGCTAGTGTCATCATTGACTTTATTGGTTACACTTTCTTTCGAAACAAAGCTATTTATTAACACGCGCCACTCAGTAGAAAAACCTTTCGTTCTGAAAGTCTGCTGAAGAAAGACCAATTAATTTTATCATAAGCCTTCTCAAAATCTATTTTATGAATTACCCCATTCAGCTTTTTCCTATTTAGTTCGTGAACTGTTTCATGTAGGATTGCCACCCCATCAAGGATGTTACGACCTTGCATGAAAGCAGTTTGTGACGGATGAACCACATGGTCTGCTACACTGTTCAGTCGAATCGTAGCCACTTTAGTAAATATTTTAAAACTAACGTTAAGAAGGCATATAGGTCTAAATTGTTGAATCCTTTCTGCCTCATTAAGCTAGGTAATAAAATTATTTCACCAAAACTGAGACGAAAGAATTCTAACTATCCATCATGGAGACAGGCGAACAGTTGAAATAGATCAGACTTGATAACATCCCAAACTTCTGGTAAAACTTAGCCGAGAAACCATCAGGTCCAGGGGCTTTATTATGTTTCATTTGGAAACCGCCTTTCTCACTTCATCCTCTGAGTAGAGGTCAGTAAGTAGAATATTTTTCTCATCTGAAACCTGGGGTATATCCGCTGTTCTAGACTCATCCAGTGTGAAGTTTCCTTCTCTGGGGCACCAAACAGGCTTTATAGTTAGTAATATACGACTTGAGTTGTTCATGTCTCTCAATCGTTCCCTCATCCTGGACAAGAGAATGAATAAGCTTTTTCCGGTGTCTGCCATTGGCAATACTATGAAAATAACGGTATTCGAATCCTTTTCAAGGATGAATTGTGTTTTGGAACGTTGATACCATTTTAACTCCTCCTCGCGCAGCAATTTCGCTATCTGCGCATTAGATTGGCTTTTTAGCTACTCTTGCGTGGATAACAGTCGAAATGCTAATGCCTCTAGAGCATCAATTTTCGAGTATAGTCGTATTTTTCTTTTTTAAATAAGCCAGTAGTATGACGAGCCTAACCGACTAGGTGTGTTCCTTGGACAAATATTGAGTGACAAGTGACAGATTAGATTACGCATGGCTCCTATCAGCCGGAGCCAAACTGCACGCCTCTTTGCATCCTTCTCCGACCTACCGTTCGTCAAAATCAACGAGATAATACAACGATACGCCAAATCAGGGAAACAAACATGCCCCTAATTTGGTCTGAGAGCGACAGCAATAGCTTCTTAAATCCCCATGAGATGCTCCCACACGTGGATTGTTCTTCTGCCTGCCTTGGTCTGTTCTAGGACGGTCCGCCTCTGTGAGATAGAGAAATGGAGCCGCAAAGAGCGACAAAACCGATGTATTTTTTGCTATGAACTTTGGCCGCGTTCTCTGACGGACAGGAGAGTCTGGGCGGCCATGGCTGCTTCCGTGGTCGCCTTCTTGTTGGGATTGATTAATCTTCAGCGCCGCAGTTAGCGAATATTACGCCAACTGTACGTAATGCAGGTGCTAATCAAGCTGGCTTGTACAAACGGGAAGCCTGACGAAAGATACATGTCTGAAGCCTGAACTATTTATTCCATTGTCTTGTAGAGTGTTCACAGACTGTTCTGCAGATAACCGAGGAAGTTTAAGACCTGTTCGGTTGGAGTGAGGTTAAGTTTTGCCACGCTTAGCGAAGTTTTGCAAGCTTAATCTCTAAGCTTACCATCCTAGTTAAGAAGCTCCATCTAGGAGAAAACTATCAATTGTTACTCTTTTGGGAGGAATTGTTAAAATGACTATAAAAGTGGAATTCATTGCTGAGAAGAGTGTTCTTGGAAAACAGAATTGTTGAGAAGAAGATTTCGATGAGGAATTGATGGGAAGAGCTTGGAACCAATTGTGCGCCTCCAGATTCATATTCTATAACTCAAGACACAATCAGACAAATCGAGGCGTTAGGAAATAAGAATGATATCTACATTGTCCTTTCACCCATTGAAAGAGTCAAGAATGTGATCCAATTCCTCTCCATGGAAACGAAGAGAGGATCTTTCACAATTCACGGTGGTCCTATATATAGGCCAAGCCACTCCAACAGGCAAACCAAAACAACCTACAAGAAGCTCTTGTAGCAATTAGTCCTCTACGTATTGCAGCTCACCTCATCGAAAGTAACCAAACTCTTGCACAAAATGATCACAAGCTGCCCAATCGTAGGCAGACAAGTGTAACAATCCTAGCAGCTCCTTGGTCTAAAATCTTGTACTCCGTACACAGTATTGTCAGTGTCTCATTAGTCATTACACAGGCCACTTCAGTCAGTATGGAGCAAGAGCTACGGAGCAGCGAGCCGATCAGGGTGCAGAGCTCGCTGTGCTTCTCCGGCGCCCTCGTCGACGGCCCCCGCATCCAGCAGCTTCTCCTCCACTGCGCCGCCGCGCTGGAGTCCAACGACGTGACGCTGGCGCAGCAGGCCATGTGGGTGCTCAACAACATCGCCTCCGCGCAGGGGGACCCCAACCAGCGGCTAACCTCGTCGCTGCTCCGCGGTCTCGTCGCACGCGCCTGCCGGACGTGCGGCTCCCCGCGCGGCGTCGAAAGCGCGGGGGCGCCGCTGCCTGGACGACGGGCCATGTCCGTCACGGACCTCGCCGACTACGTGGACCTCATGCCGTGGCACCGGTTCGGCTTCACGGCCTCCAACGGGGCGATCCTCCGGGCCGTGGCCGGCAAGACCGCAGTGCACGTCGTCGACCTCGGCGTCACGCGGTGCATGCAGTGGCCAACGCTCATCGACGCGCTGTCCAAGCGGCCCGGGGGCCCGCCGGCGCTCCGCATCACGGTGCCGTCCGTCCGCCCAGCCGTGCCGCCGCTGCTAGGCGTGTCTGACGAGGAGTTGGGCACCCGGCTTGCCAACTTTGCCAAGTCCAAAGACGTGCATCTTGAGTTCAACGTCGTCGACAAGAGTACGACCACGGCGTCATCTCCATCTCTGGGGAAGCCACTGAAACTTAGCGAAGAGCTCGCCTCCGTCCTCTCCGACCCGCTGGCGCTGGGACTAAGGGACGGTGAGGCGCTCGTCGTAAACTGCCAGAGCTGGCTCCGGCACGTGGCGCCGGGCTGGAGGGACGGCTTCATAGACGCCGTTCGAGCGCTGGACCCGTGCCTGGTCACCGTGACGGACGAGGACGCCGATCTGGACTCGCCGAGCCTGGCGACGCGCATCGCCGGCTGCTTCAACTTCCACTGGATCCTGTTCGACGCGCTGGACACGTCCGCGCCAAGGGACAGCTCCCGTCGGTTGGAGCACGAGGCGGCCGTTGGCCAAAAGATCGAGAGCGTCGTCGGCGCCGACGGCGGCGAGCGGTCCGAGTCCGGTGCGAGGCTCGCGGAAAGGATGCGGCGGAAAGGGTTCGGGGGCGTGGGGTTCGGGAAGGAGGAGGTGGCCGAGGTGCGGCAGCTGCTGAGCGAGCACGCGACCGGGTGGGGCGTGAAGCGGGAGGAGGACATGTGGTGCTGACATGGAAGGGGCATGCGGCCGTGTTCACCACTGCTTGGGCACCCAACTAAGATAGCTTAGTCCAATTTCACCATTGCTGACTAAAACTGCCGTTAGGAATGCATGTAACCATGACATAACATTGTCCAAGAGAGTAGTTTTAGGCTGGTTATGTACTACTCCTTCCGTTTTTTAATATAAGATGTTTTAGCATTTGTCCACATGCACATGTACACAAATATATGTAGACATGTATTAGTATGCATGTTCACTCACTTTAGTATGTATCTAGACAACATGTGCAACACCTAAAACATTTTATATTAAAAAACGGAGAGAGTAGCTCAGAAAGGATCAGAAATGACATGACACCGAAACCGTCTTCTTTATTGTTCATGCACCATTGGCAACACACGTGCTCACTCATACATCATAATCCCTCCATTCATAAATAGTACCTCCGTTCCTAAAAGTAAAGCGTATTTTTTCAGTGTGAAGTTTGACCAAATTTTATGAAAAAGTATAAGCATTTATAATACCAAATCAATAACGTGAAATATATTTTCATATGATGTCCATATATTATTATAGGCGTTGGTCATTTTTTCTAAAAAAATGGTCAAACAATACATTGTTTGACTTTTGAAAAAAACATTATGCCTTACTTTAACGAACGGAGGGAGTATGAGAATTATTATTTTTTATTCATATGAGTGAATCATCACACTAAAAAATGTCTAGATATGTATGAATAAAGAAAAACTAAAAAGTTCTAATTTGGTTAGGGGGGAGTAGTTGGGAAAGTGGATGTACACAAACTAAACATGTCAGTTCAAGTGGTCATGGATCAGGATTTGATTTTTTTATTAACTCTAGAGGATCAGGTTTCGTGTATCGTCGAACTCACTGCCACATCTCCCTCCCCTTTCTTCACTCTCGTTGCTGCTAGAGGTGGCCATCGGCAACCCGCGAGAAGGATGTTGGAAATTGGGGCGACTACCCCAAGTGGAGATGAGATGACATTGCTGGCCTTGCCCTACTCGTAACATCGGTGAGTGGTGCGATTACGATGGAAGCAGACAATACAATGCACGGACGAGAGCACCGTGATGGCCGGTGGTTGGAGGCAGAGTACTGCTAGGATAAGGTGGCGCTAGATTTATCCCAGAGGCGCCTAATTTGGCGGTTTATTACTTGCCGGACTAAAGACACCGCTTCCTCCTATGTTCTCCGTCACCATTGTCCCACGTCTAGGGGTCTAGGCCGGTAAGTTGGGATAGCGGGCTTCACAAGATAGCTACGGTGCAACATGTTGTGGTGCCGATCTAGCAAGCCCGTCATCTCCAAATCAGATTCGATGCAGCTTAGTAGGTGTTCCGTGAGGCGGTTTAAGTTGGGAGGCATCCCGCCCGATCGATCTGATGTTGTTTGAGTGAAAATGTCCCTCTATCGCCACCGGAGGTGGATCAAAGGCAGTGTGACATCGAATGTCGGGGATGTAACCCCGGGTACCTCCAAAGTTGGTGACTTCACGGACGAATAGAAGACACAAGTCAATTAGTATAGAGAAGAAATTCAAACAAAATATAGAAGAAACAGGAAAGAAGCAAGCGACGGCCAGCCTGGGCCAACACAGGCGCAGACTAGGCCGGCATACAGCTATACTGCCGACAGGCATGTCCCGGGGGGTCGTCACTGTTCATCTCGGGCACACCGTTTTTACCCCGACACTGTTCATCCGAATACCCCGACACTGTTCATTCGAATACCCCGACACTGTTCATCCGACATACCCCGACAATGTTCATCCGACATATCCCGACACTGTTCACCCGACATACACCCCGACACTGTTCATCCGACATACCCCCGACACTGTTCATCCGACATATTCCGACATTGTTCATCTGACATACCTCCGGACGGCATATTGTCCCGGCCGACATACACGTCTTGGGACGACACTATTCATCCCGGTGACACTGTTCATCCCCGACACTATTCATCCGACCTACCCGGCTGCTACCGCTACTTCGACCAGACCATCTACCCGGCGCCCAGGTCTCCATGTCCCTCGCTGCCAGGTCCTGGGACGCCTACTGCTCGGTCCTGGCATCGTTGACAAGCCAGTACGTGAAGACCAAGACCTAGAAGACGAGAAGATAAGATCGATGACGAAGACCAGGACACAGGCAGCGTGGCTACAACGCCATGGAGGTGACTAGAGTACAAGCACTGTAGCCATACCTGGTCATGTCCAACAGGGATGACAAGACCCCAGTAGTCATTTCACGTATAGTGTTGTGTATAGTGTCTTGCATAGTGTAGCATTGTACAGTGGGGGGCCCTTGTCCCTTGGGCTCCCCTTTATAAGGAGCACCAGGGGGATCGATCGTAGAGAGCCCCTTGGGCTCATTTTCTCCCCATTGATCACGGGAGCATTCTTCCTCTACCTAGAGAGCCTCTTACAGGCAGTTCGCGCACAGCTCCAGGAGCGCTTGTAAAATCATATGCAGAGAGAAAGATACACATAATAGGCTAGATGCTGCAGTAGGGGTGTTATCTCTCGCGAGAGCCCCGAAGCAGGGTAAATCCTCGTGTTCATAGTTTTGTCTTCTGTGTGCGTTCCTCAACGCGCTAACCCTCCCCGAATCCTCTAGCGTCCATCGGCACCAAACTTAAGCCTATCCCTAGGCATCTGTTGTTCCACACGACGACAGTTGGCGCCCACCGTGGGGTTGGTAGTGGCGCTTGCTGGATTAAATTCGGACGGGACTTTCTTCATCAACTCGGGGACTCGACATCACCATTACCCTTCGTGCTCTAGCTTGCCGCAGTAAGCAGAGGCTGGCGCGACCTTCACCAACGGACGTCATCAACAGATCCCGGGTAACTGCCCTTCGATTGCTCGGGTCATGTCGGTTCTATCGATCCAGTCCGCACCAACAATGCTCCATGAGTATTTTCCTTGGTACCACGCATAGTTAGTTAATCTCGAACGTTACTCGGGGACTGCCCCCTTCATACCTTGCTTAGTTGTTTTCCCCGGGAACGAGATGTCGTGACCCGGGGACTGGCCGGATAGTCAGTTTTACAGTTTCTCCTAGATAAGAAAAGTGACTCGGGGACTCGGTTGAGTTTGAGTCTGCATCTTCATGCTTATTTTTGCTGCTAGAATTAATTTCTGTCATATGCTAAAAGTAGTTTCGTATGTTAGTAGAATTGCTGTTAAGATTAAATATTCATTATGTATATGCTTTGACTAACCATGTCATTTGATATGGGCATCATTGAGGAAAAATTGATACCAAGTTATCATTGTATTGGGAAGTATTTTGTATCAACAGGGCATCACCCCAAATCTCTATCACCGTTTATTTCGGTTCAGCATATCAAAAGAGTATCATCCTAAATCTTTATCACCAATTATTCTTGGTTCGAAAATATCAACAGGGTCTCACCCCATATCTCTATTGTTGTGTATCTCAGTTCCGCATATCAGAAACGGATTATCCGTTATTTCATATCATCAACCATGCAGTGACATCAAATATCAAGATATCATGGTATCCCATCTCGCTGAGTATCATGTGTTGAGAAATATCTCAGCTCATCATTTGACAAATGCCCACGAAGGCAAAGTGTCATTTTAGCCCGTGCAGGCAATTTGTTGGTCCAGCTAAGGCTGCCAATATAGCTTTGCGGTAAAAGCCTAGAGAAGGCTAAAAACCGACATATGACAGTGCCCAAGCAGGCATTATGTCAATCCAGCTCGTGCTGTTGAGATGTGACTTCGGTAAACGCCCAAAGAGGCTAAAAACCGACATATGACAGTGCCCAAGCAGGCATTATGTCAATCCAGCTCGTGCTGTTGACATGTGACTTCGGTAAACGCCGAAAGAGGCTAAAAACCGACATATGACAGTGCCCAAGCAGGCATTATGTCAATCCAGCTCGTGCTGTTGACATGTGACTTCCGTAAACGCCTAAAGAGGCTAAAAACCGACATATGACAGTGCCCAAGCAGGCGTTATGTCAATCCAACTCGTGCTGTTGACATACGACTTCGGTAAACGCCCAAAGTGGCTAAAAACCGGCATATGACAGTGAGGCCATATGTCAAACTTGCCAATGTCGGCAAAGACATCAATATATGACAGCGCTTAAGCAGGCAATGTGTCAAACTTGCCTATGTTGGCAAATACATCAGTATATGACAATGCCCATGCAGGCAATATGTCAAACTTGCCAATGTCTGCAAGGACATCAATATATGACAGCGCCTAAACAGGCAATATGTCAAACTTTCCTATGTTGGCAAAGACATCAATATATGACAATGCCCATGCAGGCAATATGTCAAACTTGCCAATGTCGGCAAGGACATCAGTATATGACAGTGCCCATGCAGGAAATATGTTGAATATGCACGTGTTGGCAATTTAAAAAATGATGGTGCCCATGCAGGCAGGATATTGTTTACATGGAGATTTTAATATTGCTATTTGATTTTGAAAGTCTGTGCGCGACTCTGCGAGTCCCCCACGGCCTCGGGGACTAGTGTCGGGGATGTAACCCCGGGTACCCCAAAGTTGGTGACTTCACGGATGAATAGAAGACACAAGTCAATTAGTATAGAGAAGAAATTCAAACAAATATAGAAGAAACAGGAAAGAAGCAAGCGACGGCCAGCCTGGACCAACACAGGCACAGACTAGGCCGGCATACAGCTATACTGCCGACAGGCATGTCCCGGGGGTCGTCACTGTTCATCTCGGGCACACCGTTTACCCCGACACTGTTCATCCGAATACCCCGACACTGTTCATTCCACCGACACTGTTCATCAGACATACCCCCGACACTGTTCATCCGACATACCCGACGATGTTCATCCGACATACCCCCGACACTGTTCATCCGACATACCCGACGCTGTTCATCCGACATACCCCCGACACTGTTCATCCGACATACCCCCGACGCTGTTCATCCGACATATCCCGACACAGCTCATCCGACATACCTCCGGACGGCATATTGTCCCGGCCGACATACACGTCTTGGGCCGACACTATTCATCCCGGTGACACTGCTCATCCCTGACACTATTCATCCAACCTACCCCGGCTGCTACCGCTACTTCGACCAGACCATCTACCCGGCGCCCAGGCCTCCATGTCCCTCGCTGCCAGGTCCTGGGATGCCTATTGCTCGGTCCTGGCATCGTTGACAAGCCACTACGTGAAGACCAAGAGCTAGAAGACGAGAAGCTAAGATCGATGACGAAGACCAGGACACATGCAGCGTGGCTACAGCGCCATGGAGGTGACTAGAGTACAAGCACTGTAGCCATGCCTGGTCATGTCCAACAGGGATGACAAGACCCCAGTAGTCATTTCACGTATAGTGTTGTGTATAGTGTCTTGCATAGTGTAGCACTGTACAGTGGGGGGCCCTTGTCCCCTGGGCTCCCCTTCATAAGGAGCACCAGGGGGATCGATCGTAGAGAGCCCCTTGGGCTCATTTTCTCCCCATTGCTCACGGGAGCATTCTTCCTCTACCTAGAGAGCCTCTTACAGGCAGTTCGCGCACAACTCCAGGAGCGCTTGTAAAATCATATGCAGAGGGAAAGATACACATAATAGGCTAGATGCTGCAGTAGGGGTGTTATCTCTCGCGTGAGCCCCGAAGCAGGGTAAATCCTCGTGTTCATAGTTTTGTCTTCCGTGTGCGTTCCTCAACGCGCTATCCCTCCCCGAATCCTCTAGCGTCCATCGGCCCCAAACTTAAGCCTATCCCTAGGCATCTGTTGTTCCACACGACGACAGTTGGCGCCCGCCGTGGGGCTGGTAGTGGCGCTTGCTGGATTAAATTCGGACGGGACTTTCTTCATCAACTCGGGGACTCGACATCACCATTACCCTTCGCGCTCTAGCTTGCCGCAGTAAGCAGAGGCTGGCGCGGCCTTCACCAACGGACGTCATCAACAGATCCCGGGTAACTGCCCTTCGATTGCTCGGGTCATGTCGGTTCTATCGATCCAGTCTACACCAACAATGCTCCGTGAGTATTTTCCTTGGTACCACGCATAGTTAGTTAATCTCGAACGTTACTCGGGGACTGCCCCTTCATACCTTGCTTAGTTGTTTTCCCCGGGAACGAGATGTCGTGACCCGGGGACTGGCCGGACAGTCAGTTTTACAGTTTCTCCTAGATAAGAAAAGTGACTCGGGGACTCGGTTGAGTTTGAGTCTGCATTTTCATGCTTATTTTTGCTGCTAGAATTAATTTCTGTCATATGCTAAAAGTAGTTTCATATGTTAGTAGAATTGATGTTAAGATTAAATATTCATTATGTCTATGCTTTGACTAACCATGTCATTTGATATGGGCATCATTGAGGAAAAATTGATACCAAGTTATCATTGTATTGGGAAGTATTTTTTATCAACAGGGCATCACCCCAAATCTCTATCACCGTTTATTTCGGTTCAGCATATCAAAAGAGTATCATCCCAAATCGTTATCACCAATTATTCTTGGTTCGAAAATATCAACAGGGTCTCACCCCATATCTCTATTGTTGTGTATCTCAGTTCCGCATATCAGAAACGGATTATCCGTTATTTCATATCATCAACCATGCAGTGAAATCAAATATCAAGATATCATGGTATCCCATCTCGCTGAGTATCATGTGTTGAGAAATATCTCAGCTCATCATTTGACAAATGCCCACGAAGGCAAAGTGTCATTTTAGCCCGTGCAGGCAATTTGTTGGTCCAGCTAAGGCTGCCAATATAGCTTTGCGGTAAAAGCCTAGAGAAGGGTAAAAACCGACATATGATAGTGCCCAAGCAGGCATTATGTCAATCCAGCTCGTGCTGTTGACATGTGACTTCGGTAAACGCCCAAAGAGGCTAAAAACCGACATATGACAGTGCCCAAGCAGGCATTATGTCAATCCAGCTCGTGCTGTTGACATGTGACTTCGGTAAACGCCTAAAGAGGCTAAAAACCGACATATGACAGTGCCCAAGCAGGCGTTATGTCAATCCAGCTCGTGCTGTTGACATACGACTTCGGTAAACGCCCAAAGTGGCTAAAAATCGACATATGACAGTGAGGCCATATGTCAAACTTGCCAATGTCGGCAAAGACATCAATATATGACAGCGCTTAAGCAGGCAATGTGTCAAACTTGCCTATGTTGGCAAATACATCAGTATATGACAATGCCCATGCAGGCAATATGTCAAACTAGCCAATGTCGGCAAGGACATCAATATATGACAGCGCCTAAACAGGCAATATGTCAAACTTGCCTATGTTGGCAAAGACATCAATATATGACAATGCCCATGCAGGCAATATGTCAAACTTGCCAATGTCGGCAAGGACATCAGTATATAACAGTGCCCATGCAGGCAATATGTCGAATATGCACGTGTTGGCAATTTAAAAAATGATGGTGCCCATGCAGGCAGGATATTGTTTACATGGAGATTTTAATATTGCTATTTGATTTTGAAAGTCTGTGCGCGACTCTGCGAGTCCCCCACAGCCTCGGGGACTAGTGTCGGGGATGTAACCCCGGGTACCCCAAAGTTGGTGACTTCACGGACGAATAGAAGACACAAGTCAATTAGTATAGAGAAGAAATTCAAACAAATATAGAAGAAACAGGAAAGAAGCAAGCGACGGCCAGCCTGGGCCAACACAGGCGCAGACTAGGCCGGCATACAGCTATACTGCCGACAAGCATGTCCCGGGGGTCGTCACTGTTCATCTCGGGCACACCGTTTACCCCAGACACTGTTCATCCGAATACCCCGGCACTGTTCATTCCCCCGACACTGTTCATCAGACATACCCCCGACACTGTTCATCCGACATACCCCCTGACACTGTTCATCCGACATACCCCCGACGCTGTTCATCCGACATATCCCGACACAGCTCATCCGACATACCTCCGGACGGCATATTGTCCCGGCCGACATACACGTCTTGGGCCGACACTATTCATCCCGGTGACACTGTTCATCCCTGACACTATTCATCCAACCTACACCGGCTGCTACCGCTACTTCGACCAGACCATCTACCCGGCGCCCAGGTCTTCATGTCCCTCGCTGCCAGGTCCTGGGACGCCTATTGCTCGGTCCTGGCATCGTTGACAAGCCACTACGTGAAGACCAAGACCTAGAAGACGAGAAGATAAGATCGATGACGAAGACCAGGACACATGCAGCGTGGCTACATCGCCATGGAGGTGACTAGAGTACAAGCACTGTAGCCATACCTGGTCATGTCCAACAGGGATGACAAGACCCCAGTAGTCATTTCACATATAGTGTTGTGTATAGTGTCTTGCATAGTGTAGCACTGTACAGTGGGGGGCCCTTGTCCCCTGGGCTCCCCTTTATAAGGAGCACCAGGGGGATCGATCGTAGAGAGCCCCTTGGGCTCATTTTCTCCCCATTGCTCACGGGAGCATTCTTCCTCTACCTAGAGAGCCTCTTACAGGCAGTTCGCGCACAGCTCCAGGAGCGCTTGTAAAATCATATGCAGAGGGAAAGATACACATAATAGGCTAGATGCTGCAGTAGGGTTGTTATCTCTCGCGAGAGCCCCGAAGCAGGGTAAATCCCGTGTTCATAGTTTTGTCTTCCGTGTGCGTTCCTCAACGCGCTATCCCTCCCCGAATCCTCTAGCGTCCATCGGCCCCAAACTTAAGCCTATCCCTAGGCATCTGTTGTTCCACACGACGACAGTTGGCGCCCACCGTGGGGCTGGTAGTGGCGCTTGCTGGATTAAATTCGGACGGGACTTTCTTCATCAACTCGGGGACTCGACATCACCATTACCCTTCGCGCTCTAGCTTGCCGCAGTAAGCAGAGGCTGGCGCGGCCTTCACCAACGGACGTCATCAACAGATCCCGGGTAACTGCCCTTCGATTGCTCGGGTCATGTCGGTTCTATCGATCCAGTCCACACCAACAATGCTCCGTGAGTATTTTCCTTGGTACCACGCATAGTTAGTTAATCTCGAACGTTACTCGGGGACTGCCCCTTCATACCTTGCTTAGTTGTTTTCCCCGGGAACGAGATGTCGTGACCCGGGGACTGGCCGGACAGTCAGTTTTACAGTTTCTCCTAGATAAGAAAAGTGACTCGGGGACTCGGTTGAGTTTGAGTCTGCATTTTCATGCTTATTTTTGCTGCTAGAATTAATTTCTGTCATATGCTAAAAGTAGTTTCATATGTTAGTAGAATTGATGTTAAGATTAAATATTCATTATGTCTATGCTTTGACTAACCATGTCATTTGATATGGGCATCATTGAGGAAAAATTGATACCAAGTTATCATTGTATTGGGAAGTATTTTGTTTCAACAGGGCATCACCCCAAATCTCTATCACCGTTTATTTCGGTTCAGCATATCAAAAGAGTATCATCCCAAATCGTTATCACCAATTATTCTTGGTTCGAAAATATCAACAGGGTCTCACCCCATATCTCTATTGTTGTGTATCTCAGTTCCGCATATCAGAAACGGATTATCCGTTATTTCATATCATCAACCATGCAGTGAAATCAAATATCAAGATATCATGGTATCCCATCTCGCTGAGTATCATGTGTTGAGAAATATCTCAGCTCATCATTTGACAAATGCCCACGAAGGCAAAGTGTCATTTTAGCCCGTGCAGGCAATTTGTTGGTCCAGCTAAGGCTGCCAATATAGCTTTGCGGTAAAAGCCTAGAGAAGGGTAAAAACCGACATATGATAGTGCCCAAGCAGGCATTATGTCAATCCAGCTCGTGCTGTTGACATGTGACTTCGGTAAACGCCCAAAGAGGCTAAAAACCGACATATGACAGTGCCCAAGCAGGCATTATGTCAATCCAGCTCGTGCTGTTGACATGTGACTTCGGTAAACGCCTAAAGAGGCTAAAAACCGACATATGACAGTGCCCAAGCAGGCGTTATGTCAATCCAGCTCGTGCTGTTGACATACGACTTCGGTAAACGCCCAAAGTGGCTAAAAATCGACATATGACAGTGAGGCCATATGTCAAACTTGCCAATGTCGGACAGCGCTTAAGCAGGCAATGTGTCAAACTTGCCTATGTTGGCAAATACATCAGTATATGACAATGCCCATGCAGGCAATATGTCAAACTTGCCAATGTCGGCAAGGACATCAATATATGACAGCGCCTAAACAGGCAATATGTCAAACTTGCCTATGTTGGCAAAGACATCAATATATGACAATGCCCATGCAGGCAATATGTCAAACTTGCCAATGTCGGCAAGGACATCAGTATATAACAGTGCCCATGCAGGCAATATGTCGAATATGCACGTGTTGGCAATTTAAAAAATGATGGTGCCCATGCAGGCAGGATATTGTTTACATGGAGATTTTAATATTGCTATTTGATTTTGAAAGTCTGTGCGCGACTCTGCGAGTCCCCCACAGCCTCGGGGACTAGTGTCGGGGATGTAACCCCGGGTACCCCAAAGTTGGTGACTTCACGGACGAATAGAAGACACAAGTCAATTAGTATAGAGAAGAAATTCAAACAAATATAGAAGAAACAGGAAAGAAGCAAGCGACGGCCAGCCTGGGCCAACACAGGCGCAGACTAGGCCGGCATACAGCTATACTGCCGACAAGCATGTCCCGGGGGTCGTCACTGTTCATCTCGGGCACACCGTTTACCCCAGACACTGTTCATCCGAATACCCCGGCACTGTTCATTCCCCCGACACTGTTCATCAGACATACCCCGACACTGTTCATCCGACATACCCGACGCTGTTCATCCGACATACCCCCTGACACTGTTCATCCGACATACCCCGACGCTGTTCATCCGACATATCCCGACACAGCTCATCCGACATACCTCCGGACGGCATATTGTCCCGGCCGACATACACGTCTTGGGCCGACACTATTCATCCCGGTGACACTGTTCATCCCTGACACTATTCATCCAACCTACACCGGCTGCTACCGCTACTTCGACCAGACCATCTACCCGGCGCCCAGGTCTTCATGTCCCTCGCTGCCAGGTCCTGGGACGCCTATTGCTCGGTCCTGGCATCGTTGACAAGCCACTACGTGAAGACCAAGACCTAGAAGACGAGAAGATAAGATCGATGACGAAGACCAGGACACATGCAGCGTGGCTACATCGCCATGGAGGTGACTAGAGTACAAGCACTGTAGCCATACCTGGTCATGTCCAACAGGGATGACAAGACCCCAGTAGTCATTTCACATATAGTGTTGTGTATAGTGTCTTGCATAGTGTAGCACTGTACAGTGGGGGGCCCTTGTCCCCTGGGCTCCCCTTTATAAGGAGCACCAGGGGGATCGATCGTAGAGAGCCCCTTGGGCTCATTTTCTCCCCATTGCTCACGGGAGCATTCTTCCTCTACCTAGAGAGCCTCTTACAGGCAGTTCGCGCACAGCTCCAGGAGCGCTTGTAAAATCATATGCAGAGGGAAAGATACACATAATAGGCTAGATGCTGCAGTAGGGTTGTTATCTCTCGCGAGAGCCCCGAAGCAGGGTAAATCCCGTGTTCATAGTTTTGTCTTCCGTGTGCGTTCCTCAACGCGCTATCCCTCCCCGAATCCTCTAGCGTCCATCGGCCCCAAACTTAAGCCTATCCCTAGGCATCTGTTGTTCCACACGACGACAGTTGGCGCCCACCGTGGGGCTGGTAGTGGCGCTTGCTGGATTAAATTCGGACGGGACTTTCTTCATCAACTCGGGGACTCGACATCACCATTACCCTTCGCGCTCTAGCTTGCCGCAGTAAGCAGAGGCTGGCGCGGCCTTCACCAACGGACGTCATCAACAGATCCCGGGTAACTGCCCTTCGATTGCTCGGGTCATGTCGGTTCTATCGATCCAGTCCACACCAACAATGCTCCGTGAGTATTTTCCTTGGTACCACGCATAGTTAGTTAATCTCGAACGTTACTCGGGGACTGCCCCTTCATACCTTGCTTAGTTGTTTTCCCCGGGAACGAGATGTCGTGACCCGGGGACTGGCCGGACAGTCAGTTTTACAGTTTCTCCTAGATAAGAAAAGTGACTCGGGGACTCGGTTGAGTTTGAGTCTGCATTTTCATGCTTATTTTTGCTGCTAGAATTAATTTCTGTCATATGCTAAAAGTAGTTTCATATGTTAGTAGAATTGATGTTAAGATTAAATATTCATTATGTCTATGCTTTGACTAACCATGTCATTTGATATGGGCATCATTGAGGAAAAATTGATACCAAGTTATCATTGTATTGGGAAGTATTTTGTTTCAACAGGGCATCACCCCAAATCTCTATCACCGTTTATTTCGGTTCAGCATATCAAAAGAGTATCATCCCAAATCGTTATCACCAATTATTCTTGGTTCGAAAATATCAACAGGGTCTCACCCCATATCTCTATTGTTGTGTATCTCAGTTCCGCATATCAGAAACGGATTATCCGTTATTTCATATCATCAACCATGCAGTGAAATCAAATATCAAGATATCATGGTATCCCATCTCGCTGAGTATCATGTGTTGAGAAATATCTCAGCTCATCATTTGACAAATGCCCACGAAGGCAAAGTGTCATTTTAGCCCGTGCAGGCAATTTGTTGGTCCAGCTAAGGCTGCCAATATAGCTTTGCGGTAAAAGCCTAGAGAAGGGTAAAAACCGACATATGATAGTGCCCAAGCAGGCATTATGTCAATCCAGCTCGTGCTGTTGACATGTGACTTCGGTAAACGCCCAAAGAGGCTAAAAACCGACATATGACAGTGCCCAAGCAGGCATTATGTCAATCCAGCTCGTGCTGTTGACATGTGACTTCGGTAAACGCCTAAAGAGGCTAAAAACCGACATATGACAGTGCCCAAGCAGGCGTTATGTCAATCCAGCTCGTGCTGTTGACATACGACTTCGGTAAACGCCCAAAGTGGCTAAAAATCGACATATGACAGTGAGGCCATATGTCAAACTTGCCAATGTCGGACAGCGCTTAAGCAGGCAATGTGTCAAACTTGCCTATGTTGGCAAATACATCAGTATATGACAATGCCCATGCAGGCAATATGTCAAACTTGCCAATGTCGGCAAGGACATCAATATATGACAGCGCCTAAACAGGCAATATGTCAAACTTGCCTATGTTGGCAAAGACATCAATATATGACAATGCCCATGCAGGCAATATGTCAAACTTGCCAATGTCGGCAAGGACATCAGTATATAACAGTGCCCATGCAGGCAATATGTCGAATATGCACGTGTTGGCAATTTAAAAAATGATGGTGCCCATGCAGGCAGGATATTGTTTACATGGAGATTTTAATATTGCTATTTGATTTTGAAAGTCTGTGCGCGACTCTGCGAGTCCCCCACAGCCTCGGGGACTAGTGTCGGGGATGTAACCCCGGGTACCCCAAAGTTGGTGACTTCACGGACGAATAGAAGACACAAGTCAATTAGTATAGAGAAGAAATTCAAACAAATATAGAAGAAACAGGAAAGAAGCAAGCGACGGCCAGCCTGGGCCAACACAGGCGCAGACTAGGCCGGCATACAGCTATACTGCCGACAAGCATGTCCCGGGGGTCGTCACTGTTCATCTCGGGCACACCGTTTACCCCAGACACTGTTCATCCGAATACCCCGGCACTGTTCATTCCCCCGACACTGTTCATCAGACATACCCCCGACACTGTTCATCCGACATACCCGACGCTGTTCATCCGACATACCCCCTGACACTGTTCATCCGACATACCCCCGACGCTGTTCATCCGACATATCCCGACACAGCTCATCCGACATACCTCCGGACGGCATATTGTCCCGGCCGACATACACGTCTTGGGCCGACACTATTCATCCCGGTGACACTGTTCATCCCTGACACTATTCATCCAACCTACCCGGCTGCTACCGCTACTTCGACCAGACCATCTACCCGGCGCCCAGGTCTTCATGTCCCTCGCTGCCAGGTCCTGGGACGCCTATTGCTCGGTCCTGGCATCGTTGACAAGCCACTACGTGAAGACCAAGACCTAGAAGACGAGAAGATAAGATCGATGACGAAGACCAGGACACATGCAGCGTGGCTACATCGCCATGGAGGTGACTAGAGTACAAGCACTGTAGCCATACCTGGTCATGTCCAACAGGGATGACAAGACCCCAGTAGTCATTTCACATATAGTGTTGTGTATAGTGTCTTGCATAGTGTAGCACTGTACAGTGGGGGGCCCTTGTCCCCTGGGCTCCCCTTTATAAGGAGCACCAGGGGGATCGATCGTAGAGAGCCCCTTGGGCTCATTTTCTCCCCATTGCTCACGGGAGCATTCTTCCTCTACCTAGAGAGCCTCTTACAGGCAGTTCGCGCACAGCTCCAGGAGCGCTTGTAAAATCATATGCAGAGGGAAAGATACACATAATAGGCTAGATGCTGCAGTAGGGTTGTTATCTCTCGCGAGAGCCCCGAAGCAGGGTAAATCCTCGTGTTCATAGTTTTGTCTTCCGTGTGCGTTCCTCAACGCGCTATCCCTCCCCGAATCCTCTAGCGTCCATCGGCCCCAAACTTAAGCCTATCCCTAGGCATCTGTTGTTCCACACGACGACAGTTGGCGCCCACCGTGGGGCTGGTAGTGGCGCTTGCTGGATTAAATTCGGACGGGACTTTCTTCATCAACTCGGGGACTCGACATCACCATTACCCTTCGCGCTCTAGCTTGCCGCAGTAAGCAGAGGCTGGCGCGGCCTTCACCAACGGACGTCATCAACAGATCCCGGGTAACTGCCCTTCGATTGCTCGGGTCATGTCGGTTCTATCGATCCAGTCCACACCAACAATGCTCCGTGAGTATTTTCCTTGGTACCACGCATAGTTAGTTAATCTCGAACGTTACTCGGGGACTGCCCCTTCATACCTTGCTTAGTTGTTTTCCCCGGGAACGAGATGTCGTGACCCGGGGACTGGCCGGACAGTCAGTTTTACAGTTTCTCCTAGATAAGAAAAGTGACTCGGGGACTCGGTTGAGTTTGAGTCTGCATTTTCATGCTTATTTTTGCTGCTAGAATTAATTTCTGTCATATGCTAAAAGTAGTTTCATATGTTAGTAGAATTGATGTTAAGATTAAATATTCATTATGTCTATGCTTTGACTAACCATGTCATTTGATATGGGCATCATTGAGGAAAAATTGATACCAAGTTATCATTGTATTGGGAAGTATTTTGTTTCAACAGGGCATCACCCCAAATCTCTATCACCGTTTATTTCGGTTCAGCATATCAAAAGAGTATCATCCCAAATCGTTATCACCAATTATTCTTGGTTCGAAAATATCAACAGGGTCTCACCCCATATCTCTATTGTTGTGTATCTCAGTTCCGCATATCAGAAACGGATTATCCGTTATTTCATATCATCAACCATGCAGTGAAATCAAATATCAAGATATCATGGTATCCCATCTCGCTGAGTATCATGTGTTGAGAAATATCTCAGCTCATCATTTGACAAATGCCCACGAAGGCAAAGTGTCATTTTAGCCCGTGCAGGCAATTTGTTGGTCCAGCTAAGGCTGCCAATATAGCTTTGCGGTAAAAGCCTAGAGAAGGGTAAAAACCGACATATGATAGTGCCCAAGCAGGCATTATGTCAATCCAGCTCGTGCTGTTGACATGTGACTTCGGTAAACGCCCAAAGAGGCTAAAAACCGACATATGACAGTGCCCAAGCAGGCATTATGTCAATCCAGCTCGTGCTGTTGACATGTGACTTCGGTAAACGCCTAAAGAGGCTAAAAACCGTCATATGACAGTGCCCAAGCAGGCGTTATGTCAATCCAGCTCGTGCTGTTGACATACGACTTCGGTAAACGCCCAAAGTGGCTAAAAATCGACATATGACAGTGAGGCCATATGTCAAACTTGCCAATGTCGGCAAAGACATCAATATATGACAGCGCTTAAGCAGGCAATGTGTCAAACTTGCCTATGTTGGCAAATACATCAGTATATGACAATGCCCATGCAGGCAATATGTCAAACTTGCCAATGTCGGCAAGGACATCAATATATGACAGCGCCTAAACAGGCAATATGTCAAACTTGCCTATGTTGGCAAAGACATCAATATATGACAATGCCCATGCAGGCAATATGTCAAACTTGCCAATGTCGGCAAGGACATCAGTATATAACAGTGCCCATGCAGGCAATATGTCGAATATGCACGTGTTGGCAATTTAAAAAATGATGGTGCCCATGCAGGCAGGATATTGTTTACATGGAGATTTTAATATTGCTATTTGATTTTGAAAGTCTGTGCGCGACTCTGCGAGTCCCCCACAGCCTCGGGGACTAGTGTCGGGGATGTAACCCCGGGTACCCCAAAGTTGGTGACTTCACGGACGAATAGAAGACACAAGTCAATTAGTATAGAGAAGAAATTCAAACAAATATAGAAGAAACAGGAAAGAAGCAAGCGACGGCCAGCCTGGGCCAACACAGGCGCAGACTAGGCCGGCATACAGCTATACTGCCGACAAGCATGTCCCGGGGGTCGTCACTGTTCATCTCGGGCACACCGTTTACCCCAGACACTGTTCATCCGAATACCCCGGCACTGTTCATTCCCCCGACACTGTTCATCAGACATACCCCCGACACTGTTCATCCGACATACCCGACGCTGTTCATCCGACATACCCCCTGACACTGTTCATCCGACATACCCCCGACGCTGTTCATCCGACATATCCCGACACAGCTCATCCGACATACCTCCGGACGGCATATTGTCCCGGCCGACATACACGTCTTGGGCCGACACTATTCATCCCGGTGACACTGTTCATCCCTGACACTATTCATCCAACCTACCCGGCTGCTACCGCTACTTCGACCAGACCATCTACCCGGCGCCCAGGTCTTCATGTCCCTCGCTGCCAGGTCCTGGGACGCCTATTGCTCGGTCCTGGCATCGTTGACAAGCCACTACGTGAAGACCAAGACCTAGAAGACGAGAAGATAAGATCGATGACGAAGACCAGGACACATGCAGCGTGGCTACATCGCCATGGAGGTGACTAGAGTACAAGCACTGTAGCCATACCTGGTCATGTCCAACAGGGATGACAAGACCCCAGTAGTCATTTCACATATAGTGTTGTGTATAGTGTCTTGCATAGTGTAGCACTGTACAGTGGGGGGCCCTTGTCCCCTGGGCTCCCCTTTATAAGGAGCACCAGGGGGATCGATCGTAGAGAGCCCCTTGGGCTCATTTTCTCCCCATTGCTCACGGGAGCATTCTTCCTCTACCTAGAGAGCCTCTTACAGGCAGTTCGCGCACAGCTCCAGGAGCGCTTGTAAAATCATATGCAGAGGGAAAGATACACATAATAGGCTAGATGCTGCAGTAGGGTTGTTATCTCTCGCGAGAGCCCCGAAGCAGGGTAAATCCTCGTGTTCATAGTTTTGTCTTCCGTGTGCGTTCCTCAACGCGCTATCCCTCCCCGAATCCTCTAGCGTCCATCGGCCCCAAACTTAAGCCTATCCCTAGGCATCTGTTGTTCCACACGACGACAGTTGGCGCCCACCGTGGGGCTGGTAGTGGCGCTTGCTGGATTAAATTCGGACGGGACTTTCTTCATCAACTCGGGGACTCGACATCACCATTACCCTTCGCGCTCTAGCTTGCCGCAGTAAGCAGAGGCTGGCGCGGCCTTCACCAACGGACGTCATCAACAGATCCCGGGTAACTGCCCTTCGATTGCTCGGGTCATGTCGGTTCTATCGATCCAGTCCACACCAACAATGCTCCGTGAGTATTTTCCTTGGTACCACGCATAGTTAGTTAATCTCGAACGTTACTCGGGGACTGCCCCTTCATACCTTGCTTAGTTGTTTTCCCGGGAACGAGATGTCGTGACCCGGGGACTGGCCGGACAGTCAGTTTTACAGTTTCTCCTAGATAAGAAAAGTGACTCGGGGACTCGGTTGAGTTTGAGTCTGCATTTTCATGCTTATTTTTGCTGCTAGAATTAATTTCTGTCATATGCTAAAAGTAGTTTCATATGTTAGTAGAATTGATGTTAAGATTAAATATTCATTATGTCTATGCTTTGACTAACCATGTCATTTGATATGGGCATCATTGAGGAAAAATTGATACCAAGTTATCATTGTATTGGGAAGTATTTTGTTTCAACAGGGCATCACCCCAAATCTCTATCACCGTTTATTTCGGTTCAGCATATCAAAAGAGTATCATCCCAAATCGTTATCACCAATTATTCTTGGTTCGAAAATATCAACAGGGTCTCACCCCATATCTCTATTGTTGTGTATCTCAGTTCCGCATATCAGAAACGGATTATCCGTTATTTCATATCATCAACCATGCAGTGAAATCAAATATCAAGATATCATGGTATCCCATCTCGCTGAGTATCATGTGTTGAGAAATATCTCAGCTCATCATTTGACAAATGCCCACGAAGGCAAAGTGTCATTTTAGCCCGTGCAGGCAATTTGTTGGTCCAGCTAAGGCTGCCAATATAGCTTTGCGGTAAAAGCCTAGAGAAGGGTAAAAACCGACATATGATAGTGCCCAAGCAGGCATTATGTCAATCCAGCTCGTGCTGTTGACATGTGACTTCGGTAAACGCCCAAAGAGGCTAAAAACCGACATATGACAGTGCCCAAGCAGGCATTATGTCAATCCAGCTCGTGCTGTTGACATGTGACTTCGGTAAACGCCTAAAGAGGCTAAAAACCGTCATATGACAGTGCCCAAGCAGGCGTTATGTCAATCCAGCTCGTGCTGTTGACATACGACTTCGGTAAACGCCCAAAGTGGCTAAAAATCGACATATGACAGTGAGGCCATATGTCAAACTTGCCAATGTCGGCAAAGACATCAATATATGACAGCGCTTAAGCAGGCAATGTGTCAAACTTGCCTATGTTGGCAAATACATCAGTATATGACAATGCCCATGCAGGCAATATGTCAAACTTGCCAATGTCGGCAAGGACATCAATATATGACAGCGCCTAAACAGGCAATATGTCAAACTTGCCTATGTTGGCAAAGACATCAATATATGACAATGCCCATGCAGGCAATATGTCAAACTTGCCAATGTCGGCAAGGACATCAGTATATAACAGTGCCCATGCAGGCAATATGTCGAATATGCACGTGTTGGCAATTTAAAAAATGATGGTGCCCATGCAGGCAGGATATTGTTTACATGGAGATTTTAATATTGCTATTTGATTTTGAAAGTCTGTGCGCGACTCTGCGAGTCCCCCACAGCCTCGGGGACTAGTGTCGGGGATGTAACCCCGGGTACCCCAAAGTTGGTGACTTCACGGACGAATAGAAGACACAAGTCAATTAGTATAGAGAAGAAATTCAAACAAATATAGAAGAAACAGGAAAGAAGCAAGCGACGGCCAGCCTGGGCCAACACAGGCGCAGACTAGGCCGGCATACAGCTATACTGCCGACAAGCATGTCCCGGGGGTCGTCACTGTTCATCTCGGGCACACCGTTTACCCCAGACACTGTTCATCCGAATACCCCGGCACTGTTCATTCCCCCGACACTGTTCATCAGACATACCCCGACACTGTTCATCCGACATACCCGACGCTGTTCATCCGACATACCCCCTGACACTGTTCATCCGACATACCCCCGACGCTGTTCATCCGACATATCCCGACACAGCTCATCCGACATACCTCCGGACGGCATATTGTCCCGGCCGACATACACGTCTTGGGCCGACACTATTCATCCCGGTGACACTGTTCATCCCTGACACTATTCATCCAACCTACCCCGGCTGCTACCGCTACTTCGACCAGACCATCTACCCGGCGCCCAGGTCTTCATGTCCCTCGCTGCCAGGTCCTGGGACGCCTATTGCTCGGTCCTGGCATCGTTGACAAGCCACTACGTGAAGACCAAGACCTAGAAGACGAGAAGATAAGATCGATGACGAAGACCAGGACACATGCAGCGTGGCTACATCGCCATGGAGGTGACTAGAGTACAAGCACTGTAGCCATACCTGGTCATGTCCAACAGGGATGACAAGACCCCAGTAGTCATTTCACATATAGTGTTGTGTATAGTGTCTTGCATAGTGTAGCACTGTACAGTGGGGGGCCCTTGTCCCCTGGGCTCCCCTTTATAAGGAGCACCAGGGGGATCGATCGTAGAGAGCCCCTTGGGCTCATTTTCTCCCCATTGCTCACGGGAGCATTCTTCCTCTACCTAGAGAGCCTCTTACAGGCAGTTCGCGCACAGCTCCAGGAGCGCTTGTAAAATCATATGCAGAGGGAAAGATACACATAATAGGCTAGATGCTGCAGTAGGGTTGTTATCTCTCGCGAGAGCCCCGAAGCAGGGTAAATCCTCGTGTTCATAGTTTTGTCTTCCGTGTGCGTTCCTCAACGCGCTATCCCTCCCCGAATCCTCTAGCGTCCATCGGCCCCAAACTTAAGCCTATCCCTAGGCATCTGTTGTTCCACACGACGACAGTTGGCGCCCACCGTGGGGCTGGTAGTGGCGCTTGCTGGATTAAATTCGGACGGGACTTTCTTCATCAACTCGGGGACTCGACATCACCATTACCCTTCGCGCTCTAGCTTGCCGCAGTAAGCAGAGGCTGGCGCGGCCTTCACCAACGGACGTCATCAACAGATCCCGGGTAACTGCCCTTCGATTGCTCGGGTCATGTCGGTTCTATCGATCCAGTCCACACCAACAATGCTCCGTGAGTATTTTCCTTGGTACCACGCATAGTTAGTTAATCTCGAACGTTACTCGGGGACTGCCCCTTCATACCTTGCTTAGTTGTTTTCCCGGGAACGAGATGTCGTGACCCGGGGACTGGCCGGACAGTCAGTTTTACAGTTTCTCCTAGATAAGAAAAGTGACTCGGGGACTCGGTTGAGTTTGAGTCTGCATTTTCATGCTTATTTTTGCTGCTAGAATTAATTTCTGTCATATGCTAAAAGTAGTTTCATATGTTAGTAGAATTGATGTTAAGATTAAATATTCATTATGTCTATGCTTTGACTAACCATGTCATTTGATATGGGCATCATTGAGGAAAAATTGATACCAAGTTATCATTGTATTGGGAAGTATTTTGTTTCAACAGGGCATCACCCCAAATCTCTATCACCGTTTATTTCGGTTCAGCATATCAAAAGAGTATCATCCCAAATCGTTATCACCAATTATTCTTGGTTCGAAAATATCAACAGGGTCTCACCCCATATCTCTATTGTTGTGTATCTCAGTTCCGCATATCAGAAACGGATTATCGTTATTTCATATCATCAACCATGCAGTGAAATCAAATATCAAGATATCATGGTATCCCATCTCGCTGAGTATCATGTGTTGAGAAATATCTCAGCTCATCATTTGACAAATGCCACGAAGGCAAAGTGTCATTTTAGCCCGTGCAGGCAATTTGTTGGTCCAGCTAAGGCTGCCAATATAGCTTTGCGGTAAAAGCCTAGAGAAGGGTAAAAACCGACATATGATAGTGCCCAAGCAGGCATTATGTCAATCCAGCTCGTGCTGTTGACATGTGACTTCGGTAAACGCCCAAAGAGGCTAAAAACCGACATATGACAGTGCCCAAGCAGGCATTATGTCAATCCAGCTCGTGCTGTTGACATGTGACTTCGGTAAACGCCTAAAGAGGCTAAAAACCGTCATATGACAGTGCCCAAGCAGGCGTTATGTCAATCCAGCTCGTGCTGTTGACATACGACTTCGGTAAACGCCCAAAGTGGCTAAAAATCGACATATGACAGTGAGGCCATATGTCAAACTTGCCAATGTCGGCAAAGACATCAATATATGACAGCGCTTAAGCAGGCAATGTGTCAAACTTGCCTATGTTGGCAAATACATCAGTATATGACAATGCCCATGCAGGCAATATGTCAAACTTGCCAATGTCGGCAAGGACATCAATATATGACAGCGCCTAAACAGGCAATATGTCAAACTTGCCTATGTTGGCAAAGACATCAATATATGACAATGCCCATGCAGGCAATATGTCAAACTTGCCAATGTCGGCAAGGACATCAGTATATAACAGTGCCCATGCAGGCAATATGTCGAATATGCACGTGTTGGCAATTTAAAAAATGATGGTGCCCATGCAGGCAGGATATTGTTTACATGGAGATTTTAATATTGCTATTTGATTTTGAAAGTCTGTGCGCGACTCTGCGAGTCCCCACAGCCTCGGGGACTAGTGTCGGGGATGTAACCCCGGGTACCCCAAAGTTGGTGACTTCACGGACGAATAGAAGACACAAGTCAATTAGTATAGAGAAGAAATTCAAACAATATAGAAGAAACAGGAAAGAAGCAAGCGACGGCCAGCCTGGGCCAACACAGGCGCAGACTAGGCCGGCATACAGCTATACTGCCGACAAGCATGTCCCGGGGGTCGTCACTGTTCATCTCGGGCACACCGTTTACCCCAGACACTGTTCATCCGAATACCCCGGCACTGTTCATTCCCCGACACTGTTCATCAGACATACCCCGACACTGTTCATCCGACATACCCGACGCTGTTCATCCGACATACCCCCTGACACTGTTCATCCGACATACCCCGACGCTGTTCATCCGACATATCCCGACACAGCTCATCCGACATACCTCCGGACGGCATATTGTCCCGGCCGACATACACGTCTTGGGCCGACACTATTCATCCCGGTGACACTGTTCATCCTGACACTATTCATCCAACCTACCCCGGCTGCTACCGCTACTTCGACCAGACCATCTACCCGGCGCCCAGGTCTTCATGTCCCTCGCTGCCAGGTCCTGGGACGCCTATTGCTCGGTCCTGGCATCGTTGACAAGCCACTACGTGAAGACCAAGACCTAGAAGACGAGAAGATAAGATCGATGACGAAGACCAGGACACATGCAGCGTGGCTACATCGCCATGGAGGTGACTAGAGTACAAGCACTGTAGCCATACCTGGTCATGTCCAACAGGGATGACAAGACCCCAGTAGTCATTTCACATATAGTGTTGTGTATAGTGTCTTGCATAGTGTAGCACTATACAGTGGGGGGCCCTTGTCCCCTGGGCTCCCCTTTATAAGGAGCACCAGGGGGATCGATCGTAGAGAGCCCCTTGGGCTCATTTTCTCCCCATTGCTCACGGGAGCATTCTTCCTCTACCTAGAGAGCCTCTTACAGGCAGTTCGCGCACAGCTCCAGGAGCGCTTGTAAAATCATATGCAGAGGGAAAGATACACATAATAGGCTAGATGCTGCAGTAGGGTTGTTATCTCTCGCGAGAGCCCCGAAGCAGGGTAAATCCTCGTGTTCATAGTTTTGTCTTCCGTGTGCGTTCCTCAACGCGCTATCCCTCCCCGAATCCTCTAGCGTCCATCGGCCCCAAACTTAAGCCTATCCCTAGGCATCTGTTGTTCCACACGACGACAGTTGGCGCCCACCGTGGGGCTGGTAGTGGCGCTTGCTGGATTAAATTCGGACGGGACTTTCTTCATCAACTCGGGGACTCGACATCACCATTACCCTTCGCGCTCTAGCTTGCCGCAGTAAGCAGAGGCTGGCGCGGCCTTCACCAACGGACGTCATCAACAGATCCCGGGTAACTGCCCTTCGATTGCTCGGGTCATGTCGGTTCTATCGATCCAGTCCACACCAACAATGCTCCGTGAGTATTTTCCTTGGTACCACGCATAGTTAGTTAATCTCGAACGTTACTCGGGGACTGCCCCTTCATACCTTGCTTAGTTGTTTTCCCCGGGAACGAGATGTCGTGACCCGGGGACTGGCCGGACAGTCAGTTTTACAGTTTCTCCTAGATAAGAAAAGTGACTCGGGGACTCGGTTGAGTTTGAGTCTGCATTTTCATGCTTATTTTTGCTGCTAGAATTAATTTCTGTCATATGCTAATGGTAGTTTCATATGTTAGTAGAATTGATGTTAAGATTAAATATTCATTATGTCTATGCTTTGACTAACCATGTCATTTGATATGGGCATCATTGAGGAAAAATTGATACCAAGTTATCATTGTATTGGGAAGTATTTTGTTTCAACAGGGCATCACCCCAAATCTCTATCACCGTTTATTTCGGTTCAGCATATCAAAAGAGTATCATCCCAAATCGTTATCACCAATTATTCTTGGTTCGAAAATATCAACAGGGTCTCACCCCATATCTCTATTGTTGTGTATCTCAGTTCCGCATATCAGAAACGGATTATCCGTTATTTCATATCATCAACCATGCAGTGAAATCAAATATCAAGATATCATGGTATCCCATCTCGCTGAGTATCATGTGTTGAGAAATATCTCAGCTCATCATTTGACAAATGCCCACGAAGGCAAAGTGTCATTTTAGCCCGTGCAGGCAATTTGTTGGTCCAGCTAAGGCTGCCAATATAGCTTTGCGGTAAAAGCCTAGAGAAGGGTAAAACCGACATATGATAGTGCCCAAGCAGGCATTATGTCAATCCAGCTCGTGCTGTTGACATGTGACTTCGGTAAACGCCCAAAGAGGCTAAAAACCGACATATGACAGTGCCCAAGCAGGCATTATGTCAATCCAGCTCGTGCTGTTGACATGTGACTTCGGTAAACGCCTAAAGAGGCTAAAAACCGTCATATGACAGTGCCCAAGCAGGCGTTATGTCAATCCAGCTCGTGCTGTTGACATACGACTTCGGTAAACGCCCAAAGTGGCTAAAAATCGACATATGACAGTGAGGCCATATGTCAAACTTGCCAATGTCGGCAAAGACATCAATATATGACAGCGCTTAAGCAGGCAATGTGTCAAACTTGCCTATGTTGGCAAATACATCAGTATATGACAATGCCCATGCAGGCAATATGTCAAACTTGCCAATGTCGGCAAGGACATCAATATATGACAGCGCCTAAACAGGCAATATGTCAAACTTGCCTATGTTGGCAAAGACATCAATATATGACAATGCCCATGCAGGCAATATGTCAAACTTGCCAATGTCGGCAAGGACATCAGTATATAACAGTGCCCATGCAGGCAATATGTCGAATATGCACGTGTTGGCAATTTAAAAAATGATGGTGCCCATGCAGGCAGGATATTGTTTACATGGAGATTTTAATATTGCTATTTGATTTTGAAAGTCTGTGCGCGACTCTGCGAGTCCCCCACAGCCTCGGGGACTAGTGTCGAGGATATAACCCGGGTACCCCAAAGTTGGTGACTTCACGGACGAATAGAAGACACAAGTCAATTAGTATAGAGAAGAAATTCAAACAAATATAGAAGAAACAGGAAAGAAGCAAGCGACGGCCAGCCTGGGCCAACACAGGCGCAGACTAGGCCGGCATACACCTATACTGCCGACAAGCATGTCCCGGGGGTCGTCACTGTTCATCTCGGGCACACCATTTACCCCAGACACTGTTCATCCGAATACCCCGGCACTGTTCATTCCCCGACACTGTTCATCAGACATACCCCCGACACTGTTCATCCGACATACCCGACGCTGTTCATCCGACATACCCCTGACACTGTTCATCCGACATACCCCCGACGCTGTTCATCCGACATATCCCGACACAGCTCATCCGACATACCTCCGGACGGCATATTGTCCCGGCCGACATACACGTCTTGGGCCGACACTATTCATCCCGGTGACACTGTTCATCCCTGACACTATTCATCCAACCTACCCGGCTGCTACCGCTACTTCGACCAGACCATCTACCCGGCGCCCAGGTCTTCATGTCCCTCGCTGCCAGGTCCTGGGACGCCTATTGCTCGGTCCTGGCATCGTTGACAAGCCACTACGTGAAGACCAAGACCTAGAAGACGAGAAGATAAGATCGATGACGAAGACCAGGACACATGCAGCGTGGCTACATCGCCATGGAGGTGACTAGAGTACAAGCACTGTAGCCATACCTGGTCATGTCCAACAGGGATGACAAGACCCTAGTAGTCATTTCACATATAGTGTTGTGTATAGTGTCTTGCATAGTGTAGCACTGTACAGTGGGGGGCCCTTGTCCCCTGGGCTCCCCTTTATAAGGAGCACCAGGGGGATCGATCGTAGAGAGCCCCTTGGGCTCATTTTCTCCCCATTGCTCACGGGAGCATTCTTCCTCTACCTAGAGAGCCTCTTACAGGCAGTTCGCGCACAGCTCCAGGAGCGCTTGTAAAATCATATGCAGAGGGAAAGATACACATAATAGGCTAGATGCTGCAGTAGGGTTGTTATCTCTCGCGAGAGCCCCGAAGCAGGGTAAATCCTCGTGTTCATAGTTTTGTCTTCCGTGTGCGTTCCTCAACGCGCTATCCCTCCCGAATCCTCTAGCGTCCATCGGCCCCAAACTTAAGCCTATCCCTAGGCATCTGTTGTTCCACACGACGACAGTTGGCGCCCACCGTGGGGCTGGTAGTGGCGCTTGCTGGATTAAATTCGGACGGGACTTTCTTCATCAACTCGGGGACTCGACATCACCATTACCCTTCGTGCTCTAGCTTGCCGCAGTAAGCAGAGGCTGGCGCGGCCTTCACCAACGGACGTCATCAACAGATCCCGGGTAACTGCCCTTCGATTGCTCGGGTCATGTCGGTTCTATCGATCCAGTCCACACCAACAATGCTCCGTGAGTATTTTCCTTGGTACCACGCATAGTTAGTTAATCTCGAACGTTACTCGGGGACTGCCCCTTCATACCTTGCTTAGTTGTTTTCCCCGGGAACGAGATGTCGTGACCCGGGGACTGGCCGGACAGTCAGTTTTACAGTTTCTCCTAGATAAGAAAAGTGACTCGGGGACTCGGTTGAGTTTGAGTCTGCATTTTCATGCTTATTTTTGCTGCTAGAATTAATTTCTGTCATATGCTAAAAGTAGTTTCATATGTTAGTAGAATTGATGTTAAGATTAAATATTCATTATGTCTATGCTTTGACTAACCATGTCATTTGATATGGGCATCATTGAGGAAAAATTGATACCAAGTTATCATTGTATTGGGAAGTATTTTGTATCAACAGGGCATCACCCCAAATCTCTATCACCGTTTATTTCGGTTCAGCATATCAAAAGAGTATCATCCCAAATCGTTATCACCAATTATTCTTGGTTCGAAAATATCAACAGGGTCTCACCCCATATCTCTATTGTTGTGTATCTCAGTTCCGCATATCAGAAACGGATTATCCGTTATTTCATATCATCAACCATGCAGTGAAATCAAATATCAAGATATCATGGTATCCCATCTCGCTGAGTATCATGTGTTGAGAAATATCTCAGCTCATCATTTGACAAATGCCCACGAAGGCAAAGTGTCATTTTAGCCCGTGCAGGCAATTTGTTGGTCCAGCTAAGGCTGCCAATATAGCTTTGCGGTAAAAGCCTAGAGAAGGGTAAAAACCGACATATGGTAGTGCCCAAGCAGGCATTATGTCAATCCAGCTCGTGCTGTTGACATGTGACTTCGGTAAACGCCCAAAGAGGCTAAAAACCGACATATGACAGTGCCCAAGTAGGCATTATGTCAATCCAGCTCGTGCTGTTGACATGTGACTTCGGTAAACGTCCAAAGAGGCTAAAAACCGACATATTACAGTGCCGAAGCAGGCATTATGTCAATCCAGCTCGTGTTGTTGACATGTGACTTCGGTAAACGCCCAAAGAGGCTAAAAACCGACATATGACAGTGCCCAAGCAGGCATTATGTTAATCCAGCTCGTGCTGTTGAAATGTGACTTCGGTAAATGCCTAAAGAGGCTAAAAACCGACATATGACAGTGCCCAAGCAGGCGTTATGTCAATCCAGCTCGTGCTGTTGACATACGACTTCGGTAAACGCCCAAAGTGGCTAAAAACCGACATATGACAGTGAGGCCATATGTCAAACTTGCCAATGTCGGCAAAGACATCAATATATGACAGCGCTTAAGCAGGCAATGTCTCAAACTTGCCTATGTTGGCAAATACATCAGTATATGACAATGCCCATGCAGGCAATATGTCAAACTTGCCAATGTCGGCAAGGACATCAATATATGACAGCGCCTAAACAGGCAATATGTCAAACTTGCCTATGTTGGCAAAGACATCAATATATGACAATGCCCATGCAGGCAATATGTCAAACTTGCCAATGTCGGCAAGGACATCAGTATATGACAGTGCCCATGCAGGCAATATGTCGAATATGCACGTGTTGGCAATTTAAAAAATGATGGTGCCCATGCAGGCAGGATATTGTTTACATGGAGATTTTAATATTGCTATTTGATTTTGAAAGTCTGTGCGCGACTCTGCGAGTCCCCCACAGCCTCGGGGACTAGTGTCGGGGATGTAACCCTGGGTACCCCAAAGTTGGTGACTTCACGGACGAATAGAAGACACAAGTCAATTAGTATAGAAAGAAATTCAAACAAATATAGAAGAAACAGGAAAGAAGCAAGCGACGGCCAGCCTGGGCCAACACAGGCGCAGACTAGGCCGGCATACAGCTATACTGCCGACAGGCATGTCCCGGGGTCGTCACTGTTCATCTCGGGGGGACACCGTTTACCCCCGACACTATTCATCCGACACACCCCGGCACTGTTCATTCCCCGACACTGTTCATCCGACATACCCCCCGACACTGTTCATCCGACATATTCCGACACTGTTCATCCGACATACCTCCGGACGGCATATTGTCCCGGCCGACATACACGTCTTGGGCCGACACTATTCATCTCGGTGACACTGTTCATCCCCGACACTATTCATCCAACCTACCCCGGCTGCTACCGCTACTTCGACCAGACCATCTACCCGGCGCCCAGGTCTCCATGTCCCTCGCTGCCAGGTCCGCGACGCCTATTGCTCGGTCCTGGCATCGTTCACAAGCCAGTACGTGAAGACCAAGACCTAGAAGACGAGAAGATAAGATCGATGACGAAGACCAGGACACAGGCAGCGTGGCTACAACGCCATGTAGGTGACTAGAGTACAAGCACTGTAGCCATACCTGGTCATGTCCAACAGGGATGACAAGACCCCAGTAGTCATTTCACGTATAGTGTTGTGTATAGTGTCTTGCATAGTGTAGCACTGTACAGTGGGGGCCCCTTGTCCCCTGGGCTCCCCTTTATAAGGAGCACCGGGGGGATCGATCGTAGAGAGCCCCTTGGGCTCATTTTCTCCCATTGCTCACGGGAGCATTCTTCCTCTACCTAGAGAGCCTCTTACAGGCAGTTCGCGCACAGCTCCAGGAGCGCTTGTAAAATCATATGCAGAGGGAAAGATACACATAATAAGCTAGATGCTGCAGTAGGGGTGTTATCTCTCACGAGAGCCCCGAAGCAGGGTAAATCCTCGTGTTCATAGTTTTGTCTTCCGTGTGCGTTCCTGAACGCGCTATCCCTCCCCGAATCCTCTAGCGTCCATCGGCCCCAAACTTAAGCCTATCCCTAGGCATCTGTTGTTCCACACGACGACATCGAATTAACGTGGTGCGGAAAGGGCCTCAAATAGCCCACAAATAGCAGCAATTCACACCATGAAATATTTGTCCCCATTTGGCAGAAAAGACTGAAACCAACTAAAAGCCTACCAGAAGTCGTTAGGCACAAATTCGTGCCTAGAACTTGGACCAAAAGTCCCTCACACACATCTTGCTATATGGCAAATATAAAAGGGGTGATCAGCGAATTCAACATTCATAAACATATAGGGGAACCAGGCAATGTCATTTCCGCATATTATCTCAAGTTAAAACAACTTTATGGAAAAGGTGCCACATAATTTTTAGATTTTCAAACATTGTTTAGCGACCAAATCCAATTTGTTGTTAGTACCGTCATCATTTTTTAGGGAACATCAACATTTTCCTCAAGGTATTGTTAAGTATATTTTGTGGAAAACTGGCATTTTTTTTTGCTTAAGAACCAAGAGATCTAATCAGGACAACCAGACATAGCCATATATTACAATTCACAAATGGGGTTCCGATCCATTGAGGCGAAAGATCACCAACAGGGTTTTTTCTAAAAGCAAAACTACAGTTTTTATTTATAGACTCTCTTATGGTACAATATCATTCCTCGCAAGTATAAAAAAGCGTAGGAAACTTCTGACAAAATGGTAAATTACTCGCAATATGATCCTTCCAAAATATGCAAATACCACCACACCCTATAATGATTTTTGTACCCACAAAGTAAATCACTCTCATTTTCAGAATGGTCTTCCAACTAAGAGAATCATTTTCTCTAGATTTCAGAGAAGTGATATTTCCCCCTAACATATTTTGGCTTACCAATTATTTGCCAAAGACTCTTTTGAGTCTCATGTTTCCATAACTACTCACAAAGGAGACTTATATTTTGTCTGCTAATTGTTTTCTACCCAAACTACCTTTCTTTTTAAATCTACACAGCCTGGTCTATTTTACCATATTATATATTTTTTGAAGGAATATTATACATATTTTCTAGTACTACCTCCGATCCATATTAGTGGGCACAACTTTGTCTAAATACACATGTATCTAGTCTAAATACTTAACTAGATACATATGAATTTAGACAAATCTATGCCCACTAATATGGATCGGAGGGAGTAGTATTTTTTATGCCAAAAAAATATCCTCCCGTTTATAGAAAGAAAAAAGATGAAGCGAATGATGATCTAAAAAAGGCCGTGCTTTTTGGATCTTTATTCGTTGGGCAAGTCTGTTCGGTCCAAGGCCGAAGCTAATAGCTATGGGCCAAAAAGCTTCCCAAAACCCAAGTTCGATCAGCCCGTGACAAGCACGATCCAAACGTTGACCCAATGGCTGATTTCACCACGCACTCGCCGCCGGCGATGGACCGGCGAGTCCAGCGGCTGGCTAGCCGCGTCTCCATCGCACTCGCCGCCGCGGCCACGCTCTTCCTCGTGTACCTCTTCCGCCACACCTCCACCTCCTGCTTCCCCACATCCCACTCCCCACCCTCACACTCTCCCTCGCCCCCTTCCCCCGCACCTCCTGCGATGCCGCCTCCCGCCGCGTCCTCCCCCCGGACCGCCGGCTCGCCAATCTCTGCTCCTCCTCCCGCTGTCGCCGCCGCTCCACCTCACTAGCCACCTCCGTCTTCCCCACGCTCCGCGGCCTCCGCCTCCTCGCCGGCTCCTCCCGCGTCCTCTGCCTCGCCGCCGGCGCCGGCAACACCGTCGACGCGCTCCACGCCGCGGGAGTGAGCGAAGTCACAGGGATAGACCTCGTTGACTTCCCACCGCTCGTCCGGCGCGCCGACCCTCATCGCCTCCCCTTCCCCGACGGCGCCTTCGACCTCGTCCTCTCCGACGACCCGGCGGCGTTCTCCGGCGCTCTCTTCCCGTCTCGCTTCGCCGCTGAGGCCAAGCGAGCTGTCCGCCTAGACGGCGCCATCGCGCTTGCCGTCGACCGGCAGCTGGACCCCGCCGCCATCGCCGCGCTCTTCAAGAGGTCGCGCGTCGTGGATGCCAGGGACGTCACCTTGGATGGCTCCCAGGTTAGATTGCTAATCTTGCAGAGTAATGGCACCACCCTGAACCCGCCGCACTGATACCTTACCTTCCATTTCGTGTACTGTCAAGTAATTTTCATGTTCATATGATATGTCGTTGTTCTGTTAGATCAGGCACTAGATTATACTCAGCTAAATATTTGTGCATAGAATTTTACTGTAACTATGTGTGTAGAATAATGTTTAAACGCCAGTTGCTCTGAAAATTAATCTGCTAACATTGCCCTGTCTCCCTGAAACTTGTGCTGAAATTGCTAGAATACAGAGAACGCAGCCTCAAAGTTTGGATCGTTTTGTTGTGCTGTCTTTCAAGGTATGACCACCGTAATTATGATCAACATCAGGTTAATGGATATTTTGTGAACATATGTCCATATGCACCCTCTTCATGAGTGTCTAATTAAACTCGTGCACTTGAGACAATTCTACTCCCTCTGATCCCAAAAAATTGTCGCTAGTTCAGCTAAGACGTTGTGCTTCGTACAATCGTACATACATTTTCTCCATCACTTAAAACGGATCGGAGGGAGTACTAAAATCATGCTACTATAGAAATGTTAATTTGGGTATGCACACAAATATTTGTGAAAGATATGATATACAGAAAACAAAGAGATAAGAACATCAATCGATGAAGCTTCATGGAGCTTCACCTATTGCTTCATAGTGATATTGTCAATTAGTTCCAAACTTTAGGAGGTTCTTCACAGATGCTAGCTTATTCGTACTGTAGTGTCTAGAGTTGTTCATATTCAGACGCACTCTCTGAGTCTCATACTTTAAAAGAGAAAATCTTCAGGTTTGATAAAAAAAATGCATCACATGTGTATCATCCCGAACTATTGTTATATTCTAGAAGAATTTTAGTAGGCAGACTGGTGATGTCATAGCTGAATGTTACAAATGTTCATTGGTGACTTAATTGAATAGAAAGTACTCCCTTTGTTCCTAAATATAAGACGTTTTAGTCTTTCGCAATTTTCTCAGATTCCAACATAGCAGTGCCATATTACTATTTTTTCTTGTGTTGCTTCATCTTGCTGCACAATGCATCCTCTTCCTCTGGAATCTTTCGTAAAGTTCAACAGTTTGTCGATAAATTCCGCATTGTTACCACTGGTCCTGGTGCATGGATCACCAGCAGGAAAATTGTGGAGCAGAATGGTAGAATGATTGGCCTCGTCTGAGCGAAAAGACATGAGCTTTTTTTATATGGGAAGAAAAGACATGAGCTAATGACTCTTTTCAGGTCGTCTCTTGCTATTTTTTTTTGATAGAACGTCTCTTGCTCTGTTCGGCATTGACAAAGTGCGGCGAATGTTTATTCTTGCCGGCCTTTCCGTGTGGGCAACATCTCAAGGCCAGCGAGTTATCCTGGGTCTATAGCCTAGGATGGTACAATCCGGGTACACAGAATCGTTACAATCTTACGACCGGCGGGCCCAGAGCCAATTCTAGACAGAAAAACACATAGTCCGATGCATGGTTTGCTAACATGGATCCACAAATATTGGATTCTCAACAAAACAAAACAAAAACTTGTAGTTTCTCCACATATTTGTGAGAGCAATTTATTACTCCCTCCATTTCTAAATGTAAGATGATTTATCTTTTTTTCATATTCATATGTATTTAGACACGTTTTATTGTATTTGTTCACTCATTTAAGTCTGCATCAAGTCAACATGTGAAGTAGCTAAAACATCTTATATTTAAGAAAATAGTGAGTAAAAAAACGGACTGACGAATGAAGTTTTTTGTGTGTGGGGCTGCTGAATGAATTTAGAGCTACCTTCTTCTCATGTCAATATTTAGCAGGGGCAGACAGCGAATTCACTCGTGGTAGGTACTAACATTTCTTCACGTGTCAATACTCAGCAGGGGCAGATAGTGAAATCAATCGTGGATGAAGGAAGCAGTAGCCACCTTTCAGGCCATTTATACGAGATAACGAGAACTTGAGAGAGTTGAAACTTCCGGATATTAGGTACTACTCCCTCCGTTCCAATATATAAGACGTTTTATCTCTTCAACATGTTGTCTAGGTGCATACTAAAATAAATGTGCATACACACTAAAATATGTCTACATACATCAACATATATGTGAATATGGATAAATTCTAAAACATCTTATATTTAGGAACGGAGGGAGTAACTGTGATGAAGATGATTTGGAGACAATTTGCTTTTCTAAAAAATTATTTCCAACATAGGTGGCGTGCATATTATTATGCGTCTCTTGTGTTGCTCCATCTTGCCGCACAAGCACAATGCATCCTCTTCCTCTGGAATCTTTAAAGTTTAATATACGTAACAGTTTGTGGATAAATTCCGCATTGTGAATGGGTCCCCGGCAGGAAAACTGTGGAGCAGAGTGGTAGAATGATTGGCCTCGTCTGTGCGAAAAGACGACCTAATGACTGTCTTATCAAGACGTTTCATTTGCTAACTGTTCGCCACTGACAAACTGCGGCGAATGTTTATTCTTGCCGGCCTTTCCTGATGGGCGACATCTCAAGGCCCAGCGACTTATCCTGGGTCTATAAGCCAATGGTACAACCGGGGTACTTACTTCTTTCAGTGAAGGCATCTCCTCTCCCTTCCTCCTCTGCTCTCCTCACCACTGTAGCTTTGAGAGTCGCCGGCTAAATTGCCGGGCCGATCTGGCCTCTCCGCCGGAATAGCTGGCCGGAGTTGGAGCTGGTGAGGTGCCGGAGCCCTGTACTTAGTAGATCTTGTTAGGTTTAGTGTCTGCCTCTATGGCGTTGTCTGGCGTTATGCCGCTCCTCCTACCTCCGCGCCTGTCGTGGTCGTCTTCGGGCGGCGGCCAAAGACTGTGAAGCTCCGTCGCGAGGCCTGTCCATGGAGGATGGGACGATGGTGGGGCGGATCTAAAGGTGCTTCTCTAAATAAGCTCGATCCCGATCCTCTCTCTCTCTCTGTGGATTTCTTCTTCTCCTGGCCGGCCTCGGGGGCGAGGGGGGGAGGAAGATTGGCGCGCCGAAGTGGAGCTTGCTGCTGGCGCATCTGAGCTGCGTCTTGTGGCGAGCGGCGGAGGAATCTTTAGAAGTGACCGCATGGTGCGGTGGAAATCTGAAGATACCGGTGCCGGGATCGATCTCAAATAAGCTCGGTCTTCCTCTTTGCTGCCAAGCTTGCCGTCGTGGTGGCGGTGCAAGGTGGTTTTTTGCTGGATCTGGTGCCAGAAGCAGTGTCCCCTTTGCTGATTTGCTTGCGAGCTTCGTCGATGGCCTTCAATGGCTGCGGCAACTCGACATCCTGCTCGAGCCGGGGCGAGTCCCCCGCCGATGGACTTTCTTCGTCGCCAAGGTTCTGCTCTGTGCAGGCGGCACATGCGGCGACTTCAACGGAACTTCTGTTTCCAAACGACTGGAGCAGGTGACTCAGCGGCCGTTCTTCTTCTCCTCGTCATCTCCGGCGCGGCGACGACGACATGGACGGTGGCGGAAGTGTAGCTGCAGAATCGCCCAGGGTTGTGTGTGTCTTTTCTTGTTTTCTCAGGGTGTTTTCTGTAATAGGGGTCTGGAGTTTCCAGATTACTGTAGGTGTATTTCGTAAATTATTAATCCAGATGCAGTTCTCAAAAAAAAAAAAAAAAGAGCATCACTAGTAGTGCCTTCAAACTGGTCAAACCCTCAAAATAACTGCTTTTTTGAGGGTTGAGGCCGAAACGAGACGTGGAACAGAACCCTCAGACCCTTTAACCCTTAAAAAAATTTGAACGCCGAACCCTCATCTCCCCAATCGACCTGGACTAGTGCAGGTCTAGAGGCAAAACTGAAGGGCCCTTCATCTGATCAACACGGGCTCGCGGGAGTGAAATTTCCCCAACCTCCCCTTCCGCCTCCTCGCGTCCTCCTCCTCTGGTCGCATTGCCTGCCGCCGCCGCCGGCCCGATTCATCCTCTGCCGAGCTCGCCCCGCCGCCCCGACTCGGCGCCGGCCCGCCACCTCTCCTCCGCCGAGCTCACCCACCCCGCCTACCGTTCGCCTCCGCCTCTCCTCCGCCGAGCTCACCCACCCTGCCTCCCGTTCGCCTCCGCCTCTCCTCCGCCGAGCTCGCCCCGCCCACCCCGCCTCCCGTCCGCCTCCGCCTCTCCCGCCCCGAGCTCGCCCGACATCGCCGAGGCCGTCCTCCTCCGACCCCGCCGCCTCCGACCCCGTCCGCCTCCGACCCCGTCCGCCTCCGACCCCGCCCGCGACGAGCCCGTCCTCCTCCGGTAAGCAAAACTTTTTCTTTTTTCTTTTGTATTTTCGTTTTTGGTTCATTTTAGTTAGATTAATTGTATGTGTCTCGGTATTTTTAGATGGATGCGAACATGGACAATTCGATGTCCGATAGTTCCGGTTGGTCATCTTCGGATGATTCGGACATCGAAGAGCTGCTCGAAGACGATGATATCGATATAGCGGTTGCTCTCGTCGCCGTGAAGGAGCTTCAGGACCGCGCGATGCTGCTTGATCGGAGGCAGGGGTCGAAGATGGGTCGCACTTGCATCCTTAGGAACCGCGCTCTCGGCCACGACCAACTCATGCAAGACTATTTTGCAGAGGTACCAACATATCCACCCCGCCTCTTCCGTAGAAGGTACCGAATGCGCCGCGACTTGTTTGTGAAAATAGTGAAAGATTGCGAGGCCAACTCAAACTATTTCAAGCGGCGTAGAAACGCAGCCGGCACCATGGGATTTAGTGCATTTCAGAAGATATCGGCGGCAATGCGGGTGATCGCCTATGGCATACCCGCGGACTATACAGACGAGTATCTTCGCATTGGCCAAGATACAACCACGGAGTCCGTCCGTAGGTTTGCCAAGATGGTCATCCGGTTGATGGTGAAAAGTATCTTCGAGCTCCAAACGAGGAAGACACGAAGAGATTGATGGAGATGAATGAAAAAAGGGGATGGCTGGGCATGCTTGGTAGTCTAGATTGCATGCATTGGACATGGAAAAATTGACCAAAGGCATGGCATGGAATGTATTGCGGTAAAAGCCGTGATGTTACCATTGTGCTTGAGGCCATGGCATCGGAGGACTTATGGATTTGGCATGCTTTTTTTGGTTTGCCGGGAACAATGAATGACATCAATGTGCTACAAAAATCTCCTTTATTTGGAAGACTAGTTTCGGGTGATGCTCCAACTTGCAATTACAAAGTCATGGACAATGAGTACACAATGGGATACTATCTCACCGATGGCATTTATTCTGAGTGGGCAACTCTTGTGAAGTCCATTAAAGAGAAAAACGGGATGCCCTTAACCAAAAAAGAGTCAACTTTCACAAAGACACAAGAGGCAGCCCGCAAGGACATTGAGAGAGCTTTTCGGTGTTTTGCAAGCAAGGTTTGCCATTGTTCAGGGTCCAGCTCGTTTTTGGGACAAGAAAACCCTTGTGAACATCATGAAGTGTTGTGTCATTCTACACAACATGATCATCGAGGATGAGAGAGGGTTAAACTTGCCGTGTTTCTACGACAATGTTGGTACCTGAGTGCGAGCAGAGAGGAACCCTGATCGCGTTCAAGCTTTTCTCCAAGCACATCGGGATATTGAAAATGCCAGCACTCATAACCAGCTCCGCGATGATCTGGTCGAGCACCACTGGCAGCTGCTTGGCCGTGGCCAATGATCTACCTTTGTTTTAGTTGATTCATGTTCCATTTGATTCGAACACTTATTCATGTTCTATTTGCTTCGAACTATTATTGTAATTTGCAGAAAGCATTGTTGTAATAAGTCGACTTATTATTGTGTGTTTGAAACTATTATTTGCTGGTGTTTTATGATAGCTAGAATGATTATTATGTGCTGCAAACTGTTATTGTTGGTTGTTGTATGAAATTCTGAAGAAACTGTCGAAATCCTGTTTTGAGGGTTTGAAGGCCGGGGCGCGGATCAGTGCCCTCAAACCAATCCCCAAAACTTTGGGCCTTCAAATTCGCGTTTTCTCGGCCCTCAAACTGGTTTTGAGGGTTACCAGTTTGAGGGCACTGCTAGTGATGCTCTAAACATAATCGTACGACCGGCGGGCCTAGAAAATTAAACGAGCACATTTCAGACAGAAAAACAGGATAGAGTCTAATCACCAATGCATTGTGAATAAACCTAGAAATCAGGTGCTGTGGGTTTCGAGAGGTCCAGTTCGATCATGAGGGGCGAGACGCACACAATCTTGATAGAATGGCAACTACTTTAGATATGGGCAGGCCTGTGTGGTTTATCACCCCCACCCCCTAGGCCCCGCTTATATTGGGAATATTTCCGGAGCTGTGCTCTCGAACAGGCTTTCGCCCAGATTTATTGTAAATAAAACCAACGGTCAAATGATACAAAGTGATGATGGGATATTTTACAAAGCAGATCAAAAAGTAGATAAAAAGAAGAACAAGGAGAACGTAACTTGCCACCAACGACACCGTAACAAGCCCGAGGAACGAGGCTCCACGGCAACGCCCCAAGAGGGTAATGCACGTCGCTATCGTCGAGATCGAGATGGTAAAAGGTTTTCACTCGGAGCCCTAACAGGGCGAAGGTACCCCAACAACGCCCCCAAGAGAGTAACGATACCCGCAGGCATCACCGCCATTGGCGCCGGAGCGCAGAGCCTTCCCTCGAAAAAACCTACGCACAACGTCTGATCAGTCAGACCCCCCGCTAAACCCGAGAATGGCCTCCATGCCACGTCTGGGCCTTGCCGTCACCAACGCCAGGAGCCCCTGCCAGCCGCTCCTTTCCATCCACATGGCCAAGGAAAGAGGCCATAACCACCGCCACGTCGCTCGCCGTAGAGACACCCGCGCAGTCCACCTTTCAAGGCCGCCGCCCCCGGCATCCCGAACTCGAGCCCCGTGAGCGTCAAAAGTGCAATGCGAGCCCAACTTGTCGGCCGAGGAAGGTCGGTGACAGATCCAAGTCTGCGTGGATAGCAAAACACGCAGTAGCCAATAGGAGGAGATCCGCCGTCCTCCACCGCGCCGACCGCATGCAGCAGGCAGGGCCGGTCAGGCCCCGATCCAGTCCAGATCTGATTCATGTCAGGCCCGAATAGCCTTGCCTCCGCTCTGCCACGTCAAGGCCGCCATCCACCAACAGATCCTCGCCGCCCCTTCAAGTGCCATCGGAGACGTCGCCGCAACAATCAACCAACACCCAGAACACCCACTTGCAGGGCAGGGGAGACTTCGCACCACCGCGACCAGATGCAGGCATGCTGGCTGAATCTGCCCCCAAACCCGCCACGCACGACCACGGATTTTGCACACAGGTGCCAGCAGCATCAAGCTGAGGCGACCAGCCTCTGCCCCGCAAGGACCCAAAACAGGATCGCCCTGCTAGGGAGGTTTGCGGAAGCGAGCGCAGCTAAGGTTTGCCCCGGTCACCCGCTGGGGGCGACGTGGAGCTCCCTTATGTGGAAATTCCCCCTTCCAAACGCGCTCCTGGTGTTGGAATCCCTATGAACACTACTCCCTTCGATTGGAAATGATTGCCACAAATTTGTCTATATACAGATGTACCTAGACATATTTAATGTGTAGAGACATCATACTTTGAAAAATCAGTGTCAGCTATTTTTGGAGGGAGCATGTTTTACCGTTAGTTGATTGATAAAACTCGGCCGTTGGACAGCCATTCAAGGATGTAGTTTCACATGGCCCCCAAACATCCGAATGGATGGTATAAAATGGCACATTACCTATATTATTATATATATTAAAGACAAGAACATTCAGGCCCTCACATTCGTTTCCTATTACCAGCTACAGTAACGCGTTCTACTGTGCTCCGCTCCAGTAACCAGCCCACCTCCACGCCGTACGATTGCGTTCGGACGTCCCAGACGCGCCAGGGACCTATCTGCGATTTTGCAAAAGCTCGGGTTCTTTTTCGTAAAAAAAACCGCAGAACTACTCCTCCTCTTCTCTCTCCTTCTCCGCGCGCGGTCGGCGCTGCCGCCGCCGACGCCGCGCCATCCCGCCGCTGGACGTCGTCCCGTACAGATCGAACGCCACCCGCGAGACGGCCTCGCTTCCCGTTCCATCCTTGCCGAACATCGCGAGCTGGGAAGGTCGGAGGCGCCCGCGCCGTCGTCTTCTTCCCCATGACCGACCGCGGCCGCCGCGCTTCGATTCGCCGTCTCCTTAGCTCGCCTTGCCCAGCGCCGCCGTGCTTATGTTCCCCGCGACGCGCCGCGTCGAACGCGCTCTGCTGCGCCTCCTCTCACGCCCTCCAGCGACGGCGCCATCGACGACATGGGCGCACGGGGAAGACGACCACCATTGGTGACGTCGTCGATGACGTCAGCACGGGTCCCACCAGTCAGACTGCCCTTTTTCTCAGATTTTTAAAAATGATTAAATTTCTGACATGTGGACCCCATCTGCCAGTACTTTAAATATAATAACATAAAATAAATAAAAGCTTATATTTGTTAAATACAAAATATTCCAAACCGTAATTCAAATAATTATAGATAATTTTTAAAATTTGGCATTTTCAAAATTTTAAATTTAATCAAAACGGTCAAAAAATTAGCCTGGTTAAAAATTAAAATACGCGAAAAGCACTCAAATTTTTTTTGAACATTTGAAACCAAAATTCCATATCATACGCACTTTCAAATACTAAATCAAGCGGGCAAACTCAAACTAAGAAAAGTATTTAAAAACAAAAAACTTTTAAAAACCTTCATTACTTTAAAATCTAAATTCAAATGGGAAAACTTTTAATAAGAAAAATGATCAAAAATATTTGAATAATATCAAAATGTCCAATGGAAAAAAAATTACATCAAGATACAAACACTTTTGAACATTTCAATTTAACAAAAATTTAGCACAAAAAAAACCCTAAAGCGCATTCCCACTAATTAAATAGAGTTCAATTATTTTTCCACTGATAGAGATTTTTTAAAACGATTAAATTTCTGACATGCGGACCCCATCTGCCATTACTTTAAATATGATTGCATAAAATAAATAAAATCTTATATATGAAAAAAATGATAAAAAATATTTGAATAATGGCAAAATGTCCAATGGAAAAAAAATTACATCAAGATACAAACACTTTTGAACATTTCAATTTAACAAAAATTTAGCAAAAAAAACCCTAAAACGCATTCCCACTAATTAAATAAAGTTGAATTTTTTTTTTAAATACACACTGTATTTTCCACTGATAGAGATTTTTTAAAACGATTAAATTTCTGACATGCGGACCCCATCTGCCATTACTTTAAATATGGTTGCATAAAATAAATAAAAGCTTACATATGTTAAATTCAAATATTCTAAACCGTAATTCAGATAATTATAGATAATTTTAAACTTTGCCATTTTCAAAATTTTAAATTTAACCAAACGGTCAAAAAATTAGCCTGGTTAAAAATTAAAATACGCGAAAAGTACTCAATTTTTTCCGAACATTTCAAACAAAATTTCCATACCATACGAACTTTTAAATACTAACTCAAGCGGGTAAACTCAAAATAAGAAAAGTATTCAAAAACAAAAAACATTTAAAAACCTTCATTACTTTAAAATCTAAATTCAAATGGGAAAACTTTTAATAAAAAAGTGATAAAAAATATTTGAATAATATCAAAATGTCCAAGGGGAAAAAATATATATATTTACATCAAGATACAAACACTTTTGGACATTTCAATTAAACAAATATTTAGAAAAAACCCTAAACTGCATTCCCACTAATTAAATGGAATCGGAATTTTTTTTAAAAAAATACACACTGTATTTCCACTGATAGACATTTCAATTTAACAAATATTTAGAGAAAAAAAAACTAAAACACCCTATGATTTGGTACCCTTTATTTCCTAATTTAATATTGCATTTAAATCTGCCTTACAATTGATATTGTCTTCAATTCGTACTAATCAAATATTTTTATACTTTGTTACAATCCATCAGTTACTTTTTCTTAGCATATAAAAGCATAGACTAAAATAAACATATGGACGATAAAATAAGATGTCCACAGCGCACATATCCAATATTTGTTGCATACATTGTCCAATATCTTCACGCAAACGATGTAATTCACAAAATTCCAGAGATTGTGTTAATATAACCGCACTTTAAGCAATTCATCTTATATATTTTCCATATGTCCAACACATATGTTTACCTTGATTTACCTGATCGCCTGCCTTTGACATTTTTAAAACTTGGGAGAATAAATATGATTTCAATGTACGTTCTTTTAGGGATCTACAGATAATTTTCTATGACTCACTTAGGAAATGTTGTTGACACAGTAATATTATCTTCAAAACTTAATTCCATCCACACCGGTACAACTTTGTGATCACATATTTCTTCTAAAACCAGTTTTTGTTTATGAATTCAATCTTCTAAATACACACAAACACTGATTTACACCGGCATTTTCAATAGTATATTGATAACATATTTTAGCAAAACATTAACTTGAAGAACGCGGCGTGTCGCCGCGACACATTACCTAGTATTTAACTAACGAACATTCAAAAAAAAAGTGATCCAATGTTGAGAGGAGATTTGGTGCTCCCGAGCACCAATGATCTGGTTTCAAAAACAAAAAACTATGAGTTTTATTTTTTTTGAAAAAAAATCACGGATGTATTCAATTATGTATCCCACAAACGTGCAAAAAATCAACTTCAAATACGTTGTAGTTTGGGCTTCACGAAAATGTGAAATATTTAGATTCACATTTTCGTGAAGCCCAAACTATAACGTATTTGAAGTTGATTTTTTGCACGTTTGTGGAATATATCATTGGCTATATCCGTGATTTTTTCAGATTTTTTTAAAACTCATAAATAGTGTTTTCGAATTTTTTAAACCACCGGGATCAATGGTGCTCGGGAGCCAAAGACACTTTCCGTCCAATGTTTCTGTTTTGTCACAGAATTCACATGTTCTTTCCAACCTCTTTTCAAAAGATTTGTCTTGGATAGATCCTATTCTTGATCACTAACCACCAGAAGACTTTGACCTTAAGAGGCAATTTAAACTTCCAAAGCCTTTTGTAAGGAAATTAACTCTTTTTGCTGTAAAAAAGGAATACAAAGATTTAGGTTGCGGATTTGGTTAATAGCCAAGTCACCGGATAGACTCACTTGACTACAAACATCTAGCAACTTGAGCCACATATCTTTGGTTTCTTCTCTCAGAAATCTTCTGGATTTCAGAAAATCAAAGCCTCGAGTAAATACACTACGAACTGTAACAAACATTATAAAGACGTGGGAAAATTTGACATAGTGGTTTGTGACGAATCCAACAGTCCTCCCAGAAATGAGTATTTTTTCCATGACCCATAACTCGCTTACAACATCTATAAAAGGTATCTTTACCAGAAACAAGCCGCGACCAAAAGTGAGAATAAGAAGGATTAGGTTTACATCCAGTAAAGTTTTTTTTCTTAAGGTATTTAGCCGTAAACAGATCCTGCCATGGACCTTCCTTGCTTTCCAACCTCCGGATCCATTTGCATAATAAACTAACATTCTTGAGGTGCAAATCTGTCACCCCAAGCCTCCCCTTGATCTTTAGGTAAGCAAACATTTTGTGACTTAACTAAATGATACTTTCTAACATTCTTCTTCTCTTGCCAAAGCATTCTTGCTCGGAAGAAGTCACAACGCTTAATAACCCCCTTAGGCATAATAAAGGAAATCATAAAACAGGGAACATTCTTAAAGAAGCTTCTATCAAAGTGAGCCTAGATCCAACCAAAGCCAGGTTACCCATCCAACTAGAGTTTTTCGTGTCTACTTTATCCTCGATGTCCTTCCAATCGATATTCAAAAGTCTTTCATAGTGCATTGGAATCCCCAAGTACCTAAATGGAAATTCCCTTTTTACAATTAAAAATATGAGTATACATATCCCAGATTTCTAAAGTAGAAAAGAAACCTCACTTTTATGAAAATTAATCTTGAAAATGGTGAGTTGTTTGAAGATACACACAGCCCATGCCTTTAATGAGGCCATTATCCTTAGCTCTTTTAACTAAAATGGCAAGAACTTCCGCTGGAATATTGAATAGAAGAGGTGAGAAGGAGTCCCGATGTCGCAGAGATAAAAGATTAGTGATCGTCCGAACCGTTAAATGGCTGGGCGCGCGCACAAGCTTGATTTTGTCGGCAAGACTGACCGGGAAGGCCTGTCTCGAGACGAGACATGTACACGAGCGTGCAATTAGTGAACATTCCTTACATGATCCATGAGGTCACCCGGCCGGGCCTACGTACGCCCACAACACGAGCCATGTGTGCCGGCCGCGGCAGGGGAGGGCAGGGCCAAAAGGAATGTCCGACATGTCGCCGGGAGCGGACAAGCTAGCGACGTGTGATCGGTCGGCCTTGTACTTACTTTTAAGCTTGCTTTCAGTGCATGCTCGTGTGGGCACCTGTCACTCCTGCTGCCGCAAACCATTATCGGCCTAGTACTGTTCGCTAGTGCGGAGGACGTTATCCAAGGTGAAAATTCTTGGGTAAAGATGGATGTACAATATGGTACTGTACATGCATGTACGTGCGTGTTACTATTATTCTCAAACAATCTTGAGCATATATTTAGGTCTGCACTAACTTAGGACTGATTATTCTTGTGGCATATATATTTTCAGATCTGACGCGACCAGGCTAGCTACTACCTAGCTTAGCTAGGGTGATACGACGACGATGCCTAACTACTACCTAGCTAGCTAGGCCACCTAATCTTGTCGAAGGGAAAGCAGGAGGCGAGGTGACCTGGAAATCGTGGCGCGTAGCCGATCGAGGAGCTAGCACCTCCAATATTTCGCCGGGAATCGATCGATCGATCCGTGGTAGAAGTATGCAGCAGCTCGATCAAATATTCGAAAGCAGGCCAGGCCGGCGCCACCGTACCTCCTTTTTGACCATGCATGGCGCCTCTGATCGATCGGTTAATCCACTGATGACTCATCCATCCCATCAAGCGTGCGTGTGTGCATGTGTGACGTCTCAATCTTGGTTCGCCTAGCTAGATCCAGGGAGAAAAGGCAAGATAGCGATGTGAAACGGGAGGCCGGAAAAATCCCGTCCCGTCATGACTGAATCGGAAGTACGACTCGTTAACAGTGAATGATCTCATAGGATAGAGATCGTTAGGAAAAGCGATCGAGATTTGCTAGAAAGATATACTACTACTGGAGTACTTAATCATGTTGCGCCATAAACTGAAACGAAGAAGGAGATCTAGTGATATGCAGAATCAAGCTGGTCGGCCGTGCGAGATCTAGCTAGCTAGGGATATATACGAATTAAGAATCAGCACGCTGATGCAGGCTCCGGCCAAAGCTGGCGATCTCGTTAGGAAAGGCACGGTTGCATTTTCTGAACTGGCTATCTATTTTTTTTTGACGGAAAGCAGCGTCAGTGCTGTTTTCATTTTCATTAAGAGGAGTAAACGAGTACAAGTGACTCAAAACAAAAAACTGGACCTAGGCAAATAGCCTACATGGATTTGTGCTCCAAGACGACACCCTAGAGAGGGTAGCGGCGTCAACGACGTCGCCGTCGTCCGATCCAGAACCAAAACTGGACCTAGGCTTTCGCCCGGGGCACACAAGGGACGGGTGGACTGCATATACTTCCCGGCAACGCCTCCAACGAGGATTACGACGCCCATCGGCGTCGCCATTGTCGCTACCGGTCGGGACCGGTAGAAGGTTTTCACCCGAAGCCAAGCATGGCACACCATCCAACAACCCATAGCAAGCTATTGATACTAGCCTTACCGGAACAGGGCGAGGTGGAGGGGATCCGCCAAAAGGGGAAGGTGGCAGCCTCCACGCGAGGACCGACGCCCCGGGCCGCAGCAGACAGCGACCCCAGAGCAGACGGAAGCCGCGTCGGCCGACGGCAGTGACCCGGAGGCCAGCGGTGCCGGATCTGCGCGGGAGGGGCGACGGGGAGTAGGGACGACGTTGCGGGTGAACGATCTGGACGGAGAAGCCGATCGGAGCCGGCGGTGCCAAATCCACAGCGGAGGAGCAGCAGGAGGATCCGGAAAGGGCAGGGACGGCCTCTCCGGCCGGCTAGACAACGAGGGGGCGGAGTAGCTCTGAGGAGACATGGCGGGCGGCGAACTTCCGAGGAGGCAGGGAGCAAGGGAGCAACACCGTCTTTCGCCGGATTCCGCCGCCACCGGCACCGCGCGGGCTTTGCCCGGCGGCGGCGCGGGGATTTGGTGATGGGGGTGGCGGCGCTGGCCTGGGCTAGGGTTCCGCCCGTGTCGCTCCCGTTGAAGCGACGCGGGGGCGAGGGGTGAACTGGCTATCTATGAGTGATCGAGATCTCGACTGAATTTAGAACCGTCCAGAAAGCTACTAGAATTGTATAGCTGATTCGCCACCTTTATAACCTTTATATATAACTAGCAAATTGCCCGTGCGTTGCAATGGGAGAATTAAAAAAATCAGCATTTGGAAGAAAAACATCGGCGCCCGCCCAAATTTTGCTCTAAAGTCTATCGTCCCACGTAACCTTAGTACCCTACCCTCAGTTCGCCCTTTTTGATTTATCTCATGATTGACAACAAAGTTCATCAAAATCATCAAAGTTGACTTCTCACTTTAAAACAGAATAATTTCATAATACATATACATGTTGATGGCTTTTGTACATGTTCCAAAAATACTCTGAAATGATCTCACTTTACGTGCAAAATGTAAACCTCAGTTACCATTTGGTTTAGTAGACAACAAACAACAAAATCCATTTACTTTATAAATTTAAGCATGCCACAGTCATATTATTTATGCAGAGTACGATCATGGATGCTAATTTGATATTCTGCTAGAAAACGAAATAATCTCCCATCAGATTAATAGCTATTCAAAAATCACACATACCATCGATTGTATAATGAGCGTGCAAATTCTCGGCCTGTCCGCGCCCACGGCACTGTAGATAGCTACAGTTCGCACTGTAGATTTCTACAGTGTGCTACAGTAGCGGGTGGGCCCCGCACGTCAGCCACACAGCGGGCCGCGGAATTTTGCGGGGAAGCACGCGTGCGGACGAAATTTCCATACTCTTCACAGAAAATTCCGCTCCAGGGACCTATCTGCAATTACGTGAAAGTTCAGGTCGTTTTTCGTAAAAGTGCCACGGACCGCCCCCTCCTCCTCTTCTCTCTCGCGAACGCCGCGGACGCCGACGCGGCCCGCCGCCGCAGCACGTCTCCGCGGCCAAATCGACGGCCACGGCGCGGTGCGCCGTCGCGCGCCCTCCATCTCCGCCGACGCACGCGTGCTAGGACGGCCGCATCGCGTCGCAATCCTCGCCGCCGTCCGTCGGCATCCGCCGCCGTGTCCGTGCTCGCCGGCGACGCTCCGGCCACGATCTGCGGCCGCGCCGCCACCTGCAGGTCGTCCGCGTCGCGCTGCGCCCGATGCGCTTGCTCTCGACTCCTAGGTCGCTTCGACGCGGCGGCGCCGAACTCGCCGTGGCCGCGGCAGCTCCGGCCACTGCCGACGTCAGCGTGACGTCGCAGTGGGCCTGGGCTGGCCAGGCGGGCCGGCTGTTGGGCTGGGCCGCCGGTTCGGCCTCTTTTTTTTTCCTCTTCCTTTTCTTTTTCCTTTTCTATTTTTCAAAACTGTTGAAATTTCTCAAAAAAATAAAATCAATTAAGACCAAATTCTACAAATTTGTAAAAAAATATAATAGACATTGCATTTGAAAAAAATGTTTGGTTAGATGAATACTTCGATAAAATGCAACCTCATTTCCAAACTTCTCAACAATTCGAAATCAAATGAGACCAATTTCTACAAATTTGTAAAAAATTATAATAGACACTGCATTTTAACAAATGTTTAATAAGACAAATATTTCGAGACAAAATGCGATTCCTTTTCTTTTTGCTTTTCTATTTTTCAAAACTGTTGAAATTTCTCATCAAAACAAAATCAATTAAGACCAAATTCTACAAATTTATCAAAAATAAAATAGACACTGCATTTCAAAAAAAAAGTTTAATTAGATGAATACTCCGATAAAATGCAATCTCATTTCCAAACTTCTCAACAATTCGAAATCAATTCAGACCAAATTCTACAAATTTGTACAAAATTATAATAGACACTTAACTCAAAAAATGTTTAATAGGACAAATATTTCGAGAAAAAATGTTCACGACGAAGGACACAAATTAAAATCACCTCACACCAAATTCAAATCAGGTCTTCCAAAAAAAAAAACTTACAAATTCCAAATAGTGATATTTAAGCAAGTTTTAAATTCCGAATTAAAACTTAATCAGAACAACTATTTCTCACAAAGACACGACAGTAATTAACAACAACAAAATCATCACTCCAAAAAATAAAACCCCCAAATATTTGAAGTGTTATTTCAGCAAAAGAAATGGGATAAAAGAAATGTGAAATATAAACTAGACCAATATCTTTAAACTTAACTGTTGGGGAAAAAAATATATATCAACATGACCACATAAAATATATACATTTACTATTTATGCCATATGTCCGAAATTTCTAAACTGAAAACTTCAAAATTTCCAATATCTTCTAAACCTGATAATTTGCAACAAAAAAAAAGGAAACATACACATATCTTCCCACTTTCATCAACTTTACAATTCAAACAAAATGTAAATGAACGTCTCTAAATATATCCACTGAAAAATACAGGTACATATCAAAACAATTAGAAAAAAATATGACGAAAAAATACTTACGCTGATTTTTCTCCCCAAAATATTCAAATTTTGTCACCATATAGAAATAATACATATTCATTCTTCTCCTAATTTAAATTACATATTAACACCAACATACAAACATGTTCGAACATTTCTAACTCAGATACATTTTTTTAATTACATTTAAAAATTCATGCCAACAAAGAAACGTATTTAAATACTTCCATTTGCTATATATTTGGATATTTTCTAGACTATATAACAAATGCTCATAAAAACCAACACTAACCATCTATGGCAAAACACAAAACATATTTACAGAATTCAAAATAGTCAATATTTAGATGCAATATAAATGAACTTTCCCGAATTGTGGACTCGAATTCAAAAAAAAAAATGCATTACTACTAACAATGTACTTACATTAAATATTATTTGGAAGATAGAAGTATATTTGCATATTACAACTTCCTACAATATTAAAGGTACTACAGAATATATCTACATGCTCACCAAAATAAATAATACTTATTAATGCCAAAATACGAACTTATTTACACATTTCAAAATTAAAAAAAAATCACACAAGCGCAGATGGGGTCTACTTAATGATGGAATATAAAATCTGTTTATATTTCATTTGAGCGAATCTTTTCTTATGGTCTACAAAAAATAAAAGAAATATAAAATATTCGGAGTTTTGTTAAACAAAAGAAATAGATAAAAAAGAAAAGAAATTTTATGCAATGTTCCAAATTCTTAAACAAATGATAATGGAATCATTTTTTTTACAACACTCCAAATGCTTCATGTCTCACTTAATAATTGCGTCATTTATCTAAGAACTACATGTATTGTTCAACTTTACAATAACAAAATAGAAAACATGCTCTCAAGTTGCAATTTGTCTAACATTTGAGCGAATATTCCGATATTCCGTAAAATAAAAACCAAAATGCTCATCAAAAATAACCGGAGTGCACTCAAAACAAATACCAGATTTGTTTCAACATTTCAATTTGGCTAGCAGTTCAACTCGACACGAGCAAACTTTCCCCAAATATGGAATCAAATTCAAATGGATTGTTCTGATTTTAATTAAATATTGACGTCCAAAGAAAACATGTTTGAGCATTTCAAGCCTTCAACTATTTGAATATTGTACACAACATATCACAAATGCATGAAAAAAATGCTACTTATTCATAACAAAACAAACAAATGTTCCAACACACCAATTTAGCCAACATTTTGGTTAACAAAAAAAAAATATAGCACAAAAAAATACCAAGGACGTGGCGTAACGGCACGCTAAAAAAAATGAATACATTTAGAGATGATCCACATGCCTTTTTCCTGATTCCAATTAAAAAAAAATACCAGCATTTGGAGATAGTTCATGTGCACTTCTCCTAATCTCGATTAAATGTTCACATCAAAATACAAACATGTTTGGACTTTTCAAACTACTAAACATTTAAATATTGTACAAAGCATATAAAAAAATGATCGTCAAAATTGCTACATACTCACACAAAATTAAAAACATGTTTGAATATTCTAATTTGGCCAAAATTTACGCGAATATTCCGACATTCCATAAAATATACTAAAAAGTGCTATAGAAAAAACGTTATCTACATATATCAAAAATGCAAATATATTAATTCATCAAGAATTTTCTATTCAAGCATACTCATCAAAAAAAAAAAATGAAGACATACCAACATAACAACACACAAAAAATGCTAGCATTGCGTGCTACATTGCCGAAAATCAAATTCGAAAATTCCAAAAAAAATGCCATACAAAAGACTCACACATTTTGTCTTCATTTCAAACAATTTAAATCTGAACATTTCTTTTTAAAAAAAATCCAAACCATCATCAAAATTTAACATCAAGCGTGCGCCGCGCCAAATACCACTAGTAACTATATAAAAGACCATCCTTTTAGCAAGCTCTCAGCCCCTGCTACTGTTCTAGGAACAGTTACTGTTCTAGGAACAGTAGGTACTGTTCCAGGAACAGTGTTGAACAGTGCGTGCCAATTTTCAGAAAGCCCCCGCAAAAGGCAGGGACTTTTTAGCAAAAACATCCACAACTTCATCTCTTTCCTCTCTCTTCCGCGCGCGTCCGGAAGTCACCGTCGCCGCCGACGTCCATCGCCGCCGTTTCGCGCCTCCCCCCTCACATCCACGCCCACGGCGAGCTCCGCCGTCGCGCCCCCTCCCTCCTCGCCGACGAACGCCTAACGGGACGCCGCCTGGGCGCCGCAATCGTCGACGCCGCTCCCGCCATCCGCCGCCGCCGTTTCGCTCGCCGCCGGCGTCTCCGGCGACGAAATGGCTCGAGGCACCGCCCGTTCTGCTCCCCAGCACCTCCTCCCGCAGATCCACACCATCTCAGGCCCGCGCGCGCCCAGCTGCTCCGGTGCGAGATCGACAGCGCGCGGCGGCCGCCGGCGGATGACGTCACGTGGTGACATCATCGCGGGCCCGCGCTGTCAGATATTTCCATTTTCCACTGCCGATTTTTCGAATTTAAAAAAAAAAGATAAAAACCTGGCGTGTGGGACCTACGTGTCATAACTTTCGCAATTACAATAAAATGCAGAAAATTATGAAAACCATAACTTTTAATCCGTTATTCCAAAATATGCAAACAATATATCCAAAAAATACAAATTTACCATATTTTCAAACTTTCCACACAAAAGATGCATTTCAAAAAAAAAGCAATAATTTCCAGACGATAATATTTGACTACATCAGACGAATTAACATGGATGATACCCTTTTTAAAAATATGTTTAAAAAAATGATGCATTTCTAACAGGTAGGACCATTTTACTAAAACAATTTGCGTAAAATAAAAAATGTTCAAAAAACAATATTTTTAAATATATCCACCTGAAAAATATGAATAACATATCCAACCGATCAGAAGAAATAAATACTTGCTACTTATGACAAAAAAAAACATGTTTTTAAATTCCAAAAATGTATAATATTTCAAAAAAAAATGCCCTTCCTCTAAATATGTTAAAGGTAAATTTTTTCACAGATGCTTGATTAAATGAATAATTGTAGAGAATACAAATTCATATCCCTTAATTATGGATTGAATTTCAATTGCATCTAATAAATTTTCAAACAATGTATTTCCTCTAATTATTAATCTAAATTCAAAACCTAATAGAAAAATGTAAAACATATTATATCAATTCAAATAAGTTAATATTTAGAGACAATATAACTTCATACAATGTATTTTCCTCCAATTATTTAATTAAATTAAACATCTAATAAAAAACACAAAACATATTATACCGTTTCGAATAAGTTAAAATTTAGAGACAATACAACTAAACTCCTCCAGATTATGCAATTCAGTTTAATAAACACTTACATTGAACTTAACACTCTCTAACTACGTAGTCAAATTTCAAATAATGATTAACTAGATGCATATTAGAGAAACCTCAAATTCATTCCCTCTAAAAATAGATTGATTTTAATAGATGCTAATACAACATATTCACCGTTTATATTCGCAAAATATATTGACTACAATTCAATGAATGCTCAAATTGAACTTGATTTTCTCTAATGTCACCACTCTATTCACAAAATATATTATGCAACAAAAAAAAAGTTATATTCATAAAAATAGCCACCGAGAGCAATCTGGAAAATTTCCCACAAAGCGCGGATGCGCCGCTGGCGCGGTCGCTGCCGCCGCGGCATCTCCGGCCGCAGTGACGTCACCGTAACGTCACGTATGGCCTGAGCTGCCGAGATGGGCTTGCTGCTGGGCTGGGCCGCTTGCTTTGCGCCTGGCTCGGCCTTTTTTTCCCCTTTTTTTTTCTATTTTCAGACCAATTTCTACAAAAAAAAAAAGACAAAATCTACATTTCAAATACTTTGGAACTTCCCCAAATAAAATTCAAATTTTACAAATTTCAAATAGTACATAAGTCCTCACTAAAAAGATTCCACTAACTGCAACCTTTTCTTCCAAATTTCAACAAATTCAAAATTCAAAACTACACAGCTTACAAATAAAGATGCTTCAAATATATCCAAACATTCCAACTTTCTAAATATCTGAAAATACTCGATATGACAAATTGCTTCCTTTACGATAAAATATATCATAATTCTCACAAAAAATACATGCAACACACCTGAAAAATTCAATTTGCTAAAAAAAAAAAGATACTCTAAAATATATCTATCTCACATATTATCTAACATATTGCATTCTCCCTAATTATGGAATTCAAAATAAATATTTATGGTCTTTAACTACTCTAATTTGAAAAGTATTTCCCAAAAAAAAAACACATTTGAAATAAATGTTCAAAAAAACAAAAAAAACAACACGTCTAAACATTTCGAATTGCTACAGAATTGCAGACACTCTAAAATATATCTCACAAATTGCATTCTCCCTAATTATGGAGTTAAAAAAAATATTTATGGCATTTCACCACTCTAATTTGAAGAATATTATTACAACATTTAAATGAATTTCCTCTAATTATATATTGACTTTAACTGATGCTCATGTACTGTACATCTTCTGGTTATGAAGCTTAAATAAATATTTCCACAACATACAAACATGCATAACCATTCCAATTTGCTTGCTATTTAGAAGTACTCTACAATACATGAAGATGCTCAATAATATTACCATGTTCACATTTCCAACTTTAATAAATTATACCAACATGAAAACAAATTTCAAATATTTGCAAAAACCAAAGTAGTCATTCTAAATACTTCGTGACCTTTTCAAGTTATTTCAAATCTTGCACAGTTCAAATCATACATAAATCTTCATTTGCCACATTCGCGCCATTTCAAAAAATATAGATTTCAAAGTTTCCTTTTAAAATACTTAATTCAGACCAATTTCTAAAAAAATGTAAGAAAACAAAATAGTCATTCCAAATACTTTGGAACCTTTTCCAGATTATTTCAAACCTTCGAAATTCCAAATAATATAGACCATCTTATGTAAACAAATTCAAAGAAATGACAAATGTCACAGAATCAATATCTTCATATCTATCCATAACAAAAATATCAACAATATTTCAGAATGATCAAAAAATACCTGCCAAGTTTTGGTGGCAAAATGCAAACATATTGGAACATTTCAAATTGACACACATTTAAAAACAAACTAAATACATTTCCTCTAATTATGTGAAGTTAAAATTAATATTTACTCACACAATGCATTTTCTTTACTTATGGAGTTCAATTACATACTTATGGCAAAATAAATACATATTTCACCAAATCAATTAGCTAAATATTCCAAACTACCCTAAAATACATCAACATGGCCATAAAAAAATGCTTACTACTCTAGAATATATCAACATGCCCAAAAAAACAGATGCTAAAAATGTATGGAGAAAACAAACATGTTTTAATATTTTCAGCTGCTCAATATTTGGATAAAATCTAATTGCCCTTCCTCTAATTACGTGCAGTTACATATATTAAATGCTCACACAATGCACTTCCTCTAATTGTGAACTCAAATTGAACATTTCAATTTGCTAAATATTTGGAAGTAATATGCACTCCTCTAATCATATGCAGTTCAATTTTAAAAACTTCTCTAATTATGAAATTCAATTGAATAAATGTGCATTCCCGCAAATGGACTTCAATTAACTATTGATAAAAAAATAGAAGCATTTTCCAGGCATTTGGATTCTAAATGTACCAACATGCTCACAAAAAATAAATGTGAACTATTTAAGTCAACATACCAACATTTTCACACATTTCAAATTGCTTAACATTCCGATGTTCGACAAAATATAACACAAATGCTCAAAAAAAAATCCAAAATACTCATACCAAATTACAAATATATTTCAACATTTCAATTTGGCCAATATTTCGACACCAACCGAACAAACTTTCCGCAAACGTGGATTTTCCTTATTTCAATTAAACATTGACGTCGAAATACAGACATGTTTGAGCATTTCAAACCACTATATATTTGAATATCATACACACTATATCAGAAATGCACCCAAAAAAATGCTACCTATTCATAACAAAATAAAAAATATGCTTGAACATTCAAATTTAGCCAACATTTTGGTGAACAAAAAATATATATATTTTACAAAAAAAACACCAAGGGCGTGGCGTGACGCCACGCTAAATTCAACTAGTATGAATTAAATTCACCACGAGAACATGAAGCTTGGCATGTTAAAAAATGTATTTGAAGCTCGGTGTGTCACAGTGAATTTCGTCAATTTGCCCATTTTAAAACATGAGCATTCTTACAGATCGGTGATTACAGCTTGTTCTATCACACAGTAAAATAAATAAATAAAATCTTGCAGAAACCAGGATGCAAGTAATTTGTCAGCTTGAAGCCTTTAACAAAACTTGTGGTCTTGGTTCCATGATTCAAGACTTACCTCCATACCGACAGGGGTGATGAATCTGAAGGAGGCAGCCGGCTGTGAAGTTGACCTTCTTGGTATGAATATAAGCAGCCTTCATCTTCTTCTTGTCTGGGTTGTGAAGACAAGCGATTTCTTGTCTTCAATCTTCTTCATTACAGATTCAGTGGTAAGGTTCAGACTCATTCGCATGTCACCTACCTGTGAATATGGTTCAGATTCAGTTGATGATGAGGACGCCCCAGGACAGCCTGATGGCCAGCGCGTACACAACCAGCCTGTGGCCCAGGAGCGACTAATTCCGGCCTCCGGCACCTCTACCCCGCCTCCGGCCTGAACCACCACGGCACGGCGCCAGGCCCCAGGCCTCCTCTCCGCACCAGGCCACCAGCCGCCGTCGCCCTACACCAGCACGACCTACCATGTCCGCATGGCCACGCCCACCACCGATTCACGACTCCACGCTGACTTAGTCGCTGGTTTGATTACCCCCTGATCTGATCTGCATGCCCAGCTTATGTAAGTGGAAGTTGTACTTGTTGCTGCAGAACACCTCCATCGCCTTGGCCGCAAGCAGCGCTAGCACCAGACGCATGCCCTCCCGCAGATGTGGCCACTCAGATGTAGACCTTCTCCTTGCTCTTGTGCCTGACGCCTCCGTCATGGAGGACGCTTCTGTTCCCCTTCAGTGCCGTCCCAGCCTGAATCCCCTATTCCTCTCCCAATCGCACTTGGTTCCGTGGGAGTTCATGTCCCTCTCAAAAACGGCGGCGACATGGAAGGACAGGTAGGGCAGGACGGAAACCATCTTGCCGGAACCGTCGCCGGACTCACGGGAGAGGACGGCGCCGGCGGTGTGGGGGATCTCGGGAGGGGTGCTGACTGCTGATGGTGGGCGGGAGAAGCGGGGAAGGTCGCCGGTGCAGTTGGGGAGCGGGAACTAAGTCCGGTGATTCTGGAGGGCAGGGAGGGAGAGGGCGCCGGTGGGGCGTGGAGTGGCAGGGAGCGGCGGCGGAGTTCCCGTGCGTGAGCAGAGGAGAACGATGTGATATATTCCAGTGAAAAGAACGAGAATCGGTATAGTCCATGGACTGCGGGCTGATTTGCAATCTGTTAAGGGGTTTTGTGCAAAAGTGTGGCGACGTACCGGACACCATTAGCTATATTATATAGTAGAGAAAGGGTGGACACGACCACGCCCTCTCCCACGCGCCACGTCGCCCTTTTTATTCTGGCCGTCCGATCTGCGAAACGGACGGCCAGGATCGAGCCACGACTTCCACATCGCGCGGTACTGTTCCTGGCAACAGTACACGCGGCTCCTGATACGTCTCAAACGTATCTATAATTTCTGATGTTCCATGTTGATATTATACCAATTGTTACATGTTTTATATACACTTCATAGCATTTTTATGCATTTTCTAGGACTAACCTATTAACAAGATAGCACAGTGTCAGTTCCTGTTTTCTGCTGTTTTTGTATTCCAGAAAAGCTAGTTTGGAAATATTCTCGGAATTGGACGAAACTTGGACAGAACCTCCTATTTTTCCAACACGAAGACGGAGTCCAGAGGAGACACGGAGGAGGGCCGCGAGCCAGCCACACCGTGGGGCCCTTGTGGCTCCGCAGCCGCCGCCCTTTCGCCTATTTATTCCTCCCGACGCGAAAACCCTAGATACCCGAGCCATTATCCACGAAAAGTTCCAGAGACGCCGCCGTCGTCAACCCTAACTCGGGAGGGTTCAGAAGCTCTTCCCGGCACCCTGCCGGAGAAGGGAATCATCACTGGAGGGCTCTACATCACCATGCCTGCCTCCGGAGTGATGCATGAGTAGTTCATCCTTGGACTACGGGTCCATGGCAGTAGCTAGATGGTTGTCTCTCCACTTTATGCTATCATGTTTAGATCTTGTGAGCTGCCTATCATGATCAAGATCATCTTATTGTAATGTTACATGTTGTGTTTGCTGTGATCCGATGAATATTGAATACTATGTCAAGTTGATTATCAATCTATCTTATATGTTATTTATGATCTTGCATGCTTTCCGTTACTCGTAGATGCTTTGGCCAAGTAGATGCTTGTAACTCCAAGAGTGAGTTTTTATGCTAGATAGTGGGTTCATGCCTCCGGTAATCTGGGAGAGTGACGATAACTTTTAAGATTGTGGATGTGCTGTTGCCACTAGGGATAAAATAACCGATGCTTAGCTTAAGGGTACACCGTTAGGTCTAATACATTTGTTTAGTTTACGCACATTACTTAATGCAATTATATGTTGCTTGCAACTTAATACCAACGGGGAACTCGGTATGACAACCTGGCGGTGGATTATTAGTCATATACTTTGTTGGATAACGGTCTATGTATTTTGTCGTAATGCCCACATGAATATCATAGTAATCATCATGTCATATATATGTATTGTTATGCGCACAATATTTTGTCAATTGCCCAGCTGTAATTTGTTCACCCAGCATGTTAGTTATCTGTTATGGAGAGACACCACTAGTGAACTGTGGACCCCGGTTTATTCTTTTACACTGATAATACAACCAACTGCAAACATTGTTACTTTTCATTCTCTGCAATTTACTACTGTTTTTCACACCATACGTTTAATCCTTTGTTTTTGGCAAGCCGTGAGATTGACAACCTCACTGTTTCGTTGGGGCAAAATAGTTTGATTGTCTTGCGTGCAGGTTCCACGTCAACAGTCAGAACTCCCTGCAACAGCTCTTTTCTGGCACCGTTGACAACTTTCAGAAGTGATTTCTTGCTCCTACTGGTTCGATTAAACCTTGGTTTCATACTGAGGGAAACTGCTGCTACACTGCTTCATACCTTCCTTTTGGGGTCTCCCAACGAATGTGTGTCTACACGCATCAGCTCCCAACCAATCAGCGTGCGCCACGTCGACGGTTACCAGCCGGTGGAACCGGTAGCCAGCCGGTCGCCCACCGGTCACCATGACAATTTGCAAAAATACCCCTCCTAAATGCAGCAACATCTCCGCAGTCCACCAATCCTCACTACGAAGGACCTTTTTGCATTTACAGGAAACTTCGAGGACTTTTTTCGAAAAACATCCACGCACAATCCTCCTCCCTCTTCTCTCTCCGCGACGGCTCCGAGCTCGCCGCCGTCGCCGACGCGCCGTGCCGCCGCTCCGACCCTTCCCCGACGAAACCAACCACGTAGCTACCTTCTCCGTCGCTTCCTCTGCCTGCTCGCCGAGGATTGCTTGCCGGGACGCCGCCTGCGCGCCGAAATCATTGTCGCCCTGTTCTCTGTCCGCCGCCGCCGTTTTACTCGCCGCCGGCGACTCCGGCCACCAAATGGCTCTAGGCGCCGCCCGCCCTGTTCCCCTCAACCTCCTCGCGTAGATCCACGCCATCTCAGCCCCACGCGCGCGCACGGCTGCTCCGCCGCGAGCTCGGCACCGCGTTTGCCGCCGACGACTAACGTCATAGCCTGACGTCAGCGCGGACCCACCAGTCAGACTTCTCACATTTCCAAAAATGTTTTCCAAAAAAAACGTGACATGTGGGTCCCGCCTATCAGCTTTTTATAAAAAATACAGAAAATGCTAAAAATTGTAAAATTCATATACCTTCTAATCCGTAATTAAGAAAAAAAAAACCAAAATTTTCACAAAAAATAAATCTTTACAACTAACACATTTCCATGCATGGATAACTAATGCAACCTTTTTATATAAATTATGGAGTTTCCAGAAATATGTTCCCCTACTTTTTTTATATCATGCCACAGTCCTACTTAATTAAGCCTACTATCTCTATGAATATTTCTTAATTATACTCACTCCCAAAAAAAAAACACAATTATTTGATAACTTCATGTACACAACTTTTAGAGCATCAGTCAAATCTTTACAAATTTCTGACTTGCAGCTTCATTTCATCTCTTTTGGCCCTCCACATTTGGCTTCACTTTCCTTCGTCTACTTCATTTGATTCCTGTCAGCACACGCAATTGGCTTCAGAGCAATTACAATTTGTTTCGTTTTATCAAAAACATTTTAATCCAGAATTCAAATTGAGTCTTTCAAAAATCTAAAATTATTTCAAGACTTATCATTTCCTAAACATGAAAAGAATTCAAATATTAACGTCTTCCCAATTTGAACACTTTCAAATTTTTTGTACTGGTCAATATTTCGATAAATTTGTGGACAAAAAATACAAACATATTAAAGCATTTAAATCCAAATTTCAAATTTGAGCCTTCTAAAATTTTAGCATTCTTTCAAACCTGATCATTTTACAACGTGAAAAACAATCCTACTCGTGATAATTTTCCAATTCCAACAATTTTTAAATCTGAACATTTTTTAAAACGTAACCTTCCTAAAAAAATCCAATAATTTTCAAAATTGAACAGTTTCTGGAGTGGATGTGTGATGATCCCGAAGAGCAAGTCTTGATGCCTGCACAAATAACGGGATTTAGGTTGAGACTCCAAGTGCAGAGTGTATAGTATAGTGGAAGACAGTTTTCCCCACGAGGGGTGACTCGAGGGTTTAATATCGAACTCTCGGGGAATCTGAAGTGGTAGATTTATCTTCTTATCCTTCTTTTGGTTACCTACAAAACAAGGTTAGATGTTTTGGTCCTCAACCTCACCTGTGGTTGTCAAGCACAAGGTGTAAGAATGATATCAGGATAGTTATGCAATGCAAACAAGAAATAAATATGCAATGATGGTGGATGCAATGTAAATGATATTTTTGGGTTTTTAAATGATGTATGCAAGATGAAAAGTATTTTTGTATTTTCGGATTTAATGATGGCTGAAAATAGAAAAGTGGTATATGGTGTTGGAAAGGTGTTTCTTATGATTAAAAATGGACTGGGGTTCATGGTTTCACAAATGCACTCTCTCTTTATAAAGTGGTAGACAATGGAACACACAAAGTTAACATATGAGATTGCAACACAGGGTTTGATAACAAGTTACTTAGATATATGGGCATCACGTCCTAACATAGAGATCTTTTGGTTATTAACCTCTCTTATACTCCACCAAGATGCGAACTAAATCATAACACCTCAGTAATTAAGATAACTCAGAGTATAGCATTAAGTATCATGACATGAAGTGAAAATAAGAACATGCTAGATCTAGTCATGGAGTAGTGGCAATGGTCACGCCCACATCCCCGGTAGCATGGTATTTTAGTTTATCCCTAGTGAGGTAACAAAGTAAGGTAAAGATACCAAAGTGGATCGCAGAACTTTCTCTCACGTTCACTGCACTAGCCACCCCCGTTACTCCAACTAATGCACACGTTCCCCCACACGCTCTCATAAACATGCTTGATCAAAACAAGTAGACAAGAACGGGGTACATAATATGCATCTATACTCATAACTGAAACAAACATTGCAATCTCAAACATATATTAACTCATAAAGATCCACCACAAAGGTATTACAACGGTGACCGTAATCATGTTCAGCAGCTCATACGGTGCTAATTAGTGAAGCTCAAGAGAGGAGAGATACATAAGTTACTTCCACAAACCCATAGTCCAGAGGTGGACTACTCCCTCTTCATCATGGAGACGGTGGAGAAGTCGATGGAGAAGATGGAGACCACGCCGGCAGCGCCCCGCCGGAGTTTTCCCCCTCCAATCTGCAGCTCCTGATCTCCGTTTCGGTGTTTCTGTGTTTGTGCGGCGCTCCTTCCAGAGAACGTCGGGGGACCTTTTTTATAGGCGTTTTTAGGTCAAGACGATGTCGGTGGAGAAGATCGACGGCAACGGAGCCACGAGGCCCAAACGGGTGGGTCCCACGCGGCCACAGTACCTGGCCGCGTGGGCCCGTTTGGCCCTCGGGCCTCCGTTTGCTTGCTTCCTTTTTCCGTAGTCCTTCTTCCTTCCAAATATTGACGCCCGTAAATTTCCAGGTGATTTCGTTGACGTTTGGGTCCCTGAAACATTAAAATAAAAACTAGGGTTTTCTGCCTGTGCAGGGTTAATTCCAAAAAATGGGAAAACTATGAAGTATTCCCAAAATCATGATAAAACATTGATATAACCCTTATATGATGCAAATATGATTGGAATATAAGCAATTAAAGTGCAAAGTTCATGTATGCATTTTACATGCATCAACATCCCCAAGCTTAATCCATGCTCGTCCTCGAGTATGAAGATGATAAAACTAACATGGACTTTGCAATTTAATACTTAACAATGGATATCAAAGATGATTACTATTGCTACATATAGTCAAATGATTCATTCTTCAAAGGAGTAGCAATATGCAAATAGTTTATGAAGTGATATCAAGTATTCAAGACAAGGATGTTCATTGATAGTTCACAAAGTGTAACATAGTAGCAAGTAATATGGAACACATGTATGCATAATGATAAGTAGAACATCCTACAATGGTCATAGAGTGTAGATGAAAATCTGAATATGATAGGTGTACACTTTGGAAAGATGTATATGTGAGTAGAGGTAAAGCATGCATAAGTTTCATCCAACTTCCAAACTCTTCTACTTAAGTTAATGATTGCAATAAGGTATTCATTGGTGTCAAGCTCTCATTGCCCCTATCATAGCATCTTGAATGATTAAGGTTAAAGTGAAAGCAAATATGAGTAGTGTGCTTGATAAAGTAAAGGTTGATGTCTCATGCCCCTTGAATACAAGTACTACACCATGTTACTCAACTTAGGAAACAAAGCAAGTTCAAGTTATATCATTGTAAGTAATAATAGTATCATCAAGAGCGTCAACTGGGGTACCTCTTGTCCCAGATATGGAACAAGCCCATATCAAAATGACAAGACAAACAAACAAATGAACAATCTCAACACCCTTTTTATTTACCATTTGGAATATTTTTATTGCAAGGTGTATCACAGAAGGTTCACCATAGTATGTAAGTAAATTTCCACCATGAATGATGCATGGCTTAGATTAGCGGCCCAGGCGTCTCTCTAACCATTTATACAAACTCATTTAAACTACTTCATTTCCACCTCATTTCACATGATAGCATCCATAACAAAAGTACATGATATCAACTAAATGAGATGAAGAGCATGTTGAAAGCTTGCATGTGACAGCACATATGGGCTAACTCCAACCTCAAACATTTATCAAGCCACTAGCATCATAATCTTAATCACAATGGGTCATGTTTTATTATGCAATAATAGAAATTGTGCATCAAGTTCGTGAGAGCTATATAACCAATTTTTCCATTGCAATCAATAACATAAACATTTTCATTCAGAGGTAAGATAACACAAAACATGTTAAACATACTCGGAATAGCATAAAGCCAATAGGTAGATATGGTGGACTCACTGGAATAACTTTGGTTGAAGGTGTTGGAAACAAGTTTTTGCTTGTTGGAGTTTTTGGGCTAGCAAAAGGGAGAAAGTTGACCATCTAGATGCATGCATGAGTGTCCATAGAACTAACTAATCCATGTTAAACCAAGTAAAAAACAATCAGCACCAAAACATGAATAAGTGATAGCTCTACAAAAAGAATTTGCAAACTATTACTCATAAACAAGCTCATGAATCATGCAACTATATGTATCATTAAAAATCAATCAAACATCCCTTTTCCCAATCTTATAAAAGCATCCAACATATTTCAACCCATATTTCCAGTAGCTCTCTCATATATAATTGATAGTGTGGTGGTCTCTCAAGACTCAAACAAAAACAAAAAACGACGCTCCAAGTTTATGCGATAAAGTGTTTCGATCGAAAAACAGAAGTTGGACGTGTGCAAACCGAGAGTGTGTAGGTCCAGTGGGGTTGTCTTCACATCCCCAAGCTTATGGTCTTCACCATCCTTGGATAGCTCTTGGTGCATCTCCTCCAATCCCTGTGAAAAAACTTCAAAACACCGTTTCTCCCATCTCTTTTCTGTGGGGTGCATTAATAGTGATAAACAAATAGGTTCCTTGCTGCATATAATCCTTGAACAAAAATTCATATGAATGTCCAGAAAGTATATAATGTTGTATGCCTACTCATAAACTCAATTGGATCAAAAAGATTCAACTTAAAAGCTCAAAGCATGCATCAAACAAAATGGGACAGAATCTGTCCAGAAAAACAGCAGCAGCAAAACGTATTTTTCTACCCTACCAAACTTTCTCGAAAAATTCCGAAAAAATTCATGCATACAGAGGATGAAAAGTTGCAACTACAGTTCAAATATGAGCTCATTCGGAGTTACAGAATAAGAATTAAAAATCATACCGTGCACTGATTCGTGCAGGAATAAAATCTCCGAACGCTATAAGCAACTTTTCAAACCAAAAAGGGTAAAACTTGGCACTTTATTAAAAACTCCAGAACCTAACTAGACACAAATCTCTTGTTACAGCAAGAGGACACAAAGAAAAATCACACACAAAAATAACCGGGTTGCCTCCCGCAAAGCGCTTTCTTTATAGCCATATAGCTAGGCTTCTTACTTGTTGTTTTATTGTGGACGAAGCTCATGAGGGAGCTTGAACTTTGGTGGTTCCCTCTTCCTTGGAAAGTGTTCCATGCATATACCAGGGTCCCATGTTGCTCTCAAACCGATCAAAATAATAGTCAAGTTGAAACCTGGTTGAGAGAAAAATAGAACACAAAAGTAATAACAACGAAGTCTAACTTTCTTTCTATGCATTGGCATTTTGTATATGAATGAAGTTTTCCAATGCATATTAACAAAAGTTACTTGCAGCCCATAATTATTAGTAGCATAAAGAGGGTTCTCATAACCTCCTCTCTCATAATAGTTGCAAGTAGTAGAAGTGTATTTAATCACGTAACCAATAGAATCTTCCAACTTAGATAATTTGGGAACATAAAGAAAGTCATTAAATTTATTTTGGAATTTATTAGCATGCTTCCCTCTTTCAAAATTGTTTTAATCAATATCAAGTTTAATATCATGGTTGCAACAAAGATTTGGAACTAAAGATAATTGCAAACCACATAAGTATTTCTCAACATAAGCAAATTTCTCCTTTATGGTGTTATTAGGAGAATTCAAGAACAAAGTAGGACTCTCATGGGTGAGAGTATTGTCACAAACAGCAAGTATATCATTTTTATCCTCACATAGAGAAGTAACAACTTCCAAACATGTAGGATTATCAATAAGCATAGGACCATCATCTAAAGCATTATCATATAGCTCATTTAAGCAACACTCCTCATTATCATCAATAAGTTCACTAGTAGCATTAATAGAAGGTAAAGGAGCATTTTTAGTTTCATCATAATAGCATGGGTTATCATATAGGACCATAGCATTTTCAGTTTCACCCTCATCATAACATGGATTCTCATAAATAACAAAAGATTTTTGAGTTTGAGTGTTACTATCATTTGTTGATGGTGAAGTTGGGAGTTCCCTCTCTTCATTCTCTAGCTGTTCATCATTCCCATCATCCTCTTCCTGCAAAATATTAGTATCTTCCATGGCAGCAAGAATCCTTTCTTTAACATAAACATTATCACTAAATTCCTTTTTGCAAAGTTGGAGAAGAATAGAAATTTGTCCTTTCATTACACGAGCTTCATGACTAGTTGCAAGAAATTTATTAATAAGAGAGTCTATCTCATGGGCTCCAACATAAGCAATATATTTCTCAACTTGTTCTATATCAGGGCATGAAAATTTATCTTCACGATAACAAGCAATTATAGGATCATTATTATACTTGCATTGATAGTGGGAATGTTTAACAACTCTTCTATTGCAACAAGTTATACCATGTAACTCACAAAACTGAATAGCTATTCTGTGAAGAGCTTCAAGCAATTTACCCATTCTTTTTCCCTCTTTGGCTGATTCATATTCAAAGTAGGCTCCCATAGTTTTAACATAACCATTAGGCATAGAGATTCCAGAAAGTTTCTCCATACTTTAACACACATATTAAAACAGCACCAGTTTTTATGGCTTTTTAATTTTTTATGCAAAACTGAAATAAATATGATATGATATGCAATGACACTAACAAAACACATAAATTGCTTTGTAAGTAAAGATGGATAAGATGGTGCTCACGTAGGTGCAACCTCCCCAAGCTTAGGTGTTAGCACAAGTTGGTGACGTTGACTTTGTTGTGAGATGAATGCGATGATGCACACCCTTGGATAAATCTCTCAGCTACGATTCCCCGGCAACGGCGGCATAAAACGTCTTGATGATCCCGAAGAGCAAGTCTTGATGCCTGCACAAATAACGGGATTTTGGTTGAGACTCCAAGTGCAGAGTGTATAGTATAGTGGAAGACAGTTTTCCCCACGAGGGGTGACTCGAGGGTTTAATATCGAACTCTCGGGGAATCTGAAGTGGTAGATTTATCTTCTTATCCTTCTTTTGGTTACCTACAAAACAAGGTTAGATGTTTTGGTCCTCAACCTCACCTGTGGTTGTCAAGCACAAGGTGTAAGAATGATATCAGGATAGTTATGCAATGCAAACAGGAAATAAATATGCAATGATGGTGGATGCAATGGTAAATGATATTTTTGGCTTTTTAAATGATGTATGCAAGATGAAAAGTATTTTTGTATTTTCGGATTTAATGATGGCTGAAAATAGAAAAGTGGTATATGGTGTTGGAAAGGTGTTTCTTATGATTAAAAATGGACTGGGGTTCATGGTTTCACAAATGCACTCTCTCTTTATAAAGTGGTAGACAATGGAACACACAAAGTTAACATATGAGATTGCAACACAGGGTTTGATAACATGTTAATTAGATATATGGGCATCACGTCCTAACATAGAGATCTTTTGGTTATTAACCTCTCTTATACTCCACTAAGATGCGAACTAAATCATAACACCTTAGTAATTAAGATAACTCAGAGTATAGCAATAAGTATCATGACATGAAGTGAAAATAAGAACATGCTAGATCTAGTCATGGATTAGTGGCAAAGGTCACGCCCACATCCCCGGTAGCATGGTATTTTAGTTTATCCCTAGTGAGGTAACAAAGTAAGGTAAAGATACCAAAGTGGGTCGCAGAACTTTCTCTCACGTTCACTGCACTAGCCACCCCCCGTTATTCCAACTAATGCACACGTTCCCCCTCACACGCTCTCATAAACATGCTTGATCAAAACAAGTAGACAAGAACGGGGTACATAATATGCATCTATACTCATAACTGAAACAAACATTGCAATCTCAAACATATATTAACTCATAAAGATCCACCACAAAGTTATTACAACGGTGACCGTAATCATGTTCAGCAGCTCATACGGTACTAATTAGTGAAGCTCAAGAGAGGAGAGATACATAAGTTACTTCCACAAACCCATAGTCCAGAGGTGGACTACTCCCTCTTCATCATGGAGACGGTGGAGAAGTCGATGGAGAAGATGGAGACCACGCCGGCAGCGCCCCGCCGGAGTTTTCCCCCTCCAATCTGCAGCTCCTGATCTCCGTTTCGGTGTTTCTGTGTTTGTGCGGCGCTCCTTCCAGAGAACGACGGGGGACCTTTTTTATAGGCGTTTTTAGGTCAAGACGATGTCGGTGGAGAAGAGATCGAAGGCAACGGAGCCACGAGCCCCAAACGGGTGGGTCCCACGCGGCCACAGTACCTGGCCGCGTGGGCCATGCTCGTTTGGCCCTCGGGCCTCCGTTTGCTTGATTCCTTTTTCCGTAGTCCTTCCTTCCAAATATTGACGCCCGTAAATTTCCAGGTGATTTCGTTGACGTTTGGGTCCCTGAAACATTAAAATACAAAACTAGGGTTTTCTGCCTGTGCAGGGTTAATTCCAAATAAATGGGAAAACTATGAAGTATTCCCAAAATCATGATAAAACATTGATATAACCCTTATATGATGCAAATATGATTGGAATATAAGCAATTAAAGTGCAAAGTTCATGTATGCATTTTACATGCATCAATGTGCTCAAAATTGAATTACAACCATATTGAAACATTCTAATTCAAATTCCAAATTTCAGTACTTTGGAATTTTAAAAGCCTTTCGCACCTAATCATTTCACAAACATGACAATAATTCAAATCTTAATAACTTTTCAATTTGAACAATTTTTGAAACCTAAACATTTTCAAAACATAAAACTAGTTTTTTATGACAAAGAAACAAACATGTTTGGAAAATTCAAATTTGTCAACACTTGAAAAAACTTAAGAAAAAATATACCCATATTTAAGCATTTCAATCCAAATTTCAAATTTAAGACCTCCAGAAATTTTAAAATTCTTTCGAATCCAATCATTTTATGAACGTAAAAAGAATTCAGAACTTAATACATTTCCACTTTAACCAATTTTTAAAATCTAAACATTTTTAAAACATAATTTTTTTTTGAATTACAATAATTTTCAAATTTGAGCAACCTCCAAAATCCGACCATTTTTAAAACGAAAACTTTTTCCAATTTCAGTTATTTCAAAACTTAGACAATTTTAGAACGTCACTATTTTCAAATTCGAATTTCACCAAACAGGCGCGACAAGACTAGTATATTTGAGAAAAGAAAAACCGATTCCCCACTAATCCGTACAGAAAGTGGTAGACCAGGCAAATGGCCATGGAACCGATCGAGCTAGAGTTGGCGGAGCGACCAACTGGATCGAGCGGCAGGACCGTGGGCCGTGCACGTATCTTTCATCCAAAAGCGTCCGATCGAGCACTCAAAGTCTCCTGCCTGCAAATCCATCTGTAAAACGGGGAGCAGATAAAATGCGATTCCAATCAGATCAGGGTGTGGCGCATGCATGATTTTTCATTGCATTGTTATTCACCACTCGACCCACACTCAAGTGCACTTTTTTTCTCAACTGACACTCAAGTGTACTTAGTGCATCATGGTCATGGAGACACCGATTTTAACTGATTGATGGCTGTCAATTTTTTTTAAATTGGTCGCTGTCATTACGTGCGTGCGGCATCCTCGCAATTAAGTCAGAGCTGCGACCGCTTTTGATTATTCGTCCTTGGTTTGACGATCGACGTCAATTAGTTGATTGATTGGTGCTACTTGTTTGGTAGCAATTGTTTTGTTTCCCGCGATTTGCTGGCTCTGGAAATTCCCTGCGGTCGAGAATCGATATCTTAATTATAAGGAGGATAATATATACTAGGATATACGCGCGGGCCTCTGTTGTGGCGCCATGCACATGCTTGACACTTGGAATTACAGCACACAACGACCTTGGGATTGCAATAGAAATGATCATGGAGTAGGTTAACTGGGGCTTGATAGACGACAGGCAGGCTTAACTTGGATTTAGCGACCACGATGGCTCGCCTAATGGAAGGTTATGGGAGGGATTACAGGGGACAGCGAAGCATTGACTATTGCTTAACCTGCATCAAAAGAAGGTGTGTATTGCTTCCCGGGCTTGCTTACCCTCTCGCGGTTTCCTGGAGCTGACACATCTGAATTAACGCGGCCTCCTCCTGTTCTTTGACCTTCATTCGTGGGAAAAAAACTCTCCTATACGTGGGCGGGGTTGGTCTGTCTGGTTCTAGTGTTGAATTGCTGACAGCACTCTGCGAATAGACGCTACTGGATGCGCTCCAGCCTTGGAATGGAAACATACCGGGCGTGTTTCGCCTTCGCGTTCCTTGGTTTGGGCAGAGGGAGATGATATCTATCTCCTGTCTGCTTTCTTCTCGGTTTGGAAAGAGCAGGACGATTCTTATCTGCTTCTTCCTATGTTTGGGTCAGAGCAGGATGAAGAAAGAACGGCACACATTGCCACGCAAGTAGCGCTAGCTCCTCCCTTCTCTTCTCTTGGATATAGGAGTAGTTGTCCATCTTGATATTTCCCAATGCCAATGGTCAGAGCAGGTTGATGTTTCACATCAGCTCTCTCCTATGTTTGGTTCAGGGAAAGATGAAGAAGGGACATCGTCACATGGGCACGGATGTTACACTACACACACGATTAAGCAGCTCTTTTTTGGACGCGCCAACAGGGCCTGATCCACGGCATGCATGTTTGTTTGTCCTCGCCACCTGTCCATCTTTTTGACGCCTCAGCAGGCAACGATCGATCTCGAGCAAAAGGCCATATCTATCTACCGGTGTTACAAAATAGGACAAAGAAGCACACCGCTTCGATCGTGGTAACTGCAATTAACACGGAGGCGGCCGGGGCTGCTATAGTAGTTTTCACCGGGAACTGATACTGTTGCCGGCGAATCGGCACGCAAAGGCCGGCCCGTTCATATGTGTTGGCTGCAGCGAGTATTTATCTCCGGTTGCTGTCCACTAGCGTGTTTACTGCCAGCTACCACGAGGGTGCACGTTTTCTCGAATTCAGTTCACCAACCATACTGCCAAATCTTCAGTGAGTGAGCTAGTGAGTGCGCCCCTAGTCGCGGAAATGCAGACGGTGCGATGCACTTCTTCCACCGCTAATAGAGACAGGGCTTTTCGTCCAACCTCTTTAGTCTCGGTCCACTTACAAATCGCGACAAAAGGCCAGGCCACGTCGCCCGAAATAGCCCAGACGCCGCTCCCCCTTTTGTCCTGGCCCGTGAGGACCCTTTTGTCCCGGTTTGAGATACAAACCGGGACTAAAGGGGGGCCGCAAACGTGCCCACAAGAACCGGGCGGCCGCGAACGGGGCTGGCTCCTCCCGCCGTTCCTCCTAATGCTACGGTCTCCGAGTCAGTAAGTCCGTTTATGTAGAATAATGTTGGTGATGTTGGTGATGTGTAATAATGTATTAAACTTTTTATGTAATGTATTCTATGGAATGTATTAAACCTTTATGTAAGGAGCATGTGTAATAATAATGAATGTGTATTTCCAATGTGTATTGTTAAGAAGCTTCAAATCAGCTACAGTTTTACCAACACAATCTCTGCATTCTCCAAGATCTTTAGCATTTTCAATCAATTTTATAGATGGAATTTTATAGATGGAATTTTATAGATGATAATATTATGCATTTTGAAATAATATTGTGTGCATTTTGCAGAAACTATGGATCCAACGGCTCACAAGCCCTCAAAAGAAACACCCCCTGATCCAACGGCTCACAAGCGATCGAAAGAAACACACGATCCGTGTGCTTCTTACTTATTGGTGGGATTCCCTTTAGTCTCGGTTGGTAAAATTGCGCGGGAACAAATAAGCCCCTTTAGTCCCGGTTGGTGGCTCGAACAGGGACTAAAGGTCTGTTTCTTCCCGCCTTATTTCTTCCCGCGCTTTCCACCACTTCCCGCCTCCGTCTTCCCGCCATTTCTCACTATATATATATGTAGTCATGACCTCCATTGGCATAGCACATCTAAACTCATATCTGCAACCTCATCACTCTCCCATGGCTTCCACCGTACCCACTCTAACCTACTCGGAGGTGGAGGCGCTTTGCGCCTCGAACTACCCCTGCCCGCCCGGCTACGACGTCCCCGCCGGTTGGAGGCTGAGCACCGGAGGCGTGCCGGCACCTCCTGTCCCTCAAGGTTTGGCGCGCCGGGCGGCCATCACGAACCACTACTACCTCGAGCTCACTCCAGAGCAGCGGATGGATCCCCGCTGGGATCCCGACTACCGCCCGACTTGGGACGCCTTCTTCATCAATCGGCGTGAGAGGTCGCTCGCCATGTACGAGGAGGACGGCCCGCCTCCTTCGAACTTCAACGAGGCCGGCCGTCGGCTGTGGTGGGGTGGCCGGACTCTCCAGAGCGTCATGAACTACATCACGGCCGGCGATAACCCCCGCCTGCGCTACCCTCACTTCCAGTCCAGGCGAGCGCCGTCCGACGACAACGACGACGACGGCAGCGACTACGACGACTATGAGGACGAGTATTATAGGCCTAGGCAGGAGTATGACTAACCTGAGCTGGTCTATGTACCCAAGATTGTTGTCATTCCCTACTGCTGGTCTAGCTACGACGACGATCGTGTAAAATGTATTCTTTATCTCTGCATTTCCAACTAATGATCTTTAGCATCTGAATAAGTAATCTGAATATGAACTGACTATCATTTCGCAGTTGTTGATTCATAAGGGAGAGGTAGTATTGCAATTCACTGTGGCAAGTTAGAATAATTATTTTACTAAACAGAAAATGGTTTTGAATTAATTATTCAAATTCAAACACTTTTCATGCTGAAAGTTTAGTGAGATTCAAAAATATGCAAAAGATAAAAGTTAATGCATTTTTTAATTCAAAATGGCAAAATGGTTAATAGTTTGTAGAGTTAGAATAATTATTTTATAAAACAGAAAATGGATTTGGAATACTTATTCAAATTCAAGCACTTTTCATATTAAAAGTTTTCTCAAATTCATAAGTATGCAAAAACTGTTTCATTCAAATTTTTAAATTTTTTAAAATTGTGCTAGATTTAAAAAAAAAGTCAAAACGGTACGCTATTTGGCCCATCCCGCGCAATTTTTTGGCCTTTTGTCCCGGCCCATCTCACCAGCCGGGACTAAAGCCCATGCTGTGCGCGGGAACGCGAAAAGCCCTCACCACCCCTTTAGTCGCGGCCCGTGGCTCAAACCGCGACTAAAGACACCCCTTTAGTCGCGGTTTGCGCCACGGACCGCGACTAAAGGTCCCTCCACTACTTAAGCGGTTCCCAATCTGGGACTTAGCCATTTTCATCGAAGAAGAAGGGCAGAGCAGAGGAACACGCCGTCAGGCTGCCAAAATCCACCGCGCCGCCGGCCGATTCGTCGCCGTCCTCTCCTGCTCCGTCGCCGTCCTATCCTGCTCCGGACGCCACCGCCTTCCTCTTCCCCAAGTTCGGTCGCCGCGCTCGAGGACGAGCTCGTCGCCGTCCGACCTCCCCAGCCATCTCCGACCAGCTCCGTCGCCGTCTTCGTGCTTCTGGTGAGCTCCGGTGCCCTCCATCTCCTCCCTCTTCTTCTTGTGAGGATATCGCATCCGGTACCACGTCCACGCCATGCGCCGCCACGGAGCTTCGCTCCGGCGGACGCTGCCGTCTCTCCGGCGACCATTTGGTCGTGGCGCCGCCACCATAACGCTCGCCTTGACGTTCTCTACCTGATGCACTGATCAATTTCGATCAATTCGCTCGGAATCGATCGATCCTGGATCGACAGAGGCGCCTGTGGTTCTTCTGTGTCTATGACATGTGGGCCCTAGCTGTCAGGATTTTATTAATTTTGGAAATGATTTATGAAATTGTTAAATGTCTGACATGTGGGACCAATTTATTTAAAAGAATTCCAGAAAATGATTTAAACTTGTAAATTCAATATCTTTTGATCTGTTTATCAGAAAAATATGAATAATATATCAAAATGTTCAGAAAAATAAAGGCTAGTTATTTATGTGAAAATACAAACATTTTGGAACATTTCAATTTGGTGAATATCTGGAAACAACTTAAATGCATTTTCTCTAATTATGAAGTTAAGTTAAATAAATGCTCATAATTGTAATTTGAGTTCAAATAACATTTCAAACATGATTTAGAGCTCCATGTCAATGCATTAAATTGATCATGCATACATATTGCGCACTGCATAAATGCCATGCGCATTGCATAAAATTCTAGGAATATTAAGAGTAATATTAAGAGTAATTTTTAGTAATTGATTTGTAGTGGATATATTGTGACTTAATAGATTTGTAGTAATTTTTAAATTATAAAGTATTGATGATAACAATTGAGTAAAAAAATAGAATATTGCAAAGTATTGATGATAACAATTGAGCAAATATTTTAGGGTATTTTTAGTTGCATAGAATATTGCTATGTTCAAAAATAGAGTAAAAAAATAGAGTACAAGTTTTTTGCATTTTTAGTTGCATAGAATATTGCTATGTTCAAAAATAGAGTACAAGTTTTTTTTTTTGCATTTTTAGTTGCATAGAATATTGCTATGTTCAAAAATAGAGTACAATTTTAGTTGCATAGAATATTGCATTTTTAGTTGTGTATTTTAGTGCAAATATTGCTATGTTCAAATATTGATAGAGATAATATTATGCATTTTGAAATAATATTGTGTGCATTTTGCAGAAACTATGGATCCACCTAGTCCAACCCGCAGAGACCTAATACAGGAAGAAATTCTCGAGAATATAATCCACGACGCCCCAGATGCTGATCCAGGCGAATCTCCGTCGTCGTATCTGAACCCCTCCGGGGATGGAATGGAGGTCGACCGAAGTGAGGATGAAGTCGACGGCTCCGATGATGGAGAAGGCGATAGTTCCGATGATGGAGAAGCCGGTGGACCCTTAACGAAGTCCGGCGAGGTAGATATGAAGTTCGGCGATCAGTAGATGCATTACTTAAGTTGTATATATATAAATTGACGAATGTTTCTTCTCTTAGGCCTCCACATCGATCAAATCTTCCAAACGAGGCCCGACCAAAATGTTGGCCCCATCTACGCATTATACATTTGAGGTCATAGCCCCTACGGGCGAACCGAAGGAACCCAAGAAGGCTGCCGATGTATTTAGAAAACAATGCGGAGTTCTGGTTAGGGATCACGTCCGATCACCGTTCGAGACTGGAATAAGCGCAAAGGGGCGAACGATAGTGAGTATGTCGCCGAAAGGTACAAAGAGGGTCTTTGGAATGACCTCATGGCACATTTCACCCTGCCAGAATTTGAGGATCCTGCCGACACTGCAAAATTGAGGAAGAAAGTCATGAAGTGGACTCTTACGAAGATGGCCGAACTATTCCGGGTGTGGAAGAAAAGATTATGGCAAGAATATCTGACGAAAAAGACTGCTCCAGTATTTGAAGGCTATCTAGCGAAGCAGGCGAATCACTGGAACGCATTTAAGGAGTACAAGGAGTCACAAAATGCCAAGGCGATCTCAGTAAGGAACAAGAAAAATGCTGACAAGAAAAAATATCACCATAAATTGGGGCCAGGGGGCTACGAGACTGCCATGCCAAAGTGGGATAAAAAAGAGCAAGAGCTGCTTGCTAAAGGGATCCAACCAGAATGGATGCGCGACGAATGGGAATTGAGGGCAAGAAATTGGTTCCTTGCGCATGGGGGTTCATACGACGAAACAACAGGGGACCTTATTTGCAGTGACGGGATTAGGGTACCCAGGGAAAATTGGCTTAAAGTGGTGAAAGAAATTAAAGAGGGGAAGTTAAAGTTCCGTCCCGATAGAGAGAAAGACTTGCTGACACTGGTCCTCGGGAATGACGAAAAAGGAGGACGAACACGAGGCTTTGGCCCTTCCGTCCCGTGGTGGCTTGGGTTTGCCAAAGACGTAGAAACTTACAGAAGCCGAGCGAGAGCAAAGCAGCGACAGCAGGAGGAGGAGGGAGACAAGTTCAACCAGTTGCTTGCCAGAATTAACCACCAGCAGCAGCAGATTGACGAACTTAGAGGAGTAGTGCGCCCGCAAGATCCTGTACTCGATATTACCGCCGGTCCATCTCAGCGGAAAAACAGCGTGGGTGACTCGGAGGTCCCGGCTGACGATGCACGGCGGATGATAGATGGCGGTCCCGGCTACCCCGTGGATGGAATCAAGGATGCAATATCTTGTGAGCTCCATCAGAAATTGAAGAACATATCCATGAAGGTGGCGGTCGGATATGCTTTACCTTGTCCACCTGACGCACGCTGGCAAGACCGTGAGATTCCAGCTGGCTATGCTAAAGTCGTGGTGGATGAAATCGTATCGGGGTCTCATGCTATGGAGCTTGACATCCCTGGACCTGGAGATGAGAGGACACTCGGAGAAGTTGTGGGTGATACCATTCTATGGGACAAGAACTACATCAAGTTTCCAGGGTCGACGCCAAGGACAACACCGCCTCCGAGTCGTCGCAGGTCACCTACACCTCCATCACCTCCAAGAAGCACACCCCATGACTACGACCACCACAGCGCGAGTCCATCTCGATCTCCGCCGCCGGACTTGGGTCGGCCGTCTTCGCCGCCGCCTTTGCCCGCTAAGGACAATAAGCGGAAGCGTGCTCCGTCGATGAGTACTAACCGACGCAGCAGCCCAAAACGACAAATGTCGCCCCTCCCAAGAGTACCTCATAAGAATCTTCCCATCAGAGCTTACGATCTTACTGACGAGCAAACCGCAGCGATCGCAATGGCCGAAAAAGATGCGCATTTTGCAAAGATGAAACCCAAGCCCGCCCCGGTATACACCGAGAAGCAAAAAGCGTGGGCACGTGATTTTCTGAACACAAAATCGCAATATGAGTTGCACCATAAGCCAGATGACTATGTACGCACACTTCGGAAGGAAGTGGAGAAGAGCAAATCAAGTAAAAGTGCAAGCGGGAGCAAATCAGGTAAAAGTGCAAGCGGGAACAGAAGGGACGTTCCCCAGCTCGGAGAACAGGCCAAACAATCGATCCCATCCCTCAAGGTGTTATCCGAAAACGTTCCCCAGGTGCTGCAGCAGGATATGGAAGAAGCTGCGAAGTTGGCGGCCTCTATGGGTGTGACTGTTGCTGAATTGCTAGGTTCCCAAGACGACAAGTTACCCAAGGCTGATGTTGTCCCTACATATGTCCCAGGGAAGCCTTTGGTCAGCAACGAGAAGTTGGAACAACTGCCAACACATATGCGGAATTTGCATAACTGGTACTTGAGTGTGGTAGGGGGGGGGCAGAACAATGATCGTGGCGAAAGTCCCACATGAGTACTTCTTCCGACCCGAAGAGGTCCATGTTGACTTTTCAGAAATCTTCCAGTTATACAATTTCGACGCCTCGACAAAACTCTCATGAGTTGCTATTGTCTGTAAGTTGTTGAATTCATTGTCTACATATAAGTTGTTCAGTTTTTCAGTTGTTCAGTTCATTGCATGTAATTATCCTCATTATATCCTTTTGTACTCTATTATGCAGAATGAAGATCCGGGAATGTAAAAGAAAGATCTATAGTGTTGGGTTCATTGACCCAGATAAAGTAAATATATATTCGCTAACGACGAAACCCGACGAGACGGCGGATAACCTTCTAAGGTTTCTAACGGAGCAACATTTCTGTGACCACATACTGTTTCCTTACAACTTCCAGTGAGGGTCTTACTCTGTTGTACACATTCACTTTTGCTTACTCGATGTTAAGTGTAATTGATGAGTTACTGACGTATATATAAACGTGTGCAGGTTCCACTGGATTCTGCTAGACATTCAAGTTGATAAGGGAATAGTTGAAGTCATGGACCCATTAAAGAGACACCTGGAAGAGTTCCGCGACATGCAGGACATGCTCCAGAGGTAATTTTCGCGCTATATCGGTCTCTTTCGTTGATTTCATGAGATATCAGGTAATGAATAACTCATTCATTAATTCATTTTCTTTGCCGGGCAGGGTTTGGAACCTGTTCAGGTGTCTGGTGACGGGTTCCTTTAGTGAGAAGCTGACGTTTACTCCGGTCACGGTAAGTAGTACGAGATATGTCCGCGCATCTCTTTAATTCTAGTTTCAATACAATTATGATGCTAGATTATTATTTTGATTGAATTCTATTCTCGTAAAGTGCGCGAGGCAGCCACCGGGGACGAATCTATGTGGATACTACGTTTGCGAGTTCATTCGCACGTTTACCACTGAGCACAATGATTATAGACTCTACGTAAGCAATACATTCACAACATTATTTTATTACCGTCACTTTTTGTTATCATGATTGATGTTCATATTGATCTCCTTTTCTTATATAGTTCGACAGAATGCGGGATCGGCTCCTACCAGAGCAACGCCTACTAGGAATTGCAGAGGAACTGGCGGGATTTTTGATGAAAGAGATGGTAGACGACGCCGGAGAATTTAGTGTGAATAGGCGCTACTGATGATCCCCGGCCGTGTAATCGAATAGACGGGCTCTAGTCCCGGTAATTGTGATCTCCATGTAACTATCAAAATTGTATATATTTGTATATGCTCGATCGTAAGACAAGTTATCTTATATATATGCACGAACGTGTACGGTATGTGGTAGCGTAGAAATACCGCTAAAAGAAAACAATTATCTTTGTATGCTCGAAGAAAGAAAATAAAAGAAAACAAATAAACCCTAAACCCTAAACCCTAAAGAAATAAATAAAAGAAAACAAAATTACCCCTTTAGTCGCGGCCCGTTATACGAGCCGGGACTAAAGGGGTTGCCCCCAGCGCGCCCCGCAGGCGGCCACATGGAGGACCTACAGTCCCGGCTGGTAACTGGCCCGGGACTAAAGGTTTGCCCTTTAGTCCCGCTTATCCTGTCCCGGTTCTCGAACCGGGTCTAAAGCCCCACACGGGCCGGGACAGAAAGCCCTGTCTCCACTAGTGCACGGCCCCGGGAGCACATGCTCCTGCCTAACATAACGGGCATTATAAATTCAAACAAAAAAGATCTACCGGCCAAAACCCCGGGTGGTAACGAGGAGAAAGACTTGTGGACGGCGATCGACTTGATCTGCTGGAGCTTGTGGAGACACAGGAACGGCGTGGTTTTCGAGGGTCATAGACCTTCAGCAGCGACTGCCATTAGTATGGTGCAGGCCGAGGCTGACCTTTGGCGGGCAGCGAGAATGTTTAGGGGTAGCCTAGGACCCGTAGACAGGTGGATGATTGGCGAGTGATCCCTCTTTTTTCTCATTCGGTGGAGTACCGTTTTTGGCGCATGTGCCTAAACGCGTTGTAGTCGGCCTCTTGGCCTCTCCTTCTTGAAACCGATACGTCCGCTTGGACGTGTCCTTAAAAAAACAAAAAAGATCTAGGTTCGGAAAAAAATTCAAACAAAAAGATGAAAGTTTTGACATATGTACGTCTCAATGCCATATGTTTACACATAAATCTTCACGAAAAGGGGCATTCTTTACGACCTTTGTAAAAAAAATTGTGCTCAAAAAATTTCTACCAATCATCCTTTCTTCATGATATGTTACGTAAACACATGTACAATGTTAAAACCATCCAACATGTTTGTGATACGAGCGGAGATTTCTTGCTCCCGAGCTCCAGTGCTCCCTATGTTTAAAAAAAATAAAAAATCTTATTTTAAATTTTCCAAAAAAATGTGAAAATAATCATGGATATTCTCAATGACATATTTTCAAAATGTGCAAAATTTCAGCTAGAAATACTTTGTATTTTGAGCTACACAAAAAAGACAAATGTACAAATCTGAGTACAGTGTTTGAAATATCCAAAATTTTCAAGATTTTGTCATTTTTTTCCTAGCCCATAATACAAAGAATTGCACGTTATGATTTTTCACGCTTGTAGGCTACATCATGGACTACATCCTTAACTATTTTCAATTTATTTTAAAACTTTTAAATAATTTTTTTATAATGAAGGGAGCACAAATGGCTTTCCGCTTGTGATACTACAAAAACTACTATGTAGCATGAACGCAGTATTTGCAGCAAACACCTAGAATTGCCACAACATGTTTTCCATGTGTATGCAACAAACGAAAAACACGCTTGTACCATGTCAAACAAATATATTCAACATAAAATATCCCGAAACGCTTTGTGATTGTCTAATCTCCGCGGAAATTGTTTCCACAACGTCGCCAGCGAAAAACGCGTCACAAAAAAATTTTCGGTGGCACTTAACTAGCTTTGTGATTAGCTAGTCACCACTAAAACTATGCCTTGACAGTTATGCAGGCACCAACATTTGTGCATGTTTCGCCGAGACAAATTTCCACCTTGGTTGACAATCTCAACAACTGAACATATTAAAATATAAAAGTTAGATGGAACCTCTAGTTTTCATATTAGAACCACATTCTCCACAAAGGCACCATCACAAATTCAAATCAAAATTTTATTTCATTTAGATAGACCTAACACATCCATTAAACCATATTGTATTTCATCTACAAAATTAAAAAAAAAGAGACCTTTGAGCATCTTGTCGTTCATTGTAGATCCTAGATTTACCAAACTAACTACAAAACAGGAGAGTCACTCTGGTGCCCCCAAAGAAGATCCTCCTCTTTCTCATTCGTTCTTAGGGACGTACATGAGCAACTTCTGGCATATGTGAGGATGAATATGCACATAGTTAGTTCCAAAGAGAAAACAAGAATTAATATAACAACTTGGAACTTAGGGATCAGAACAAGAACATACCAACCGGCCAAGATCGTGGTTGAAGGAGTCCGACACAGCTTCCACCGGACGAGGGAGATGCACGGTACTCACCCGAGGACACCAACATGTCTTGAGCTTGAGCACCATCTTTGCGGCAAGGATGGGAGCATGGGGCAGAAGAGGCAGTGGTAGAGGGGAATGCGACGACTGGGGTTTATAAGGTGTTGCGTGGAGAGTGTGGAGTAGGACGAGGGTTCTCTATCGATATATGCCAATATGGATAGTGAGTGATGGTTAGGGTTTGTTGCATATCCCCTTGGGAAATTGTGACACAACTACCTGGGTCGTAGTTGCTCAAGGGACCATATCGGCTGGCGGGGGAGATTTCAGGCACAGAATAACACCTACCTTGCTTCCCAATGAAAGGATTGGTGTGGTAGGCTAGAGCGCGCGTGGGGGTGGGGGGGGTGGGGAGGGGTGAGTAGGCGACTAATAATTTTTAGTTTTTTATTTATTTTAGGGATACAATGCAACCACAAGGTTGTCCAAATGTGCAACTGTTGGTATAGGTGCCCTAGAGTTGGACTAGGTAGGCCGATTTGGCAGTGTATCTACTATTATTGCAATGGTTATGAATCTTGTACCTTCACATGTATGGTTGAATACGTGATTCAACTATGGAACTATGTCTGTTGTAAGATACTTGTTTGTACTATGCCTATTCGATAGACTTTTTTGTAAGCAACTTAACTCTGACTAGTGTGATAAGTTGATTCATGACTCGATTCCACTAGTCATGGGAATAGAAATACCAACTCGATTCACAGACTCGGTGACATGGGCATACCCTTTGGGTCCCCCACTATTGGTATACCTGGTGCGTTCCAGCCGAAGGCCTACCATTGGCGTACCCAATGCGGCTCAGACGAAGGCCCACCTGGCGGCCTGATGCGTGTTAAGTTACACGTCCGTTGGAAACCCCAAGAGGAAGGTATGATGTGTGCAGCAGCAAGTTTTCCCTCAGTAAGAAACCAAGGTTTAATCGAACCAGTAGGAAGTCAAGGGTCTTCTGAAGGTTGTTGGTGGCTGAATGTGGCACGACGCAACACCAGGGAATCAGCAGCAACGTGGAACCTGCACACAAGACAATCAAACTACTTTGCCCAACGAAACAGTGAGGTTGTCAATCTCACCGGCTTGCTGAAAACAAAGGATTAAAAGTGTGGTGTGGAAAATGATGTTTGCTTGCAGAGAATTAAAGAGAACAATGATTGCAGTTGGTTGTATTTCAGATGTAAAAGAATGGACCGGGGTCCACAGTTCACTAGTGGTGTCTCTCCATAATAAAATACTAACATGCTGGGTAAACAAATTACAGCTGGGCAATTGACAAAATAGAGAGTGCATAACAATGCATATACAAGTCATGATGATCACTATGAGATTTACTTGGGCATTACGACAAAGTACACAGACCGCTATCCAGCATGCATCTGTGCCTAAATAGTCCACCTTCAGGTTAGCATCCGCACCCCTTCCAGTATTAAGTTGCAAGCAACAGACAATTGCATTAAGTATGGTGCATAATGTAAACAATACAAATATCCTTAGACAAAGCATTGCTGTTTTACCCCTAGTAGCAACAGCACATCCACAACCTTAGAACTTTCTGTCACTGTCCCAGATTAAATGGAGGCATGAACCCACTATCTAGCATAAATACTCCCTCTTGGAGTTACAAGCATAAACTTGGCCAAAGCCTACACTAATAACGGAGAGCATGCAAGATCATAAACAACACAGGCATGATAAATCAATAATCAACTTGACATAGTATTCAATATTCATCGGATCCCAGCAAACACAACATGTAGCATTACAATAAGATGATCTTGATCATGATAGGCAGCTCACAAGATCTAAACATGATGGCACAAGAGGAGAAGACAACCATCTAGCTACTGCTATGGACCCATAGTCCAGGGGTGGACTACTCACACATCACTCCGGAGGAAGGCATGGCGATGTAGAGCCCTCCGGTGATGATTCCCCTCTCCGGCAGGGTGCCGGGAAGAGCTTCAGAACCCTCCCGAGCTAGGGTTGACGACGGCGGCGGCTCTGGAACTTTTCGTGGATGGAGGCTCGGGTGTTTAGGGTTTTCCCGAGAAAGGCAATTTATAGGCGAAGGGGCGACGTCGGTGGAGGCCCGAGGGCTCCTCACCACGTGGCGGCGCGCCAGGGGTGGGACCCGCGCCACCACATGGTGAGGGCGCCTCGGTGCCCCCCTTCGTCTCTCCTTCGGACTCCGTGTACGTGACAGAAAAATAGGACCTTGGCTTTTTGTTTCGTCCAATTCCGAGAATATTTCCAGAACAGCTTTTCTGGAATAAAAAACAGCAGAAAACAGGAACTGGCACTGTGGCATCTTGTTAATAGGTTAGTCCCAGAAAATGCATAAAAATGCTATAAAGTGTGAATAAAACATGTAGCAATTGACATAATATAAGCATGGAACATAAAAAATTATAGATACGTTGGAGACGTATCAAGCATCCCCAAGCTTAGTTCTACTCGTCCTCGAGTAGGTAAAACGATAACAACAAATAATTTCTTAGGTGACATGCTACCACATAATCATGATCAAATAATATTGTAAAGCATATGTTATGAATGAAGTGACTCAAGGCAATGGTCTATAGTTTGCTAACAAATAGATAATGAGTAAACAACTGAATCATATAAGCAAAAACTTTTCATAAATAGTACTTTCAAGACAAGCATCAAAAAGTTTTGCATAAGAGTTAACTCATAAAGCAATAGATTCTAAGTAAAAGGCATTGAAGCAACACAAAGGAAGATTTAAGTTTCAGCAATTGCTTTCAACTTTCAACTTGTATATCTCATGGATAATTGTCAACACAAAGCAATATAATAAGTGCAATAAGTAAGCATATAAAAATTGTTGCACACAAAGTTGACACAAGTGTTTGCTTCTGAGATAGAAAGGAGTAGGTAAACTGACTCAACCTAAAGTAAAAGAAAGGCCCTTCGCAGAGGGAAGCAGGGATTAAATCATGTGCTAGAGCTTTTTAAGTTTTGAAATCATATAGAGAGCATAAAAATAAAGTTTTGAGAGGTGTTTGTTGTTGTCAACGAATGGTAGTGGGCACTCTAACCCCCTTGTCAACCAGACTTTCAAGAGCGGCTCCATGAAGGACGTTATTTCTACCCAAAGGCAGATCATCCCTCTTCTTTTTTGTTTACACATGTACTTTAATTTGGGTGACACTCCTCCCAACCTTTGCTTACACAAGCCATGGCTAACCGAATCCTCGGGTGCCTTCCAACAATCACATACCATGGAGGAGTGTCTATTTTAAATGATCAACTTTTTAAATTGCTTACTGATAAATCAGGGCAAAACATGTGAAGAGAATTAAAGGTGAAAGTTGTAATTAATTGGGACTGGGCACCCCATTTGCCAGCTCTTTTTGCAAAATTATTGGATAAGCGGATGTATATGCCACTAGTCCATTGGTGAAAGTCTGTCAGGAGTAAATGACAAGGTTGAAAGATAAAACACCACATACTTCCTCATGAGCTATAAAACATTGACACAAATAAGGGATAATAGCTTTTGAATAGTTTAAAGGTAGCACATGAAGTATTTACTTGGAATGGCAGAAAATACCACATAATAGGTAGTTATGGTGGACACAAATGGCATGGGTTTTGGCTCAAGGATTTGGATGCACGAGAAGCATTCCCTCTCAGTACAGAGTTTAGGCTAGCAAGGTTGTTTGAAGCAAACACAAGATATCAACCGGTACAGCAAGACTTACATGAAAACATATTGCAAGCATTATAAGACTCTACACTGTCTTCCTTGTTGCTCAAACACTTTTACCAGAAAATATCTAGACCTTAGAGATAGCAAACATGCAAACCAAATTTCAACAAGCTCTACGGTAGTTCTTTACTAATAGGTTTTTAACTACATGATGCAAGAGCTTAAACATGAAATACTTGAGAGCTCAAAACAATTGCCAAGTGTCAAATTATCCAAGACAATGATCTATATGTGTGTCTTTTCGATATACCATCTACCACATGTTGCATTTTCTGTTTCCAACCAAACACCAATCAACTTATTTCAACAAAAACTCTCCAAATAATTTACAAATGAAACAAGAGAGTATTACTCTACAAGAACTAACAGCTCTGAATAAGAGATGCATGAAAAACAGGAGCTAAAAGCATAGCAGTAGCTAGATAAGAATACTCAACAAGTATAAGTGAAAAATATGAGTATTCACATGAAAAAGCGGAGCGTGTCTCTCTCCCACACAAGAATGCTAGGATCCAATTTATTCAGAAAATAAAAATAACAATGCGAAAATAAAAGCACACAGACGCTCCAAGTAAAGTACATAAGATGTGGAAGAATTAAAATATAGTTTCACTAGAGATGACCTGATAAGTTGTTGATGAAGAAGGGGATGCCTTGGGCATCCCCAAGCTTAGACGCTTGAGTCTTCTTGAAATATGCTTGGGTGACCCACGGGGGCATCCCCAAGCTTAGGCTTTTCACTCTTCTTGATCACATCATATCATCCTTCTCGCTTGATCCTTGAAAACTTCCGCCACACCAAACTCAAAGTAATTCTCATTAGAGGGTTAGTGCATAATCAAAAATTCTCATATTCTACAGTGACACAATCATCACCAATACTTCTGGACACTATCTACAGCCACTGATGTTTTATGGAGCAAAGAAATCCAATCAAACATAGTAAAAGAGGCAATGCAAAATAAATGGCAGAATCTGTCAAAACAGAACAGTCCGTAAAGACGAATTTTTTCGAGGCACTTAAGTTGCTCAGATTGATAAACTCAAAACTAATGAAAGTTGCGTACATATCTGAGGATCACGCACGAATTGTTTCAGAATTTTACAATTTTTCTGGAGTGAATAAAGATCAAAACCGTGGACAGCAAAAATCTGTCCCTGTGCAGAAATCCAAATCTAGCATCAACTTTCTACTAGAGACTTTACTTGGCACAACATTGCAAGAAAATAAAGATACAAAGGAGTTGTTACAGAAGTAAGCACACTCCTTGACTCAAATAAAATAAAAATAACAGGAAATAAAATGATGGGTTGTCTCCCATAAGCGCACTCCTTCATGTCTTAATTTCTCTTCCCTAACTTGCACGAGAGCATTTGTAATATGTTTTGTAAAAGCCAAATTTATAGCACTAGCATTAGGACTTCTAGCTAGCTTTTGCAAGAACATAATAACTTCAGAAATATTACAATTATCAAAATCAAGATCATCGTCATCTAAAGCAATGGGACCATTGTCCCCCATAGTTCGAAAAATTTCAGCACTTTTATCAGGAACAGTTTCAGTGGTTTTAGGCAATTTCAAACGTTTTGCAATGGAAGTGGAAACATTGCCAACACCAATAATGTTACCATTGATAGTAGAAGGTTTACTAACATGTGATGCTTCAGCATTACTAGTGGCAGTGATAGTACAAACTCTAGCTATACTATTCTTTCTTGCAATTTCATCTTCTCTTTCCCACCTAGCATGCAATTCAGCCAACATCCTAATATTATTATCAATTTTTAACTTGGATAGCATTGGCAGTAGCAAAAGTCTTAGTATCTTTAACTTCATTAGGCATAACTTTCAGTTTCAAAAGATCAACATCAAGAGCAAGGCTATCAACTTTAGAAGCAAGAACATCAATTTTGCCAAACTTTTCCTCAACAGATTTATTAAAAGCAGTTTGGGTATTGATAAATTCCTTAAGCATGACTTCAAGATCAGAGGGTACACTCCTATTATTGTTGTAAGAATTACCATAGGAATTACCATAACTATTGCCACTATTAGAAGGATATGGCTTATAATTGTTGTTACCAAAATTATTCCTATAAGCATTGTTGTTGAAATTATTATTTTTAATGAAGTTCACATCAACATGCTCTTCTTGAGCAACCAATGAGGCTAAAGGAACATTATTTGGATCAACATGAGATTTACCATTCACAAGCATAGACATAATGACATCAATCTTATCACTCAAGGAAGAGGTTTCTTCAACAGAATTTACCTTCTTACCTTGTGGAGTCCTCTCAGTGTGCCATTCAGAGTAATTAATCATCATATCATCAAGAAGCTTTGTTGCTGCACCCAAAGTGATGGACATAAAGGTACCTCCAGCAGCAGAATCCAGAAGGTTTCTTGAAGAAAAATTCAGTCCTACATAAAAGGTTTGGATGATCATCCAATCAGTCAGTCCATGGGTGGGACAACTCTTTACCAATGATTTCATTCTCTCCCATGCTTGGGCAACATGCTCATTATCAAATTGTTTAAAATTCATAATGCTACTTCTCAAAGATATAATCTTAGCAGGAGGATAATATTTTCCAATGAAAGCATCTTTACATTTAGTCCATGAATCAATACTATTTCTAGGCAAAGATAGCAACCATTCTTTAGCTCTTCCTCTTAAAGAGAAAGGGAATAATTTCAGTTTTATAATATCTCCATCTATATCCTTGTACTTTTGCATCTCACAAAGTTCAACAAAATTATTAAGGTGAGCAGCAGCATCATCAGTGCTAACACCAGAAAATTGCTCTTTCATAACAAGATTTAACAGAGCAGGTTTAATTTCATAAAAGTCTGCTTTAGAAGCAGGTGGAGCAATAGGAGTGCATATGAAATCATTATTGTTTGTGCTAGTGAAGTCACACAACTTGGTGTTCTCAGGAGTACTCATTTTAGGAAAATTAAAGCTAGGCCGAAATATAAAAGTAAATGCAAGTAACTATTTTTTTTGTGTTTTTGATATAAAGAAGCAAACAAGATAAAGTAAAAATAAAATAAGCAAGACAAAAACAAAGTAAAGAGATTGGAAGTGAGAGACTTCCCTTGCAGAAGGTTTGACTTCCCCGGCAACGGCGCCAGAAAACTGGCTTGATGCGTGTTAAGTTACACGTCCGTTGGGAACCCCAAGAGGAAGGTATGATGAGTGCAGCAGCAAGATTTCCCTCAGTAAGAAACCAAGGTTTAATCGAACCAGTAGGAAGTCAAGAGTCGTCTGAAGGTTGTTGGTGGCTGAATGTGGCACGGCGTAACACCAGGGAATCAGCAGCGACGTGGAACCTGCACACAAGACAATCAAACTACTTTGCCCCAACGAAACAGTGAGGTTGTCAATCTCACCGGCTTGCTGAAAACAAAGGATTAAAAGTGTGGTGTGGAAAATGATGTTTGCTTGCAGAGAATTAAAGAGAACAATGATTGCAGTTGGTTGTATTTCAGATGTAAAGGAATGGACCGGGTCCACAGTTCACTAGTGGTGTCTCTCCATAATAAAATACTAACATGCCGGGTAAACAAATTACAGCTGGGCAATTGACAAAATAGAGAGTGCATAACAATGCATATACAAGTCATGATAATCACTATGAGATTTACTTGGGCATTACGACAAAGTACACAGACCGCTATCCAGCATGCATCTGTGGCTAAATAGCCCACCTTCAGGTTAGCATCCGCACCCCTTCCAGTATTAAGTTGCAAGCAACAGACAATTGCATTAAGTATGGTGCATAATGTAAACAATACAAATATCCATAGACAAAGCATTGCTGTTTTACCCCTAGTAGCAACAGCACATCCACAACCTTAGAACTTTCTGTCACTGTCCCAGATTAAATGGAGGCATGAACCCACTATCTAGCATAAATACTCCCTCTTGGAGTTACTAGCATAAACTTGGCCAAAGCCTACACTAATAATAGAGAGCATGCAAGATCATAAACAACATAGGCAAGATAAATACATAATCAACTTGACATAGTATTCAATATTCATCGGATCCCAGCAAACACAACATGTAGCATTACAATAAGATGATCTTGATCATGATAGGCAGCTCACAAGATCTAAACATGATGGCAGAAGAGGAGAAGACAACCATCTAGCTACTGCTATGGACCCATAGTTCAGGGGTGGACTACTCACACATCACTCCGGAGGAAGGCATGGCGATGTAGAGCCCTCCGGTGATGATTCCCCTCTCGGCAGGGTGCCGGGAAGAGCTTCAGAACCCTCCCGAGCTAGGGTTGACGACGGCGGCAGCTCTGGAACTTTTCGTGGATGGAGGCTCGGGTGTTTAGGGTTTTCCCGAGAAAGACAATTTATAGGCGAAGGGGCGACGTCGGTAGAGGCCCGAGGGCTCCTCACCACGTGGCGGCCTGCCAGGGGTGGGACCCGCGCCACCACATGGTGAGGGCGCCTCGGTGCCCCCCTTCGTCTCTCCTTCAGACTCCGTCTACGTGACAGAAAAATAGGACCTTGGCTTTTTGTTTCGTCCAATTCCGAGAATATTTCCAGAACAGCTTTTCTGGAATAAAAAACAGCAGAAAACAGGAACTGGCACTGTGGAATCTTGTTAATAGGTTAGTCCCAGAAAATGCATAAAAATGCTATAAAGTGTGAATAAAACATGTAGCAATTGACACAATATAAGTATGGAACATAAGAAATTATAGATACGTTGGAGACGTATCACGGCCCAACAATTAATTGAAGTACAAGACAAGGACTCCCAGACGTTGTCTACTAGGACTCTTGTGAACCCTACCTGGCTCCCTTTATAAAGCCAGGCAGGGGCACCCTTTAGAGGGACAACACACAACAGATAGACATAGCCCTAGCGAGATCGCATCTCACCACCACCATCGCCATTGCGGCCACCATGTAATCATACATCTATACAGATCAGACAAGCAGGAGTAGGTCTTTACCTCACGATGAGGGGCCGAACCTGAGTAAATCTTTACTTGTCAGCCGACGGAACTACCAGCGCGCCAACTTCACCCTCTATACGAAACCCTAGGTATCTCAACCTTGGGATTTGCCGTGGTAACCCCACGTCACTCGGCTAAAAGAGTTTAGCGAGTCGGACTGACCCACATGAGGCGCAAGGAGCAAGTAGTCATGTTTTTAACTCATCGATGTGTATGACACATTCCTATACCTCAGTTTCTCGCATGACCCGAGTTGTGTATTGGCCGACTTAGGTCATGTCAAACGTTATATGTAAGAGGACAACGATAAAGACATGATTCATGCCGACTTTAGAAGGAAGCTGCTTGGCATGGTTAACCAAGACGAGATTTGTCCCTCCTACTCGGAGGGATTTTCTGTGGGCCAACTCGAGTGACTTATTTGGAAAGCACGACATGCATATATATGGCAACGATTAGGCGTGGCGCTTAATAGAGCAAGTGAGTGGAAGCAACACACATTGCTCTTAGTCACATTTGCGACTGTCCTGCTTGGAAAGGAAGCATATCAGCTCCTCTCCGAGTGTTCCACCTTGTACATGTGTACCACATGCAGAGGCGTCGTATCATCGGCGTTCGGCTCATCTACGAGGCTAGGCCGAGCGATGGCAGGAGGGCGACAACAACGAGTGGAGGAGCTATCGAAATGCGTTTCATCGATTTAACCTAAAACACTTTTGTCAAAAGTTCCTTTCTATGAAAAAAAACAAAGCAAAATCTTTATCTTTAAAGGAACCTTCAGCTTACACAAATATTTTTGCAGGTATCTCTCCATTTGTTTTCCCAAAACCGAATTTGTTCTCCATCACCAAGCACAATTGAACCGCGAGAAAAAAATCATTCTTCACATTCATTAGACCTTTCCAAAATGATGAATCCGAAGTTTTAATTTGTACCTCTATATCTCTAGTTGGCATTCCTCATTTTTTCTTTCATAAGGGGTTTGCCTTATACTGGTTGATGGCTTCGTTCATCCAAAGCCCGACTCATTTTGAGTCTTTAAATTTTCCTGGATAGAATGGACTTATCCTGTGCTCCATTGTGGAATGGCGTTGGACGGAATGCAAAACTTCTCCATTGTCCATTGTCAAGGCAAGGGGAACCATGGTCTGGGTAGTCATATAAACTAGAAATTTTTCCATTGGGGTCATCACTTCCATTGGGTTATCACCTCCAATTCTCGAGCTCAAGGCAGGATGAGCCAGCAACACCAACAACATTTAGCACTTAAATCTTCCCATCAGATAAGCTTAGGCCCAGTTCTTTTGGAGCTTCTCAGCAGCTTCTCTGTGAAAATAAGCTCAAGCCCAAAAGAACTCGATTTTAAGCCATTTCCTGGGGCAGCCAGCTTCTCCGATTCCTTCACGGTGGAGAAAAGCTAGGTACCTCCTACTTCCCGCGCCCGCCGACTGCTTCCCGCATGTGAATCGAACCGTTATTTGGCCTTGCCCTTGTTGGACATCGATTTTACGGAGAACTGCCACCGCGCAGTAGAGAGCTTGAACCGGACAGTTTTCTTTTCTTTCTTTTTCCTCTCCCGAGTCGCGAGCGAGTGCCGTCTCTGTCCCGAGTGAACATAAGAGTGAACCTAGGGTTCCTCTCCCATCCGCCCGCCACCGCCGCCACCCGGTGCCGTCGCCGCCGTCTCCCGCCGCCGTCCGCCGTCGCCGCCTCTGCCCGCCACCGCCGCCTCGCCTCCCAGCATCTCGTCACCCCCGAGCCTCTCCCCGCCCCGGCTGGAGTCGACCTTGAACCCGGTGGCGTGAGGTCCGCAGCGGCCTTGCGCCGGCACCCCGCCTCCCTCCGACCTTCCTCGCGCCGCCGACCTGCATCCGCCCACCTCCACCTGTTCCCGCCCCCGACCTAGTGAAGGTACGGTCCTGGACCTGCTCCCGCCCCGTCTCCAACTCCATTCCTTTCTTGTTCATGTGTATTCTTGCAATAGCTTGTAAATCCTTGCAATAGCTTGTAGATTCTTGCAGTACCTGAGATGAATAGCTTGTAAATTCTTGGAATAGCTTGTGAATTATTTTGAATGTGAGTTCCTACGTTTTTTATATGTGGCCAGCACCTTATATTGAATAGAATTCCTCCTTATTGAACAATATTGTTATACACATAATCGCTAGATGGAGAAAAGAAAATCTGGGATTAGTGAGAAGGCTGTGTGGGATCAATTTGCAGCTGAAATTTTCCTGGATGTCTGTATAGAGGAAGTACTAAAGAGAAACCGTCATGAAGGTCATCTGAACAAAAATGGCTATGACAATTTGATAAAGAGTTTCAATGACCGTACTAAGAGAAAGTATAACAAAAAGCAATTCAAGAATAGGTGGGAGACACATAAAAAAGAGTACAACACATGGAAGACACTCAATCAGAATGCATCAGGTCTTGGAAGAGATCCTATCACCAAGACCATTGATGCTAGTGATGAGCGGTGGGATCTTGAGATTAAGGTATATGGCAGTTTTTCAGTTCTATGCATTATTTTCTAATCCAATTGGTGTACTGAAGTTGAGCTCAATGTTTTGCAGAGATGCCCAGATGCGGCCAAGTTTCGGTGAGCTCCACTTGCTAATGAGGATAAAATGTGCCAGATTTTTTATGCGAATTGTGTTACCAATGAACATGCGAGGGTGCCACTGCCAACATCTATGGCTGGTCCTCTCAAGGTTTTCCCTCTTCTGTTGATGTTGGGGATGATGAACTTTCAGGGACAGAGTTGGAAACGCAGGTTACACCAGGTGTCATAGGACATGGGAAAAATAGAGCATGTGCTTATTCACCTAGTCCTGCGGTAGTTGAAAAGATGGCAAGAGATACCGCTGAAAAAAGTTGTTTGCGCCGTATATGTGACATATTTGAGAAGAGGGAAGAAAGCAGAAACTCCACGACTTCACAGAACTCGAAGCCCTCACAGGCTAGAGTTGATCCAGTGAGGCAGGAGTTTTTGGATATGATGGTCAAGGTTGTTGCTGATGGATGTGGACCTGGTACCCGTGAACATTTCTATGCTTCACAATTGTTCATGAAGGCTGAATACCATACTGCATTCAGTTGTTATATGGAGGCTGCAAGTGCTGTGAGGCTTTGAGTGGATCCGCATGGCATGGGAGGAGAGGAAAAATCAGTAGACATTTGTAATTTGATATCTATTTGCTTAGGAATTTTGTATTGAACCTATAAGCTAGCTATTTGTAATTTTCTATCTATTTTCTTTGAACCTGAGGAGATTGTCATATGCTATCTATTTGTAACTTGCTTTGAACCTATTTATTTGATTTGAACCTATAAATTTGTATTGTCTTGATGAACCTATCAATTTATATTTGTATTGCCTCCCCGTATATGTTGGTAATTAATTGTGTTGTTTATGTCAATAGTACAGAACGACACATCGGAAACGGGCCAAAAACCCCATCGGAAACGGAGAAGTGGTCCGTGTCCTCGCTTCCGTGGCTGATGTGAAGGACCTCATCGGGAACGGAGGCCAAAAACCGTCACCGATGAGGCCTGATTTTGGCTACGGTTGTCAACCAATCTCCGTTGCCGATGTATTGGGACATCAGAAACGGAGATTCTTTTTACTCGTTTGCATTGAGATTTCTTCATAAGCCTAAAGCAGCAATACAGTTGCCAATTGACATTCAAAATCTCACAGCAGAAGCACAAAGTTGCTACCAAATCCATTCATAACGTATATAATAATTGTCACCGTTACATAGCATCAAAAGATGATCAATTACACATGCCTCGCTAATCCTATCATTCTCATGCCTCCCTAAACTATAGCCAAAGACTCGAGTGGCGGTTTCATGCTTCTCCAACTCACATCTGAAGCCAAATTGCTACACACATCCACAAAATAGATGGAGAAATTGAAAAACAGAAACCACACCGAGCCAAATTGCCAAATTCTTCGTACTGAGGCTTGCTCCATCTTGGACGGTGTCGCCGAAATATAATAACGTCACCGCTGTGACATTTCGGCCACACTGTCCAAGACACTCTTAATTAAAAAAGTGTTTTGAACAGTGCAACGAAATGTCACAATAGCGACGGTTAACGGATATGATCCCACTTTATATGTAGCACATTTAAAGCATGTTCGGATCAGCCTCGTGTTTCTGGAAAAAAAAATACATGGATGGCTAGTTAGAAAAGAGCCAAATATGATGCTACATGACATAAATACAATTTAAGATGAAAACAGTTTACACCTTAAGGGCCTATATCCGCGTGCTTGTGGCCCGATCGAAACGATTTGGAGGCAGAACTTCAAGGTGACGTTTCCTTCAAAAGCCTCACCATTTTTATGTGGTGTCACTGAAATATACTATTACTTCATACACTAGCTACACAAAACCATAACGAGGATTAGCACATTGACAAAAAGTTGTGACAAGTAGTGAGGGATCTATTCATCATCGGTAGTACTACAAAGAGTTGAAATTAATTACCCTACTAGACTTTAAATAGTGCAAGATTTAGTATTGAGGGATCTATTCATCATCGGCAGTACTACAAACAGACACAATACTAGACTTCAAATACTAGACAAGTTTTCTATGCTACTTTAAATAAAGTGTAAGATCTAGTCGGCGACATACTCGGGGAAGATGCGCCGCAAAAGACCAGCAGATCCGCGTCGGCGACATACTCGGGGAAGATGTGTGGCGGCTCGCCGACGTGCCGCTGGGGGAAGATGCGCGGCGGCGATGCCGGCCCGACGCGCCGCTCAGATCTGCGAGATAAGGGTTAGGTCTGGTGCTGCTTGGAGCCGCCGCCACACTGTGACCGTGGAGTGAGAGTGAGAGTGTTAGGGTTGCCGCAGTGGCACATTTATAGCACAAAGTAGAACATCGCAAACAGAGGCGATAAACAACCGTTTCCTTTATTTTCTTCACTGACACACTTGGCCTACTTACGAAGGATCGATACAGTAGAATTGAACTAACTATCTACTCTACTTGTTCTTCTTACGCCCTGCCTCCGCGCCATTGTCAATCCGCGGCGAGGCATCGCTTCTTGCCGGTTGCCTTCTCCTCAGGCGCGTGCTCCTTCTACTCTGTCTCGTGCTCCTCCTTCTCCGACCGCACGTCCTTCTTCGGCGAATCCTTCTCTTGCGCCTCCTTCTCCGGAGCGTGCTCCTCCTTCTCCGGCGCGTCCTTCTCCGGCGCCTCCTCCTCCGGCACCTCCTCCGACGCCTCCTGACGAGGTGTGGACTCGGCAAATCCCTGGGTTGTGTACCCCGGGTTGATTGAAGGGGAGAGAGATGAGCGCTGGTGATCACGACGGCTGACAAGCAAGGCGTTTACCCAGGTTCAGGCTCCCGGAGGATAACACCCTACTTCCTGCTTGTCTGGTTATTGATGGTGAGTTGTGGCTACAATGGCGAGATGGCAATCTCGCTAGGGTTTGTGTGGCGGCTATGAGCGTACCCTAGACGAAGGACCCTCCTAGCCTTTATATGGTAGGCTAGGTCTCAGGTGAACGGTGCCGATGGCGCTTACAAGCATGGCGGGGTCGCATGACCTAGCGTCGACTATCTTGGGCCGCACGTCGTCCTCCTTGGGCCTTCCTTGGGCCCTCGTCATAAGGCTGATGGGCTTGGCGTGACCCAGGTATCCCCACCGTGGGGTAGTCGAAGAGTGACCCCACGACAGGAGCCCCCGAGTGCTTAGTCGAATCGTAGAGTCGGGTAAAGGACTCCTTCCTCCTGGGCACGCCGTCGGGTTCCTGAAAGAGATGAGTAAAATTGGTCGACTCCGGCCGTTCAGGGCTTATGGAGGATTCCTTAGTCGAACTGTCACTTCCAGGGTAAAATACCGTGAGTACAGCCTTAGTCGGTGATTTTCGACTGCTATTGTTCTGAGTCACTCGGGAGCGCGAACAGCGCTCCCGATGGGAGTAGCCCCCGAGATTAAGCTGAATTGCTTGCAATTGAGGTTAAACTCAATTTTTCTTCAGTCGAAAAGCCCGCTCCCGATGGGAGTAAAGAAGGGACTCGACATGGTGGAGTCGCGACTGGCTTTGCGTGACTTACTGTGTATTCGGCCTGTTTAGCTTACTGCACAAGTTTCTTCAGCTCTTGGAGCTTACTGAATCTTCTTGCACTCGAATGAGTTGTTCGAGTTTATTCGGCTCTTAGAGCTTACTGAATATTTTTGCACTCGAATGAGCTGTTCGAGTTCTCGATCAGCCCATTGGCGTACTTGCTACGCCTGCGCAGTTGACGTCAGTGCTGACGTTTTCTGGCTCACTCTGTGTCCGACGGGACGTGACAGTGCGGGCCCACTGTCAGTATTGACTGGAGACAGCGGTTGCCGCTTTTTTCTGACCGTTGGGCGCGAAAATTTCGCGGTGTGATGATGGCGCCTTGATTCCCGCGCGTAGTGGGCGGCGTGGCCGTCGACGGTTGCTATCTCCGCGCGACACGTGGACGGCCAGATGATGTTGCGGAGAGCGGTTTCAGCAGGGATGGCCAGGATTGACTGACCGCGCGGTATATAATTTTCACCGCGGCGGTGAACAGTTCATCCATCCCCATTCCTTCATCGTCTCCACTGCTTCTGTTCCGCCATTGTTGCGCTGCGTGCTCTCTTCTAGTCTTCACCCTCCATGAGCAAGGCCGCGATGAAGAGGGGGAAGGCTGCTGCTGGCGCCGTCGCCGCCGCCGAGGCGAGCGTGATGAAGAAGCCCGACGGCGACTGGGTCAAATCGTCGGTGAAGAAGGCCGACCTCGAGGCCCTCCGCGCGCAGGGACTGCTGCCGCCGGCGGATAAGGCGACGGTGCGCGCTCCCGGGAAAGAGGTATTCCCCGCCCTCGCGAGGGGGAACGCGTTTGCTTCGTGGATTTCCTTCCGCGGGGTTTCGGGTTCCCCCTCCACGATTTCGTCCGTGGTCTCTTGTATGCTTATGGGATTCAGATCCACGATCTGACTCCCAATAGCGTCTTGAGCATCGCGAGCTATTTCGTGCTCTGCGAGTGCTTCCTGGGAATCGCGCCCAACTGGCTGCTGTGGAAGTCGCTATTCCTCGTGAGGAGGAACGTGGGGAAGAGCAAGCAGGTGTACCCAGTCGGCGGCTTCGGCATCCAGGTGCGTGGCGACACCTCCTACTTCCAGATGAAGAAGTCCGACTCCGTCCAGGGCTGGCGGAAGAAGTGGTTCTACATCAGGTGCGACCAAGCAGGGCTTCCCGAATTCGCCGCTGATCGCGAGTTGCGGAAGACGAACGCGTGGGCGCACCCGCTGTCGAAGGAGGACAGGGAGGCGACTCAGCCCTTGTTGACGCTACTTCGTGGCCTTCTGAAGAGTCTCGGGCGCGAGACGGGTGGAATTCACCTCATCGCCACCTTCTTCAGGCTTCGGGTGCAGCCGCTGCGCAGTCGCGTCCACCCGATGTGGGCGCGTGAGGATGCTGGCAATGAGCTTGATGATGACGCAGTCGAGTCGAAGGTGAGGAGCATCACTAGTCTCCGAGCCGCTGACCCGTGCAACGTCAAGTGCCCAGTCGAGCCATATGGGCCTAATAATCCTGTGCCTGAGGTGAGCTTCGTTTGCTTTGTCTTGTATCTTCTTCTGTCGAATCCTTTTGCCTTACTCGAACGCTTCATTTTGCTGACAGGGTCGTTCGAGCTACGTCAGTCTTCCTCCGTTGATGGAGAATGGACCTCATGAAGAGGCAGAGTTCCCTGAGACGAGGTTGATGACGATGAAGTTCCCTCCGCCACCTCTCCGAGTGAAGAGTTGGAGGAGGATGATGAAGACGAGGAGCCGCTGCGGAAGCGGCAGAGGCGAAAGGTGGCGACTCTGGTTCTGCCTCGTCGCCTGTGAAGGAGGCGGGTGTGAACGAGGAAGAGACGAGCGAGTCCTCTTCGGGTGCTAGGCACCCGAGTGACCTGGCTGAACCTTTGGTCGTGCCTCCACTCGGCTCTGCACCGCCGACCGAGTTCGCGAGGATGGCCTCCGTCTCCCTGGGAAGTGAAGATGATGTCGTCAGGTTAGTCGCATAACCATTGCTTTGTTTTTGTCGAGTGTGCTTTTTCACTTGCGGGTCCTTGAATTGAGTTTTCTTGTCACAGCGACCGTACTGGCGCTGCTGTTTCTTCCCCTCGTGAGATGGAGCACACTTCTGCTCCCATGATCGAGCAGACTGCGAGGACGACCGGAGAGGAGGCTCTGGCGGGTGACGTTTTGGCCTTGAAGGCTTCGACCTCCGCCATGCCAGAGAGGTCTGCTGATGCGACTCCGGTTGACGCTGGGCTGCTTGAGCATGTAAGTGTTCTTCGACTCCTTCTGCAAGATCTGTATCGGGTGCGCGTACAGCGCTCCCGATGGGAGTAGCCCCCGAAGATGCGCGTGACTAGAATAGTCGGGCGTAGATTAATGTCTTGTGTTTCCTGCAGCCATTTTATCGCCAGCAGATGGAGGGAGCCGCAGCCTTCGTTCGCATGGAGCAGGAGAGGGATCAGCTCCGCACTGCTCTGGAGCAAGCGAATAGTAAGTGTGAACCCTTGTGTTCGAGGGGTGCTTCGACTGCCTTTATTGCTAACTTTGCTCCGTTGATCCGTAGGCGAGAAGGAGAGCATGAAGACGCGGGTCGCGGAGCTGGAGAAGTCGCTGGGTGAAGCCCAAGAGCGGGAACAAGCTCGGGATGCTCTGGAGAAGACCCAGGTCGACCGCTTGCTCGCACTCGCAGATGTTGTTGGAAGTAAGTTTTTCGGCTCAGTGCCTACTTTGCCTTTCTTCGACTTCTGACGTCTTACGGGTGTGGATTTCTTTTGAACAGAGACTTGCGGAGGTGCTCCTCCAGAAGGGACTTCCAGCGAGAGTGTCGGCTTGGCGGAGGCTGTTGGCTTCGTCGACCGCGTCTGCGCGTATGCATCGGCAGCGCTGCAGCAGTCGACGGCGGCACTGCAGAAGTCGACGGAGGCCTTAGCGACTGTGCACCGGAGTATCTTTCCCAGCAAGCCGCCACCAGCTGCTGTTGACGCACTCGCGGCTCCATTCGAAGGCAATTCGAATGTCCTGGCGGACTTCACGCGCGCGCAGACGGTACGCGGCTCCGAGCTCACTTTCCAGCTACTTCTTGGTCACCAAGTCGTAGGTGATTTTGAGAAGGTTGTCAGCGACTTCCCTCGGAAGCCTGATGGCAGGACCGCGTCCCTTAGCGGTGTGAAGGTGCAGGCGAGCCAGCTAGCTGCGAAGTTGGTCGCCACCTTCGAGAGAGGATTGCCAAAGCTGCAGAGTTGGCTGCTAGGAAGAGCCGTTCCCAGTCGGAGTCTGTAGTGTAGACTTTTTCCTTTTAGGACTATGCTTCTGCTTTTGGGCTTGAGTCTGTAATGCACTTTATATTGTGCGAGTGAACATGCTGATGATGAAATGTGAATTCGCTCCCTCGGGGGTGCAGTCGCCGAGTCTTTTTTGATGTCTGGCTTGGATGAATTATGTTGATTCTTTTCCTGGCTTGACGCTGTCAATTCTTGGCAGTCTGATATGGGCGAAGCTCCTGACGTTGCTGGAACTACTGGCGCGGACGATGAGGAGGACACCACTTCGGCTGCGCCTACTCGTCGCCGCCGTCAAGCTCCTCCAGCTCCTGTGCGAAGCGTAAATGACCAGAGAGTGATCACCTTCATGAGGAACAAGGTGGTTGAGCTCGAGTCGAAGCTGAAGAGTGCTGAGTTGGAGCTGGAGCGATTGAGGTCGCGGCCCGTTGCGCCGTTCTCCCAGCGTGAGGAGTTTCTGCTTGGCGAGATGGACTTGATCAGTCGACAGCTGCAAGGTTGGCCTTCTAGCGTTTTTGCTTCGGCTTCTGTGTCTTCCTGCTATGCTTAATGCTTGGCCTTGATGCAGATGTGAACTCTGACTTGAAGGCTGAGCAGCTTCGAGTGGACGAGCGAGTAGAGAAAGAGGCCGCCGGTGACTCACCCGAAGCGCGCCAGTTTTGGTCGAACAAATCCAGAGGTAGTGTACTGGCACGAATGCTGGATCGCACCTGGCGGGCTGCTGTGCTCTTGGAAGGTTGCAGAAAAACCCTCTGGCAGATCAACAAGGTGTACTTTCCTCACAACGAGCAGCCGAATGGACTGACTGCGCTTCTGGAGAGGTTCCGTGAAGGCGGTGCGTTGAAGGAAGTCGTGCACGCTCAACTTGTTGCCGGGGCGAACGTGGCGTTGGCATACGTTCGACTGCACCGGCCTAATCTTCCATTGCACAAGGTGCTTGACGGCTTGCCTGGAGAGGGTGACTATGCCGATACTCTTGCGGCTGCGCGCCAGATGATTCAGCAGGTCCAGAACTTTAGCGAGCACCTTGTAGGGCCACTTGATGCGCCAAAGGGCGAGCCTGTAGAATAAGAGCAGTAGAGTGCTGTTGCATAGCGTTAGCTTGTAAAAGAAATTTTTCCAAGTGGAAATATGAGTGTATGTATGTCGAGGTGGGGGTAGCCCCCGAGTTAGTAAATTGTATCTTGTAGACGTCTGTAAACCTGTATGGCGCAGCCCCCGAGCGGATCGAGTGCGGCCTAGGATTTTGAATTAAACCTGTGCGGCGCAGCCCCCGAGTGCTTCGAGTGCGGCCGAGGTGTATCGAGACAGACTTATGCGGCGCAGCCCCCGAGTGCGTCGGGTGCGACCTAGTACTTTGACTTGGACCTGTGCGGCGCAGCCCCCGGGTGCTTTGGGTGACGGCCAAAGGTTTTGCGAGTGACCTGTATGGCGCAGCCCCCGAGTGCTTCGGGTGGCGACCTAGGTTTTCGAGTTGGACCTGTATGGCGCAGCCCCCGAGTGCGTCGGGTGAGGCCTAGGTTTGACTTAGACCTGTGCGGCGCAGCCCCCGGTGCTTCGGGTGACGGCCAAGGTTTTGCGAGTGACCTGTATGGCGCAGCCCCCGAGTGCTTCGGGTGCGACCTAGGTTTCGAGTTGGACCTGTATGGCGCAGCCCCCGAGTGCGTCGGGTGCGGCCTAGGTTTGACTTAGACCTGTGCGGCGCAGCCCCGAGTGCTTCGGGTGACGGCCAAGGATTTTGCGAGTGACCTGTATGGCGCAGCCCCCGAGTGCGTCGGGTGGCGGCCTAGGTTTTGAGTTGACCTGTATGGCGCAGCCCCCGAGTGCGTCGGGTGCGGCCTAGGTTTGACTTAGACCTGTGCGGCGCAGCCCCCGAGTGCTTCGGGTGACGGCCAGGATTTTGCGAGTGACCTGTATGGCGCAGCCCCCGAGTGCTTCGGGTGGCGGCCTAGGTTTTCGAGTTGACCTGTATGGCGCAGCCCCGAGTGCGTCGGGTGCGGCCTAGGTTTGACTTAGACCTGTGCGGCGCAGCCCCCGAGTGCTTCGGGTGGCGGCCAAGGATTTTGCGAGTTGAACCTGTATGGCGCAGCCCCCGAGTGCGTCGGGTGACGGCCTAGGTTTATGTTGCTTTTTGACTAAAAAAGTAAAGGGGAGAGCTTGTTCCACAAATCACTTCATTGATTTTTGCGAGCAGGCCGCCTCATTAAAACCCTTCCAGTCCCCTCAGGTACCCTGGTAAGGGAAAGAGTGCGTCTGGAACCTGCCGCTTCTTGAGATAGTACACTTTGTTACAAGGGGGAGTCGATTAGGCGTAGAAGCGGCGCAGTTGCGCCACGTTCCACGGGTTGCTGCAGACTGTCCCTGTCTTCGAGTCCTTCAGGCGGTAAGCTCCGCCGCCAATTGCCTCTGTCACGATGTATGGACCTTCCCACGGGGAGGCTAGTTTGTGCACCTTCTTCTGTTTGAGGCGGAGGACAAGGTCTCCGGGGACGAACGCTCTGGGCCGCAGTCGCCGTCCGTGATAGTTGCGTAAGTCTTGCTGATACACGGCTGTGCGGGTAAGGGCGATGTCGCGTGCTTCGTCCAGGGTATCCATGTCATCCTCGAGTGCTTCTTCTGCCTCGGACTCGTCGTAGGCCACCACTCGGGGTGCATCGAACTTGATGTCGCATGGCATGACTGCTTCTGCGCCGTAGACCATGAAGAATGGCGTGTACTGAGTGGATCTGTTTGGCGTAGTGCGCAGGCTCCACAGCACAGACGGCAGCTCCTCAACCCAGGCGCCTGCGGCGCTTCAATGGTACTCGCAGGCGCTTCTTGATGCCCTTGCAGACTAAACCATTGGACTTTTCGACTTGCCCATTGGATTGCGGGTGCGAGACTGATGCGTAGTTGAGCTTGATGCCTTGTTCGGAGCAGAAGTCCTTGAATTCTTCGGCTGTGAAGTTCGTGCCGTTGTCGGTGATGATGCTGTTCGGCACCCCGAACCTGAAGATGATGGACCTGATGAAGTTAACTGCTGAGGATGCAGTCGAACTTGTGATAGGCACGGCTTCGATCCACTTCGTGAACTTGTCGACTGCCACCAAGAGATGCGTGTGTCCTCCTGGCGAGGACTTCTTGAGTGGACCCACCATGTCGAGCCCCCATTGAGCGAAGGGCCAGGCAAGTGGGATGGTCTTTAGCGCTGAAGCTGGTGCGTGCGGCTTGTTGGCGAACTCCTGGCAGCCGAGACATTTCCTCACGAGTTCTTCTGCGTCTTGCATTGCGGTGGGCCAGTAGAATCCGGCTCGTAAAGCTTTGGCCACTAAGGCACGACTGCTGGCGTGATGCCCGCAGGTGCCTGTATGAATTTCGAGCAGGATGGCTTGACCGTCGACTGGATCAACGCACCTTTGCAGGACTCCTGAGATGCTTCGCTTGTATAGTTCCCCCTTGATGATGGTGAAGCCTTTCGAACGGCGAATAATGCGCTTGGCTTCGACTGAGTTGACTGGCAGTCTCTGGTGCAGCATGTACGCCAGATATGGGCTCGTCCAGGTGGGCTCGATGAGCAGAACCTCCATTGGCTCCTTCTCTTTGCCTGGCGGGTCGGCGGTGCTCGTTGATGGTGTGGAGGATCCGGGCGTGGGTCGAAGTTTGACAGACCGCTGCGTGATGCGCTCAAGGAAGACGCCGGGTGGCACCTGCGCCTTGTCTGAGCCCAGGTTGGCGAGGGCGTCGGCTTCCTCGTTGCTTTCGCGGCCGATGTGCCGCAACTCGCAGCCGTCGAAGGTGCCCTCCAGCTGGTTGTACAGGTCTCTGTAGGCGATCATGTTGTCGGCGATGGCGTCACAGGCCTTCATGGTTTGCTGCACGACGAGGTAGGAGTCGCCGTAGATCATGAGGTGAGTGGCGCCGCAGTTCTTGGCCATTCGCATGCCATGGATTAGGGCTTCGTACTCAGCCTCGTTGTTGGAGGGTGTTGGGAAGTCCATCTGTAGCACGTACTTCAGCTTGTCGCCTTTGGGGGAGATGAGGATGACTCCTGCCCCGGCTGATCTGAACTTTTTGGAGCCGTCGAAGTACATTGTCCATGCGTTGGACAGGTCGGGGACATCTGGCAGCTGGGCTCTATCCACTCGGTGGTGAATTCTGGGAGCACTTGGGCCTTGATTGACTTCGGGTGAGCGTATTTCAGCCCCCAGGGTCCTAGCTCGACGACCCACTTAGCGACTCGTCCTGTCGCGCATTGGTTGGTCAGGATGTCGGAGAGCCCGGAGGAGCTTACCACCGTGATCGGGTGCTCGGAGAAGTAATGGATTACTTTCCTTGAAGTCATGAAAACTCCGTAGGCCAGCTTCTGGTAGTGCGGGTAGCGCTGCTTGGACAGGGTCAACACCTCGCTAAGGTAGTAGACGGGTCGCTGAACAGGGTAACTGTGTCCTTCTTCTTCTCGTTCGACTACGAGTACCGTGCTGACCACCCTGTTTGTGGCTGACACGTAGAGGTATAGCGGCTCGTTCTCCAGTGGAGCCACCAGTACTGGGGAAGTCGTGAGTGTTTTCTTGAGTTGGTCGAACGCGACTTGCGCTTCTTCTGTCCACTCGAACTTGTCTGTCTTTTTCATCAGTTGGTAGAAAGGCAGGGCCTTTTCTCCCAACTTACTTATGAACCGGCTGAGAGCTGCGACTCGGCCGGCTAGGCGTTGCACCTCGTGAAGCTTGGTCGGTGCTGGCATTGCGAGTATGTTTTGCACCTTCTCAGGGTTGGCTTCGATTCCTCTTGCAGAGACGAGGTACCCAAGCAGTTCTCCGGCTGGCACGCCGAAGACACACTTGTCTGGGTTCAGCTTGATCTGATACTCGTCGAGGGCGGCGAAGACCTTGCGGAGGTCGGCGATGAGGGTGTCCTCCTTGCGGGTGGTGACGACGATGTCGTCGACGTAGACTTGGACGATCTGCCCGATGAGCCCTTTGAGGCATGCTTGCATTGTGCGCTGGTACGTGGCACCAGCGTTCTTCAACCCGAAGGGCATCGTCTGGTAGCAGAAAACGCCGTCGGGTGTGATGAATGCTGTCTTCTCCTCATCGTCGACGTTCAGTCTGATCTGCTGGTAACCTGAGTAGGCGTCCAGGAAGGACAGGCGTTCGCAGCCTGCAGTCGAGTCGATGATCTGATCTATCCGCGGGAGCGGGAAATGGTCCTTGGGGCAGCATTTGTTGAGGGCGGTGAAGTCGACGCACATGCGGAGTTTCTTCGTCTTCTTCTTCTCCACTAGGACTGGGTTGGCGACCCAGTCCGAGTCCTTGATCTCTCGGATGAACTTGGCATTCAGCAGTCGATCGATTTCTCTGCTGATTTCGTCTCGCTTGGGCCCGGAAAAGCGTCGCATGGCCTGTTTGACGGGTCTGGCGTCCTTGTGGACCTTTAAGGAGTGCTCGGCGAGGTTCCTGGGTATTCCTGGCATGTCAGAGGGTTGCCATGCGAAGATTCTCCAGTTCTCACGTAGAAACTCGACGAGCGCGCCTTCCTATGCGGGAGTCAGACTCGACGATACTTTGACCGTCTTGCTGGCGTCAGTCGGGTGGACCTGATGGGTCGTTGTGTCGTCAGCCGCGTTGAAGGCAGCGTCCTTGGCTGGTTTCTTGCGGGCTGGGAAGATGGTCTTGTCGTTGTCGACTGCCATTGCCTCGAAGTGCTCTTCGACTCCGAAGAATTCGGAGATCTTGCTGAACTCGCGGTCGCAGCTGTTGGAGCGGTCGAAGTCGCCGTGCACCGTGATGACGCCCTTGGGTCCAGGCATCTTGAGCATGAGGTAGGCGTAGTGAGGTACCGCCATGAATCTGGCGAAGGTTGGGCGCCCGAGTATCGCGTGGTACTGCGACTTCCAGTCGATCGACTCCCTCTTGAAGTTTTCGGGTGTGCCGAAGATGACGTCGAGTGTGATCGTTCCCATGGGCGTGACTGCTTGCCCTGGTACTATGCCATGGAAGGTGGTCTCTGATGCCGCCAAGTCCGTCGTTGGTCTGTTTATCCTTCTGAGGGTGTCGGCAAAGATGATGTTAATGCCACTGCCTCCATCCATGAACACCTTTTTCAGGGTGTAATCTCCGATCAGAGCTTCGACTACCAGAGCGGCGTGCCCGGGTCGTGGTACTGCAGGCGGGTGATCTGCTCTGGAGAAAGTGATTGGTGTCTCTGACCCTCTCAGGTAGTCGGGTACTGCAGGTGGACAGGTGATGGCTTGGAAAACTTGGCGAGTGATGATCTTCTGGGTCCTGTTTGAGGGGCGCCCCTTCTGTATCATGTTGAGTTGTCCGCGTGCCGCTGGATATGCGTCCTGGATCACCGGTGGGGCATCTTGCTGCGGCTGCTGCTGCTGCTGCAGAAAGGCTCCCGCCGCCTGTGCTGGATTGGCGACTGCGGGTGCTGCCTGGATGGCCAGCTGCGCGGCTGGCTGCGCTGCGGGTGCTGGAGTGACTATCTTCTGCATGGCTTCGTATATTTTGCGTGCCTTTCGACAGTCCTTCAACAGGTGGTTGGATCCCCACTTGCCCGTTTCCGGGTTCCTGAACATGTGGTGCCTGCAGGGTTGTTCCAGCTCTTCGCTGGGCTTAGAGTGCGTTTCTGCCACTCGCGTTTATGGCCTCCGTCGCTGCGGTAGCTGCTGCCGCCGCTTCGGTTGTACTGCCCCTGGCTGTATTGGCGACTCTGGTCACCGCCGCTTCGACTGTACTGTGCATGGCTGTATTGGCGACTGCTGTCGCGCGCTTCATCCTCACGGGGGGTTTGGAATCCCGCCGCTACTAGCTCGATTGAGTCGTTGCCGTTGTAACGCGGCTTCTTCTTGTGGCGCCTTCTCGCCAGTTGCTTGGTCCGGCTTCGTCCTTCGGGGAGTAGTGTGAACTATTGCGGACCGAGTCCTCTCCGTCTGCCCACTGGTTTGCTATCTTCATGACCTCGATCATGTTTTTCGGCCGGAGCCTACCAAACTCCTCGCGGAGGTCGCGGCGGGAGACGCCGTGCATGAAGGCATCCATCACTCGGTCCTCCGAGGCGGTCTCCATGGTGTTGCGGAGCAAGGTCCAACGCTGGATGTATGACCGGAGCGGCTCGTCTCGTCCTTGCTTGCATGCTTGTAGTTCGACGAACGTCGTCGGTCTCGAGTACGTCCCCAGGAAGGATTTAACGAAGGCTCCGCGAACTCGTCCCACGTCCTGAAGGCGTTCTTGGGTTGAGTGTTGAGCCACCCGCGTGCAGAGCCCGTGAGCATCAGCTGGATGTACTGCATGGCCGTAGTCGAAGTACCGCCCTGGCAGCTGCAGGCTATGAGGTAGTCTTCTAGCCAGAGTCTCGGGTCCTGCTTCCCGTCGTACTTGACTGCTTCTGCCGTGAGCTTGAAGCCCTTGGGCATTCTTGTGTCGCGTATGTTGAAGCTGAAGCATGCGGCGCCGCACGGCTCGTAGTCGCCGTCGTTGCGGTCGTAGTCGAGTTGGACGTGCTGGGGCCGCTGGATGCGGCTGCGGTCTACCGTCCTTTGTGTGATGACGTTGCGGAGGTCTTCACCTGGCTGCGGTTGTCGCAGTTGTCTTGTCGCCGGGGCTGCGAGTGCTGCGGGCTCGTGGTCGCGGCGATCTCGATCTTCTCGCGCTTTTTCTGTCGGCGCCTTGTTTACCAGTGCGTCTTCGAGTGCCTTGATAGACATGATCTGCTGCTTGTGGAGGAGAGCGCGCGAGTCGCCCTCAGGCGGCTGTGTCAGCCGCAGGTATGTTTCGACTGCCATGAGTGCGGCTCCGGGTGTCTTGGGGACGGGTATCCGTCTGCGTCTTCTATGTATGATGACTCGAGGTTGCGGGTGACTCTAGCGCGGTCGACCTCCGTCATCAGGGGCACGCGGGCTCTGTGGCGCCTTGCTCCTTGTGAGACCTCTGTTGAGGCAGTGAACGAGTAAGCGGCCCTCCTGGCGCTCGACGCGTCGGCCTCCTCCTTGCGTCGGAGGAGCTCGGCCTTCTCTGCGCGGAGTCGTTCGCCTTCCTTCCGCAGCAGGTACTGGACCGCCATAAGGTCCTCCCGGGGTGCATCCGGTGGGGGGTATGTGCCGTCCTCGACGTGCTTCAGGGCTTTGATTGCCATGTCGCGGGTGATGGTGAGTCGCGTCACCTGGTCCGGCATGACCACCTCCAGTGGGTATGCGGGTTCGTCGTCGTTGCCCTGCGGCCTCTGGCCGATCATGAAGACTTGCGCGGGGTAGATCTGGGCAGTGGGACGGGTGCTGCCACTGCTGCTTCCTTCGTCCGAGCCGTGCTCGGAGCTGAAAATGGGTGCGACGTGGTGGACACCACAGTCGCCGCCGAGGCTCCTTCCCTGGAGTTTCGCGATCTTCGCCGCGGTCGTGAGGAGTGATGTCGCTGTTGTCGACGTGGGCGCGATTGGCTTGTTGACGATCTTGTAAGTCGATGGAGACGCGAGTGGCGCGGTATAGAACGGCGCGACCTCGTTGCGCGAGGGTGTGGTCGACGTAGTCGAAGTTGACGTAGATCTTGGCCTTGCCAGCGACGCGATCGAGGTAGTCGAAGTAGACTCGATCCGCGCGGTGGTCGACGTAGTCGTAGCAGATGCGATCTCCGTGGTAGCCGGAGACGCTGATGGCGCGGCCGCGTTGGGCGCGATCTCTGCCGCAGCGGAGGCGGTCGGAGTAGTCGAGGCGGACGCGATCTTCTCAGCAGTCGAAGATGCTGCCGCGCAGTCGCAGCAGATGCGATCTCCGCAGCAGGTGGGGGCGTGGTTGGCGCAGTCGCGGCAGATGCGGGTGCCACCACCGCGGGCGGTGCGATCGCCGTGGATCTGAGTACTCCACAGCTGTCTACGAAGTAGTGCATGGTACCGAAGGTGAGGCACATACCTACGTGCAGATCGGCGTACACCGAGCGGTGGGCCGGCGGGTGGAAGGTGTACTCGAAGGAGCCGAAGCAGATTGGCTCCTTGGTGATGCAGACGTCGGTCTTCAAAGTTGATGGAGCCGGTGCGACCATGGTTCCAGCGCTCGTTCTTTCCCACAGACGGCGCCAATTGACGAGGTGTGGACTCGGCAAATCCCTGGGTTGTGTACCCCGGGTTGATTGAGGGGAGAGAGATGAGCGCTGGTGATCACGACGGCTGACAAGCAAGGCGTTTACCCAGGTTCAGGCTCCCGGAGGATAACACCCTACTTCCTGCTTGTCTGGTTATTGATGGTGAGTTGTGGCTACAATGGCGAGATGGCAATCTCGCTAGGGTTTGTGTGGCGGCTATGAGCGTACCCTAGACGAAGGACCCTCCTAGCCTTTATATGGTAGGCTAGGTCTCAGGTGAACGGTGCCGATGGCGCTTACAAGCATGGCGGGGTCGCATGACCTAGCGTCGACTATCTTGGGCCGCACGTCGTCCTCCTTGGGCCTTCCTTGGGCCCTCGTCATAAGGCTGATGGGCTTGGCGTGACCCAGGTATCCCCACCGTGGGGTAGTCGAAGAGTGACCCCACGACACCTCCTCCTCCTCCACCTCGTCGGAATCATATTCTTCCTGGCTAGAATATGGCTCCGGCGGGTCCTCCGGCGACTCCTCCTCTTCGGAGTCGTCTTCTCCTTTACGTGAAGACGGCGGGTCCAAGTCGTCGTAGGCGTCTTCTACAGAGCGTGAAGACGGTGGGTCCGAGTCATCGGGGTCCGAGTCCGGCGGCCCGTCTTGATCCCACCATGGGACTTCACCGCGGTCTTCACCGCTCGCGTCGTCGCTCGGGACTTCCTCGGTCTGCCACCAGGATTCCTCCATGGCAGTTCCAATTCCTCGTGTGGTAGAGAATGTTGGAGAGAACGAAGGGGAGAATGCGAGAACTGCGTGGCTTCGCGCGGTTCCAGTCACATTTTATTAGCGTCGAGCAGGCGGTTCCAATCCCTCGTGAATTAAGCCGCATTGAACAGGCGCGCTTCCAGTTTGCAACTGCAATTTCCCAAGCACATCGCAAACGGATATCCATCGATAATCGTTGCCATAGAGATAACTATTGGAAACGGAGGTAGATTTATGACTGTTGCCAATAATATTGGTAACGGAGATCGAAATATCTCCGTAACCAATGTTGACGGACCAGCCGCGGCCCAGTTCTGCCAGGCCTCGTCCGCCACACTAAAATCGTGATTCTCTGTTGCCTAACTCGTGCCGTTTCCATAGAGGAGTATCTGATGTGTCGTTCTGTACTAGTATGTGGCAGATGGATATTCCAGGTGATGAAGATGATGATGAATATGATATGTTCATGATTGCAGTTGCTGCGTATGCCAGCCTATCTACTAAGAAGTTGCCTTATGCACCGCGAAGAAATCCGGAGGTAACATGTATTCAATGGGTGGAACAAAAAGAAACGCATGCACAAGTTTTCTATTCTATGTTCAGGATGAGGAGGTCTGTGTTTTACCGTTGCTTGATCTATTGGTTGGAACCTATGGTCTTACATCAAGTTGCAACATGTCCGCTAAAGAAGCATTGACACTCTTTTTATGGACTGTGGGGACATGTTAAACAACTGGTAATGTTGCTGATCGATTTGAACATAGTCGGTCTACAGTTAGCAAAAAGTTTTATGACGTTCTAGTCTGTGTAAACCGCATGGCTGGTGATTACATTAGGCCAAGAGACAGAAATTTCACCGAAGTACATCCTAAAATGCAAACTACAAGATTTTGGCCACATTTTAAGAATGCCATTGGGGCCATAGATGGAACACTCATTAAAGTAATTGTGCCAAGCAAACTTGAGGTACAACACAGGAACAGGCACGGTTATACAAGTCAAAATGTGATGGCGATTTGTGATTTCGATTTGAAGTTCACTTTTGTTGTTACTGGCTGGCCCGACTCAGTTCATGACACACGTGTATGGACCGATGCTCAAGTATCATATCCCCATTATCCCCACCCCCCGCCAGGTAATGATATTGCTAGGAGTGTGTTTCCTTAGAATTATTAGAGTTTATTTGTATATTTTCGATCTAGGAAAGAAAACATTGCATTCCCTTTCTTCTATTTGAGTTGTAATGAACTAACAATGAATCCTATTTTATTTTCATATTTAGCAATTAATATGATGTCCGAAATATTATATTGTGATCATACATGTGAAAATAGCATAAACGAACTCAAAATCTGTTAAGTTAGAGCATACATCTATTAAAAATGCGTTACAGACTTTTCATCATACAACTCAGAAAATAAGCCAAGACAACGAAAGACCAAAAGAACTGGACTTTGATTTCTGGTTGGATTAAATCCACAGCTGCTAATCTGTATAGCTCTACTCAGGGTGGCTTATGCACAAGCCGAATCTCAAAAGAACTGAGCCTTAGTCACCACATATGCCAAAATAAGAAGTTTGACAAAAAAGATCAACATAAAATTTTCTCTTACAAAAGAAATAAGTAGTGGCAAACAAATTGAGAGCGTCATGCAAATCGTGTGCCTGATAGCCTGAGCGATATGGAGCCAACCATTTTCCACTCGCATCGTCCATATCATTTATGTGACTCATCATATCAACCACGCCTCTCCCGGCCGTATGAAGCCACCGAGATGACGAAGTTTTCATTTAAAATACGACCCAATGAACACATTGTTTTCTTTTTGAAATATAAACGTCGACAAATTGCTCATCGGCCATCCTGGTTACCATTTCTGAAGTGGTATTTCCTGTCGTATACGTACGGGCCAGCCAGTGGCAGCCACTAGTCCGGTACCGGAGCGATGAAAAGACGATAGTGCCCTCGGCCGGTCGGATGCCTATAAAAGCGTCTCCGCTCTCGCCTTCCCGGCACACCCGAGCACGCTCGCTCAAGTCTCTCTCATCACACATCTCACCTTCGCTCATGGTTACTCACTGATCAGCCACGACCACGACACTAGTATAGCTTACGCACGACACGAGCACGCCGTAGAGAGGGTCCAGTGCAGCGTAGTGCCATGCCGGCGGCGCCAACGGTGCGCCCGGCGACATGTCGGGACATTCCTTTTGGCCATGCCCTCCCCTGCCGCGGCCGCCACACATGGCTCGCCGGCCGCCCATTTATTCCCACTCCGGCCCGGCCCCGCCGATCCATCGGTCCATGCTCCGGCCTGGCCCCAAGCACGACACAGATCCGGTCTTCCCGACTCGTGGCCAGCTACTGCTCGATCGGTACAGACCATGCACGAGCGGGAACGAGAACCACGGCCACGGTGTCGTGCGATGACGCGCACCGTGAGGCGCTGGAATACATCGAGCGCGTCACGTCGTGCGCGGGGGAGACGCAGCGGCGCGTGCTGGCCGAGATCCTCGCGCAGAACGCGCCGGCCGAGTACCTCGGGCGCATCGGTGTCTCGGGAGCCGCGCCCGGCGCTGACGACGCGTTCCGCCGCCAGGCGCCGCTGACTACCTACGAGGATATCCTCCCAGACGTCATCCGCATCGCCAACGGCGACACCTCGCCCATCCTTTCCGGCAAGCCCGTCAAGGAGTTCCTCACCAGGTACGCACACTGCACACATCCATGCACCAATTAATCATGCTGCTACATGTATGTCCATGCTGGCAAGAAAAGTTTGCTTAACGCGCGTACGTACGTGCAGCTCGGGAACGTCGGGAGGGGAGAGGAAGCTGATGCCGGCGATCGCGGAGGAGATGGACCGGCGGTCGCAGCTGTACAGCCTGCTCATGCCGGTCATGAGCCAGGCGGTGCCGGGGCTCGACAAGGGCAAGGCCATGTACCTCTACTTCGTCAAGGCGGAGTCGCGCACGCCCGGCGGCCTGCCGGCGCGCCCCGTGCTCACCAGCTACTACAAGAGCCGCCACTTCCTCGAGCGCCCCCACGACCCCTATACCGTGCACACCAGCCCCGACGAGACCATCCTGTGCGTCGACGCGTACCAGAGCATGTACGCGCAGCTGCTCTGTGGCCTCGTGCACCGCGCGGACGTGCTCCGCGTCGGCGCCGTCTTCGCATCGGGATTCCTCCGCGCCATCCACTTCCTCGAGAAGCACTGGCGCCGCCTGTGCCAAGACATCCGCACCGGCGAGCTCGACGCCGAGATCACCGATCGCTCCGTGCGCGCCGCCGTCGCGAGGGTGCTCCGCGCCGACCCGGAGCTGGCAGAGGCGATCGAGGACGCGTGCGCGAAGCCGTCGTGGCAGGGCGTGATCCGGAGGGTGTGGCCCAACACCAAGTACATCGACGTCATCGTCACCGGCGCCATGGCGCAGTACATCCCCACGATGGAGTACTACGGCGGTGGGCTGCCGCTGGCGTGCACCATGTACGCCTCCTCCGAGTGCTACTTCGGCCTCAACCTGAACCCGATCTGCAACCCCGGCGACGTCGCTTACACCCTGATCCCCACAATGTGCTACTTCGAGTTCCTCCCCGTCGACTCTGGCTGCAGCACCGAGCCCGACCGCCGCGACCTCGTCGGCCTCGTGGACGTCAAGCTCGGCCGCGAGTACGAGCTCGTCGTCACCACCTACTCCGGCCTGTACCGCTACCGCGTCGGCGACGTGCTGCGCGTTACGGGGTTCAAGAACGCGGCGCCCATGTTCAGCTTCTTGCGGCGCAAGAACGTGGCGCTGAGCATCGACGCCGACAAGACGGACGAGGCGGAGCTCCACGCCGCCGTGAGCAGCGCCGTGCAGCACCTCGAGCCGTTCGGCGAGTCGCTCGTCGAGTACACGAGCTACGCGGACGCCAGCACCATCCCCGGCCACTACGTGCTCTTCTGGGAGCTCCGCGACGGAGGGACGACCTCGACGACGCCCGTGCCGGCGTCGGTGTTCGAGGACTGCTGCCTCGCCGTGGAGGAGTCACTGAACAGCGTGTACAGGCAGTGCCGCGCCGCCGACCGGTCCGTCGGCCCCCTCGAGATCCGCGTGGTCTCCGGCGGCACCTTCGACAAGCTCATGGACGACGCGCTGAGCCGTGGGGCGTCGATCAACCAGTACAAGGCGCCGCGGTGCGTGCGTCCGGGGCCGGTGGTGAAGCTCCTCGACGACAGGGTGGAGGGCAGGTACGTCAGCCCCAAGTGCCCCAAGTGGATCCCCGGGAACAAGCAGTGGATCGGCGGCAACACAAAAAAGATGGACACCAGTTAATTAAGTAATGGAGTTGCTTAAGCTAGTTAAGTTGGATCGATCAACTAGTTAATTAAGATATGACGATGAAGTACGTTGTGGCGAAGGCTTGATTGGAGAGTGGCTATGATAAGGAACTGAGGCACAATATATATTAATCAGTGTTTAGCTAATCATGGAGTGTCAGCTTAGCTTAGGGACCTGCGTATCTATGGGCTTTTGTTTCTTCCTCTTTATGCTTTTGTAAAAATAATGTAGTACTGGCAGCAGCTGTTTTTTTTGTTTGTTTGTTATTTTTGGTAAGCATGTCGATTTCTAAGTGGAGGCAAGGATCATTATATACCAGTTTTATGCTACAAAGACACTTTCTTGTGTTACTAATTAATACACTTCCTGGACATTCACGGCTCATCTTGAAGCTCACAAATCTTGGTTGGATGCCACCCAAAAGTTTCTAGACAAATCTTCATTGAAGGGACCAGTCATGATTATTACGATCGTGTAGTAGAATTATAATTTCAACATGTAAGATAAGTTGTTCTATTGCTCTCGACCTCTTCATCATGGATGCAAACAACTACAGTAACAATTATTATTACACTGTTGAGATCACCAGAGTGGCAAGTAAAGTATGTGACACATCTACCTGCATGCGGATAACATTCTTCACCGATTGCCTTGTTTACTTCTACTGATTTCCTAGAGAAAGAGCTGAACGAGAGTAGTGGGATCGACTAAGCTCAATAAAATCACTTTGATTCCTAGCTACTACACGCTTTCTCTCCCTTTAGAAAAAATCGAAACCAAAAGGAGGGAGAATCCTTTGGCATTTTGTTATAGCAGAAAGCTAACACTCAGATGATGTCTGTTTATTTTCTTTAGCACTATGGTAGCTAGTATTTAATATTGATGAGCAAAGAAAACCCTTGATTCAAAATTTATATGAGCTTGATGTGTGCAAAATGTTTGTGTGTACCTTCTATGTATTTGGCAAACCGTATATAGAATTTACTTCTACTAGAAAGGTGCCCCATGCTACGCCATGGAAGTATTTGGACAAGAACCTTGCATACTTCTCGGCTACTCCCTCCGTCCACAATATCTAGCGCACGCGTGTTTCAAGGTTCAACTTTTAACATTATTTTGACCAACAAAACGCGTGTTACAGAATGAAAAATATCATATTGCTAAATTCATATTACAATAAAGCTTCCGATGGTATATTGTTTACAACATTATGTCATGTATAATTGGTCAAATTGATGGTCAGAATTGGTGCACGGAGAAATATGACGCCATGTAAACGTGAGCTTAGATGAGTTTTGGTTGTTGGCACGAATGTGATAAATGGTGGGGGCCGTCATGCGCGTGACCGGGTCATGCAAGACGACGAAGGGGGGGTAGTGCAAGGCTTCGGTGGAGGTTTGTTGCCGAAGTTCGTATCTTAGTACGACCCCGTCAGTGTTTAGATGAGAAAAGGTGGAACGTGAGTGAACTGACAACCACGAACTCCAATGTTGATTCCAAAAATGTAATCACTAGGAATGTCGTGTTCATCTTCGGGTTACCATTCGTTGGAGATGATCTACCAAAATGTTTGGGATGGGGGATATATGAATGTCCTGTATGGCACAAATGACATTATCTCCTCAAAGATTTAGTGCAAAATTTGTATATTCCGCCATTGAGCTAGTTTAACTATCTTGAATATAAGAAAAGAATAGTGTCCTTCCCGAACAAGTGGAATCTAAAAGTATCAACCAAACACGAATAACGAAATCACAAAAAAAAAAAAGGACTACTATGGAGTGTTAGCAAAACCCACCACAATGTACTAAAAAGTGAATTTGAACTGATCGTGCCAAATTTGTTTAGAAAAGGTGGTTGCCGGTGTGTCATGTTGTACCCATGTCCCTTTGTGGCAATTAATTTTCTCTATTTTTTTTTTTAGGATAGACCAGTGATGTCCAATCAGCTGGAGCGTGGCAAAATTGGTAATGCTAGCGGCATGGGGCTCCTCCAGAGACTTCCTGAACTAATCATATATCTGCATATATATATATATATACTCCCTCCGTACCAGGGCTTAGGGCGTATATTTCCAGGCGCAGTTTTTAAGGTGAGTCGTAGCGAGGCAAATCTTTACTAACGTACCCCTACTTAATCATGCGGTTAGTTCCTGAATTTTCTCTCTTATGGTGAACTGTCTCCTCGTTTCTCTCCTCCCCCCTTTCTCTCTTCCCGCATGCAACATGCGCAGCGAATAGCAACACCACAATTACCGCTGCCCTCCTGATTTTCCGCTCTCTGCTCCGCATGCGGCATGCATATGAGTCAATGCCAGCGGTACAGTAGCTGCTGCTTTCCCCAATTTTCTGATCGACCTTAACTGCTAGGAGGGGTAGTTTTGGTAGAAACGGGACAAATCACCCCCTGCGCCTTAAGCTGTGAGGACATTTTGAAAAAATATTTACGCCCTATTCTATGGGATAGAGGGAGTATATATTAAGGATTCTGAGCGCCAGCTAATATAACTAGTTAGTTGTGCGGACGTGCCAAGTACAGTAATCGATCATGCTTGATACAAGCAGAACCACAAGTAGACTTATTGATCTTAAGCTTAATTTCTTTTTTCTCGCACCATCATAGTTAGGCGAATTAATGCTATCGATCCAGCCAGCCAGTGTTGCTTTGAAAGTAGTAGCACGTTTTCGTGCTGTTTTCCTGTGTCCCCTCTTTCCCGGAAACGCATTATTAATCAATCGGCTCGAGGAAAATATCGAGCTCGTACTATGTGTCCACTTGGGTTCTTCGATTCGGTTCTAGAGCAAAGCTTTTCACTTCCTGCCTCGATGTTTTTGGTGTGTCCTCTCTTTTCAGGAAACTCATTACAGCCAGGAAGTACTACCTCGGTTGGTGCAACAAACAAGTGTGCCAAGTTGTGAATGTGAGTTCATCTGTTGATGCATGCATGTGAAGCACAAGCAGAGAACAAATGTAGATTGGCATCCATCCATGCAAAGGCATATATAGCCAAGTGTCCATGACTCACTCGCTGTAGCCACTTACTCTGCGTCGGAAAGTGAGAAGAAAAGAGGCAGATTCGTGACGAGCTCAGCATCTGAAAGCAGATGAATGGAGTGAGTGCCGTGCTTTAGCCAAATCAAGTCGAGTCGAGCGAGGACGTACACTGCAGGTGGTGCAGGAGTGTGCAAGTTTTTCAACACTAGTAGCTCGATCGTACCGGTCTAGCCAGCTTTAGCTTTAGATCGATCCAGGGTCCGGGCCGATCGATCAATCGTAGAGGCTTATCCACACCTATCTCCTCCACGATATCCTGCCAATGGAGTAGGTCGGAGCGATGCGGCGAACCAAGGAAAGGCACGGAGCTTTTTCTCTAGCTAGCTAGAGCTAGGGGGCTGGGCTGAGGACCTGAGGTGAGGGACGATGGAGAGCGAGGACGAGCTATACTAGCTGTGATCGATGAGCGACATGACCGTTTGTTCCGTCTGCTCTGGTTTTACCCAACCTGCCGTATCTTTCTTGATTTCACCTCCACAAAAGCTTGCGTACGTACGTTATCTTCATATATATTGTTTTCCCGGGGCCTTTCATCCATCTACGCTTTGTTTTGTGTACGTCTATATGTTAGCTAGCATTACAAGCATGATTAGGAACATACAATTGTATGTGTGCGTTAGATCTTGTTGTAGCTAGCTGCTGGCTGCAAGTGTGTGTAAACAGTTAATACTATATCATGCATGCATGCGTCCACTACCTTGCCGCGCGCACGATTGAACAAAGAACCCGATCGACGTGATTGACACCACAGAATGACATAAGTTAACGCGCGAGCATTCCGGAACAAAGAAATCAAACAGCGTAGCCTCTCTCTCTCAGCTCCATCTCAGGACAAGACTACTAGTAACCGATGGATCGAGTAGCTAGATGAAGTGGGAGCGTAGTGCAGAATATACAAAACAGTACTCGGCAGCAAGTTGGATGCACGATCGATGGATCGACAATCAACATGAGTAGATATATGCACATTGATGGGATGCACACGTGCAGGAAGCTAGGGGACATGTGGGGGTTGCGTCCCCCGTATCTATTCTGGCGGATGGTAGGGAGGAAGACCGTGTCCCTCGCTCCCTGTCTCCCTCCTCGTCTTCTTCAGACCTCATCCATCCATGGAGCTAGCACCGGACGGATGATGGATATATCTGCACTGATCTCATCTGCAGTGCTACGACCCGAGAATTCAGGATTCTTGCATGATCTTTCTCCTCCAAGTCGGTCGATCGACTGTGATTCAGTGTAGAGTGGTAGTTAGCACTTATTGTGGCCAGCTAGCTACAGCACGCTTCACCCTTCTTGTGTCGATCTTCATGATGTGTCTGCTTGTAACCGCCGGTGACACATACTCCTGTCGCTCACTAGTCCAGTGCCCAGTGACGACATCGCAATATGTATATTTCCGGCCATGTGTGTGCAAAACTGAAAACAAAATGGATCACGGACGTACGCCTGCCATTCCGATCTCGCCATCGATCCCGTCGTCCGGTCGCCATCGCCATTGCTATACCTAACGACAGCGAGCAGCTCGAAACCCGCACGCCCGCCCGCCCGGCACGCACGTCCGGATCACGCATGCCTGAGGCCGACAGGTGCACGATCGATCGCGCTCACAGTGCCCGCGTTGTCAGCTTGCCCTAGGAGTATAGCACATGCTTAGCAAATGGACGTTCAATTCACTGCATGCATCATCACCCAGTGAAGCAAGTTTCAACCCTCTCGATCGAGTTCTCTCAAAGGTAGCTACCACACGAGAGTGAATTCAGTGTCTGCCCCTGCTGAGTATTGACACGTAAAGAAATGTAGCTGCCACCTCATTCACCCACAAATGAATTCACTGTCTGCTCTTGGCCTGGCCCTGCTAAGTATTCAGGATGGGAACGGGCCGACCCGGACCTGGCCTTGGACCCGGCCCCTATGGACCTAGGACCAATTTGTGAGGCCACGGGTCGATCCATAAAAATATAGTAGGTGGCCTCGTTGGCCCGATGGGTACTTTGGGTCGACCAAAATTCGAGCTTTACTTTACTTTGGGGAAAACGAGATGTTTAACTTAGTCACGGTTTAATGCAATCGCACTAGTGTAAGATTTAAAATTATTAATCATTTGAATGTTATTTAGGGGGCTAGCAGCAAATTATATATAGACTATGTACATCGCAAGATCGGGGACTCAACAACATCAACTTTAGTACGTGACAGAGATCGGAGCTATTATATGACATAGTATGAGACTATGAGGTGGGCCGACCCGGCTGACCCAGCGGGTCACTCGGGGCTGGCCCAAATATCGTTTGAGACCGACCCGCATGACCCATTGGCCTTGATTTTTTGGGTCGGGTCAGTGACTCGGCGGGCCGACCCGACCCATTCCCATCCTGACTAAGTATTGACACGTGAAGAGGGTAGCTTAGCTCTCACTTCATTCAGCGTCCTGTTTTCGTACTACATTGCTCCGGAGAAACTACAGTTTTGTTTTTATTTTGAGAATCCATCATTTGCGGATCCATTTTAGCAATCATAGACCACTTCCCAATTCCCATATGTACACCAGCCGCAGAATTTTTTCTTTGTTACGGCGGGTAGGTCATGCAGAGATGTGTGGCGACAAACATACGTATCAAATTTTTTCTTTGTTACGGCGTCGTATGTTTGCATCCAATCGTTACATGCAACAAGCAAGTCATCCACCAGCTGCTCCATGTACAAGTATATTTCTCCCCATGTATTTCGGCCATCAAATTATCAAGACATAAACATGTAATTAGGGCAAGGTAGGGCAGCCGCCCTATCTTGATATTTGGCGAAAATATTTGGATGCACATCTTTTTTTTGAACAATTTGAGTGGTTGCACATTAAAAACGGACTCCGTGTGAGAAAGTTATGCGTGTTTTACTGAACATGGCGCAAAATCAATTCTAAACCGAAACCAAGGACTGGATTTTGTCTAGTTGGAAAACAACTCTTTCTACTATTAAAAGAGCAAATTTGTGTTGATACATTGAATCTGAGTCCTTCAATATTTGGCCAACGGTCCAGATCGCTCCAATGTTTGACAACTCAATATAAATCCACTTTTGTCCGTTTTACCCTCCCACCAAATCACATAATACTGCTAATTCCATCGTACCGGTTCGTTTTATTTCAACAGACCTTTCTATTTCGGCGAGACACGAGGCCCGCTCGCCTCCCCGACGCAGCATAACTGCTAGCCAAGTCGCCGATGACAGCTGCTTGACCGGATCCTGACACGCATCCTTTCGATGGGCGCCGGTGGCGATGCACCTCGGAGTGATTCTTCCGCGCAAGGAAGAGTGCTACGCGAGCGTCTCTCGGTCGACTCCATCGTCCTGTAGGATGCAACCGTAAGCCGTCGCAGCACAGGGATCCGACGCAGGCAAGTCGGCTGAGGTCGCCGAGCGGACGCCGGCGACGTCGCGGGGAGCGGACGCCACTGAGCTCGTGGGGAGCAGGCGCCGACGACCTGGGAACCGAAAGGCGGCGGCGCGAGGCGCCGAGGACGGAGGTGGCCGAGGACCTCAGAACCGAGCGGCGCGCGACCTGGAAAGGGCGGCGTCGTCCAACTCGCCACCAGCAGGTCGCCGTCGGCCAGCTGCTCGCGAAATTGACGAAGTATCTTCCCCTCTTGCGCCGGCAGCCGTGCTCCACGACGATGTTCCCGTCACCAGGAGGCCGTCGTTAGCCGCGCTCCTCGGATCTTCCCCGCCGGCGGCCGCGCTCCACGGATCTTCCCCGCCGGCGGCCGCGCCCCACGTCTCCCCGGCCGCTTCCCCTGCGCCGGCGCTGCAAGAGCACGCGGCCGTCTCCGCCACGAACAGAGAAAGGCAGAAGAGAGCTCGTTAACCGCATGTTAATGGCATATTAACCACCTGTTAACGAATTGATAGTATGTCCACTCCTCGTGACCCTCATGTTCCTCACATCCTCCCCCGTGCTGTCGAGCAGTCGAGCACCAAAGGCCGATGGGTGACAGGGTGAGGCCGTGAGGGAGGAGGTCGGGGACTTGACCAGGTTCAGTCACGGTGTGTTTGAGCTATTTTGTTTCAAAGTAGACAGTTCATGTAGTGCTACTGGTTGAGGTCAAGGAGCGTTGTGCTAAGCTGCAAAATTCATCAGTATGTGTTTACAATTTTACATAACGACCAGGGAAACAAACTAGAGGTTAGAGATAATATCGTTGCTGATTCATTCTGGGCATTCTATTGTCCGTGATTTTTTCAGTGTGTTTCGTGGAAAACCTGGTCAGAATTAATATTAAAACGAACGAAACGAGTTTCTCTCCGGACTGAATCATTTTGTAGATCCGACTAGCATAACGGTTTTGTGTAACAAACTAATCGAGTGTTTTCTTTTATCTCCCATTGCAAAAACACACGGACATGTAAATTGTCCCTTTTAATTATGAAAACGTGCGTTGCACGTACATGCCAACTAGTACAGAAAAAGAAACGAAGCTTAGAATTCTTCTCTTGTCTCCCGATTTGCACTAGGTAAAGAAAAGCAGCCCCGCACGCTAGAAACAGCATGCATGTCCGCACGCTAGAAACACGACAGTGTAGGCAGAGCGAACTATGCGCACGCAATAAGCGCTAAATAGGACTGAGAGTTTGTGGGCTATGGGCCTATTGGCCTGCGAGTTTCTAGACAGCTCGTGCTATCTGGTGGTAGATCTAGCCCAAGGCTTATAAAACGCAGGTTGAGAAAGTGTCGGTCTAAAAAATTATTCCGGAAACACTAGGTTAAAAAAATGGTTCTAAATCGTCCCAAAATTCATACATTTTTATAAATACTCGCTCCATTTCAAAATATAAGACTTTTATTTATAAACTACACTCCGTTTCTTATTCGTACGTATCTAGACGTATTTTAGTGTGTTGATTCGCTGTCATCAAAACCACACTTAAATCAAAGTTTTCCGAGCAATGGTTTATTTATAAACCAATTTCAACCCATATTTAGTACTCCCTCCGTTCGGAAATAGATGTCTTAGCTATCTCAAAATTTGGATGTATGTCCACATTAAAACATGTCTAGATACATCCAAATGTTAAGATATCTAAGACATCTATTTCTGAACGGAGGGAGTACATATTAAAGTGATCAAACATTTTATAATTCGAAATGAAGGAAGCAGTTTTTAGCATATCTACTTTTTAGGTTTATTAGATGCCATGATTACGCGTTTGTGGACACTAGCTGAGTGGTGCCGTTGTATTGGACATATGTAGCCACTGACATATTAATCTATATATCAGTCAGTTCAAAGCTCCTCCTCCTCTCGAGGCTAGACTATGCTTACACGTCGGATCGCAACAACAATTTTATTCAATAGTGGATTGGCCGAGTCTTAAAATTAAAATCTCTTAGATCTGATACCATTAAGTTTCATGCACTAACCACTATAGACACACAAAAAAACCGTCATGACATATGCCGATGCAACACCGAATGTTTTTTGATGGATTTGCTTATTCATATTTTTAAAGTTTAGAAACAACTATGTTCGGTTTATTTTAAAAAAAACCCTAACATTTACTCGCTTGCAAATAAGAAAGTATAAAAAATTAGATGATAAAAACTTCTCGGAAAATAGGATGTTACAAGCGCGCGTTAACTCAGGAGTACCCGTCTCCGCCTTTTGGGAATACACATACTTCACTACTAGAAACAGGACCTTTGGTCCAGAGTCGTTTTTGGCTCTAGTCTCGGATGGCTTTTGAACCCGGACTAGAGGGGGGACTAGTCCCGGTTCAACGACAACGAGGCCGTGCAGCAGTTGTCCCGGGTCGTAGGGAACCTCTAGTCCCGGTTCGTAATACGAACCGGGACGAAAGGTCCGTGGCAGGGCAGCCGTAGAGGGGGGCCCGCGCGAGCACCTTTCGTCCCGGCTCGTATCACGAGCCGGAACGAGTGATGGACTTCTCGTCCCGGTTCGTTGCACGAACCGGGACGAAGTATAAACCTGTATGTCTCTCGCGCGCCGACGAGCTTTGGAAGTTGATCAAGCCGCCGCCGTTTGCAATTGATGGTCCTTGGAAGATGATCAGCCCGGCGCGAATTTAATCCATGGCGCCGCCGCCCGCCGGCCTCCCTCTCTGCCCTATATAAAGCAACACTAATCCGGGGCCTTAAGCACACAAGCTCTCTCTAATCCCCTAAAAAACTCTCTCTCGATCCCTCTCTTCTATTCCAATGGAGCCACTCGCGCGCGTACCTCCGTCTCGGTTGTACTACTTCATCAAGGAGGATATGAACTTCAAGGTATGGGTCACCCTCCGTGCATCACGCGTGGAGAGGTGGATCCGCGACGTGAAGAAGTTCTTTCTCGACGCCGCACCGATCAAGTGCGTTGGACTCGACTGCGAGTTCACCGACCGTCTCCCGGGTCGACAGAGGGATCTTCCACCCGAGAAAAAGCAGCGCGCCGCCGTCCTTCAACTCTCGGTGGCGTCCGAGACTCTTGTCTTCCAGATCTGAAAGGCTGATCGGGTGCCACAGCTCCTCGTGGATTTCTTAGGCGACAAGACCATCAACTTCTACGGCGTGGCTATCCACAATGACTTGCGGATGCTGCGCTACTACGGAATTGCTATTCCGTCCGCGGTCGACCTCCAGAGGGATAGCCAGAACCCAACCGGCAATCCTACTCTGAGTCTCTATGCTCTCTCCAATGCTATCATTGGGACAAAACTTGAGAAGAAGAAGAAGAAGAACAAGAAGGACAAGAAGAAGGGCAAGGACGACGACGACGACTTAGAAGACCTCCGAATTTCCGGATGGGGCAACGTTCCATTGAGCTACGATCAAGTCTTGTATGCCGCTTTGGACGCTCGCCTCGGCTTCGAGATTGCACGGAAGTGGGATAGTCTACGTGGCTGTAATACCTAGGGATGAAAACGGAGCGGATACGGACGGAACTGGGTGGTGCCACATTTGTTTTCATATTTTTTTTGCGGAAGCAGAAACGGATACAGAAACCCCGGAAACAAATACAGAAACAAATATTGTCGGAAACAGATATAGACCGAATACGGTGCGGACACGGAACAGAAAGCAGATGTTTGCCGGAACCAAGCGACCCCTTGAATAATGCAGGCAAACTCAAGCAAACCAACAAATTTATCAATTTAATAAGATGAAATAAATTAAAATATAATATAGCGTTTCTAAGTTAGCAACTTTGGCACAAAAAAAACTACTATCGTACCTAAACCTAGTACAACACTGAAATGCCGAACCGGGAATGCCTTGAGAGGGAGATAATATGCAAGTACGTAGGGCCTAAACAAGGTCACTTCATATATTTTACTTTTTTTGTTCAGATCTTTGGTTCTGCCTCGGTGTTCTCACTAAAATTGTTTTTTGAACGTTAGCAGCTCACTAAAATTGTTAGGCCTGCTGCATTCAGATAGCACCACTTTGCAAAAAACGGAAAGTTCCGTATTGCCGGAAACAGAATTTCCGTTTCCGTGGTCGTTCCGCCGGAATACGCTGTTCCGTTTCCGTTTCCGTTTCCGCATAAAAGTTTCCGTTTCCGTTTTCGTTTTGCAAAATTCCGTTTCCACTTCCGTATTTTCGTTCCGTTTCCGTTTTTCCACGGAAAAGTCGAAAAGTTTCCGCTCCGTTTTCATCCCTAGTAATACCAATGGTGATCGTCTTAATGTCGTTGATGAGTAGACTAGCTATATAGTGATGTGTGTGCTCCCGTTGTGTGTTCTCATGTAAATTTCGGTCAATTCGGTCCATTCGGTTACCTAAAAATTAATGACCGAAATATTTGGATCCCTATCATTTTTCTGTTCGATTTATACATATTATTTGTCGAATTTCGCTTTACGGATTTAAAGATATGAATTTATCCATATTAAATTGAAAATGGCAATAATAATGTAAAATTCATTTTTTTGTTATTTGTTAACAATTATTATTACTTAATCATTAATATTTATGCAAAAGATGATATGGACACAATATTTAGATTCCTATCATTTTTCTGATCGATTTATACATATTATTTGTCGAATTTTGATTTACGGATTTAAAGATATGAATTTATACATATTATTTGTCGAATTTCATAAGGGACCTCTAGTCCCGGTTCGTAATATGGACCGGAACTAGAGGGGTCTGGCCCGGCAGGACCACGTGCGAGACCAACGTATGAAAGACCCAGACAACCTGCATCCAATGAAGACGGATAAAGGACGTCTAAGTCCTGCTAGCTACGCTCTTAACAAAGAAGAGAAGGAGATATTTTTCGAAGTCCTGAGCAGTATGAAGGTCCCGTCTGGCTTCTCGTCGAATATAAAGGGAATAATAAATATGGCAGCGAAAAAGTTCCAGAACCTAAAGTCTCATGACTGCCACGTGCTTATGACTCAATTGCTTCCGGTTGCATTGCGGGAGCTTCTACCGGAAAATGTTCGACTACCCATTGTTCAGTTATGTGTGTTCCTCAATGCAATTTCGTAGAAGGTAATCGATCCAGCCATTCTAGGAAGGCTACAGATGGATGTGGTTCAATGTCTCGTTAGTTTTGAGTTGGTGTTCCCACCATCCTTCTTCAATATTATGACACATCTCCTATTACACCTGGTCGACGAGATTACCATTCTAGGCCCGAAGGAAGCATCTCCAAAGGCTATGGAACAGAGGAGGTCATTGAGTTTTGTGTTGACTTTATTCCTGGCATTAAGCCGACTGGTCTTCCTGAATCGCGACATGAGGGAGACTGAGTGGAAAAGGCACTCTAGGAAGGAAATCAACAATATGTAGGGACGGACATTCTTTCACACAGGCACACAACACAGTTCTACATAATTCTAGTTTGGTGGCTCCGTATATCCAGAAACACAAGAATATTGTACGCTCCAGTAACCCGGGGATGGATGACTCCTTGATTACAAAGGAACACATGGAGAATTTTGGCGGTTGGTTGCAAACACATTTCAACAATGACAACACTGTCTCAGATGAGCTGTACTTGTTGCCTAGGGGATCATTTTCGACTATTTGGACTATCCAAGGGTACGAGATAAATGGGAATACATTTTACACGATCGCCCAAGATAAAAAGAGCACCAACCAAAACAGTGGTGTCCGCTTTGATGATTCAACAAACAACAACGGGCAAAAGGTCACATATTATGGTTACATAGAGCAGATATGGGAACTTGACTATGGACCTTCTTTTAAGGTCCCTTTATTATGGTGCAAATGGTTCAACCTGAAAGGCGGCAGGGTAAATGTAGACCCATTGTACGGAATGACTACAGTGGATCTCAAGAATCTTGCGTACGACACCGAACCATTCGTTCTAGCCAATGATGTGGCTCAGGTTTTCTATGTGAAGGACAAGTCTACCAAGCCGAAAAAAGGAAAGATAAGCAAGCGAATACATCAGCCGATGAGCCAAAGCGCCACATAGTTCTTTCAAGGAAAAGAAACATCGTGGGAGTGGAGGACAAGACAGACATGTCAGAAGATTACAATAAGTTTCATGAAATTCCGCCCTTCAAAGTGAACGCTGACCCAAGCCTCAAGTTAAATGAAGAACCTTGTCCATGGTTACGGCGCAATCAGAAGAAAGGGACACACACGAAGAAAAAGTGAAGACTAGATAGGGATGTTGTTGGTGATGTGTAATAATGTATTAAACTTTTATGTAACTGTGTTCTGAAAACTCAGAAGAGAACTTTAAACACTGATATTTGGTTCTAAAAATCCAACGGCTTACAAGCGCACGAAAAAAGTTGAAACAAAACACATGGTTTCCCCGTCATACAGCCCAACGGTGGCTCATGAGTGCCTGCATATCAAATGCACCGTTGGGCTGTATGACGGGAATCCGAATGTTTCGTATACCAAAATGAACTACAATGAGTAGACAGTGAGTGCCGAACATGTCCGGGAGGGGGGCTATATATAGGGTCATGTGTCTCACGAAGTGGTCGTGATGGTGCTGATCCAAGAGCTCACAAGCCCTCAAAAGAAACACACCCCTGATCCAACGTCTCACAAGCGCTTGAAAGAAACACACGATCCGTGTGCTTCTTTAGTCCCGGTTGGTAACACCAACCGGGACTAAAGGTGGGCTTTGCGGTCACGACACGTGTCCTCCCCCAGCGCTGCCCTGGGCACGTGTCCTCCCCCAGCGCTGCCCTGGAGGTCTTTATATATTGTCGCCGACGGGGTAAACCCTAATCCACCATTCCTAGCCACGAACGCATCGTCTCCACGAGATGGATCCGCCACGCCCGTCGCAGCGCCTTCTGGACGAGGTCGAGCGTGCTCGGCAGAGCGCGCTTGGGCACTACCGTGGGAGCCTATCCCGCCGTATGCCCACGAGCCCGGCGTGGAGAGGAATGCCCTGCTACCGGCCTCCTGCTCCGGTGCCGGAGGAGGTGCGGAGGACGTACGAGCGCGCGTGGTCCGACGTCCCTGACCCCGACAAGGATGCGTACGCCGCAGGGGTGGCGTGGGGATCCGCGGCCGTACCTCCACCAGTCGCCGCCGCCCCTCCCGACGAGGAGGATGACGACGACGGCGACTTCGACTGGAGCGACCATGGGGAAGAGCGCGGCGGGCCGCAGATGCAGGAGGCCCTTGAAGCCGCCTTCCGGTCCGTCCACGACGACCGTGTACAGCGAGCCAGAACTGCCTGCTAGCTCAAGGCGAAGGAGGCTTCCGAGCTGGATTGGGCGCTGAAAGACTCATCCTCCATGGATCTTGCCCTCCGCCGCAAACGTGCGCGCGAGAACCGGGCGGCCGCGAACGGGGCTGGTGAAAGTACACGGATGTCGCCTAGAGGGGGGTGAATAGGCGATTAAAATTCTTTTATGGTTTAGGCTTGAATAAATGCGGAATAAAACTAGCGTTTAATTTATCAAGCATGAAACCTAAACAAGCTAGGTTTACCTATGTGCACCAACAACTTATGCTAAACAAGATAAGCAAATATGTGATAGCAAGATATATTACTTCAAGCTCGAAGGCTATCACAAAGTAAATAGCATAAGTAAGAAGCTCGGGTATAGAAATACCGAGGCACTTGGAGACGATGATTTATCCCGAAGTTCACTTCCCAATGGAAGCTACGTCTCCGTTGGAGCGGTGCGGAGTCACAAAGTGATCTCCGAATAGCCGTCAAATGGCACACCGTAATCTCCTTCGTGCCTCTACCAATGTAGAGTGCCACGAGCCACTATGGGACACTTGAGGGTGGTCACCGAACCCGTACAAGGATGAGGCACACTCCACAACTTAATTGGAGGCTCTCACCGGAATCCCGCGGCTCCCAAATCCACAAGACCCACAAGGTTGGGGCACGACTCCACAACTTAATTGGAGGCTCCCAACTATCCCGCGAGCCACCAAAACTCCGAGATCAACAAGGACCGTCTAGGGCACTCCAAGTACCCAAGAGGACAAGCTCTAGGGCACCCCAAGTACCCAAGAGTAACAAGCTTCTCAACTTCGATTTCCACGTATCACCGTGGAGAACTCAAACCGATGCAACCGATGCAATGGGCAAGAACACAAGAAGTGCTCAAAATCCTTCACTCTCAAATCCCACCAAAGCAACTAATGCTATTGGGGGGAGAAGAGAGGAAGAACAAAGAGGAACACCAAATTCCCCCAAGATCTAGATCCAAAAGCTTCCCCTCACTTAGAGGAGAGATTGATTGGTGGAATGGTAGATCTAGATCTCCTCTCTCTTTTCCCACTAAATGGGGGCAAGAATCATGGAGGGATAGAGAGTTAGCAAAGCTCAAGAAGGTTAACAATGGTGGCAAATTTCGAGCTCAAGAGTTGGGGTCTCCTTGGGGAAGAAGACCCCTTAAGTAGGTAGGTGAGAAATCTGCCCGTTGGCCAGTTTTCGCGCAGGGTCGGAAGTTCCGGACATTCACCCGGAACTTCCGGATATGTGGGAAATCTGCCCGTTGGCCAGTTTTTGCGCAGGGTCGGAAGTTCCGAGACTAAGAGCGGAAGTTCCGCACCACCGGAACTTCCGAGCCAACTTCCGAACGAACTTCCGCTTATGAAATGAAAACACCCGAGAGCAAAAATACTAAGCGGAACTTGCATCGGAACTTCACCCAGAACTTCCGATACTCCGAACTGCCGGGAAAACGAGCGGAACTTCCGCACCATGAAAAACAGGAAAACCTGAAATGCAATAACTTTCTCGTTCGAACTCCAAAACAGGTGAATCCAATTCTGTTGGAAAGGTAGCGACAAGAGCTTTACTACAAATATTAAGGGTCACAAATATAGAGGGGATACCACACATGGGAAGGTGTGGACCCTATCTCGAAGGTGGACCGATAATATTTCCAACCTGAAAACGCAACAAGTTTTCCATACGAAATCCGTTTTCGGAGAACTTGGGCTTGTCATGAAGATCACAACAAGCACCAAAACCCAACAAGGAGAAAATCCAAATAAGAACCAAGAAAGATGACGAAGGCAAGTATGCAAAGGTTTGAGCTCTCTCCAACTGCTACGCTAAAGCTCAATCGAGAGCCCCTCTTGATAGTACGGTATCTATCCTATAACCCTATCATACCTTTGCCTTGCGCATACCACTTGAGCTAGATGACGTCGATCTTGATCTCTTCAAGTGGACCACCTTTCTTGATTGCGCTTCGCTTGGTGAAGACTCAAACATTGCTCCCCCATACTCCACTATGGGAGAGCCTCTCTTAGGCACATCTTCACATGAACATTATCTCTAAATGGGTGGCAAGCTTCAAGCCTAGGATTTCTTCGAGATGCTCCTCTTGAACTTGCGCTTCTCAACATTGATGACGATCACCACTTGACGTCATCGATCATGGGCCATATGAAATCTTCATTTGATGCAAGTCCATAGAAAGATACCTAACCACACATAGAAATGCTACACACATATCATGGGTTAGTTCACAAAGCTATATGGACAATTGCTTACCATACCAAGAGATACGTGATCCCACTTGGTACATCTTGTAGCTTTGTGTGTTGATCAATACTTGATCAAACTTGTATCTTTTCTAATCTTTTCAATAGATGATGTCTTGAAGATAACCATGAATGATCACATAATTCTTTTCTTCAAGACATACTTGCAATATGCTCAACTCGATGATCTTGATGCCAAATACTTCATTATATCAATATATTCATGGCATCAACCTTGAATCCAACATATGGAGTTCAAGCATGGTCTATGGACAAACACTACAAGTAAAACTCAATGCAACCATTAGTCCATAGGGATTGTCATTAATTACCAAAACCACACATGGGGGCGCCATGCCCTTTCAGCTGGCTCCTCCCACCGTTCCCTCTAATCTTACGGCCTCCGAGCCAGCAAGTCCGTTTATGTAGTAATGTAATTGTTAGTGATGTGTAATAATTTATCCTTTTATGTAACTGTGTGGGATGTTGTTAAGAATGTTTTTAAAATAAAGAGATGATTATTACAAATTCAAACAATATTAGTTAATGCATTTTTTAATTGAAAATGACAAAATGGTTAATAGTTTGAAAAGTTAGAATAATTATTTTAGAAAACAGAAAATGGTTTTGGATTAGTTATTCAAATTCAAACACTTTTCATGTGGAATTTTTTGTCAGATTCAAAAGTATGCACAAGTTATTCAAATTCATATTCAAACACTTTTCAAATTCACACTTTTGGGCATTTGCGCGCTAAAATTCAAAATTTGGGTTCTTTAACGCAAAAAACAGACCTCTAGTACCGGGTGGAGCTACCACCCGGGACTAGAGGTGCATTTGCGCGCGCTGGGGGTGGCATCTGCGAAAAGACCTCTGGTCCCGGCTGGTGGCTCCACCCGGTACTAGAGGGAGACCTCTAGTACCGGCTCGTGGATCCACCCGGGACAACAGGTCCCTGGGTATAAATACCCAGGCCTCCATCCCGGCCTGAGCCACGACCCGGGAGACCTCTGCATCGCGGCGAAGCCCTGGCCAGTTTTCCCCTCGCGCCGCCGCCGTCCTCCGCGCCCGCGCCGTCTCCTCTGCGCCGTCGCCTCCTCGATCCGCCGCCCGCGCCCGCCACCGTCGCCTCCTCCGCCGCCCGAGCCCGCCTTCCTCCGCACCGGCGCCGCCCTCCTCCGCTGCCGTCCCTCCGCCTCCGCCCGGCCGTCACGCCCGAGGCCCTCCTCCACGCCGCCTCGCCCTCCTCTCCTCCTCCACGGCCTCGACCGCCGGCCGCCGACCTCGCCCTAGCCTCCTCCGGCCAAAATCCCAAGGTGAGGATTAATTAGTGTTTTTTTAGGTAATTTTTTGTTGTGTAGTTTAGGTTTTTTTTTGTTTTTGTGTAGTTTAGGTAGATTTTTTGTGTTGTTTTTTTAGTATTAGAAATTTAGTGTTAGTAAATTTAGTGTTAGGAAATTTAGTGTTAGAAATTTTAGAAATTTAAATTTGCTAAGTGTAGATTTAAATTTGCTAAGTTTAAATTTGCTAAGTGTAGATTTAAATTTGCTAAGTGTAGATTTAAATTTGCTAAGTGTACATTTTGCTAAGTGTAGATTTAAATTTGCTAAGTGTAGATTTAAATTTGCTAAGTGTAAAATTTGCTAAGTGTAGATTTAAATTTGTTAAGTGCAAATTTAAATTTGCTAAGTGTAGATTTATATTTGCTAAGTGTAGATTTAATTTTGCTAAGTGTAATTTTAAATTTGTTAAGTGTAGATTTAAATTTGCTAAGTGTAAATTTTGCTAAGTGTAGATTTAATTTTGCTAAGTGTAATTTTTTTGTTTTATACCCCACTGTGTTTTTAGTTTATTGTTCTCGGCGACGATGTCTCTCTTGGACTAGAGGGGCGATGTCCGGGACTGGGCTCCGCCGGGCTGGCACTGGGAGGTGTTACCTTCCGGGCGTAGCTTAGTTAGGAATCCGGGTGACGCCGTCGACCCGGATCTTCTTTGGTGGCGGTCGAGTGGGCCACGCTCGGTGCAGAGGGAGCCGGCCCCCGAGGAGGTGGTACGTCGCCGTATCAGGGAGGAGGACGAGCATGTCCGTCGCTACATGTATTTGTTGGATACGCCAGCGGTGTCTGACAGTAGATGGTCGATTCTTCATAGGGTTCCTTATGACCCTGTGATGGTTCCTGTTCTTTGGATGCGCAGCGCCGGTACCAGAGCACCCCGCGGCTTAGGACCCGGTCGTAGTTAGTTTGAGAGGTTAATGCATGTGAGAGGAAGATGTATTATTGATATTATTCGTGATGTATTTAGGGTTAAATAAAAATGGACCCGAGCTATGTAACTGGATTAAATAAAGATGTGTGAGCGATACTTTTGCATATTTGTAAAGTTCACTACTTTGAATTATTCTGCTAATGCTAACATTGTTTTATCTTTCTTTTGTATTAGTTAAGCAATGGATGGAGATATTCCCTTCGTAAGCAGAGAAGGGGAAGAAGAGATCTTCTCCATTCTGCGGCAACCCACGGATGGAGCTGAAGGCGGTAGAGCAGAAGATGGCTCACAATTTTTTAACGAGTCCGGTCCGAGAATGGAGCCGGAAGGACCCCCGCCGTCTGGCGAGGTATATTAAGCCTATGTTGATCAGATGCAATAACTGATTTGTATATATATGTATTAACAAATGTTTCTTATTTTTAGACCTCCGCATCGACCCAATCTAGTAAACGAGGCCATGCCAAAGGGATGGCCGCAGATGCGCATCTCCCAATTGAGGTCATCTCTGCAGATGGCAAACCGTTGGAGCCCAAGGCGAACGCAGCTAAGTTTGTGCATCAATGCGGAGTTGTTGTTAGGGACAATGTTCTGATCAGCATTCAGGAATGGAATTAGCAAAAAAACTTAGAGGGAGCTAGTTATGTCAGCGACGGAATTAAAGATGTGCTTTGGGACAAGCTCAGAGCAAAGTTCACCCTACCGGTGTTGGATTGTCCCGAAAAGACAGAAGCCATGACGAAAAAAGTCAAGCATTTCACTCTAAAGAAGATGGCTGAACAATTCAATAATTACAAAAACAGATTATACCGTGATTGGGTCTCGAAAAATAAAATTTCACTGGAGCACTAGAGAGGCAACGGGCTCACTGGAAGGCGTTCCTGGAATACAAGGATTCAGAACTAGCCAAGCAAAGATCAAAAAAGAATAAGGAGAATGCAGGGAAAAAGAAATATCACCATAAGTTGGGGGGAGGTGGCTACGTAAGTGCCGAGCCTAAGTGGGATCTGATTGAGGCCGCTATGCGCGGAAAAGGGATCACTCCAGTTACAGATAACTGGCCCCATAGGGTCAGAAATTGGATGCTTGCTCATGTGGCGGAGTATGACGCATCAGGTGATCTAATAGTTGATGAAACGAAAGAAACTCCTATACCCCGGAAAGCAATTCTTGATGCAATCGCCGATGCTCGAGAGGGAAGGTTTATTCCCGACAGAGAGAACGACGAGCTGACAAAGGGCCTCGGTAATAAATAAAAAGGAGGACGAACACGAGGCAAGGGAGCTTCTGTGACGTGGAATGAAGGGTTTCCCGAGGACCGTGAATCTTATAGAACCGAGCAAGAGCAAGGAAGAGGAAGGAGCTGGAGGATTCAGACCGGTTGAGCAAAGTAGAAAGTTTCATTAGCCAACAACAGAAGGAAATAGAACAATTGCGCGAGCAAGCTTGTCAAGGGGCAACTCATCAGCTGCAGCAAGATAGTCAAGCAGGTGGTCCATCTCAACGGAAAAGCAGCGTGGCTTCCCGGCGGTCGGTGCTGATGAGGCATCGAAGCAAACCTACCCCGTGGATTTTATCACTGAGAAGACAAGTTGTGAGCTACATGACGCACTGAGAAACTTAACCGTGAAGGCGGCGGACGGCTATGCTTTAACTTGTGAATCTACAGCACTGTATCGTGGCAATGAGATTCCAGATGGCTATGCTCGTGTCGGCGTGGATCAAGTTGAACCCGCATTTCAATCACTCGAGCTTTACATCCCTGGAGATGATGATGAGAGGACACTGGGAGATTGCCAGGGTAGACTCATTCTATGGCCCAAGAAATACATCGTGTTTCCAGGCTGGACGCCAAGGCCACCATCGCCTCCTCCGAGTCGAGATGATGGCAGTGACGACCACCACAACACGAGTCCATCTCGATCTCCGTCGCCGCCTCAGTCGACTCCTCAGCCGTCTCCGCCGCCTCAGCCGTCTCCGCCGCCTCAGCCGACTCCTCAGCCGTCTCCGCCTCCTTAGCCGATCCTCAGCCGTCTCCGCCGCCTCCGCCCACTAAGGCTAAGACCGCCGTTCCGTCGATAAGTTTCCCGATCCAAACCCCAATAGGAGCCCCTCCCAAAAGTACCGAAGGTTCCTCCCCCGAGACCAAGACAGATGGCGGAACTAAAGGCGAAAAGACAGCCCGCGCCAAAGCAAGTATTTACGACAAGTAGTACCTCCAGCGGGAAAAGAAAAAGAGAGGTTGCCCAGCTCGGAGAGCAGTCAAAACAGTCCATCTCCCCGCTCTAGGTGGCCACTGATAAGGGCTCCGCACGTGACGGATTTAGCTTACCGCGCGGAATTTGCTGCAGAACTTGGTATCTCACTTTCTCAACTGGAAGCAGAAGAGCTCCCCCCCCCCCCCCCCCCCCTTATACCACCTGATAAATGGACCTAGGAATACGGGAAGTCTCTAGTGCCACCTGATCAGATCGAGAATCTACCAACACAAATGCTAAGACTGCATAACTGGTACATGAAAGTCACGAAGCTAGATCGAAAAGTGCTCCTTGTGCAAGTTACAGAGGAACATTTCAAAGGTAAAGATGAGATAACTATTTATCTTGAAGAACTCTATCAGTTATACCAGCTTGACGCCCTCGACTTGAGTATCGTCAGTATCTATTGTCTGTAAGTAATTCAATTCCTTTATTTTCTAAAATAAAGTCTATAGCTCAGCTCGGTCATTTCCTGTTCTAATTATGCTCACTACGCTATTACGCAGAATGAAGAGTGACGAATGTGACAGAAAAAAATCTATGAGATTGGGTTCATTGACCCAACCCGAGTTAATGAAAATCTGCTACGGAACTACCACAAGGAAACGGTGGCCAACTTGTTTAGGTTCATAAAGAGGCAAGATTATAAAAGGAAGATATTGTTTCCTTACAACTTCAGGTAAGAGTGTAACTGTCTTGTACACATTAGTTTTTGCTTACTCGATGTTAAGTGTAACTGATTTGTTACTGACATATATAAACGTGCGCAGCGACCATTACATTCTGCTAATCATTGAAGTTGATGATGCAAAAGTTGAAATCTTCGACTCATTGGCGTGGCCCCAAGAGAAGTACCAACATATTAAAGATGTGCTCCAAGGGTATTTTCAATCATCATCGTACTATATCGGTCTCTTTTGTTCAATTCCTGAGATATCAAGTAACTAATTAATAACTCATTTATTCATTTGTTTGCCGGGCAGGATTTGGAAAGATTTCATAAAGATGATATCTGGTGATTTTAAAGAGGAGCTTAGTTTTGTTAATGCCAAGGTAAGTATGAGCTAGGTTCGCGCATCTCTTTAATTCAAATTTCAATACCATCATACCATGCTTGATTATTATTTGATTGAAATCTATTCTCGTAAAGTACTGTGAAAGGCAGCCACTTGGGACCAATTTGTGTGGATACTACGTCTGCGAGTGGATTCGTCGGGAGGTCTCTGAGCGGAACCCATCGACATTTATAGAAGTAAGTGAACAAATATATTCACAGTTTTATTTTATTACCATCAATTGTGTTGAGTGTCATTCATAATTTCTGTTATGATGATTGATATTCATATTGATCTCCTTCTTTTATAGATGGATAGAATGCGGAGGGACCTGCAACCAAAGGACTGCTTTCGACCAATTCAAGAGGAAATTGCGGGATTTTTGATGAACTATGTCATAAACCCAAAGGGAAAATACAATGCCACTGATCAATAGACGGGCTCTAGTCCAGCGATGATCATGTAATCGAATAGACGACGGGCTCTAGTCCCTGTTTTATATGATCTCTATGTAATTAATCGAATAGACGGGCTCTAGTCCCGGTTGTGATCTCCATGTAATCTCTATGTAATTAACCGAATAGACGGGCGCTATTCCCGGTTGTGATCTCCATGTAATCTCTATGTAATTAACTGAATAGACGGGCTCTAGTCCCGGTTGTGATCTCCATGTAATCTCTATGTAATTAACTGAATAGACGAGCTCTATTCCCGGTTGTGATCTCCATGTAATCAATTAAAAATGATCGAATTCTCATAAACCTTTCTTTTATGAATATTTTGATATGCTATATGTATTTTTCCTATTTATAATTAATTAACCATATATTCTGCAAGATTAATCATAATATTCAACAGGGAAACGAAAAAACCAGAAGCCGCCACGTGGGAGAATCCTCTAGTCCCTGGTTGTCTTACCAGCCGGGACTAGAGGTCCTCTGCCACGGGCGCTGCCCAGGCCCCGCGTGGAGCTCTCTAGTACCGGGTTGAGGAGGGGGGGCTCTAGTCCCGATTTGAGCGTCCCGGGTGGAACTCCGGTACCAGAGGCCCCTACCACCCGGGACCAAAGGTCCTGTTTCTACTAGTGCTTTCTTCAAAATTCTACACGCTTACTTTCCCAATTTCAGGAGTATAATATCTCACAAGTAAAGAACATGTATTTTGAAAGAGCAAAGCACGTGTAACAAACTTTTAACGACGAATCCATCTCTTGCCGTTGAGTCGTTGACTATCTGGTTAGGAAAGTCCGTTCACTTTGATGTACATTGAACTAGAGCTCGATTAAAAAGGAAAGTTGCCAAATAAACTAATATTTTGTTGTGCTTTCTACAAGTTTCACGGTTCAATCTTGGTTGGTCTACAGGTAGGTTGGAAACAAAATATCCAGAGAAAAGCAGCTGGCAGTCGGTACAATCCTGTACAATTTAGGATTTTCAACCGGACACAAGTTTGTGCATCACAAGTCCGACAAGCCTTCTGTGTAGTTGATCTACACCATGAAGAACGCTTGGTTTTCTTAATCAAATTAGAGGCCGTGCCTCTTTTGATGTAAGAAAGTAGCACACACACCATAGATATAGTAGAGAGAGATTGGATGGTCTGTTATACCGAGTACTCCCGCCTTACTCTCCAACTAAAATTTCCAATGCATCCCATTCTCTCGATAGATCTCATCATGCAAAGAACAGACATTGGCACTCAGATGTCCTCGTCAATCACCATCCTCTTCTTGTTCCACACTCTACTCGTCAGGTTAAATTAGGAATGAGATTGCCAAGCTTTACAATTTGGAGTGTGAACTTCGCTACATGGACTAGTTGGCTACATAAGTCAGATGTATGTTATATTTATGCATAGGGCTGGTACCTCTTGAATGTTTCACCGACTAATTGTCCGTTTGTTGTTAGTCATGCATGTGAGTTCTATACTTCATATTTATGATAGAGAATAAGCCACGAGTTTATTAGGAGTACCATATGGCCTAGTAGTGTCTTGTTCTACCAATGCAATGAATCAAAGTGTGTAGCAAAAGAGTTGAATTGGTCAGTCTTTGCTGACAAAATCAAGCTGTGCGTGTAGGCTGCACGCGCCCAGCTATTCCTCATTGCAACTCGCGGTCGAGGGGATGCAAGCGTACATACGTGTGATGTGATCCGTTCACCGCACCGACCGGATCTTAAAGGTGTTTTCTGCCTGGTTCATGGCGTTTGGAATCATGTTGCGCAACTTATTTGGTTGCCCACATTGAATGTCTTTTTCATGAGTTAGAAATCTTTCAGGAGGCAAGATACCGAAGCCCTCGTTTTGGTTGGAAGCGTTTCGAGTATTTTGGCTAGACCAATACAAATGTTACGTATTTGGTTCCCCACGATATGAGTGGTGTGCTAAAAAGTGGGCAGTTTAGAAATACAGCATAACTAACGGACACGGCGTTTTGGGTCATAGGACTAGATGCATCCATTATGTAAAGCATTTTAATTTTTTTGATAAAATATCAAAAAAATTCAAATAAATTTTTGGATGTACATCAGGACATTTTTTTTTGAAACAAGGCAAAAGATTTGCTTTTTATATTAATATAGAAGAAGCAAACATGATACGGCCGAAGCCAAAAGAAAAAAAGTCATACAAGTCAGGGCCTACTAAACAAGAGAAAAGTATCCCCGCGAAGATACAGATCATCCTACTCCATCTAGTCTCTCAGAAAGATAAATCGTCATTCTTTCAAAATGCGACTATGAGTCACGATCTGTGAGAAGGAAGCGGATCAGGCGGAGACGTCCATCGCCGTCGATGGCGAGAAATCGCTTTCCCCTGGGCCAGCAAGACCAATCAAATCTTCATCTGCTGCCATCATGGACGGCAAGTTCAGACTGAAGAGGGTTCTCAACCCGTTGATTGCCGAATCAGAAAATGGAGCCTTCTTTTATAATAGTACAAAGACTAGCTCTATTTTTACATCCTTGCGCCCGCACAAGGCGTTTGTGCGTGGCTGTCTGCTCTTTGCGGCAAATGTGTTTGTACCTGTCCTCCGTGCGCATGTCCACTCCGCCACATCGTGCATGTCTCACAGTTCACCGATCACACAATGCATGCTCGTTGAGAGGGAGCGATACATGTTTCTCACTCCTCAATCCTCATGCACACTACCGTATTGGTTGGAGCGAGCTACTGGCCACGAGCAGTAACGGACCGATGCATCGTACGTGCCGCGCGCGTGTACAGCTCACGCAGATTAGACCATCACTGGCAGTGGCGGATGTAGGATGAAATTGGTGGGGGTGCCAAGGTTATAAACTTCCCTATTTTACTTATCATTTAGCAGAATTTAGTTCAAATACTTGTAGCCATTAGTAAGAATTAGTCCAAATATTAGTACTAAATGAACTTTTGCAGATTTTTAGGGGGTGCCACTAGATACGCCCCTGATCACTGGTTTCTGGACAGGCAAACGAGGACCGCTTATATCCCGCCTGAAGGTCCGACCAATGGGCCGGCCCATTAACTCACGTTTCTCATTTAAATCACGTTTTTTTTTTCTGTTTTCCTTTTCTCTATTTCTTTTCGTTTATTTATCTATTTTCAAAAATCGTTCATATTTTCATAAGAGTTTCGGATTTGTAAAAATATACGGAATTTTAAGATGTGCAGATATGAAAAAAATTCGGGTTACTGTTGAAATTACAAAATTGTTCAAGTTTAAAATATGTAGAGATTTTGAAAACTGTTCAGTTTGGATTCAAAAAAAATAAATAAAAAATTATTCAAATCTAAACATTTTCAATTATGAACATTTTCAAATTTTAACATTTTTCAAAATCCTAAAAAGACAAAAAATGAATAATGAAAAAAAAAAGAACAAATAAAAGGAAAGAAAACCGAAAGGAAAATGAAAATTAGAAAAAGAAAACATAGAAGAAGAAAAAACAGAAAAAGGTGAAAATCCGTCCAATGTGTCAACCCATCAGAAGCTTTCTTCAGACGACGTGCTCGTTTCGCGTAGCCAACGGGCGATATATATGATTCCAAGGATCGCGCGATATGGGTTGTGGTTGTGCTGCTCCAGACGCGCTTTGGCGGGAGCGCCTATTTGGCGCCTTTAGCGGCAAATCAAGCTCCTTCCATGTAATTCACTAATCAATGAAGTCAGCCAATTTTACCATTAGGAAGAATTTGATTGAATCGTTGTTGTTTCGTTCGACTGTTTCTTCCATGTCGCTTTGTCTTGTTCATAGTCTTTTGTTCTGTTTGATTAATGTAATCTATTTGTTGCACTGATTTTTCCTTGAATTTACCATTAAACTAACATTGATTTTTAATTTGGCTATTATATTACATGGACAATCTTCCAGGACGAGGGAAAACATATTATTTATACATGCCGTACAAAAATAAATAGACGCTTCTCCCTGGTGAACACGCAAAGTGTGAAAATTTATTATACTAGTAGACGTGCACGTGCAACGTACGTTTTGGAAAAAATACTGAATTATCTGAATTATGTGTATTTCATCTCTTCACAACGTAGAGAGAATATATCCCTTAAAAGAAAAAACATACAAGAGAATATAGCACTGCAGTAAGTTAACAATTTTCACAGGACATTTATCATATACACCTTTACTTCTGTTATTTGATCAGATACAAGTATCTTTTGACTTTCAACCATATGCCTACGTGCCAGGCAAGTGACATTCATCTAGCGACATATATTTGTTAGATACTGAGCAAGCTTTAGATGCAGCCTAATTGGTTCTTCTGCAGCAAAAAAAAGCAGAGGACACGGCCATTCTCAGTGACATTGAGCAGGATACTGCTGATGACGGAGTCCTAGGGCCTGGAGCCCGAGATTCCAGTGGCGGAGGCGGTGGGCTTGAGCTCCACACTGCTTTTGGAACCATGGCGCGTATGCACACACACTGTTCTCCTTTCCTTGCTTCCCCACATGTTTTCCGAAACCGTAGAGGGAGGTCATGGAGCCGATGGTGGTTCCCTCACTCTCTCCACATCTGTCATGAAGACGTACAAGGACATGCAGAAATAAGATTATTCTCAGATTAGGGATGTATTGACCATCAACTTTGTTTTATGTACCCAACAAATTTGTGAAATGGAGAAGTATAAGCTTCAGCAGCAAGCTCAAACGGCCACATTAGCAAATCCATTATATTTATGAGGTTCTTAATAGAGATATAATATAACTTTAACTAACACACTTTAGCAACCACAACAAAGCCTAAAGGTACAGTGGCACAGTGCTAAAGCGATCAAAATAGCTGGGTTGTTCTTGGCCCATTTAAAATAAAGTTGCAGGTAAATAAAACCTTTCATAGGATTGCCGTTGAATTAAGCAAGCAACACATCAGTAGGATCAAGTTTCAGTTCCCTCCGTTCCAAACTTGAACTAAAACCACTCCGCTTATTTCGGAATTGAGGGAGTGGAAAAAATACAAAAGACAGAAAATGAGAAAAATGACAATCTAGGGACGAATTATATTTACCATCGGTAGATCCTTGTTTGTGGAAGTGCAGTCAATAAGGTTGGGGCGACCACCAACATCATAAATGGTTGGCCTTTCAAACCATGGAAATGTGAAGCGAGTCCCTTAGAGGATGCATGTAGTGTCGATTAGATGTAAACTTGTAGTCCCACTCACAATAAGCCCATCTTAAAAGTTTAAACCAGTCTTGATTCGACTGGGAAACAATAATTTAAGTCTGTGCAAGCTACAAATAAAGATAGTTCAGTTTTGAAATAAGCCTGTTACTATCATAGCTTGAGCTCCTTAAAATCCCATTAATCCCCAAGTTTAAAAAAGTCATTTCAGATAACTGCGAATTCCTGCTAACCTGAAATAAAAACAATATCCCAATAGCTTGAAAGTTGGGCAAAGGTAAAGGCTCACTTGAGTTTAATAATTGTGCATGGCCGAGTATGAATATGCTATATACAGCAAGAAGATCTTTCCTAAAAATTTGCGGATTCAAATGTATGATATTACTTACACTTCTTTTTGCAAATTCCTAAAAACTTGGGGGTTTTATAACCATCGAGTGTGTGGAAAATGGTGTGGCACTTCATAATGTTTATTACTCCGGTAGAAGCACACCGTATTTCAGTTATTTTTCAGTAAAGGGAGTAAACGATTGACAAGTCCCTTCTTGCTTACTTCTAGGTAAATCAATAATTTTAGTCGAGAATCTGTAAGAATTCTAAACCGAATACCTCTTTGGTAGTGTTTGACAGTACTATAAAAAAAGTCTGCATGGACATGACCGACTATACAATCTAAATAAATATGAAGAAATTAGTTGCCTTAATATAGAACGTTGCATCTACGGCTCGTTACTCGCACCTTTAAGATCAAGAATAATAGCTGGTGGTTTGCATATAATGTGTATGAAAAATGTATATACTACAAGAACCAATGAGGACAGGTAATACAGACAAGTTCTTGTGATACCAAGGCACAGGATTAAAAAAGTACCTGATAGAAACAATAAGCATACCTTGTCTTGATTAACTTTCCATCAGTAGGTGCCTGAAGATCTTCCGTCAGAGTATACACAGAATATCCAATTTATTGACTTAGTTATCTGATTCGTTGGCAGAGCATGACCATAATCCATACCACTATTGGTTGACGGAGCATACACATAATATCAAATTTATTGACCTAGCTATCTGCATTTGTTGACCTTTCCATGGACCTATGTGCGATTGGTGGGGAGAATTTCCATGCATAGCAGAGAAAACTGCAGCTGAAGCATCTCTACAAATCTGAAACGCCCCTGAAAGTACCAGAACATGCACCGTCATCTGAATTTAAACCTGCTCAGAACATAAAACATAATTCAAATTTACAAGTGTGTAGAGAACTGCAGCGAGCTATGCATGTGCGAGGACGCGATCAAGGGAGCGAGCACGATTAGGAGCAAACTTACGGGGAGGAAGCGACCGAGGCAGCCGGATCGTCACGTCCCGGACGGAGCTCCCGCCGGCCGCCACAGTCGTCGCGGAGGCGCCCGTCGGCACCCTCGGGTGGAGCGAGACAGTGAAGAGGCCATGGAGCCGACGATGTTCCACTCTCCGGCTCACCACGAGCTCGCACGATCTGCAAACGGTCATCGAGGAGGCACCCGAGAGAGAGGACGGCAGGGGCGAGGCTCAGGCTTGTGGCGTGGGGAGGCGGCGGCGCATGGATAGGAGGCGGCGGGTCAGGGCCTCAGCCCTCGGGGGATGCGGGGAATGACCTCGATGTAGATCCTGCGAGCGGTAGTTTTTTTTTCCTTCGGGTGCCAGGGAAATTTTCGTCCGCTCGACAATGGCCCGCCAACACTAATTGCTACGTGCACCCGAAATCAATTTAGTCCGTTAGATCTAGATAGTTGGGTAGATCTGATGGTAGAGCCTAGGCTGTGTTCACGACGCGGGGTGGTTGTAGCCTAACTCAGGTTCGCTTGTTTATTATTAGTGGAGATGTGTTGAATAATGTTTAGTGAGAATATTTATCCTATCTGAATGGTTTTGATGATACGGGAGTTTATTAGTTCAACAAAAAACGGATAAAAATCCGGCATGAAAATGAAGCATAGACGACTCTATAGGTGAGCGCACACACGTGAAAATTCTATTTCTTTCGTGGCGAACGATTTTTATTGTGGCTCTTATATATAACTTGAACAATTTTATACAGAGATGGAAAACATTTTATGTATATACGTCGAAATATAGATGACCCCCGTGAGTGCGCAAATACCGTTTAAAGGGCAAAGCATGCATGATCAACTTTCGACGACGACTCAACTCTTTTCATTGACTATCTAGTCAGCAAGTACCATTTACTTTCGTGTACATTCATTGGAAGTCACGAAAACACACAAAATATAAACTTGATATTTGTTGTGTTTTCAGTAAGTTCCAATGTTCAATCTTTTGCTAGTTTACAAGTAGGCGAGAAACTAAATATTTCAGGGAAGAAATCAGATACTCAACCCACGCAAGTAGATTTGGGCCTTCCAACCGGATACAAGGTTGTGCATCACAAGTCCTAAGTATCTTGTATGTCGCTGATAGCAATGCAGAACACTTGGTTTTCTTAATCAAATCGGAGGGCGTGTCTTTTGATCTAAGAAAGTTGCACACGCACGATATACATAGTAGACAGAGCTTGGAAGGTCAGTTCTAGCCAATACCATCACCTCACTCGCCAACTAATATTTCCAATGCTTCCCATTCTCAACATCTCATCATGCACATAACTGACAGTGCCACTCATACGTCCTCCTTAATCACCATTCTCCCCATTCCAAGAATAAAGGAGCAAGATTGCCAAGCGTTACAATTGCAAGTGTGAATTTACTCTATGGAATACTTGGCTACGTATAGGCCAAATGTACATTATATTTATGCATAGAGCAGGTATCTCTTGAGTTTCACCTATCAATAGCCCGGTTGTCAGTCATGTGACTTCTAGACTTCATTTTTATGATAGAGAATTGATCCCGAGTTTATTAGAAGTACCATATGACCTACCTATCTTGTTCCATAGATTCAATGAATCAAAGGATAGCAAAATAGTTCAATCGGTGTGCGCAACTGCAACTAGCTTCAATGCCTCGCGTAGCTATTTGTCCGGCTTGAAAGCAGCATGAGTTTTTTATATAAAAATCCCCCAATTTTCATAGGAACTAAATTGACATTGTATAACACCAGAACGCACCATTTCCACCATAGTATCAATCCCAAATTAGACATAACATGAAAGTGATTGCATCTTATAAGCCAAAGCAGAGCAAAACACACACCTCACCGGTAAGAAAAGTGTTCGCTTAAAACGTCAAGCATGCATCAGCTAAAGGGGTTGACTATCTAGTCCTGGCACTGGCACGCCCGTTCAAACCAGAGATTTGTGGTTAAAAGGAGAATCCTGAATGATCAGGTCAAATCTTTTTCAGAAAGTGGCAGTCAGGCTCAAGGAGCTCCTCCGGCCAACACCTAGCTTTGGTTGATTGGGCTCGTTGACCTTGCAGAGTTTCAGCACTACATTGCCATCGAGTAGTCAACGTCCTTTCTGTTGTTTTCTGCTAGTGTGGACAGTTTTGGTTTAGGAAATATCTTGCACGCGCTAGAGAGTTCAGAATCTTCAGATGAATGGTTCGCCACAAACGGGCGTCAAAGAAGAAGACTCAGTTTTGTCGACTTCGCCATGGCAGTTTCAGAGACGTAGGATACGTACCCAGCTGTACAAGGGTTGTTGCAAAATCTTAACTCAGAGAAGTGGTTTCTGAAAGTCTAAAGCAGCTGCATAATGTACCAGTCCAGCATAATTTTTCCTGTACTCTTCCTCATGTCATCTAGCTAATCCCTGTACAGTAGTGTTTCTTTACGGAAATACTCCCTCCGTCCCAAAATAAGTGTCTTAAGTTTGTACAAAAGTGGATGTATCTAGACATGTTTCATGTATAGATACATCCATTTTCGGGCAAACTTGAGACACTTATTTTTGGACGGAGGGACTAGTAGTAGACCCTTGAAATTGAGAGGGAGAAGACGGGTGCTGTCGCTGGGATTTCGCATGTAATCCAGAGCTAGGGAGAGAGACGTTCAGTTTCCTACGCGGAAGACGACACGCATCTTTGCGTTACTAAAACGCGTACAAAGTCTAAGGCCAACCAAGCTTTCTGCAGCAGTTGCGTCCTGCTCCGAACTAACACTGTCTGTTTGATGTTGTAAGGGAATGAAACATGGAGACAACACTATTTTTTAGATGAAACACAGCACACTACACCAATATAACTACAGAACTGAGTTTTTTTCGATGACAATCCTCGAAGCGGCGCGTCATGATGTCAAAAGTAGATACGGTGACACGATCGCCATGTTTTATACTCCCTCCGTTTCAATTTAATTAATTTGTTATCTACCAAATGTGGATGTATCTAGACATGTTACATGTATAGATACATCCACATGTGATGCATAGTAAGTCAATTAAATTGGAACGGAGGAAATAGTATGCAAGGTGTGTTGGCCTCCCCCGGGCCCGGTATCTAAACTCCAATTTACTGAAACTAAGACAACGAGAGCGAGCAAAATGTCACGCTCATGTCTCGTTGGTATTTCTCCCCGTGTCTGTCACACTTCTTCCCAGTTTTCGGCGCTGCGATCCGCAGTTTTGTCACACTTGTTCAGTTCAGAGCTCATACGGGCATACAAACTCGGAGCTGTTCTAGCTAGTGACGCATGATGGTCGCACTTGCAGATTCCACGGCAGCAAAAGGTGAGGCTTGGACGTGTCCTTGAGCTTCGGAAGGCGGGGAGGAAAGGAAAAAAATAGCGTGCTACAGAAAATATGCTATTAGCGTGCTATATCGCGCTATAACGCGGTATTAGCGAGACATTGTACACGACTTATTTAGCGAGAAAATTCTCAAAACGCTATAGCATGCTATTAGCGGCGCTATAGCGCGCTATTTTTTCAACATCGGTCTCTGTTCCTTAAGCTCAAGACCCCATGTTTCTCCAAAAACAAAAGGTGAGGGGCAACAAGTCCCGCCCATTCTGGGTTGTGCCTCTTCTGATCTAAAATAAGTAGCACGCCAGCGATAAAAATAGACGAGATAGCGCTTGAGTAATATTTGCTTCTGCAATTTTGCATGCATGATGTCTAAGTTTGAGTCTTTCACACTCTACATAAGATGCGGGTCTTATAGCATCTCCAGCGCTGTGCCCATTAGCGCTCCCTATTGAGCGCGCTAGCACGAAATCGCCCCCTAACGGCGTGGCCAGTAGTCCAAAATTTGCCGGCGCTTCAATACATCGAACAACAACCCCGGTTCACGCCCCATTTTTAGGGAGGCAAGCAGGCATGCCGGAAACCGCGTCAACGCGCGTCACGTCGGATCCTGACACGCGGGCCTGACGCGTCAGCGACTGAAGGACTCAGGCGTATTTATTGAGGTCGGTATTCCCGTTTTAATGACACAACGGCTCCCTAGGCGGGCGCAAACGACGCGACGCGTTGAGCGTAGCACTGGAAGCCCAGGCGGTGGCTCACACGCGTCATCTGCGTCAATGTGTGTGGCAGACGAGCCGGTGGCAGTGTTAATGCGATGCCAGACTCCTCCGCTCCCCGCCGGCTTTAAAACGGCGCCCAACGCACCTCTCCTCTCCACACAACACCTCACGTCTATAGTCCCACCAAACCCTAGCTAGCATGCATGTCAACCGCAAGCCGCAATCAGCGATGTCCGAAGAGGAGCTTGCCCCCGCCATCAATTGGCCGCGGACCGTCGTGCTCGACGCGAACGCGCTATGACCCCCGAGTGCCGCCACGACCATGAGGAGCAGTGCCGCCTCCTGAACGAGGAGCAACTTATGGGTGAGGCGCGGACGCGCCATGACCCCCGAGCGCCGCTACGACCATGAGGAGCAGTGCTGCCTCCTGAACGAGGAGCAACAGATGGGTGCGGCGTGGTGTCGCGAGATGCAGCGCGAGGAGTAGGAGTGGAACGCGGCCCAGCAGCAACGCCGCCTCCTGGACGAGGAGCGGCAGTTGGGCAAGAGGTGGCACCACAAGGTGCAGCGCGAGGAGGAGGCCTTCCCCGTGCTCCGCCCCGAGCAGGCCAGCTAGTCCCGAGCGCCACCTCCTACGGTCGTATACCCTCTGCTGTCGTATGGGTTTGCAGCCGGTACAACCAGCTCCTCCCGCATGGTGCCTCATTCGGCGCTGATGGAGGCGGCGCAGGACCACGCCCGTCACAACATACCGGTGCCAGACGACGTTGAGCTACCGGAGGGGTGGGTGCTGAACGTTGTCCATCTAGGCGCCGCACCGGCATGCCGTGATAGACGCTGTCGTGGGTTTGTCACGGCAGATGCCATCTCTGGATGACTTCGTAGGTGTGGGATTTAGCACGCGCGGCGATCATCGATGTGGGTTTGCACACGGGAGAGCGATTTATACAGCTTCAGGCCCCGGGAAACATCGTCCGGTCAAAGCCCTACATGCTGTTTGTGGCTAGATTTTATTCCGTATGCCGATGAGTGAGTCGCCAATGAGGCGGCTCTCTCTGTTTTGTTGTCTCTAGTCTATTGAGATCCCAGAGCTCAGGGTTCTAGGTCCTTGGAGTCCACCTTATAAAGGCGGTGGCTCGCAAGGTTAGAAGGAAACTTCTCTCCCAAGGCAAGTATGAGCCGGAGTCCTACTTGGAGACTAATCTTCGTGTATCCCAAGTTATATCTTCTCCGGTCTTCTAGATCCTTCCTCTTAATATGCCATGATCTTAGGTCGGCCCATATTTGTGTAAGCCCAATAGTGGTGCGACTATGAATGAGTCGCGCTTTGCTTGAATAAGTCGCGGGATAATTATTCCCCCGACATTAGCCCCCAAGCTTCCGGGTGATTCGTAGAATCAGGCGGAAGATTCTGTCTTGATGATAATCTTGCGGGCTTGCGTATGTAGTTCTTGCCGACTTGTCAATGTTGCACTTGGCGACTTGCTAATGTTGAGCTTGGCGACTCGCTGATGATGAGTCGCGAGCATAGCGGCTTATTGAGCCGCTGATGTAGAAGCGATGAACCGCTGACGTTTGTTGACATAGTATCGCAGGCCTTTGAATCCGGCGAAATCTTGCTGAAACTTCTGAGTTAATGTGGAGGCGGCGAAGCCTTTGGTGAAAACCACCTTATCGTGTTGGATGTAAGACTGAGCTGAAATCATAAGAATAATAACTTATGAGCGTCAAGATATATCAGCCAAACGTGTATAAGGTGCTGAGTCATAGACATCGAAGCAGAAAAGACCATAAGCATAAATAAGCTGGTCAATCATTAGAGTATTATAATTTGTCAAGTTATCATGACAAGCCATCTGAGCGCATGTTGAATCATGGCGGATCAAAGGTATATAGCCACAGCCTATATTTAAAGATTTTTCGAGTCGCTGATTCGACTCGCAAATGGATATATATATTCTCATGTGCTGCAAAAAATGAAATCTGCATATAAACATGGTATATCAATTTAGTAGAAACCACCAAATACCAATGGATGGGTGTGTAGCCCCCGAGGGCCGGGTTGCATGCTTGATCATGCTGCTCGGGACTCAAAAATATCTCTAGTTAGATAAAAATTTAATTGTCCTAGCCTCTAGGCATTAAGCAGGCATGATTTCATTATCCTGCTTGATGGCATATCGTTGCAATTTGATCCTGCAACAGATTGACAAATATTGTTGATGCAAGATAATAATGATATCTGGAGTAGGGCAAACCCGCGTAAAAACTCCAAATTGTTAAATATTCTTTGAGCCGCTTGGAAAAAGATAATCCCTATCAAAACTCTAGATATAAATTAAGGAATTGTCCTTAAAAATTCCACTTGATGTGGTTGAAGATAAATAAATAATGGTGGCTTCAACAGCCGATATCAGGAGATGATCATCCCAATCATTAAAAATCTGGTCGTGTCAATTCAAACTCATATGGCTGAATTATAGGTTCCTGTTAAATCAAAAGACAAAGCCCCCGAGGAAGCAATGATAATAACTTGATGATAATATGTTACCCTTGGCGACCGGTAATAACTACGATAAAACGTTAGTACTCTGCATGATAGCAAATTATATTTTGCATGATAGCAGATGGTTGCATGATAGCAAATGGTATTTTGCATGGTAGCATATGGTACGACTCAGTATTTCCCAGGTCTAATGTGTGTTCAGGGTCGAGAACGGCCATGATAGGCAATCAAACTCGATTGACGCCACATGCGGGTACTTTAGCCCTTCTGGATTATCTCTATTACCATTAAGTAGGTCCTCGCGCGGCTCAGTATTTCCTAGGAAAATGTGTGTTCAGGGTCGAGAACGGCCATGATAGGCATTCAGACTCGATTGACGCCACACCCCAGTACTTTGGCCGCATAGTGCAAAGATACTTCTGACTTAAGGCGAGTATAACCAGGATAATTTGCCACAAAGAGCGATTCCATGAGAATAAGCCGAGCTTATAAAGCTACAAAGCCCTCATGAAACCCAGAGATTAGTGAAATAAAGGCTCAGCGACTCAAATTGAGGCGAAATGACAAACCCCCGGTACCGGTGGTGCCCGCTTTATTTCATAATCCTGATGTGCGACCGCGCGTAGGTGGCAGTCGACTTTTGATATAATCGGCTGTAATAGCCGTGACGAGATCTAATTAGTTTTGATGATAATCAGCTCTAATTAGCTGTAAATGTGATACCACGGGTCACTGATTTGACCCAAGGATTAATACAACGAGTCACCTGTTTAACTCAAATATCGATAAGATGGTGATTTGTTAGTGACTCATAAACTGATGTAATGATGAGCTGTATGCGACTCATAAAATGATATGAAAGTAAATCACTAGGCGACTCATAAAATGATATAATGGTAAATCATTAAATAATATAATGAGTGCTCAAATACCAACACTTGAACATGTAATAACGATATTGGTATATTAAGAATTCCGTTTGCGGATGTAAATAAAAACTGATTTGTCAATAAATCATGAAAGCTATAAAAAGAGCTCAACTTTGATAGATATTGTGGGCTATATGCATCTAGATTTTGATATATATATAACGTGAGCTATAAAGAACTCAAATCTAATAAATCCCATGCGGGTTGTAAGACTCTACATTAAGAGGTGGATGTATTTAAGCATTCAAAATTTCCTGAATTTAAAGTCTGCGGCATGATATATTTTGAATCGCAAGACACTGATAATAAGCCTGATAAATAAGATATGCAGCCCCCGAGATAAACTCGAAGGTGAAACTTAATCTTAACTGATAAAGTAAAAGGCTATAAAGTTTGAGCATGATAGCAACTTAGCTTGATTTATTCTCCTGGCGATGACGCGATATGATCCGTGAACTGGCTGCTGGATTGTTTTAATGCTTCCGATGCTTATGATGTGGAGTAAACCGAGGATCCTTCGACTGAAGCCGCGTTGAGTCGTACGCACGTCTGCATCCAGGTCTTTGAATTGGTTGAGTCGCGGTGCCGTACTGCGTGGCTAACGTCGAAGATAATGGTTTAAGTGGATAATGATGGCAGTGAAACCGGCTATCATATGGTGAGGTAGGAGTCGCTCGTGCTGATCTGTTGAGTCGCACATTGATAAATCGAGCTGATCATATTTTCCATACTTTGCTCCCAGTGCTGGTAATGGTTCTCTTTTCTCCACTTACGTTTCCTTCCTTTGGAACAGCTAGTACTTGATTTCTTGGAGGAATCCATAGCAGTAGCAAGCGAGCAACTCTATATTTATTTTCATGATTTCTTTCTTTCATCCCAGTGCTGGTCATCAAGGTAATATAATGTTGGGGCTACCCTTCACGTTGATGCCCAGCAACTTGAACTGTCTCACAAACGAGCTGAGTAGATGAGAATTTTTCCTTTCGTGACCTGTTTTGGCCAGGCTTGATAATGCTCGTATTTTCTCTGGACTTGATCTGTTTCGTGAGCCATCTCGGATTTCTTTTCTTTTCCTGCTGCTTCACGTGATAGCTAGCTGATGTTCTATTCAATTCAAACCTCTTTTCTTTTTATTGCTTGTCCTTTCTATTTGCACGTAACTGAGACGTATATGTGCTTCTTTCTTTTTGGAACTTGCTACAGCGTGTTGATTCTTCCAAATCCAATTAGGAGGCAAGTCGGAATTCTGACTCCTGTTAGGCTCCACGAGATGGCGGGCAGCTGCTGTGCAAGTCGCGGTTTTGATCACCAGAAGTTTTTTATGGAACACCTCTGTGAAAATCTTAACCCTGTTTATCCGATTAACCGCGCTCGAGCGTTGCGCTGAACTGGAAGTATTCCACGAGTTAAAAGTCATGGTGAGCTGAAAGTCGACCGCAGGCTTGAAGTCGCGAGAATCTGGAAGTTGTACACGGCTCGAAGTCATATGATGAGTCGCCGATGATGACGATTGCTAGTATCTTTGAGCTGATCGTACCTTCCCCAGTTTTTCTTTACTTTATTTTCCTGGTCTTTTGTGAGGCCTTGGCTCGCACGGAATTATTCCAACGTTTACGACAATGCTGCACATGGATTGATCCACGTGAATTCTAGTAGCCCTCGGTTTGCCCCTTTTTCTTTCTTCTTGGACTTCTACAAGCATCGAGTCCAGCTTTTTATTCCCTTTTATGAGTCGGACCTGACTGTTTCTCAAGCCTTCTTTTTCCTTCTCTTGATAGTCAAGCTAGCAACTCACGTACGTCTTTCAAAACTTTCCTTTTTTCTTGATTGCTTCCTCGATCCGAGCCATGCGGACCTTTTCTTTTCCAACTTTGCAATCGGATCGAGCCATATGCGTATTGCTGCAGGAATCCATCGGATTTTATCCGTGCCATGATTCTCGTCCGATCAATGAATCAGCTGACCGATTGATTTGCTGCGCGAGTCGACGTCGGACATCTTCAGATGATTTTGCGGACACGGTTTCTTGAATATTGTGAAAGGCAAAGTTGGTGTCGAGCCCTGGACGCTGATCCGTGATGGCGAGTTGCCGCCGTTTGTTGATGAAGATTGGACTCATCGAAACCTGAATCCATGCGCACGGAGGCCCCACGGTGGACGCCAACTGTCGTGGGTTTGTCACGGCAGATGCCATCTCTGGATGACTTCGTAGGTGTGGGATTTAGCACTCGCGGAGATCATCGATGTGGGTTTACACACGGAGAGCGATTTATACAGCTTCAGGCCCTGGGAAACATCGTCCGGTCAAAGCCCTACATGCTGTTTGTGACTAGATCTTATTCCGTATGCCGATGAGTGAGTCGCCAATGAGGCGGCTCTCTCTGTTTTGTTGTCTCTAGTCTATTGAGATCCCAGAGCTCAGGGTTCTAGGTTCTTGGAGTCCACCTTATAAAGGCGGTGGCTCGCAAGGTTACAAGGAAATTTCTCTCCCAAGGAAAGTATGAGCCGGAGTCCTACTTGGAGACTAATCTTCGTGTCCCCCCAAGTTATATCTTCTCCGGTCTTCTAGATCCTTCCTCTTAATACGCCATGATCTTGGGTCGGCCCATATTTGTGTAAGCCCAATAGTGGTGCGACTGTGAATGAGTCGCGTTTTGCTTGAATAAGTCGTGGGATAATTATTCCGCCGACAGACGCGGAGTACGAGGTGAGGCTGCTTCTTTCTCCCCGCCGACATGCGGTCGCCACCGAGAGAGTGGTTCGCATCGGACCACGAGCGGGCCCGCTCTAACCACGATGAGCTGCCCGACCTTCCCTTACTAGCGGCAGCGGCATTGGCACAGGAGGAGGGGCATAGGAACCTTCCCCACCACTGGCACCGGCACCGAAGAAGGGTGCACGAGATAGTGTCGATGACTAGCCCAGGCCGGAGTGGGAGGGAATGCAAGCCGCCATCGAGACATCCCTCCGCCGCCACTAGACCAATCCCCACCAAACTCGGCAACGGTGGCGACCCAGAGAAGTTCCTCAAGGTGTCGGAGCCGACGGTGGCGAAACCAGAAGCCTCAGCCGCCGCCGTCAATAGCACATTACACTTTCGGCGGTAGATCATTGAGGCATGCAAGTTTCTTGATGATGCCGCAACCGGGACATGCCTCTTGATCTCACCGTAGCTGCAAGCGCCGCTAGATCTAGGGTCTACTTTAAATTTCGTTTAAGTTTGTTAAATGTCGTTTGTCAAATTTCGTTTAGGTTTGATAAATGTCCTTCAGATTCAATGAAATATCGCATGTTCGTCCATATTTGAGATTAAAAAGATTTTTGAAAAAAAAACCTATTAGGAGCCGTCGGTGGGGCGAGGCGCTCCCAATAGCATGTGTCTGGCACACTTGCCGGACGCTCTATTGGGCGCGCTGGTGGATCTGTACCTCTCATAATCCCATATTCAGGTGCGTTGTCCATCTGCATGTATTGAAGACTTCACTTCTTATTTGCTCAAGCAACATGGAGTACATGATGTCTAAGTTTAAGTCTTGCACAACCTGCAAAATACGCGGGTCTTAGAGCATCTGCACCGGCACCCCTAAATTTGTCCGGCATACACCCCTGAATGTGCCGAGAGCTTGATGGTCCTCATGAAGCCTGGCTACTCCTCTTCAATCTTGGTGGCCGATGCCACTAGAGCCTAGTTGAACCAATGGAATTCGTCATCGTGTGCGTCATCGCGTAGTGGCGACACGCCGAGACCACCTCCAGCGGCTCCTCCTTCACCTCCTTCTTTGGTAAGCGAAGGTAGAGGCGATCGCACCATGGGGAACGCAGCGCTTGGAAGTTGGTGACCACCTGGCCACATCGTGGCGCGCGGCAATCCTGTTGCACGTCACGGAGGATGACGCCGCCTCCGCCTCCCTGACGTGCTGGTGAGTACCTCTCCTCCTTCATGTGGCCGACACGCCACACCGGTAGCAACAACCGCAAGGGGATGTTGCTCGGCCGCAGCGCGCTAGCGCCGAAGCGTCTAGGTCTCCACGCGCCATCGTGCGCAGTGATGGCAAAACTCACACGTGAAGTGCTGGAGCCAACCAGACAAGTTATCACTTGGGAAGGCGGGTGTCCGGCGGGACGACAAGCCAAACCACTTAAACTCACGTCCCTTGATACGTCCATTTTGCATCACTATTTTATATCATAATTTACTACTATTCATTGATATATTTCACATTTAGATGATATACTTATGTTATTTTATCTTGTTTTGCATGTTTGATGATTATTGGAGAATTAACCGCCGGAGTCAGGATTCAGCTGGAAAAAGCATCGTCAAGACACCTTATTTCTGAAGATCAACAATTCACGGAAAATATACAGATGTTCCTATTTTGTCAGATGCCGGAGCCAGCCAAAAGGGGAGGCTGAGATGGGCCACGAGGGGCCCACACCACCCCACGGCGTGGGCCCCCCTTCTGCTGCGCCGGGGCATGGTGTGGCCACCCTGGCCCACCTCTGGTGCTCCCCCTTCGCGTACTTCATACCCCAGACACCCTAAGACGCGGGGAGTCATCGAGGAAATATTCCGCCGCCTCCACGAGGCGGAAACCACAGAGAGAGAAAAAGCTCTCCGGCAGGCAGAAATATGCCGGGGAAATTCCTTCCCGGAGGGGGGAAATCATCGCCATCGTCATCGTCATCACGCCGGACTTCATCGGGATCATCATCATCATCCTCATCTCCATCGCTGTCACCATCATCTCCACCGCCCCACTTCGTTTCGCTGCAACATCTAGGGTTATACTTTGTGTAGTTCATAGGGGAAACTTTCCCGGTGTTGATTACTACTTGCGGTTGATGCTATTAAGTTTTATCGGTGAATTGAAGTATATGTCCAGATTGTTATTCATCATTACATCACCTTTGATCATGATCCATATGATGTCTTGTGAGTAGTTCGTTTAGTTCTTGAGGACATGGGAGAAGTCATGCTGTTAGTAGTGGAACTATGTTGAGTAATATTTAATTGTTTGATATTTAAGTTGTGGTGTTATTCTTCTAGTGGTGTCGTGTGAACGTCGACTACATGACACTTCACCTTTATGGGCCTAGAGGAATGCATTGTGTATTTGGCTACTAATTGTGGGGTTGTCAGAGTGACAGAAACCTAAATTCCCGTTAGTAAACCGGTGCATGTGGGAGTGTAGGATCTCAGAGTTTAAGGCTGTGGTTAGATTTATCTTAATTACTTCCTTGTGACGCGGATGCTTGCAAGGGGTTTAATCACAAGTATGTATTAGTCCAAGTTAGGGCAGTGCATTATTATAAGTTCACCCACACAACACTTATCAAAACAATAAAGATTAATCAGCTGTAGGAAGCGAAAACACTTGACGAAATTCCCGTGTGTCCTCAAGAACATTTTGCCATCATAAGTAAACCAACCGGCTTATCCTTTGCTCTAAAAAGGATTGGGCCACTCGCGGCAATTATTATTACTGTCTTTTATTTACACGCATTTTATTTATCTGCAATATCAAAAACCCCTAAAAAACTTGTCTGCTAGTATTTACAGTGATTCCTTGTTCAAAACTACTTGTCAACACCTTCTGCTCCTCGTTGGGTTCGACACTCTTATTTATCGAAAGTACTACGATACACCCCCTATACTTGTGGGTCATCATCCCTGCTCTAGGGTAAGGTTGCGCCCGCTGCTTAACACACGGTGGAACTACCGGCCTTGAGATTGTTCGCCATTCTTTTCAAAAAATATTGTTCGCCATCGAGATGGACGACATATGTGCATTGCTGGCGACAGAAGGGATTGTGAGGAGAGATGGATGGCGGGCAAGAGGAATGGACACGGCGAGAGAAAGGAGGGAGGACCTCTTATATTGGCGGGGCATGGTGTGTCGAATTTAATGCACAACGCATGGGTAGGTGCAACACCGGTGCATTGGCTCGCGCCGGCGTTAACGTGACTCGTGTGTGGGAAGGCACAACACCGTTGTGTCCCTTCGCACTTCACTAGGGAACCGCCCGATAAAGTGGCCCCCATTACACGTGAGCCAAGCTTCTGCACGATGCCATTAATCACGGTTGACCGAGTGTGTGTGCCTATGAAGGGCCCACCTGCCGGAGGCGTTGTTCGAGCATTGTCTGGCACCCCAATCAGGCCTCGAAACTTGGATGGGGGACTTAGGCTGGGTGTGCCAGACATATTTTGGGTCAACATAGGACAGATGGAGGGGGGTTGCTGTTGGGGCCGTTTTTTTGTAAGGACCCCATTAAAACTTTATGGGTGTCGATGGATATGCTCTTAATCGGTAAATCGAAATGGATGCACTAAAAGCCCTTAAAATTGGCTCACTGGCCAACTGCCTTGGAAACGTGCAACATTCTAGCTCCGCAAATGTCCCATAAAACCGCCACAACTCATACCATCAGTTTATTTTTCATTTTTCTGCAGTGCTGCACCAACTATGTATCAATACATTCATTAATATTTTGACGAAAACTCTATTTAAACCAAAACTACACTTAACAAAACACTAAATTATCGTGCCAAAGCCTAAAAGGCATCTAAAAGACAAGTATATATGATTTCATATCACCCACAAGTATGCATTATTACCGGCATCTCCTTAATAGCACATCGATCCCTGGTTAGTATGCTCTTTTGAACTCTTACTAGAGGAACACTTTAATCTGCAAGAAATACTAGCATACCATAAGAACCTATGAGGAACCACCCCACAATTATGCATGGCAACATAAAAGGATTTCACGTGAAAATCCTTGGAAGATGATACAAGCTACACTAACTTATCACCCTCCTCACTCATCATGGTTCGACCTCTGATACGTTCATTTTGCATCACTATTTTGTACTATAATTTAGTCTTATTCATTGATATATTTTGTATTAAAAATGCAATTCTAATATTGTTTTTACCTTATTTTGCATGTTTTATAATTAAGAGGGAGAGAACACTGGAGTCCAGGAAACAGGAGAAAAAGCATGCGAAGAGACGTATAATAAGAGGGTGAGGTATATCTTACGCGGATACATTTGTTCAAAGTAATTTTTCGGAGACGAGGCTGATAAAGTACGGAGAATATTGCTTACAAAGCACCGAAAAAAGGTGATGTTTGAAATCATCATCAGAAAAGAATGTTGCTGTCAAATTGCAGATGAGTCAACAAAAGTAAAGTCGATGCCATAGATGCCACGAGGAACGACGAAACCAATGTTGATGATTAAGGTAAGCAGCACAAACATGCGCAGCTAGTTCGGAAAGTACTCAGCGACTACATTGAATGATCGGGCTTAGGCCAACAATCTTCACAATAGTTGGGCTGAATCACGTAGAAACCTTGATTTTCTTTCTCAAATGAGAGGATGTGCCTCTTTTGATGAAAGAAAGGAGCACACACTATATATATAGTAGAGAGAGTTTGGAAGGTCAGTTATACCGACTACTCCCGCCTCACTCGCCAACTAAAATTTCCGATGCATCTCAGTCTCATCTCACAATATGTCATCATGCACAGAACAGACGATGTCCTCGTTAATCACCATCCTCCTCTTGTTCCACACTCTACTCAGCAGGTTAAAGAATGAGATTGCCAAGCTTTACAATTTGGAGTGTTAATTTTGGTACATGGACTAGTTGGCTATCATGGGTCAGATGTATGTTATATTTATGCATAGAGTTGGTACCTATTGAATGTTTCACCGACCAATTGTCCGGTTGTTGTTAGTCATGTGAGTTCTAAACTTCATTTTTATAATAGAGAATTAAGCACCTACGACCTAGTACTATCTTGGTCCATAAGTAGATATATGCGAATCAATTAAAATGAAACGGAGGGAGTAGTTTATTAGAAGTACCTACGACCTAGTACTATCTTGGTCCACCAACGCAATGAATCAAAGGGTAGCAAAAGAGTTGAATTGGTCAGTCTTTGCCGTAAAATCAAGCTGTGTGTGTAGGCTGTTTTCGGTTTTCCTAATCAAATTGGTCAGTCATATGAGTGGAGCCTGCGAGTCGGCAGACCTAGCTAACCAACGCGCGTGGGCTTGCTAGTTCCGGCTGGGTCGAGCTACCGTCCACGAGCAGTAACGGTCGACGCATCATACCTACCGCGCGGGCATGCAGGTCACGCAGAGCGCAAACCCTATATATCGCCCGTTGCGAGCCGGAGTTACAACTCGCCTGCGTACGTCTTCTTAGCGGATTCGAACTTCGGACCTCCAACGTCGCGGACGGAAAGAACAGCCGCTGGGCTACGCCCGTGTTGATGTTAACTTTCCTTTTTTTATAATTTTATTGTTTCCTTTGCTCTGTTTTCTTCTTCTTTTTTCTTTTTCCTTTTTTTCTTTTATGTTTTTCTTTCTTTTATGTTTTCTGTTTTGTTCTTTGTTCTTTCCGTTTTATTATTTATTTAATTTTTCTTTTTCTTTATTTGAAAAATATTTGTTTTTCAAAATTTCAAAAATGGTTTTCTTTTCCTTTTCCTTTTTCTGTTTTCTGTTTTCTTTTTCCTTTCCGTTTTCTTTTTCTTTTTTTTTCATTTCCCGATTTGTTTTTATGTTTTCTTTTCTGTTTTATTTTTTGGTTTTTTTTCTATTTTTTGTTTCACTTTTTCCTTTTTCCTTTTTATGTTTTAATTTTCGCTTATTTTTGAAAATGGTTCATATTTTGGAAAATAATTATTTTAAAAAAATGGTTCTGATTTACGAAAATGGTTCTTTTTTGAAAATAGTTCCTTTTTGAAAATGGTTCCTTTTTGAAAGTGGTTTCGAACCGAAAAAATGGTTCCGAATGAAAAAAATGGTTCCGAACCAAAAAAATGGTTCTGATTTTTGAAAATGGTTCCGAATGAAAAAATTTGGTTCTGATTTTTAAAAATGGTTCCGATTTTTCGAAAATGGTTCCTTTTTGAAAATGGTGCCTTTTTGAAAATGGTTCCGAACCGAAAAAATGGTTCCGAATGAAAAATATGGTTCCGATTTTTTAAAAATGGTTCCTTTTTGAAAATGGTTCCGAAACGAAAAATGGTTCCGATTTTTGAAATGGTTCCGAATGAAAAAATGGTTACGATTTTTTAAAATGGTTCTTTTTTTTAAATGGTTCATGGTTTCTTTTTTGAAAATGGTTTTGATTTTCAAAATTGGTTCCGATTTTTAATATGTTCCTTTTTTGAAAATGGTTCTTTTTTAAAAATGGTTCTTTTTTTGAAAAAGATTTTGATTATTAAAAATGGTTCTGATTTTTAATGTGTTACTTTTTTTGAAAATGGTTCTTTTTTGAAAATGGTTCTTTTGTGAAAATGGTTCTTTTTTGAAAATGGTTCTTTTTGGAAAATGGTTTTGATTCTTAAAATTGGTTCCGATTTTTAATATGTTCCTTTTTGGAAAATGGTTCTTTTTTAAAAACGGTTCTTTTTTTGAAATAGTTTTGATTTTTAAAAACCATTCCAATTTTTAAAATTGTTCCTTTTTTAAATTGATTCTTTTTTTAAAGTGGTTCTAATTTTTGAAAAAATTTCCAATTTTGAAAATGGTTTCTTTTTCGAAAACTGTTTTGATTTTCAAAATTGGTTCCGATTTTTAATATGTTCCTTTTTTGAAAATGGTTCTTTTTTTTGAAAATGATTTTGATTTTTTTTAAATGGTTCTGATTTTTAAAAGTGTTCATTTTTTGAAAATGGTTCTTTTTTGGAAATGGTTCTTGAATGAAAATGGTTGTAATTTTTTAAAATGGTTCTTTTTGAAAAATGTTAATTTTCTAAAATGGTTTTGAATTTCAAAAACATTCAATTTTGAAGATGGTTAATTTTCAAAAACCTGAAACATTTTTGAAAATTATATATTTTGAAAAATCTAAACATTTTTTAAAATTGAACGTTATGTAAATTTTGTATAATTTTGAATGTAAACATTTTATATTGTCAAAATATAAAAAATAGAGGAAATGAAAAAGGGAAAACGTGCGAGCGAAATGCTACAATTACTATATGTGCGATTGCTTTATCACGTAGTGAATCTGGTCGTAGTGGTTAGGTGCGGAAGTTCGTACCTAGCAGGTGCGAGGTTCGAATCCTGTGTTGCAACATTATTTTTCGGCCATGCAATTCTAAATGGGATTTCTTTCTTAAATGGGCTTCTGTTGGGGAGGGTTCCTGCGGGCGAGTCCTATCTTTGCCTCGCAGAAGGCGATAGGTAGGGACCCCACGCAGAGCAGCGAGCATGCGCGCCTGGCCTAGTGGGCCGGCCCAGGTACATCTTTCCTTTGTTTCTCTGTGTTTTCCTTCTGTTAATTTTAAAAATGTAAAAACAAATTAGAAAACGTTTTGAAAAAGAACATTTTTCAATTCTGAAACATTTTTAAAATTTAAACATTTTTAAAATCTGAACGTTTATTAAATTTTATTTTCTTTTAAATCTGAATGTTTTTCAAATTTGAACCATTTTTAAAACTGAACGAATTTTAAATTTGAACAATTTGTCATCTCTGAACAAATTTTAAATCTGAAAAAATTTAAAATATGATTTTTTTTATTCTAAACATTTTAAAATTTGAAATTTTTCAAAATCATAAAAAAGAAAAAAAGAAAAGAATATAGAAAAAAGAATAAAAAAGAATGAAAAAGAAAACAAAAAAGAAACAAAGAAGAAGAAAACAGAAAAAAGAAAAATTCGCCAATGCGAGCCCGGCCCATCAGAAAATTCCTTCAGGTGGCATGCCACTTTCCCGCCGCTAACGGGCGATATAGGATTTGCCGGCGCTCTGGACGCGCGGAGCACCTAATCAATTCTCTTCCGCGTGTTTCATTCGTCAATGAGCTCAGCCCATTTTACAATTAAGAAGGAGTTGATTGAATCATTGTTTGTTTTCTTTCGACTATTTCTCATGACCACTTCCTTGTTGGTCTGTCTTGTTCGTAGTCTTATGTTCAGTTTCATTAATTTAATATATTCGTTGCACTGATTCTGCCTGGAATAGTTATAAAATTATTATTAGATAAATTTTCCCACTAAACTAACATATGATTTTTAATGTGGATATTTATATTACTTGAACAATCTTTCACAACGAGGGGAAAACAAATTATTAATACTAGAAACATACCCCCGCGTCGGGGAGGAAATCTCTTTATGAATTTTATTGTGTAAATAAAGGCATATATGACCCTTGAAATATGAAGTTGTTTATAAAAATATGGAAGATTCAGTCGATCACAAATTGTCGAAATGCTAAGTTTAATTTACGCGTTTTTTTGTATTTGATGATTAAAAATTGGTGAGATGCACAACTGGAATGATTAAAAGTAGATGACGTGGATATGTTGCGTGCAAGAAAATATTGCCTTTAATGGATGTTAGTGGGATGATATGGCCATTTGGTTGGATGAGAGAATGGATGATGGGAATAGCTTGCATGTTGAGATAGAAAACTAATTAATGCATGTTAGTGGGGTTTTGCTTTATAAGAGGTATAGATATGCGGAACACACAGAATAGACGCCCCTCCCCTGGTAAACGCACAGCGTAAAAAAAAATATTTATTGTGTTGTATAATTTTTAGTGAGAATATATATATTATCTGAATGGTTTTGATGATAAGGGATTTGATCGGTTGAATATAAAAGATAAAAACTGGCATGAACACGGAACATAGAAGACTCGCAAGGTGAATGCACACGATGACCCGTTTATTTTATAATGGTGACCGATTATTAATGTGGCTACTCTAAATAACTTTAAAAAATTATACTGAGAAGGCAAAACATTTTATTATATATGTCAAGAAAAATATATGGCCACCGGGAGTACGCAAATGCGCGAACAATTTATTATATCTTTATGAAGAACTAGCACAATGGCCCTCGCTAATGTGAGGGCATCATCTTTGTTGTGTCGTAAAAGTATTGCATGCAAGTACATCTTTAGCGTGTCGAATGTGTTGCACCATATATTTATGATACATTTATATATACACACCAAATTTATGCTAAAAAGTACATATACACGAGTGAGAAGTAACTTTGATTATGAACTAACGATTAGTATGTCATAATCTAACTGACATTTATTATAATTGACCATGACAAACATATGTCAATACACAAACTTAATCATTATCTCTAGCGAGATTATTTCCACATTATTTGGATATAAAAATATGTTATTATATCTCCAAATATAACTAATATCCATGAAATTTAATCATATTTATAACATTGTATAAATGTCATTACATTAAATAAAATCTACATGCTAGCTCATGATATGAATTTAATTCGGTAAATTCAAATAGCACCATGTGCAAACAACATTTGTAGTTACTTAGATGGTGTTTTTTAATTGGTAAAGTACTAATTCACCGAAAAATTAATGATTATAAATATGTGTTTTGTACATTGAGTATTTCATTTAACCAAATATTTTTTTATAACTATAGAATATCAATGTCTATAATCTTCTACCTGACCCATATAGAATAAAACATATCTTTTCCCAACACTTTCCGGTGTTGCACTCACATCTGAGAGAGCGTCATTTTAGTAGGAGTATACCCGAAAGGTGAGAAAACAATTTTCTAGTTGTATGGATATTTTTATTATGCATTTGATGTTTTATATTATGATTATGATGACTTACATGTTTGAAAAATACAATGAAATAGTGTGCATTGATTTAATTGACCTAATTTTTTTGAATTTGTTGTTTGTAACATTCACATGATGCTTGTGTATTTTTACCATATGTATAATGGTGCGATCTTAAAAATGCCACAAGGGATAACAACGGAGTTGGAGGTGAATGAAACCAAAAAAAGAGATTAGCCATCTGTTATCTAGTAAACGGTTTCTTAGTTATAAAGATAAGGTATTTTGCGAGAGCATCGTTTTTAATATATTTAAAGTGTATAAAAATAAGTTTATAGTTCTATGAGTATTTGGATTATGTGATCGGAAATGTATTAACTTTTGTAATCTAACATGTGACTATTATGGTGATCTATTTTTTATGTAAATACAATAACTTTTTTCGGGCCATTGGATTCTCACCAATGTTTTCGTTACTCGAATCGACATTCTAGCTCCGTCATCGTCGAAAAGGTGAAACTAAAAACAAGTAGAAAAAGATAAAAACTGCTCGAGAAAAGGAATGCTAGAAGCGAACCCTCCGCACGCCTCAACTCAGGAGCACCCTCTTCCGCCTTTTGCGAAGGTTCATACCTTCTTCCAATTGCTACTTAAGGTTTCTCAAAAGTAAATTTCTGTAAGTGTAGTGGCTTAATTCTTCTCAGTTTAAGGAGCATAATATCTCACATGTAAAGAACATGTTCGTTTAAAGGGCAAAGCATGCGTGATATCGATGAGCATTCGATAATAAATCAACTCTTTTCATTGACTATATTGTCAGGAAAAACAGTTCGCTTTCATGTACATTGAAGTAGAGTTTGATTAGTAGGAAACTTGCCAAATATCTTGGAGTTTGTTGTGTTTTGTGTAAGTTCCAATAATAATTATTTTTCTGGTTTACAGGTAGGCGAGAAACTAAATTTCCGTGGAAGAAAACATATCTCAGCCCAACCAAGTAGCATTTGAGCCTTTTAACCGGATACAAGGTTGTGCATCACAGGTTTTAAGTATCTCCCTTTGAAGTTGATAGAATCCGCAGAATGCTTGGTATTCTTAACCAAAATAGACGGTGTGTCTCCTTTTATCTAAGAAAGTACCACACACACGATACACATAGTATAGAGGGAACTTGGAAGGTTAGTTTTAGCCAATACTCCCATCTCACTCGCCAACTAAGATTTCCAATGCTTCCCATTTTCAAAATATCTCACCATGCACAGAATCGACAATGGCACTCATACGTCCTCATCAATCACCATTCTTCCCGTTCCAAGACTAAACGAATGAGATTGTCAAGATTTACAATTGTAAGTGTGAATTTTCTACATGGAATAGTTGGCTACGTCTAGGCCAGATGTATGATATATTTATGCATAGAGCAGGTACCACTTGAGTTTCACCGATCAATTGCCCGATTGCCAGTCATGTGAGTTCTAGACTTCATTTTGATGATAGAGAATTAATCCCCGAGTTTATTAGGAGTACCATATGACCTACCTATCTTGTTCCATAGATGCAATGAATCAAATGATAGCAAAATAGTAGAATCTGTCATAGATGATGCAGAACACGTGCACAAATGCAACTAGCTTCAATGCCTCGTGTAGCTGTTTGTCGGTGGCATGGCTTGAAACCAGCATGACGCTTTTATATAAAAAGTTTTCCCCGATTTTCATAGGAAGCAAATTTACATTGTGCAACACCAGAACGCACCATTGCCAGCATCGTATCAATCCAAAGCTAGACATAACAGGAAAGTGATTGCATCTTATAAAACCAAAGCAGAGAAAAACACACAACCATTACAACAATAGACTACACCAAAGTATAATGCTTCCGGAACCTTGCTACCCCATAATTCCTACTATCAATTTAATTTTTATTTCATGCAATACTGCCCCAACCAAGTATCAATACATTCATTTTTTTCTAAAGAAAATCACTCATTGTTCAGAACACAAGCAAATTGAACAAAACTTCAAATATATCGTGCCAACAGGAACCTAAAAAACAAGTGATATATGATTTCATCTCCAGTCTCAAAATGTCGAAATGAAGTCTGAAATCTGAATCGGAAAGTATCTGAACATCTCAATTCTGAAAAAGTCAGTCAGATGCCCCATGTGATGTTCATCCTTCTCATGATGCAATTCTCCCTGTCCTAATGCTGATATGATTCCGTTTGCTTCAGGATTTACCCGATTACGAAATGCCAAGCTATGACGTCCATCCCACTACAATGAGAATCTTTGTTAGCTGATCTGACTTAAAAAATCAAGCTAATCCATCTTGGAGATTCTTGACAATCTTGCAATTTTTCCACCCTCAGTTTGGTCCAAGGTTGGTAATTTTCAGGACGAAGAAAACTCGGAAGAAACAGGGTAACCTAGGCGTCGCATTCCCCGCGTGCCTAGTTGGACCGAGAAGAGTTGAACGACACAACATTGACAAACACTGCAATGTTTTTTGACAAAAGTCTCAAATAGCCCAACTTTAAATAAATTAATAAAGCCCCCAACGACACGTTTACATAGTCAACAGCATATCCATGAAAAACTTAGCAAATGTTCATGTTATTTTTACGAAAATTTGTATGGACGATTTTGAACTCAATATATCCATACGCCTGATTTGTTTCCTTACGTTAGATTGTACCTTCGTTAGGTAACATTCGACATAGCTTTGTCTTTTTTTTTTTCCGAAATGGACATAGCTTTGTCTAAAGCAGCTTTGGATGGTTGTGTTGGGTCGTTTTTTTTTTTCCGAAATGGACATAGCTTTGTCTCAATATATCCATACGCCTGATTTGTTTCCTTACGTTAGATTATTAGAACTGTTGCTTCAAGTAAGAAATGTACGAAACACCCCTTAGGCCTTGTTTACTTCGAGAGTTTTTTAGGGGATGGGAAGATTGGGATGAGAGGGGATTTGGTGAACACTCAATCCCCACAAATCCCCACAAATACTCTTCCCCTACAATACTCTAGTATGGACTAGAGTTTTTGTGTTAGGCAAAAATGAGATGGTTGGTAGGGGATATTTGGGGATTATCCCCTCCCATCCCCTAAAATACACTAGAAGTAAACAGACTAGTGGGGATTATCCCGGATCCCGGGCGGAAAATCCCCTCCCATCCCCTAAAATACACTAGAGGTAAACAAGGCCTTATAGATCAAAGAGCTTGTTTATTTGCGGATTTGATGCATCTATAATTGATTGCTTTTTGGAGCCGAAGCTGTATTCAAGCATACCATCTTCATAATCCATCGATGCTCCAAGTAAATGACGTCCTGGATGAGTGGGGGTGTGTGGTTGAACTGTATGCGTGGGCTAATTAGAGAGGTAGAGTGATTTGTAGACGTGGCGATGCACTGTCCAAAGGTGGCGGTGTATGAATTGTGGAGTTCTTGGGGCTACGACTGCTGGTCATTCCCCTCCTGTAATTTATCTCTCGTTTGCTTAATATAGAAACGCGCAGACCGCGGGTTCTTGGGCTACTAGCGAGCGGAATGAGATCGAGCGGTGCGTGCAAAGTTAGAGGAAAGCAATCTATCCCGACGCAAATACCGAACCATATGCATGAGCAATTGCGCGTACGTGCATGATCCTCGTAGCCATTCATGGCACCTCCGACTCGCTCTTTGTAGCATATCCGTCAAAAAAATGAGTAAACAATTCTTGTATTGTGCAATTGCGCTCTACTTTTCTCATCAGTGCAAAAAATGTTACAGTAACTTGGAATACGGTGATATCTCGAAACAGGTTTTCGCCCCGCTATATTAATATAGCAAACAACCGATACAACTGCAAGGCCACTGCTCGGCAAATAACACAAACAAGCCCAAAAAAAACAAAGAGAAGCAAAGAAGAGAAAACAAAGCCGACATTGGCGGATCAACGAAAACAGAGATGACTCGCAACCGCTGCGCCCTTCGGAGAATTTCCACCACGCTCCTATCACTCCAAAGCAACTCGTACCAAGCAGCACCTCCAAGAAGGGAGCGGCGATGACGGCGCTGCTGCCCGGACAGTTCCTAGGGTTACCCCTAGTGTGTGTCCTAGGGTTTCCCCCGGTACGCTGAGGGGAGGGAAGAGGTACCCGACGCCCTTCAGGAAGGATGGCGACACCACAGGCGTCACCGCGTCAGTGCCGAGATGACAGGGATTTCTCCCGACCTCCAAAAAAACCACACCCCAGACGCTCTGTATAGCTCCGCCTACCTTGCCGCCCACCAGCGCACGCCACCACGATCTTGCAGTCATCACTGTCGTCACACCGAGGCCCATGTCACGAGGCTGGAAGAACCGAGTAGAAGGAAACCGGCGAGGGTCGGCGACACAATGGCACGCATGAGGGATCTGCCTCCACCGCCGGAAGGCAGCAGCCGACCGGATGCAGCAACTGAGAAAACAAGGCCCTCACTGGCCTAGCCGAGCCCAAAAGGGCCGGCAAAGCCCCGCCGCCGCACTGCAGCAAGGGCACCACCGACGCCGTCATCCCCAGCACAGGCTCCTACTCCTCCGTCCACCGGGAGTGTCGCCAAAACGCCTGGGCGGCCCGCCCTAGCCCAGATTGGGCCCTCTTGGGCCCATATCTGGGACGAAGGACGTTAACGGCCACACGCCGGCGACCGGCCGGCCGCACGCAGGCTACCAGGGCTCCCCACCGCCAACAGCCGCGCCACCACCACCATGGCCACCCGCGGCTCTCCGGACCGAAGCTAGGTCAAAGAGCACCGCCGCCAGGGAGAGGGACCCCCGTCTCCACCCAAACCCGGCGTGGGGAGAGACAGGCCACCGCCGCTGGCGCCGCACGGGCCTCGCCCGACAGCCACTGCTGGCGGCGCCGATGGGGATGAGCAGGGAAGGGTGCCACCGGGGGGTGCGACGGGAGCGCGAGAGGGGAAGAGGGGAGGGGGAGAGGGGCTGGGGGAGGAGTGGACGTGGCGGTCGACGGCGGCGCTAAGGGGAGGGAAGGAGAGGGAAGACGGTGGCGGCGGCGTGGGTTGGGGAACCCTCAAAGCAAAGGATCAAAGAAGTGTCCCAACTGAGGTCTGCGTTTCCAAAGCAAGACTTTCTGACCCACGGTGATACCTCACCGGCCGGTAATGAACGTGTCCGTTTAAGAGCATCTCTAGCACATCCACTATAATGTCGTACCGGATAATCATTATCCTGCTCCCCGGATAACGATTTTCCGGTATGAGTTCCCGTTTGGCAGAACAGATACAGGAAATTAGTACCGGATATTCAAACTGATTCAACCATCGATGTCTTCGCGCGATAATTTTACATATGAACTACACTAGAACTGAAATTAAACTACACTACATGCGAAATTAAACTAACTAGATGCGGAAATGAAACTAGAGTGATGCGGCGGGGGCGGCGTCGATCTACGCGCGCACGTCGTGCTCCTCCTGCTCGGCGATGCGGAGGAGCTCGCGCGCGAGCTCCAGCTCGTAGACGGCCTCTCTCGGGCGGTCAACGGCGTAGGGAGCTCCGGCCTCATACGCCTCCGTCGCCCTCCTGACCTCTTCCTCCGCATCGCGGGCGCGGCGCCACGCCGGCTGCACTATCTCAGCCCAGAGGTCGGGCTGTTCCTCGTCGGTCGGCTCCTCCCTCTTCCTCCTCCGGCCGCCCTCGAGCGGAGCCCCACCACCGGCGGACGAGCTTCCCTCCCCAAAGTCAATCGCCCGGAGCCCTATGAACCGCCGGGTCTTGTACGAGGCGCGTAGGGCGGCGCCCCTCGAGCGATTCGCCTTCGCTATGGCCGCCTTCTCCGCCGCCCTCCTCGCCGCCTCCTCTTCCGACGGCTCACGGCCTCCTCCGCCTACGCCTCGGCCGCCGGAGGGGCGCATGGTGGAGCCGGCCATAGATCCGGTGGTGTGGGGGGGGGGGGGGGGGGGGGAAGATAAGGCGCGGTGGAGCTCCGATTGCTCGTCGGAGTAGGGGAGGAGTTGCGGCGGCGCTAGCCTATAGGTTGGCCGGAGGAATCGTGTTTTGGTACCCTATCCGCCCCTCCGCTCCGGTTATATACTGGCTTCCACGCCGCTTATCGTGTACCCCGGATAAAATTATCCGGGCCGACACGTTTTCCCGTATTTGGTCAGGTCGAAAAAAGGCCGCGACCCCTATATCCGCCGGAGTTTTCCGGGCCGCGGGCCTTATTCGGTATCTGCTAGAGATGCTCTAAAGCGCGAAGCATGCATTCCATGGATACCTTCAAGGCTTCAACCCCATGCGTGGGCTATCAGGCCCTGGCAGGCCCGTTCACTTCTTTTTTTGAAAATATGGGTCAAATCTGTTTCGTTAAAATATTGACCAGAGCTTTGTGGTTAAAAGGAGTATCTTGGATAATCTGGTCAAATCATTTTCAGAAAGTGGCAGTCGGGCTCAAGGAGCTTCTCTGGCGACCTCAGGAAGCATCAACACCTAGCTTTGGTTGATTGGGCTCGTTGACCTTGCAGAGTGTTCTGCACTACATTGCCCATCGAGGAGTCAACGTCCTTTTCTGTTGTTTTCTGCTAATGTGGACTGTTTTTGTTCAGGAAATATCTTGCACGCGCTAGAGAGTTCAGAATCTTCAGATGAATGGTTCGCCACAAATGGGCGTCAGTACGTCAGAGAAGAAGACTCTGTTCTTGTCGACTTCGTGATGGCAGTTTCAGAGATATCTATACTCAGAGACAGGGGTTCTGAAAGTCTAAAGCAGTTGCATAATGAATCACAACAGCACATTTTTTCTTGTACTTTTCCTTATGCCATCTAGCTAGTAGTCCCTTGAAAATGCTGGTGCTGTCGCTGGAATACCACACCTAATCCACAGCTTGGGAGAGAGGCATTTTCAGTTCGCCATGCGAAAGATGACATGCATTCTTTGCGTTAGTAAAACGCACACATAAAAGTCCTAAGCCAACCATTCTGCAGCAGTTGCGTCGTGCTCCAAACTAACGCTGTCCGTTTCCTGCAGCAACGGAATAAAACATGAAGAAGACAACACTATTTATTTTAGATGAGTGCAGCAGTCAACTGCTTAACGATGATGCTTCGATAACAATCTTGGAAGTGGCTCGTCATGACGCCAAAAGTAGATACTACGGCGAGACGTTCGTCAAACTGTTTTAGTTCTTGTTCTATATGCAGATGCAGGTGCCGGGGTGCCTGGTTGCCTGCCCCCGATATCCAAAACCCCAAGTTAGGTTCAGAGCTGGTTTGTGCCAGTTGATCCGCAGTTTTGTGCAGTGATGTGTACAGCATTTTGTTAGGTTCAGAGCGAGCTCAGTAGCTCACGCGGTGCACAACTCAGAGCATGATAGCCATGTATTTTTTGCCTAATCTGGCCCTTTTGCCGAACTAATGACGTATCTAGCCGTTCCCGGGAACTAATTGCAAATCTGGCCCCCCGGCATTTCGCCGACCTACACAAGGTCGGCTCCATTTGCGTTGGCGCCGACCTCATGGGCCAGATTTGCAAATTTTGGTTGGCGCCGAACTGCACAAGTTCGGCTCCATTTGCGTTGGCGCCGACCTCAGGGGCCAGATTTGCAATTAGTTCCCGGGAGCGGCCAGATACGTCATTAGTTCGGCAAAAGGGTCAGATTTGACAAAAAATACGATAGCCATACTTGCAGTTGCAGATTCCGCGCCAGCAAAAGGTGAGGCTTGGACGCGTCTGTGTATAGTCAGATGCACAGGGTCACGAATGGGCGGGCGGCGCAGGCGGCGGCGACGGTCACTTTCAGGGACTTTGACTCCAACAGCGCGCCGGCCGGGGCCAAGCCTAAAAAGGACGCCGGCCGGGGAGGCACGCGTGCGGAGCTCCGGACCCACGGCGTCGCCGGCCCACGCCAGCGTGACGTCGCCATTACAACGCAGCAGACGGCCGTGCGGAGCTCGGAGATTTCTGCACCGTCCGTTCTATTCGCCGGAGCTGGTCGAGCTGACTAATCGAAGATGCATTCCTTTTGACTCAAAGAATAATCCTACGTTTAGAGTAGAAGATGGCGGCACGTTTGTCTCTGCAGATAGATGACCGAATGACAAGCCATCTACCTAGCTATAGCTAGCTAGCCACCTGGCCGTAACGATAATCGCCGTTGCTTTAGAATTAGAAAAACCCAACACATCCTGCTTTACTTGTTCGCCAACAGTGCAATAATATCTTCCTCATCCCAGGGCAGATTACACATTCGGTCGCTCCAATGATCAAACGCCTGCATGGTTGCTTTGACCCCTGCCAGCGATGGTTCAGATATAAAAGAACAGAATAATAATGTTTATAAACTAAGAAACTACTTTGAGGTTGATGTTAGTTAGCTAGGGCAGTACGTAGAGTATATATATTAGTGATCTTTGATGTATTATTGCGTTTTAATCATGTGATGCTGAAAGAAAATGGAAAAGCGGACTTTGGAATGAAACTCATTTTCGTGGCCGCCCAAATCTCTCACTTTATGGTGTACCAACTTCAGAAGCTCGGCAGATGACCTAGCGCTCTCGCGACCTGATGGCGCGTCCGCCGCCGCCGCCGCCGCCGCCGCCTAGCTCCGCCCAGTCCGCCACCCTCCCCACAACCCTCAGCTCTCCGCCTCTGCTCTCGCCCCCGAGCTCCGCTGTCTTGCCCGCTCTGGAGGAGGCAAGCCCCGTCCCCACCACCCACCACCGGCCCCTCCCGGCGTCCGCCGCTCCGGCGCCGTCGGCCACGGTTTCTCTACGCCCTCACCGGTCCCCCTCGCCCCCGCCTGCTGTCTCTCCCCGTGTGGTGCTACTCCCGCCGGATCCGCCGCGCCCCAAGCTCTGTTCCGTGCTCGTCGGCAACCTCGGCTCCATGGATGGCGTGCTGGTGGTGTCCGAGGCGCAGCTGGAGATGGCGCCTGGGTTCAGGTCTCCGCCAGATCCGTCGGAGATGGAGGCAACCACGCCAGCCGTCCCCCACCAGCAGCCTCCTCCTGCTCGGCCGCCTCCCGGGTTCGCGCAGCAGGAGCTGGGGATGGCCATGTCCGCGCCGGAGGTGGAGGATGTTGAGCCTGCTTGGCAGGTGGTCCGTGAGAAGAAGCGCATGCCGAGAAGCCTGCCGGCGCCCCTCCTCATCCTGGGCGCGAGGAGCGCGTCGCTGTGTTCAGGCGTCGAGTGGGGGGTTGCTGCTTCCGCTGCCTTGAGCCCGGGCATCGCGTGGCCGACTGCGACGGTGACATCCGCTGTCTCGCCTGCCGCGGCTCCGGCCACCGTGAGCGCGAATGTGGGCAACAAGAGAAGAGCAGCCATGCGCCTCCCTGTTCCGTCTCGCCGGCTTCCGGTCCATGCCGCCCTTTGGATCGCTCCTGGGCTGCGGTTGCTGGCCGCCCTCTTCGTGCGCAGCCGGCGACGCCTGCCACCATGGAGGCTCCTCCGGATGCAGGGTTGAGGGCACTTGTGATGGAGCAAGCGGCATTGCTGCGGGCGGAGGTGCAAGGCTTGGTGGCGTCTCAGCTCGAGGAGTTTCGTGCGTCTCAGTTGGCGCAGGGGGCGCTATTGCGGGCTGAGCAGGAGCATGCGTCGCTATTGCGGGCAGAGCTGCGAGGCTTGGTCATGTCTCAGGTTGAGGAGATGGTCGCGGCTCAGCTCAAGTTGCAGGCATCTGTGCAGGGACTGATGGAGCGTTTTGGGAGTTTGATGGAGCGGGCTGAGGCTGCTATCGAGAAGCTTTCCTTGCCGCCTGATGTCAGTGTTGGCTGCGTGGATGGTGGTCTTGAGCTTTTCGGTTGCTACTCCCCTAAGGGTGTGACCGATCCGGTGCTTGCCATGAGCTCCACCTCCACCTTCGTGGCTGCTGTGGAGCATGTTTCCCCGGCGGTGCAGGGTCCCTCAGTGAAGGATCTTGGAGTGGAGATGTCAGTGCCTATGGCATTGAAGGAGTTGAGGGGTACCGATGCCACTAGCCCGGAGGAGAAGATCGCGAAGGTGATGGCCCAGTTCGACGCGATTGAGCCACAGGAGAAGACCATGCCATTCTCGATGGTGGACCTCTGCCGAGAGATTGCTGACATGCCCAAGGACAAGCAGGTTCGGGTGGATGCTCCCTCTTTGGCCGAGCGATGGAGCATCCGGCTGGACAAGAAGAACAAAGATTGTGTCATTCCCGTAGCCAAGCGCGCCGAGTTTAGGAGGGCGGAGGCTTATGCCTGATCCCTTCTGTGAGGAGGGTGCACTTCGGTGCATCTATAGTGGAGAGAGTTTGTGTGTGTTTGGAGAGGCTCTTTTAGTTGGTTTTGTCGTGTGTCCTGTTAGTTTGGGTTTAGGTGCCCTTGTTTCAGGCACAGACGATGTCCCATGAGTTAGATGCACCTCGTTTTGTATGGTTTTTGGATCCGGTTTCCCTAATTAACTGGATCAATTCTCTTCTTCTATAATGCAATGCGGGAACTCCCCGCCCTGGTTCTCAAAAAAAAACTTTATGGTGTACCGGTGCTACCCTGCGAGAACAAGAGCCTAAAATCCAGGGTTAGAAAAGATTTCTTCATGCATTCCCAGACAAACAAAGCGCACAAGCAGAAGCATTTTTTTGGTAGGCTAAAATTAGTATGGTTCGTGCAACTTGCAAGGACCAACTTTGATTATTCGTGAGATGAATTGGCTATTCCATGACTATATTATTCGTTCTAATTTCCTATTAGTAACGAGAGGAACCCTCATGCAATTGGCTACAGTAAGTGGATAACACTAAGATTTTGATCATGGAGAATGATCTTCAATTAGGCAACCTCAAGTTCATCCTCCAATATTTGGAAGCTTTGTCAGGTCTCAAAAGTGAAGCCTTCATCTCACGAAATAAGGGTTCCTCTCGTTACTAACCCTCGATTTTAGCCCTAACATGGGGGCAAAGCTAGAACAAAGCATTGTCGGGGCTCAGATTCGTTGATGTAATGCTAGATGACTTTGGGCCACTGAAGTGTGGGCCCCACATGCGCCAGACCCACACGCCAGTGACCCAAAGTCATCTCACGTTAAGTCAGCCAATCCTTGCCGACATTGTTGGTGTCATTCTTTCAAATACATTAGTGTTATTTCTTATCTGTGGTATTAATTGGTTGTTTCTAAAGGGAATCGGCAAGAAACCATTGGTATATTTGACAGCGATGACTCTATATGCGAACTTTGCCCTTGGCTTTTATCCTCTGTTGTCATGAAGCTGAGCAAATCAAATCTGCAACCTTCTAAGCTGCAAGAAATGATCCATCTCTTTTGGCTTACCTAGGTATAACCATCGCCAATAGAAAGTTGATAAGGCATGATTTCAAACCTACGGTTGTCAAAGTTTCCATTCTGTGTGTGTGAGTGGGGTGTTGGGGGGTGGGGGGGGGGGGGGGGGGGGGGGGGGGCTAGTATGACAATCATTTCTTCTAGAACTCCTTGGACAATAAACGTAAGTACAAGATGGTCAAGTGGAAGGGAGGCTAAATATTATCCTCGGTGAGTCTATGTTCACCTTCCATGTGATCTCAGTTTTGGAGATCTTTTGTGAAATTGCATGATTTGTTTCGATTCTGACGATGATCGAAGATTACCATTTAGAAACACTAGTTACTTTTATTTATGTTTTGTTATGCAATGTTGTTAATTTTTTAACTTTATGAAATTTTATGTTTAGATTTTAATTTATGTCTATGTTCGTGTCATATTTATATTAAGTTTAGTTTAAATATTTATTTTTGTTTGAAAAATGGACTAAAAATTGTAATGTACTCTCCAAAATGGGAGGTGCTATGGGTGCACCATGCAGATATTCTGTGGACACATATCTAACGCTCCCAAACGGACAAATTCGGACAAAAAAAACGGAAACATACGGACACAAAATGGGAGCGCCATTGGAGTTGCCCTTACATGCCAATGGGCCAATGGTTGACCAGACGCATACAGCAACAGCTCGGTCATGCTAGCTTTCAACACTGCACTCGATCCCTTTTTCGTGACCAGTTTCAACTCTAAGGTCAGCAAGGGTCAAAGATTTCTCTGGCGGCACTGCTTCAGGACGCGCGGTGGGCTGTGTGTTTGACTTGATCGACACGAGCCGCGTGACTGTTTGCATACACTGGCAAGCTAGTAGATATTCCAATCTAATCAGCGAAAAAGTCTGCTCTGACGACCATAAACTAGCTTGGAGCACCGCCATCCATCCAAAGGTCAGAACTCACAAGTCATCCCAAAGTCAGAGTCCCCTCGTGCTCGTGCCCCTAGCTAGCTCACTGCGTCACAAGTCCACTGCCGCGGTCTACCCGGACGCATAAATACATCTCAGACAGATAATCCCACCGCATCGATCAAGGCTTAATTTGGCCGCCATGGCAGAGGAGTGGTGGAGCTCGGCACGCACCGGCGGCGACCACGCGTCGACTTCCCCTGCCACCGCCCAGTCGGCATCCAGCAGGCCGACGAATTCGATGAGCTCCCTGCAGTCTGCAGGTCTACCGGACTCCGCCGCCGCCGCCGCCGCCGCGTCGTTCTTTCTGGACGATCCACACATGGACTGGGCGCAATCCTTCATGTAAGTGCAGCAATCAAACCTCACGTCTTGCTCCTCCCACTCCTCGATTACATATTTGTTCCATCGTGCATGGCTTGTTTTTTCAGGCAAGGGAAAGCGGCAGAAGCCGAGCAGCCCACGAGCCTCACCTTCAACGCCCTGCTCCAGCTCCAAGGCGACGCGAGCCACCAGTTCCTCCTGCTCGACCAGGCGGCAGCGCCATCCGTGCTTCCGTATCCCGTCCCCGACGTTGCGACGGCGGTGGCGGCGTCGCAGCAGGGCGTGTCGTCCTTCTACGCGGACTCGCAGCAGCTTCAGTTCCCGGGCTTCTTCAGCTCGTCGGGGCTCTTTGGTGCGCCGGCTCAGGGGTCGCCGCCGCCGCTTTTCTTGCAGGCCCAAAAGCCTAAACCCCTCAAGGTCGGAGCCTGCAAGATGGTTATTGTGTTACTTGTGTACTGTACGTATGAACTAGGGTTTCTTCTTACTTGGTTTCTGAATTATGGTGCAGTCCAGTACTGCAACCGAACCTGCGGTTCAGGACGCATGCTCGTCGTCGGCGACGAGGAGAGGTACCCCTTCCCCTGCTGCAGCGAAGAAGGCCCGGGTCGAGACGCCGTCGACGATGCCGACTTTCAAGGTGTGCCGGCCGGTGGCGATCCCAAATAACCGACCGATCAGTTACCCCGGCAACCCAGCCAAATAAATTAATTTACTTGTTCTTCTTCCACATTTAGTTTTCACCTCCATTGATGGATCGGTTATATTCCTATTGAGCTGCTACTGAGCAGCTCTCTGCCATGCCATCGAGTGAACTATGAAGGCTAGCTAATGGATTGCTTTTGATTTTCATGCGTGCAGGTGAGGAAAGAGAAGCTCGGGGACAGAATCACCGCGCTCCAGCAACTGGTCTCGCCTTTTGGAAAGGTATCCTACCACACCCGTTCCTAGCTATTTTCCTTCCTTTTTTTCTGCATTATTAACTTCCTTTTCGCTTCTGTTTATTGTTCTGCAATGTATTGCATCGAACCGCTTCGATTTAGACGGATACCGCATCGGTTCTTCACGAGGCCATCGGATACATCAAGTTCCTTCATGATCAAGTTGCCGTAAGTAACCAAATTCCCTAAGCAACGCCTATTTAGATGCTCAATCAGTATTATTTGTTGGCACTTGCTGATTCCCAAACGGCAAAAGTATTTATCTCACGGTGAACATGCTATTATTTCTGCAGTCTCTGAGCTCTCCGTACTTCATCAAGTGTGGCGGTCCCGTGCAGCTCCAGCACAAACTGGTACTATACATTTGGTTGCAGTGTTCTGTTTTCCTCGCAAATATAACCTGCATTTTTTCTAACGAATTAGGGTTCGGATAATGATGGCGGCGAGGCGAAGGAGGACCTGCGGAGCCGAGGCCTGTGCCTTATCCCGGTGGCGAGCACTTATGCGATGGCGAGCCAGACGATGCGGAGTTCTGGCATCCTACCTTTGGAGGCACATTTCGATAGACATGCAAATTAGTTTCTAGCATATTATAGCTAGCTAGGAATATAGGCATTATACATGCGTGTGCGCTGGTTAAGCAATGTGTACTCATGCCATACCAGTAAAACACAGTGTTGAAGCAAAGGCAAAAATGCTTTAAGCAATCAGCAATGTGTCATGAAAGTGAAATCATGTATATATTGCACCGAAGATAAGCAAAAAGCAATAAAAATAAAATAAATATGACGATGATGATTGCACGCACTAGAAAATCACTAAAAAGGACTAGCTAGTCAGTAACATGATTTTTTTTTTAAACATAATCTAGACGCAGAGGCGCCTCATCTCAAAATTTGGACGGTCCAATCTTCCTTGGCGACCCCTTCCAAAAAAATCTGCATTCCAGTGTGCACACTTTGAAAATTTTAGCCAAACACACATGTTTGTAAGCTTTGTGTTTGTAAAATCTTGAAAAAAGCGCACACACGCATATCCATGTAACTTTTCATGTCATACTCGTAGGCTAGTCATCTCTAAGTTTTTGTAAGATGAGAAAATTAGAATGTTACGGTTTAATTTTCAAAACATACGCTCAATTTCTATGAATTTGTTAAGTTTTAGAAGTGGATCACCGTGTGACGTAGGCCGATCATCCAGATCGTGTACTGGTCCAGCTGCTGATATTTTGAGAACAGGTTCTCTTCTGCATGTCATCTATCGATGTACTCGCTTGATCCGTTTGTGATCGTCTCTACAACGAGTCAAGAGTCGCGACCTGTTTATAAAGTTGTCTACACGGTTGTAAGATACAGTGTGGAATATTTTTATCCCACATGGATGACACCTTGATCTACAAATTGGGCCTCCATCAACATAGGCGTCAAGATCTCCATATGACTCTTGTTTTTCGCCTTTCTAAACTATTTTTTTGCGGCTGCGTGCATTTTAACTATGCAGATGCTGGGTGTATGCTCTTATAATTGTATCCTTGCGATGCTATATTTGAGTTATAAAGCATCCTATTGAGTATATGGAACCCTCTATGCTCTTAAAATCATCTCTATTATTTCTGTTTACATGCGGGAAGAACATGACTTGGTTCCACTTGTTAAGAGGTTGTTAGCGCCGATTAAGTATTGACTACCAAAACATAAAGCTAGCCGCAAGCTAGCTACTACTACCTCATAACCAAAAATATTCTGGCAAATACTTTTTGGATATATTTAGTTTCATTAAGAAATCGTGGAGATATTTGTCGGGACACGTGGAAAAACAGAATCATACTCCAAGGACCTTTCCAATAGAATAATGCCACTGTTGGTATTGTATTGACGGGTTCAGGTGGTAGGGGAATGTTGGCACATGTGCTTAAATTTGTAAGGAAAAGGAGGGGCTGGTTTTAGATAAGCGTGCGAGCAGTTGGTATGATCGCCTTTCTTTCTGGTTATTTGAGCTGGTTAAACTCCGGAGCTTAGTGCAAGTTGGGGAGGCATCTGTGCACCCCTCCCCAACAAATTTTGGACTAAGTTGTCTTTACGATGTCACCATGTTCGTCCTATCAAAGGTGCATATTCAAGAAACTCATTTTCGTGATAGCGCACAAAAATAGAAACGCGCGTCATGGTGGGTGGCTGCACCAGGTAGGTTTGCTAAATACTGAATCAAGAAACTCATTTTGATGATAGCGGACATGTGCATGCGCGATCTCGCGTTAGCTCCAGTATGAAATGTTGCAGACCTTTGTTAAATAATGAAGCGAAAACTAACGAACTGGGCCCTAAAACCACAGGTTTTTCCTTTTGATCCCCGGGGTCATCCTCATGATTGTCGTCTACCTAAGGCTAAATGACGAATGTTTCCGCGCGGGTTAGGATGTCGAGATACGACGATACGGATACAGGTACGATGATACCGCAATACGCCAATTTTTCAAAAACATAGATCCGGCGATACGCTTTTTTATATAATATATCCAAAAATATTTTTTCGGTCCCTACAATTTTGATATGAAGCAGCAAAACATATGATTTGTCACACTTGGGCACACGATGATCCTCTTTCTGGTTAATTATTTGAGCAAATATGGTAAAACTTCAGTGCAGAGCTTAGTGCAAGCTTGGGGTCATCTGCCCCCCTCCCCCCCAAACTTTGTACCAAGTTGTGTCTATAATGTCTTAAATGAAAATTTTAACAAACAAAATACTTTACAAAATTCTAGGATTCAACATGATCACAGGTAACATCACTAGCTCAAAAGCTTTCGTGAAACTCTGGTTCTTATGCCCCCAACACTCGTTCAGAATGTCACACGTCGTAAGAAACACATAATCAATACAAGGTTCAGATAATATCTAATTAACCCAAACAAAATCGAAGCCAACAAAGAGTATCTCTCTGAATTATAAAGTTATAGTGTAAATTAGAACTCCTCATTGTATAAGGGATGATACACGCATACAAATCACTATATAGATCAAGAGTCGGAAAAGGTCAAAACTTGATGGATGATAGAAATAAGTACATCATATCAAACCAAACACGAAGGCATTAATAGTTTCCAAGAGCTTCAATTTAGATCGTATTAGACGAGGTAGTAAAGTTTGACCATGAAAATTATGCGAAAGAGATATATGAAGCTAAGGAATTAAAATAAGATCGATGAGTCGCGATGATTTATACGAAAAGTCTCTAGATAATTCTTCAAGAGGTTGAAAAATTAGAGAGTTCTAGCGATGAAACATTGAAGGACGAGACTACGGAGCGGCGCCGCTAGGAGCGCGTCCCCAGCGGCGGTCAACGACCCGTTCGAGTCACCGCGGGAAAGCGAGCGCGCGCGCGGAGGCGCGCAAAGCGCGAGCCCAGTAACGTACTGGGCCGTCAATCGTAACTGGGCCGTGCTAAAATATCACCGAAATTCGCAAAACTCCTGGGATTTTTCCTAGGGCCCATTAACCAGAAAAAAACCATCGAACCCTAGTATATAACCTGGACTCTCGTCCACCTCCAGACAACCGCTGCCATTGACGGCGCTCTGCCTGAACGATCAAGGAAACGGAAGAAAAAACCAGAATTCACAGAGAAAATTACAGGAAATAATTCTGGTGCAAGATCAGGTTAGTACCACATCTACTGCTGCTTCTCTTTCCTCAAGATCCCCACGAAAATTGAAGAACAATTGTAGCTCAAAGCAAAAAGAGGACAGAAATCTCTGCACCTTTTGCTGTTCCCGTAGGAATCACATGAAAAGGACACCATATATACATGAATCACATGATGTTCCAAGAAACACATAGCTGCAGAATTATAGTACCACTATCTGGTAGGAATTACAAAGATTTTTCCATGAAACAACTTCTACACATAGGAAGTTAGGTAGCACATGATATATTGCATCATCCACACAGGTAGCTAGGTTGCACAAAGTAAGCTAGGTAGCTCCAAAAACATGGTAGCACATACAGGAAGTGTCACATATTGCAGTGTCACATTTAACCTAATAACGCTTGGTTCTTCAATTACAGCCACACACATGAGGACATCAAATCTTCATTGACAACTGAATCCAAAACAATCTCCATTCAAATCCTTGTTTCACAAAAAAAATAGAAAATGGTTGAGTTAGCAACACTGACATGGCTGTGCAATTTGAATCTGCAGGTAAAGAGATATGGAGACAGCAATCGATGCAAACTGGATACCTCAAGCATCCAAGGTATCATATCCACCCCAAGCATACCAAGTTGTTTATGTGCTAGATACCAAGTTGTTATGTGCTAGATACCAAGTTGTTATGAGCTAGCTACCAATTTAATACATTGTGGCTACCAGATTAATATTAATTTTAATCCATGCTATGTAGACGTTTTAAATCATTGAAAAAACATATTCGTGCCAAGCTACCATGCTTACTGAAGGGCAATACCAATTTCATGGAAGTTAGCTATCAAGCTAATTCATTCCAGCTAGCTACCAGGTTAAAATCACTGGCAGTAGATATTAGGGGAAAAATACTAGCTACCAGGTTAATTCGCAATACATATCAGAATAACTGAAAACAGATGCCATGTTGATTCATGCTAGCTAGCAGTAAAAAGATAGCAAAGAAGGTTCAGATTTGTTCTACGTACCAGAATACTTATTAGCTTTACCAAGTAGTTTATTAGGAGCTACCACATAATTTGACAGCAGTTACCACATATTATTTTGAACAGTTACTTACACAACTCTATTTGCATGGTATGAACTATAGGAAATGCAACTGCTGGTGCTGATGGGCAAGGTTTGGTGTTGGGGACAGAAGTTACTATTGACATGGAGACTACCCACGCTGCATCAAGTACTCATACGCCCAGAGCTGAAGGGAGCAATACAAATGATGGCGCAACAGAAGCAATGTCGACACCACAACCTCCAGCGCCCCACATGAGGTTCGACACATGTTGGAAGCAGAGAAACACTACAGGAGGTATGCAAGAAGGAAAGGCTTCGACATACGATATGACTACAGGAAACCATCTGAAGCTACAGGAGAATTCATTAGAGCAGCAATAGCTTGCACCAGGGCAGGGCATCACCCAAAAAGAAAGGGACACACAGAACCCGAAACCAGTTGTGCCTGAAAGAAAGAGCAGCACACACCGAGAACAAACTGCCCGGCTCGAATGTCTGTGAAATTCAGAGATGGTAGCTGGCTCGTGACAGACTTCAATGACGACCACAACCACCCACTCAGCAGAAAGTGGTCATTGACAGGTTTCTTAAGAGGTCACAGAGATATCCCCGACGAAGATAAGGAATTTATTACTTGCTGCATTCCTGCAGCCTGGAGACGAGCAGGCAGATGCAGATCATGACGAAGTTGCACGTGTCACTTGACGGCCTAGGTTACACCACGAAAGATTTGGCCAACTTCAGATCCTCACTACGTGCAGACAACAAGTGGACATACATGCAAGACACAAGGGCATACTTTGAGTTGATGAAGAAAACTGACCCTGACTTCTTCCACAAAATGTCAGTTGATGAGGAGAAAAGGGTAGTGAATCTGTATTGGATTGAAGGTGTAGCTAGAAGAGCCTACAAGAAGTTCAACGACTGCGTGTCGTTTGACACAACATACCTGACAAACGCCTACCAAATGTCGTGCGCGCCATTCATCGGAATAGATAACCACGGTATATCCATTCAGTTTGGGTGCGGCCTTCTGAGGCAGGAGCTAAGTGCAAATTTTACTTGGTTATTCGAGGCATTTCTAGAGGCTATGGATGGATTGGCTCCACTAAATATCATAACAGATCAAGACTTCGGAATGCGAGCAGGGATTGACAAGGTCTTCCCAAATGCAAGACATAGAAATTGCAGGTGGCACATAATTGAGAAGGCAGCTGAAGAGATTGGACCATTCCTTGCCAAGAATGAGCCACTCAGGCAAGCATTCAATGACTGCTTGAACAGCAGCTTGTCACCCCAAGAATTTGAAACAAAGTGGAATGACATGATCAACAAGTACGGAGTTCAAGGGCATAAAAAACTAGCAGCTTTGTATGAGAAGAGAAGCTACTGGGTACATACTTCATGAAGAACTTCTACCCTTTCATGCAAACAACTCAACGAAGTGAAGGATTCAATGCAGTCCTAGAAAATATGTGAAACCAACCAACTCTGTTCTCGAATTTGTTCATCAATACTCTGAAATCCAAGCTAAGATAATGAAGTCTGAAAACAAGGAGGAAGAGGATAGTGCGCTATCAACGGCTCGTACCTTTTGCTACCACCCAATAGAGAACCAGTTGTCCAAGGTGTACACACGCAAAATACATAACCGTTTCCAGTACGAGATGCAGTCAGTGTATTCGTACAACATACACCAAATAGCTGAGAAGACATATAGGTGGAGTGCATTGTGAAATACGTGCCGAACTACTACAACCGCACATATGAAGTCTATGCAGATCCTGAAAACAAGGAGTACAATGTACGTGCTGCAAATTTGAGAGAGACGGTATCGTCTGCTGCCACATCCTAAGGGTAAGGAATAAGGAAGTAAAACGGACATGCCAGGTTTATACTACACAGTTACCAAATTGATACTGCCCAGCTACCAGGTTATACAGAGTACAAAGAAAAAAGTCCAAAATAAAATCTACTTGCCAAGTTAAAACCATCAGAGTTGACAGATTAGTAGTGCTGAGTTACCATGCATACACTACTATCAAAAAGAAAGGAAACATAAACACTAACTTTTTTTTCTATTTTGGAACAAAATGCAAGCAATGACACAGCTTGGGGTAGTGGAGATGCCTGATGCCTACATTCTGAAAAGGTGGACATGGGATGTGGATGAAGACTTGGTCGCAGAAACACCAGGCAACCCAGCTGTGATGCCAGAGGAATCAAAAAGATGATGACACTTGCGTTGATGTGCGCTGATTTTAAGACTCTAGCAATCCAAGGGAACCAGTCAGAGGACGGCAGGAAGCTAGTCAAGACACACTTAAAAGGTTTGAAGAAAGACTGGCTGATCTCAAGAGGGAGGCAGCAAAAAGAGCAAAGAAGGCTATTGCTGCTGCAAATGCTCACGCTGCTGCAAGTGATCCACATACCGCTCCAAATGGACCGCCTCCAACTACAAACCCTACATCAAGTGTTCCAAAGAGACGAGCAGCATCAGGACCGCAGGCAGCTCCTAGGAGGCGCTCGACTAAAGCTGCTGCAACAAGTTCTGCCCAAAACACTGCTTCTGGCCCTAATGGACCTACAAGTGAATCAAACCAGACGCCTACGCAGTTCCAAACATGCAGGCAGATTCTGAGACATCGCAGGCTCCAGCATCCGTGATCCTCGGAAATAAACACAAAAGGGAGGAAAAGAAAACATGCTTTCCAGAACCCATTGAACATAAACCCAAAGAGGTCCGGACTTGCAAGCAATGTGGGTCAATATCACATGACTACATGATGTGCTTGCAGAGAGGGGAGCTACCAGATGAGACCCAAAAAACAACATAGAGAACAGACGAGACAACCCAAAAAATTCTTATTGTAGTCCTAAGTTAATTGACACCTGATTGTGTAATAATTATGGATATTTGCTCTCATATTCTGTAATAATTACGGATATTATGCATACATATTCAGGATTGATGTTTTAAATTGTACTCCTTTTTGTGGCATGTGTGTTTGCCTAATTTGTTGTTGTCAAGATTTTCTTTGACTCGTTGAAAGAGGCAGTAGCCCACTTATAGGGGAACAGCTTCCTCATCTTGACCACGTCGTGCTTGTTGATTTGAGGGATGTTCTGCCCATCCCAGTTCTCAATATTATGAAGCACGTGGTACCAACAGTCTTTGCTGCACGTGAAAATAGAAAAAGGGATTGAAAACATAGTTACCAAGTAGTTTCTGGAGCAACTACCGCATAAAATACTACACAGTTACCAGCTTATACATCTATAACTACTAGATAAACAAAAATGTTAAACATGGAGTGGAAAGCATACGTACTTCCCAAATTGTCGAGGGGCATCAATGATCTTGAGCTCGTAATTCTCAATCTGTATCTTGGAATCATGGTAATAGGTAGACCACAACATCTTAATCCTACGAATGAAACCGTTCGCATGACCGAGGAGTCCTATGTTGCCCTCACCACGAAGTGATCAAGTGCTTCAAATCTTTCAGCCTCCAAGTTCAAGCACAAACAGTACCAGTGGTTCCCGAATGGTTCTCCTTGGCAATCTCATGCATGACTGGGAAATGGATCTAGTGAAAAGAAGGAAAAACAAACAAAACATGGTAAGTACGGCAAATTAAACTGGTAACTAGAGAAAAATAATCTGGTAGGCAGGAAAAATCTGATGGAATGTACAAGGAAAAAATCTGGCAGAAGCAAAATGTATTAAAAAGAAGACATTCTTATACTTACTCTTTTCATGACACTCAGTGAATAGGTGGGGGTCCTTTTGAAGGCATTAACTACAAGAGGCTTCACGAACTCTTCATCCATCAAATATTTTGATATCAAGTACGGCATTATTTTCTTTCCCTTGATTGTGTTTGTTTTCTGGAGGTACTCAATGCCAACCTCCATGCAACTGTTGGATAGTTCGCCCCTGATGTGGATAGAATCAGCTAGATCACTGGTAAAAGCCCAACTGTTCTTGTAATCAATGATCCGGAAACTGTTTGCAATAAGACGACACCCAGAAAAGAAAGGAACATTCAGTACTAACAAAAACAGATATTTGCAGAAAAGAAACAGAGGAAAAATATGACAAATGGGAACAGAACAAAGGGCAGTTGGTGATCACCTCTTTAACTTCGATGAGCCATCCCTATGACGGGAGCTACTGAGCAAAATCTTATTGTAAACCTCTTCTTGATCCGCTGTGACCGTCAAAGATGAATCATACGGTGAGCTCTTGAAACGGGACACCCTTTCACCCTAGCTTTTGTGGATTAACCTTCGGTGTTAAGCTGAGAACACCAACAGTGGGCCCTGGTTTGGCCTTTTCTTCGATAACCTTCTGCCTTTTCAAGAAAGCTCGACTGAACTCCTCATATCTAACAAACTCCTTCTCTCCTTCAACAGAGAGTTCAGTTGAATTTCCCGAAATAAAATCTTGTAGCTCCTTTGACATTCTGAACTCCTCAAAACCATCATCAGTTGTTTCATGTTCAGATGCATCTGCAAAATTAGGGACATATATAATCAGAAAAATATGAAGTGACCATATAAAAGCTACAAAGTTATCATGCTAAAAAAGTGCAGATACTAAGTAAACATACGGTATAGTAGACAGATTAAGCCACCGCATATTAAGCTACCACATATTATATGAACAGTTATCAAATTTAAAAAGCACAGCTACCACATAAACGACTAGTTCACCAAAAAAAATGTAAGAGATAAAGTTAGAAAAGTACCATGGGGAGGAACCCAAGAAATTGGCCTGGCATCAATTGGTTCGTCGGTGCTTGACGTCTCCTCTGAGCTTGTCAGCAAATGAAAGGTAGGAGGGGTAAACATTCTGGACGATTATCTCTAATCTTTTCAGTGTGTTTCCTTTTACGGCCACTGCCACCATCTGGCATTGGTTTTTTACCACTTGTCCTTGCTTGCTGAACCTCATGCTTGTTGAATGAATCGGATACACCTTTGACAAGATCAAGAAGCTCAGGTGTAATAGTCGTCTGACTGCCCCTGTCTGAACCAACTGTACGCAGATGCGCGCCAACGATAGGAGAGATCGAGACTGGGATGGTACCATCTGATTTCTTGAAGTTCCTTTGCTGCAGCTGTGGTGAAAGAACAAGATCTCTGCACATGTTCTGATTTGGAGCACCATCTGATTTCTTGAGGTCAGCAACTGAAGGAGAAACCACAAAGGCAGTTTTTGCGCTCCTCCCATCAGACATGCTTTGCTTCGGGGAATTTCCAACCATGGGAGAAACAAAAAAAGCAGACTTTGCACTTCTCCCATCAGCTTCTGAAACTTGCTTGGGGGAATTTCTAACCGTGGGAGAAACAACAAAAGCAGACTTGCACTTCTCCCATCAGCTTCTGAAACAGATTCAGTGTTGCTACTGCTTTTCCATCTTTTTTCTTAGAGCTGACAGCCATTGCTTCATCTTTATTACCACCTTTTTGGTTGCAGGGTGTGGGCTGCCTATCTTACTAACACTTTCACCTTGTTGAAACCTGGGGGACTTCATTTCAGGAGACAAGGTTGATGAGCCACTTTGACCTTGTTGAAACCTGGGTGACTTCCTTGTAGGAGACAATGTTGAGGAGCGTTTCCTGAAAAGTATAAAAAGAAAACAACAAGAAGGTTAGTTTAGAAAACAAAAAAAATCATAATTCAAAAAAGGTAGCTACTAGGTAAATCCAACATGGATATCATGATAAATCAAGGTAGCTATCAGGTTAAATCAAGAAGGATATCATGAAAATATAAAAGGGTAGTCACAAACCTTTTGTGAAGAGGATTATATGTAGGTATATCAGGGACCTTCTCTATCTGGGATGCAGAGACATTCCCACTGCCCTGCTGCTGGTTAATTACATCCCCAACAAGAGAATTTTTCAGTACCCTTAATGTATTCCCAGCTCCTTTGCAACTACAAGCATTATATCGTTGTTAGTATTAGGTAATGTTGAACCTGTTTCTTTTGTACCGTGCAGCTTTGATCTGGTAAGACTTGCAGCGAGTTTTGCTGCACTACCTCTGATCTCATCATCTGCTAGCTGGCTTTCAACATTTGGAGAATCGTTGACAAAACCACCAATAAAACCCGCACCATCAGAACCAAACAGTTCACTATCTGATGGAACAGCAATCTGTGAATGAATGTGAGCAGGAGATGCAGTACAACTAGCTCCTGCTTCATTAGAAGGAGTAGATGCAATAGTGCTTGCTCTTTCCTTGTTTGCTGCTATACCACTCGCTGGATGAATATCACTTGCATTCTCTACGCGGTGGCTTTGCTCATCTTGTACTTTTGAGATATTATTTGCTTCTGTCTCTGTTTCTTGTCCTCTTCAGATGAAGATGAATTTGCCTCTGCATCTGCGTCTGATCCATTGTTTCCCTCCTTTCTACCATCAGCCTCTGCATCAGCCTCTGCATCTACATCTTATACATTGCCACCACCTTTAGTGGCATCTACCTCAGCACATCTCTCACATGGAATTGACTCAGTAAAACCTTGTATGAGATTGATCAAGGCAGCATTGACAGTCGAAGCAAAAGATAGCATAAGGGAGTGGGCTCTTTTGCTTTGCTGTTCATGTGCAATAAAAGGGAAAGGTATAAAGTTAGGCATCCCACAAAATACAAGAAGAAACTGAAACAAAAAGGTAAATAGTGGATTTAATGCAGGTAGAACACAATACCTCAAATGAGCAAGTGGGGTGAAGGTTCAGTTTCATCCAAGACTCAAAACCATCCGGTCCACCAAAAAGGCCCATCTCACGAGATAAAACATCTTTGAACTCATCCCTTAACTACATAACAAAGGAAAAGAACAGATTCAGTAACATAATTGCATGCACAAAAAAATGGATAACCAGCTAGAACTATACATAACAAAAACCTAACCTGCATTGCTCCAAACATGGTTGAATCATACTCCTGCTTATCTAAGGCAGCTACCGCATCTCTTGCTTCGTTTGTCCATGAATTAATAGCAAATGGAGCATTTTCTATCTCCAGGACCAAATCATCAGTGTTGAGAGCAGTGATGTATCTCAGCTATTCATGGGATAAAATCAAAAAAAGGAGAATCAGAACCATCACATGTTACATAAAACACATACCAATTTATAAAAACAAAAAGCTCTCAGGATTGAAATGCAGAGCCACCAGGATTACAAAAAACTAGGAGGGAAATAATGCAGCTACCATGATTTGAGAACTCAGATACCATATTATGAAAGCACAGCTACCATATTATGAAATGCACAGACACAAAAAATTACAAAACACTAGGAGGAAAATAATGCAACTACCATGATTTCATAAATCGGCTACCATATTATGAAAGCACAGCTACCATATTATGAAAAAGCAGAGCCACCAGGATTACAAAAACACTAGGAGGGAAATAATGCAGCTACCATGATTTGAGAACTCAGATACCATATTATGAAAGCACAGCTACCATATTATGAAATGCACAGACACAAAAAATTACAAAACACTAGGAGGGAAATAATGCAGCTACCATGATTTCATAAATCAGCTACCATATTATGAAAGCACAGCTACCATATTATGAAAAAGCAGAGCCACCAGGATTACAAAAACACTAGGAGGGAAGCAATAGACATGTGTAGGGGAGGCTCACCATGCAAAATAACAGACAACCCCTTCCATATTTCCCACTAGAGAAGTTTTGTGCAGCTGGTCGATAACAAATTTACAGAGGTTCATCTCTGAAGTTTGTTCTATATCCATCTATTTAATTGCACATATGAAAAAAAAAAGCAGACTTGTAAGCACTTGATGATGCAATAAAACAACAAGGAATAAGAGAAAAAAATAAACTGAATATTTATTTATACCAGCATGGGATAGCAGCTGTTGCTGATATGGTTATCAAGAGTAGGTGCCAATACAGCAGACACAATGTGAACCATCCATAGCTCCTTGAAAGTCTTGTCCGTAGCCTTGTATTTGGAAATTCTCTTCGCCACATCAGATACTTTCGGCCTACTGCCTTCACCAGGGAAAAGGCGACGGGAAATCTGCTCCTCCAACACACCATCCACATAGTACTTCACCTCCAGCGGACCCGTGGAAGACCAATCAATAACTCCACAGACTCTTCTGAAAGAGGGATAATACCTCGACAGGGAATAACGAATGTTCTCCCTTTTGGATCATAACACCTGGCAAACCAACTGTTCAGTGGGTTGTGGAGGGAATTACACTTGATATCCAGGAAAGCTCCTTGCCCCATAGCAACTATAGCTGCACTCTGATTTTTTGTCAGATCGTCATAGAGTTGCGTGACCGCAAATGGAGAAGCCCTATTCCGGTCTACACGATTAGCCTGCAACATAAAAATGACTGGTTACAACATATTTGTGGGTTCAGAAAAATCTAAAATCACTGCTTGTAGTTACCAAATATTCAGTTTGAGAATCCAAGAAAATTAAATATGCTCACCACATTATATTGTCTGTAACTCACAAACAACATAATACTGCAACTCTAACCCACAAATAAAACTACATCAGTGAATTTGCACCCACTTGAACACTATACTAGTATTCCCACCAAAAAAACAAGGTAAGCAACAAGGGAAACAACTCACCTGACGCCTTTTCTTTATGCCTTTGGCTTTCACATCACCACCTGCTTTATTACGGCTGCCCTTCCTCCTAGCCATCGCACTAAACCTGTTTAGCAAAACAAAACCATATTCATCATGTGTACAACTTGATAGAATAGAAGCACAAATTAAAATCCATCATGCAAGCTACATTAAAATTAGCAATAGCAAAAACAGCACCCATACCCTAAACCAGGCCCCCAAAAAAAGATACACCAAGAAAATACCACCAGGTTCAAAAAACAGCAAGCCACCAGATTCAAAACAGTTAGCTATCAGGTTGTTTGAACCAAAAAATCAAGTTAATTGATAAAACACACCAGGTTAAAAAATTAGCAAGCTAAACACAAAATAGCAAGCCACCAGATTCAAAAACAAGTTAGCTATCAGGTTGTTTTCAAGGAATATATCAAGTTAATTGATCATACCTACCAGGTTAAAAATTAGGAGCTAAACAAAAAACAACAAGACACCATGTTCGACCAGGCTAAGCTATCATATATAAACAAAGCTACTGACAACTTAAAAACACAAGGTATCTTTCGCATTGCTGGTAGCTATCAGAACAACAGAAAATATAGCACACTTACCGTCTTACACTACCATCAGCAGAATGAATACACAAAAACCCAGCCTATTCTAGCAAATTGCTGGTATGTTTCACACTGCTTGGCTGCAAAATGAAGCACACACCAAAAACCACAGCAGCACTTGTCACGCCCCGAGACCCGGCCCGGTAGAATGACAGCCGCCGCGCGCCTATAGACCCGTAAGTCTATACACGCGCAAGGCGTAGAGAAGCAGAATAAACCAGCACAGTGGATCTCAAGCAGCTCATCTATTCATTTTACAAGTTTATTTACATTTACAAGAATAAAAGATTCTCTATTCGCATCCCACCCACTGGTCCAGCCTACTCCTCGGACGACCACGGCTTCCGCTGCGCACTCTGATTAACCTGACAACTGCAACTAAAAACAGAGGGGAGCAAGGGTGAGTACGAATAAATCATACTCAGCAAACAATTCATACACTTTCATATACTTTGTAAAATACACTAGGTTTTCGTAATAGCAGTAAAACAATCATTGTGTTGTTAAGTTGTTAAGCAGATTAAAAACCCATGGTGCCACACATGAAAGTGAGTTTCCCTACCCGGGAATCACAGGGGTGAATATCCACGCTTTTACACTCTTAAGAGGGGTATTCCGACATTGACAGCCTCGCCCAGAACCACACAGGATTCCAGAACGAGCAGAGCCCTTTTACCCGCTCAGACACCGGACACCCTGACCTACTCATGTCGATCGCTCCTACGGATCCATCACCGACACTTTCCATTCAAGGGCCGCCCTCGCGGAGAACTCAGACAGTCCCATACCTGTACTGTGACCGGTACAATACGATCACCTTCGTAACACCAAGTTTTCTTTAGAAAATCATTGAATTCATTTACATGTCGAATATACGTGCTAAGCCCGGTTCGTACCGGTGGCTCCTACGGATCCATCACCGTAACGACACCAGCGCATTAGCCCACACATATCAACATAAGCTCGTACCAATAAGGTATCATGCATATTCTCATCAAAGTATATTCTACAAAACTATATGAGAGAGATAAGAACGCTTGCCTCGATGTCAAGATATATCAACACATAGCTCGTACCACTCAGGGTATCACAAATTCAATCAAAGCATAGTCCACAAAATATATGAGAGAGGTACGAAGAGCTTGCCTCGATTAGCTACATCGTAGCTATCAAAAGATATCCACGTCGCTCAGAGATAATCGACCTCTCCAGGTACCAGATAGGATCCGCGTACTGAGTTCATACGCCACCGGCCATAGCCGGAAGAATACCACCATCGGACCGCCACAGAAAGCCACCATCGCACCCTCCTCTCGCCGGCTAACTCATGGCAGCGAGCTGCCGCCTGTTCACCACCGTTGTCTTCTACGAGTAGCAGCACCTCCTTTTCTGGTGTATTCTCCTCCAGTACGTAGCATCCTAAATACTCTCTTCTCACTCTCTAGCTCATGTCGGCAGGAAACTCTCTAGCTCGATCTCTCTCTCGCTTGCCGGCACGGCCTCTCCAATCAGCTGGCTATTCTCTCTGCTTGATGGTGCGGCTGGAGCAGCAGCAGCAGCAGCGCTGTTCTATTTATCGGAGACGATGGCCGGTCCGCTGCCAAAATATCTGAGGCGACCGCTGGCCGCTTAACCGCTTGCCGACTGATCCTTCGATACTAAGCCAAAGCTAAAATATCTAAAACGTCTGCCGACGTCCTTCAGGTCAGCAAGCACGTCAGCTCTCAGCCTGGACACCATGCAGCCAATCCACGCCAAGACTTGGCTGCCAGCAAAGCTTCTACACCCTCTAACACTAGGCCACGTTGCCTCTCTTGCTAGCATAATCTCTCACGTATGCATGGTGGAGATCCTTTAAGCATGCATGTACGTAGTACCAGCTCCGATCCATCGATGGTACAAAAATAAAATGCTACTAGCTAATTAACATGCATGAGCAAGTCAAGCCAATCAACTCCTCTATTTACTTTTCATGCATACAGATATCCAAATCCAGTTTATTTTAAAACTAGCACAACAACATAATTAAGATAAAACTTAATTTACTCAGATTAATTAATTATCCAAAAATTCGGGTGCTCACATCCTCCCCACCTTATAAGAATTTCGTCCCCGAAATTCCTCTAAACAAACACTTTTATTTTTTCCAAAACTTAGTAAGATTTTTTAAAAATCAAAACCAAAAGAATTTTGTTATGCAATCAAACAACAAAACTACCAAATATATCTAAAAGTTAGCACAATAAAACACACATAAATGCTAATACAAGCAAACACACATAAAAAGGTTAGTCGCAAAACTATCTAGTGATCTACACCCATTTATTCCCAGCGTGACCTAAACCTTGAGCTCTGATACCACTTTAACTGTCACGCCCCGAGACCCGGCCCGGTAGAATGACAGCCGCCGCGCGCCTATAGACCCGTAAGTCTATACACGCGCAAGGCGTAGAGAAGCAGGATAAACCAGCACAGTGGATCTCAAGCAGCTCATCTATTCATTTTACAAGTTTATTTACATTTACAAGAATAAAAGATTCTCTATTCGCATCCCACCCACTGGTCCAGCCTACTCCTCGGACGACCACGGCTTCCGCTGCGCACTCTGATTAACCTGACAACTGCAACTAAAAACAGAGGGGAGCAAGGATGAGTACAAATAAATCATACTCAGCAAACAATTCATACACTTTCATATACTTTGTAAAATACACTAGGTTTTCGTAATAGCAGTAAAACAATCATTGTGTTGTTAAGTTGTTAAGCAGATTAAAAACCCATGGTGCCACACATGAAAGTGAGTTTCCCTACCCGGGAATCACAGGGGTGAATATCCACGCTTTTACACTCTTAAGAGGGGTATTCCGACATTGACAGCCTCGCCCAGAACCACACAGGATTCCAGAACGAGCAGAGCCCTTTTACCCGCTCAGACACCGGACACCCTGACCTACTCATGTCGATCGCTCCTACGGATCCATCACCGACACTTTCCATTCAAGGGCCGCCCCTCGCGGAGAACTCAGACAGTCCCATACCTGTACTGTGACCGGTACAATACGATCACCTTCGTAACACCAAGTTTTCTTTAGAAAATCATTATACTCATTTGCATGTCAAAAATACGTGCTAAGCCCGGTTCGAACCGGTGGCTCCTACGGATCCATCACCGTAACGACACCAGCGCATTAGCCCACACATATCAACATAAGCTCGTACCAATAAGGTATCATGCATATTCTCATCAAAGTATATTCTACAAAACTATATGAGAGAGATAAGAACGCTTGCCTCGATGTCAAGATATATCAACACATAGCTCGTACCACTCAGGGTATCACAAATTCAATCAAAGCATAGTCCACAAAATATATGAGAGAGGTACGAAGAGCTTGCCTCGATTAGCTACATCGTAGCTATCAAAAGATATCCACGTCGCTCAGAGATAATCGACCTCTCCAGGTACCAGATAGGATCCGCGTACTGAGTTCATACGCCACCGGCCATAGCCGGAAGAATACCACCATCGGACCGCCACAGAAAGCCACCATCGCACCCTCCTCTCGCCGGCTAACTCATGGCAGCGAGCTGCCGCCTGTTCACCACCGTTGTCTTCTACGAGTAGCAGCACCTCCTTTTCTGGTGTATTCTCCTCCAGTACGTAGCATCCTAAATACTCTCTTCTCACTCTCTAGCTCATGTCGGCACAGGGACGGAGCCAGGGGGGTGCGAGCTGGGGCCATGGCCCCCCCTGTGCTGCAAATTTTTGCTGTAAAACCCCTATATAATATGCAGATTCATCCCTAACTTTGACAGAATTTTACTATATGGCCCCCTCCAAACAATTAAGTGTGTAGTTGGCCCCCTCCTCTTACAGTTCCTGGCTCCGTCCCTGTGTCGGCAGGAAACTCTCTAGCTCGATCTCTCTCTCGCTTGCCGGCACGGCCTCTCCAATCAGCTGGCTATTCTCTCTGCTTGATGGTGCGGCTGGAGCAGCAGCAGCAGCAGCGCTGTTCTATTTATCGGAGACGATGGCCGGTCCGCTGCCAAAATATCTGAGGCGACCGCTGGCCGCTTAACCGCTTGCCGACTGATCCTTCGATACTAAGCCAAAGCTAAAATATCTAAAACGTCTGCCGACGTCCTTCAGGTCAGCAAGCACGTCAGCTCTCAGCCTGGACACCATGCAGCCAATCCACGCCAAGACTTGGCTGCCAGCAAAGCTTCTACACCCTCTAACACTAGGCCACGTTGCCTCTCTTGCTAGCATAATCTCTCACGTATGCATGGTGGAGATCCTTTAAGCATGCATGTACGTAGTACCAGCTCCGATCCATCGATGGTACAAAAATAAAATGCTACTAGCTAATTAACATGCATGAGCAAGTCAAGCCAATCAACTCCTCTATTTACTTTTCATGCATACAGATATCCAAATCCAGTTTATTTTAAAACTAGCACAACAACATAATTAAGATAAAACTTAATTTACTCAGATTAATTAATTATCCAAAAATTCGGGTGCTCACAGCACTACCCAAAAAAGTGGTCAGGGTTAAACATGTACATTAACTAATGGGGTTTATGCATGCAATAGGTAATGCCTAGCACAAAAACCACCTGCATAGGAACGGGGCTCGATGACAGAAGCTGTTTCAAAACTAAAAACCTAACTAAATCAACAACCACAAAATCGGCAGCACAAGCAAACAACACGCCTAAAAACACTAATCGCCTAAAAACGACACAAGCAAACTAAAAACCTAACTAAATCAACACCTGCATAGGAAACGACTAAAAACACGCCTACAAATCGAACATGGCACCGCTCTCCGATTTTAGATCCCGCCGCACTGAACAACCTACGAACAGGTCACTAACAGCAGAAACGACGAGGACGGTCGCTGACGGAGAAACCGCATAAGGATGCGCGAAGGTGCGGTTCTGCGTCACAGGAACCGCCGGAGACCGTGGGCAGAGGCGACGAATGGCGACTCGCAAGCAGTTCAGGCGACGGTGGAGAGAGATAAAAGGAGAGAACTAGCGGCGGCGGAAGACTCACCAGACAGCGGAGAAGCAAGGGCGCGGTCCGCGGTCGCCGAGGAACCGCCGGACGGCGCTCGCAGCGGCGAGAAACGGCGAATCGCCAGCAGATCGCCAGGAGCGGCGAGAGCGAGAGGAGAGAGAACGTGAGGAACGTAAATGAGTTTCCGGCAAAAAAAAACCTGAAATTAATCCCCACTCACCGCACGACTTCCCAAATTCAAACTCGGTGTACACCGTTATTTCCCATGTTAGACTGACGACTGGGACCCACACCAACCTTATCCGCGCGTGACGACCCGACCGGGCGGTGCGCGACACGGGAGGACGAGGCGCGCCACGATTCGATCGCACGAATCTCAGCGACCCGCCGCCAGAAGAGACAACAGAGCGGCGCCTTTGGTTAGCTTTTCCCAACATAGAATAGGTGATCGTGATGGACTTACCTTTTTGTGAAGTTCAAAGCAATTCGACCAAGTATTAGTTGAGAAACTAATGAAATGTATCTGTCAGTGTGAAGGCTACTAGCGAGTTCGGATCTGGTAGCTCGGAATTTGGACGTCAGTCTCACAGATCGGGGCTTATATGGCTAGCTAGGTTGGGGGATTTGTGTTTGGCGGATATGAAGATCGTCCTAGAGTCAAACTCTTGATGGCGGCGGTTGCGTCCGCTCAGAACAGTCTCTCAACAACATCGGTAGGCTAGGCCGTACACACTTGCTAGAGAGCCAAAATTGTGAAGGTTTGGGATCTCTAGGACATAGTTTTTACTCCCTTCGTGATTATAAGGCGCACACTCTTCCCAAAACAAATATTTGAAAAATAATTTGATCAACAAAATGTCAATTATGTTTGCAAAATTGATAACGTTGGATTTATATTAGAAGTATTAGCTTCCTCCGATCCATATTAATTATCGCCGATTCAGATGTATGTAGAACTAAAACATGTCTACATACATCCGATTTAGCGAAAATTAATATGGATTGAAGAGAGTAATACTTTCTAATGGTATCAATATTTTATCAAATAATTCGCAAACACTTCTTGTACTAATTCTTGATAAAAATAAATTTTGTAAAACACGTGCCCCTTATAAATGGGAACGGAGGGAGTAGCTCCGTGCTCAATATTTTTTAAGTTATCGTACTCATTCTTGCTCTTTTTTTAGGGAATCATGCTCATTCTAGGTAGTCGTTACTACACCCGTCCCCATTGGGTGTGAGTAGAGCTTAGTCAAACACGCACCCGTGATCAATTATCTTACCCGCACCCGCACTGGGTATATATTTTGTCTCATACCGGCACCCGACAGGTATTAAAAACCCGAGGGTAAACCCACCCAAAAACTCACAAAACAACGCAATGTATATCAAAATGAACAACAAAACAACACAACCTATATGAAAATAACATCGAAACAGGAAAATAGACTATAGATATGAAAATAACAACATATGAAAAATTATGAGCGAAAAAAACGTGGCGCCGGCGTGGACGACAGAGTGGACTACCATGACGGATTGGAGGCGGCTAGTAATACTAGGTTTCGGGATTTTTTCCAAAACGACCGTATGTTACAATGGACCCACATGTCATACACAAAATATCCAGATAAGTGGGTATGCGGGTATGAGTTTTGCTTTACCATACCTGCACGCGCAATATTCATTGGGTACACACTTTTTACTATTTTCTTACCCATGGGTAAAATTATTTTACCAAACACTTACCCTAATGGGTAAAAACCCACTGTGTATTGCGGATAATGGACACCAGTTGACATCCGTAGTCATTACTCATTAAAAGCTTTTTTAAAGGTTTTTTAGGGAATTACTCATTAAAAGCTTGTCCATCGCTGACAGAGCAGGCCGAGAAAGCCATGCACGGCCCGGTCCGGTCTAGGCCACGAACGGCATGTACGATTTGGGCCTACAAGTAGCTCAACCTTTCCCGCGTGGGCTTATATGGGCCTGGCGTCTACGGCGCCAACAAGAACACAAAATGTTTATTCCGTTCAGACTTCAGAGAATCATCACTGTATTACATTACATGTAGATATGATAATACTGTGTAACACAAAATCAACTTACAAGTTTCACCACCAGTTCAATCAAAGCTATATAATATAATTAACATTAACAGTGTTCGCAATCACGCATCGTTGCAAACTAAAGCTCCACAGATACAAGCAGAAACAGCAGCAGCAGCAGTGCAGCACCAACACAGATCAAGTGATTATTCAGGCCGAGGAGCCCTTCAGCTTCTTGGCGATGCCGGCGAAGTACTTGCCCTGGTGAAAGGCGTGCTCCAGCTCCATCTCCGACGGCCACCTCGACCCGTCCCCGGCGAACGTGCCAGCTCCGTAGGGGCTGCCGCCCTGCACCTTCTCCATGTCGAACATCTTGGCGCCAAACGTGTACCCGACGGGCACGAACACCATCCCGTGGTGGGTCAGCTGGGTCACAGCCGTCAGCGGCGTGGTCTCCTGCCCGCCGCCCTGGGTGCCCGTGCTGAAGAAGACGCCGGCGGGCTTGCCGGCGAGGCTCTGCTCCCTCCACAGCCCACCGGTCGCGTCGAAGAATGCCTTCATCTGCGAGGCCATCATGCCGAACCTCGTGGGGAACCCGAAGAGGATGCCGTCAGCCTCGGCGAGCTCTTGAGGAGAGATGATCGGCACATCGGTCTTGGGAGGAGCACCCATCTTGCTGAGGACTTCCTCAGAGAGGATTTCAGGGACCTGTCGCACGGTAAGTAAATATGTATGGATTCATGTAATACTCATGAAATATATGTGCAATACATTTGGATTGGCTAAATTAGGTGCCATTTCAGATTCTTTGACATACTAGTTCTTGGAGCCTGATGGGCATCACGGTGAGATACTGAGATATATTATTACACTGTTGTCAACTGAGAAACAAGGTTGTTGAGACTGACCTGCCACACTTTAACTTCCACGCCTTCGACCGAGGAAGCACCTTTCTTGATCTCCTCAGCCAGTTTACCAACATGACCATACATGGAGTAATACCTGTAAAATGTTTGGCAATGATTTTATTTCTTCCTTTTATAGATGTGCAAGACGCAAGACACAATGATAAATCTTGTCCCATAAAACATCACCACCATGACAATTCTGTTTATGCACGTTTCAGGCAACTTTAGGATATAGAGAAAGAATGAGGACATCATGAACCGACTTGTTTACTACCTATATATGCTGGTCAATTATTGAACAAAAGAAGGCACCTGTGCCCAGAACTTCGCACCACTATATAACTCAACGACTTCAGAAAAATTATGACTGTAAGTTACTACAATAGCTGAAAGAGTACGCTCCCAGGAACCGAGTAAACGGAATACAGTGTGCAGTTAAAGCTAGTATTAGTTTGAAAACGATGTTAAATTCTTGCAGAATATTTGACATTAAGTCTAATGAAAAAGTCTGTTAAAAATAACCCAAGGCTTTCCCATCTTTTGTTCAAAGGCTTCTAGATGTTTTACTTTTTGGTAGTTGGCCGATCACATTCAGCCAGCAAAATCAAAACATGGTCCAATTATAGCTTCTGTTAGACAATGACAGCGTGGTTAGTTATGTTGCTTAAGCTTTCCCATAGATGTGACTTCAGCAAGGGTGATGTGCATTGACACTTGAAATGATGTTTGCCAATAGCAGGATGGACGCATTGTACGAGTGCCGTTCAAGAGTGACATCCTCCAAAGTAAGTTCTCATTCTTTCAGGATCAATCGTACTTACATCCCAATGTTTAGAAGCCTATTGGTCTAGTGGACTACCAGCTCAAACTGTTCGGGTATTGATTATGCATTTTGCTTTTGTGATTCAAATAAGCTGGTAAAGACGGGCACGATTCGGAAAAGGTAAAGTTCCATGTTGGTGGTGCAGACACTGGGGAGCAATAAGATTAGGAGCTAGTAGGAAACATCCAGCACAGGTGCACATGACAATGGGGTTGTAGTGGAAAATCCACATCACAAGATTTTTTTTTTTTTGTTGTGGTGCTGTATTTGACAAATTTACGTATGTAAACTGAAAGAAGGCTACCAAAATATTAATCAACTGAAAATGGAAAAACCTACAGTTTGATCCTTTGGGCCATTTGCCACATCATATCGAAATTCCATATTGTACACGGAAAAATAACTTAATTTGTGTGCTTTTCATGTAAAAAACAAGCTCCGATCAATTCAAAGCACAGAAGGATTCACACTTACTTGATCTTTTAGACTAGAGCTGTGCTCTATCCTACAACATGACATACTCACTGATCCTAGAAAAACTTGCAGATAACACTTTTCTCAGCAATGTGGGACATGGGCAGTCATGAGTGGCTATCCATAATAGTTGGTGGGAACAGGGGAGCTGATAAAGATAAGGCATATATTCTGGTAATCTAATTTGACAATCTTTCCTAGGGCAGCTGAACTTGGCAAAGTGATCAAGGTGCTATTCTTCAGAATGATGGTGATCAAGGTGCTGATTGAATCCACTAGTAACAGTAAATACTACTTTTTTTTTGCAGAACCAGTAAATACTACTTTTGCAATGAGTCTCTGCGCGTAAACTTTTGAAAAGAGTGTACGGGTACCGTGAGAACACAGATGATTGCGAAGAACGCTGGCGAAGTCGCCAACGTCTGCCGGTGTGCAGACAACAGACCACAGAGGTGTGCCTTTCCCACGGGAATGAGGAAAATATTCAGGTAAAGGGAACAGCGCACGATTATTAGTGCAGGATCAGGTACCCGTCTCGGCATCAGTCCCGTGAAGGACCACCACCAAACCCACCACGAATCCAGTCCACCATGGTTGGTGATATCCTTTTCGCAGCTAATAATCAATCACGAGTGAACTGCAACTCTGAACTCGTTTCAGTTCATCGAACCTAGGTGAGCACTCTGACGCGAAGGATCAAAGCACGAACCGGACAGGACGCGCCGATCGGCGAACTGAACGACATTTCCAGAACGAAATTTGCGCACGGAGGGATGGTGATTGCCGTGGGTACTAATCGGCGCAGAACCATCGGATTAATTAACACGTGAGGGCAATTTGAAAAATTCAGTAACGAGCGAGGAGCGGGCGCTTACACGACGTAGACCTTGACCGCCATTGGAAGCCGGCGCGGTGGCTGGAGCTCCGCCGCCGCGGATCTGAGATCTGGTGGGAGGACGGAGGCGGGTTGTTTAGTGAGTTCGAGGAGGAAGGGCAGGGGAGGGGAGGGGAGGCAGTGTGCAGTGGTAGAAGGAAAGGCCGGGCGCATTTATAGGCCGGCTGGCCGGGAGGGCGTCGCTGCCGTGCTGGTCGACCTCCGAGGTTTCAACCGACTGCAGCCAAGCGGATCAGGCACTGCCACTAGTGCTGCATCACGTGCCGCCCGCTTGTCTGACCAGCAGTCCCGGTTCTATCCGGTTCCCAGGGCGACTGGCGAGCGTGTATTTTTTTCTTTTTGAAGATCATGTAAAAAAACAAACGAATTACATTGACAACATATAAAAATTAAATTCTAAATGTCCGTGCATGTCACAAGAGATATGATTTTCCCGTGCGTTGCAACGGATAGAAATATATTTTATAGCACTATAAACAATCATAGACTATACTTTTTTTTTGTAAATCCTTGGAAATAGAAACGCTACAAGTTGTTTGTTAAATGAATTTTGTCTTACTGGTGATCTCAATCGCCCCCTTCACTTACTATTCTTGGACGGTTTTAGTTTGTGAAGGTCGGACACCAGCACACGGTTGTCAAGCTGGGACGAGAACGTGGGAAGGAGGGAGGGAGGGGAAAGAAGCGATTTTCGTGTGCAGAAACACTCTAGGCTAGTTTCATCGTGTTTTTTGTCGCTGGTCTTTTTTCCATGAGGGACTGAACATCGGTGGATCTAAAATTTATACTAAGGTGGGGCAACTAACATAAAAAAATTCTAGTACTACAAGTATAATATGACAATGTACATGTATAAAGATTTGTAAAAAGCACTGCAAATAATATGGCAAGATGCACATGGCCTAGTACGAGTACTGGAAAAAATAGATAATCAAGATGGATCGGAACTTGTACTCGGCTTGTTTCTGTTTTGTCCAGTTACGCGCCTTTGCTCAATTTGGTGCGTGTTTGAGACGAACTCGTATTAGGTTTTAGTTTTTTCCTCATCCTTCTAAGCGCGGGCGATCAAGCCAGCGATGCTCGGGAGATTTGGGCGACGTACTAACGTACGGACCCCAACTATCCTTTAGACCCCCAACTCCCGTTTAATAATAAAGAAGATCACAATATGTTTATGGTTACTGACCAAAAACCGAGCACTACGAAAGAGTAAACGAGAGATTCGGGTAGAACCTACTAGTGGTTGATAATCCATACTCCTATTTCAACCAAAGGGTACATGCTACAATCTATGTTTAGTTACACCTACCTTAATGGTCTTCTACTATATAGAAACATCCAATAAGTTATTTGCTATATACACTGTAAATAACTAATAAATTGTGTACGCTTTTGAGGATAAGATGAAGAGCACAAGTAAATGCAATATAAAACATTAAGAAGATAAACTAATATGCAAAGTAGTTGATTCTTCAGTTTTCTCAAAATTTGTGGTGAAATTGGTTGAAAAAAAATCTAACCATCCAAAAAAATAATGAAATAAATCATCCTTTGCAGCACGATACAAATCCAATTTAGCAAAAACTAATTAACTTTGTATTAATAAATATATTAAAAACCATAACAAATATTTACCATAATATATATGAACATGATTAAATTGCTAATTCTTATGCTCGTACCTTTAAATTAGATTTAAGAATAAGTTAAAAGAACGTATCACTAAAAATGTGATACATTTTATCACAAGATCAATCTTATGAAAAGGTAAAAATATTCAGTATGAAATCACTAGACATCATAGTTCTGACAAACGGACCAGACAACGGATTTCACATAAATCATTGAAAGTAATGACTTGGAAAGTCTCTTAACCGTATCAAGTTGCCATGGGAGTAGAAAAAATGGCATCAAATGGAGCATTTTTTCAAATTCATGAACCGAGCGGTCGCAAACTTGATCTGGGCTGCAACGACATGTAGCGCATTATATGGATTGTCGCTCAGGATAGATAAAAGCTCAACTTTGGGGATGCTCGAGGCACACCCAAGAAACATATAAGAAGTGAAGTATTAAGCATCTAAGCTTGGGGATGCCCAAGTCATCCCGTTCTTCATCAACAATTATCAGGATGTCTCCATTCAATCTATGTTTTTATTGTTTTACATGATTAGTGTTATTTTTGGAGTGTCTCTTTATGTTTTTGTTTTACTTTTTTATTTTTGTTTGCTTACTGGTCTTTGCAATTATTATACGTTGTACTCTTGTTTCGGAGAGAGACACACTCTAGTTATTTATAGAATGCTCATTATGCTTCACATATATATTTTGATTAATTGCTATATGAATTCTTGCTCTTTGTGCTTCACTTATATCTTGTTAGAGCATTGCTTTGCATATTTGAAGAAATTGTTATAACTCTCTTGCGTCACTTATACCCTTTTTGGGAGTTGAACAATAATTGATTTGGTTGCTTGGTTATATGTTGGAACTAAAAATATTGTGTAAGTAGTAATGAGATAACTAAAAACTTAAATGGTTTTGTTGATAACTGAATTTTGGTTACTTGATTCTTTGCAATTATTTTGAACCAATAACTAAACTAACGGTTAAACATGCTAGTTATTTAAGTAGTAGCTTATTAATGAATGTGAAAAGGAAGAGACTCCCCTCGCACAAGGCCAAAGAGTTCGCTGAACACGCATCCTCGCGCGCTGAAGGCAATGTTGCCGAAAGGATTTACCATCGTGTTGGGCGGGGTGCCCTTGCTGCCATACCCCACAGGGTTCAACGCCGAGTGTGAGATCCACCGCCGAAAGTAGAAGTTTCGGTTGTGGCTAGACCAGATGTACTATACCGACAGCCCCGACCCACGTTTTTCCGCGAGAAGCGAGAGGCGGCCCTCAACCGCTTCACCGGCGAGCATCCACCGCCGGAGAACAACGTCGCCGAGCGGATGTGGTTCTGGTCAATGCTTGACCGCGCCGTTCGGGGCGTCCTCGAAGCCGCCCAGGCAGAAGCGGGCCGTCGTGACGCTACAGTGGCCGGCATCATCGCCGTTGCTTCTGACCTCGAATCTGACAAGGAGGTTAGGAGGTAAAGGATTTAATGTAGGTTTATATTTCGTTTGAACTACTGTAAAATATCAAAAATACTGCATGAGATGGTAACTTTATATTCTATCACAATTTTTGTTTTGATTTTGGGGGACGTCGTTGGGAGTGCTAGACATGTGATTGACACTCTCGAAGAGGACACATTTTATGGTGTGTCGGACAAAATTTCGGGGTGCTGATACCCACAAGTATAGGGGATCGCTGAAGTCTTCGTTGGGAAGTATTACCCAAATTTATAGTTCGACTCGATGGGAACACAAGAATATCAATAAGACCTTGGCAATTGAGGCGTCACTCTCAACCACACCTGTATATCAATAACTTGCAGCAGTAATAGTGATGGCAGTAGTATGATTCAAGTAACAAGCAGAACAGTAGCAGTGAACAAGTGTTTCCCAGTTTTCACCGGAAAAGTGAAAGTGTAACTCAGAGATTTAAAACGTAGGCATGAGGTGATAGCGGGGTGTTGCAAGAATGAGATTGATCATATAATAAGAAACAAATAACAATGGGACCTATCTCTAACTCCGATATATGTAGGTATGTGTTCCATATTTAGTTGTGCGTACTAACCAAGAGAATTTGCACAACATCTATTGTCCAACCTGCCCATTTCACCGGGGCCAACTTGGAACTACAGGTAATTAAGGTCTACCCTTTCGAATAGACCGGAACAATGCATTAACACTTCATGAACACATAGAATCCTCAAACTAAAACATCTCCCCCTTGTTTTCCCTATATGTCACGTTTAGGGTTCGCAGGTTCAACATAATAGCAGGTGATACACTTTGCAGATAAATACCAAACTCAAATATATGATGGGGCAATATAAGTTCAGTACTGAAATCATGCCACTCGGGCCCTAGTAGCAAGCATTAAACATAGCAAGAGTGCATCAACACAATACAAAAGTATCCTCAAGATAAAACCCTAAAATCCCGAACAACGGGTAGCATTACATGATCAATCTCATCCAATCCCCATCCACCTCACATGCCTACAGCGGACTACTCACACATGGTGATGGTGAAGGGGCTCATGGTCGATGGAGATGAAGGCGGTGATGAAGGCGGTGAAGACGGCCTCCGGATCCCTCCACCGGAGGAGAAATCCTGGATCAATCTGTCCCCGAAACGAAGATCGTGATGGTGGCGGCGTTCTGTTTCGCGAAAACTCCTCTCCTCCTAGGGCAAGCACTTTTTCGTATATATGAGGGGGTACGTCGAAGACCGAAGGCGAGGCGGCGCCCGAGGCCCATTTGGGTGGGCCCACGCGGCCAGGTACAGGGGCCGCGTGGGCCCCCCTTTGGCCCTCGAGCGCTTCCTCGTGTCCATCTTTGTCCATTGTCCTCCTTTTCCATAAAAATTGACGTGGTAATTTTCCCCGATTTTATTTCCTGCAAAATAGCCAAAAAGAGACTTTGCTAAAAACAGCGTCAGATTCAGCAGTTTTATTCAAATATGGGAAGATTCCGGAGCAAATTATGAGCAAAGTGCTTGGAAAAGTAGATGCATTTTGGATGCATCAGCTCCCCCAAGCTTAGCTCGTTGTTTGTCCTCGAACAACTCAAACGTAGTGCAGAAGCGATAAAAGACTTTGACAAGAACTTTGCATTGCATATGTAACACTTTAATATCAACAAGCATTCAAAGCATAGCTTCAAACAAATAAAAATGCTAGCAAAGGTATATCTAATCAATGTTAAAGCATTTATATTTGTTGCAAGAGATAACATGTAGTGTCAATACTTGGATGAGTTTGCTCAACTGTAGAAATAAACAAAGGTTCTTGCATCGCTATGATTGAATCATGACAAGACTTTTGAGATCTTTTGATTCTTTCTTTTGTTGACTGTGAAATCATTGTGCTTACAACCTTGCTCTTAGTTTTAGCAAACCATTTGTATTACTATTATGACTCATATGCTTGACCACTAATGGTTGAAAACCTCATGCCCCGTGAATACGAGTACCTACACCATGGCTACTCAACTTGGGTCACTAAGCAAGTTCGAAATTTTCAGTCATTGCAAGTAATAAAAGCGTCATCAAGAGCGTCAACTGGGGTACCTCTTGTCCCAGGACATGGACAAGCCCATGTCCAAACAACAAGACAAACAGACAATGAACAATCTCAGCACTCTTTTATTTACCATTTGTAGCTTTTTATTATGAAGTGCATCACTGAATGTCACTATGGTGCGCTGTAAATTTCCACCATGAATGATGCATGGCTTAAGTTGGCGGCCCAGGCGTCTCTCTAGCCAATTATTCTCACTCAAACTTACTAAGTTTCCTTTCATTTCGCACATGATAAGCATCCATAAACAAAAGTACATGATATCAACTGAATATATTTTAGTGCAATGTTGAAAGCTTTACATGTGTCAGCACATTTCAGCTAACTCCCAACCACTAAACCTGTCAAGCATACAACTTCATGTTTAACATTTGAAAATTATTTTACTTCTTTGGTTGGCAAGTTTAGTAAGCACAATGGGATGCGTAGACCTTTGTTTAGAGCCACAATTATTCAATCCACAACCAAGTATTGTCACTAATAAAATTTCACTTGCATCATCATATAACATACTAGAACATGGAGAAGATAAACATTTGCTACCATTTCCTAGATGTTGAAGAAACTATGATGTGCTCACTTGCTGTTATTAAAAGTCCACATAAACACGGCAAAGGTGTCATACCTTTCATCCACTTCATGCACATCAACTCATCATCGTTGTTCTCCTCTCCCAACTTGAACTGCACAATAAAAACTCAAATCTGCCAGAAAATGTCACTGCATACAGTACTGTTTTTACCCTACCTAGACACCTCAGAAAAATCTCATATTTTACGTGTGTGTAGGTTATGATGTGTTGCAGCAGTGGTTAAAATTTCAGCTCAATCGGAGTTACAGAGAAAAAATGAAAAATAAAACAGCGAGCAGATTTCAGCAATTTCTGCACCTCCGTTTTTGCGTTTGTTTCAAGAAAACGAAAATATTTTTGTTATTTTTCGTTCTAAGAAACAAAAGACAAACAACCAGAAGTAAAAGAAACAAATAAAATCTTTTTGTGTTTTTGCGTTTTCAAGAAACTTATCATAGCAATATAACGGTGATATAAAACAATGAATGGAGAGTAAGAGAAGTACTCCCCCAAGCTTGCGATCAAGCTAGTATCCTGGGTAGTTGCCGTATCCACTTCCACTTCCAGGGTAGTAACTATATGGGTAGCCTTGCATGCTTGGGTACAGGGGCTCCGCCTGAGGTATGTACCCCTGTGTCTCTGGAGCTTGTGGCTCCTCCTGAGGCGGCGCCTCTTCCACTATCCATTTTCCGGTACTCCTGTCAAAAAGTCAGTACGGGGGAGCCTAATGGACACTCGCTGCCCACTAGTGCTCAAATAGTTATACAGATAATGTTCCCCATACAACGTACTTATATCCATGCGAGTAGTCAAAGCAAAATCAAGTAATTTGGACTCTCGCACTAGAGTACCCATGTTATCACCATATCCTCTCTCGTTTTTAATGTAATTGTACACCATAGTAGCAATAGCACCAGCATAAATAGGAGTTTGATCAGTAATATTTCTACTCACAGCAGTATGCAAAGATCTAGCAAGTATGACTCCCAAGTTATATTCACACGGTGTATTTTCTTTTGCACATTTTAGTAGATAAACCATTGGTCCAGTGCAAGCAGAATTGTTATCCCTAGCAAGAAATCCTCTTGCAAGAAACAACGCAAAATATCTCAAACTTGGGTGCTGTATATGAGTAAATTTACCCCTATTTAATCTATCATGAGAGTTTACAGATATAGTATGCCAAAACTCAACAAGCTCATGGTTGGTATCAGCACGAGTTTCACTCCAACTCCCTGAATTTTCTACACCAATAGCATTGCAAAATTCCCTAGAGACATAACAAGGCGCTCACCTCTCATAGTAAATTTGCAAACAAAGGTAAGAGGGTGCCTTACTTTCTTCCTGTGCTTTTGGGCTCCGGGCCCTCAAATCTGAAGGTAGAGAGGAATTCCCGCGAGAGTTCTTCATATGTATCTTGGGGTTCTGAGAAACCTAAGCAAACCAGTTGTAGCGAAGGTGTCGAAGTCCTCTTTGATCCCCCACTGCTCAAGAACATAGGGATCTTGCCATCTTGTTGTATGTATTTTCAGCTTCTCCCCTACAAAGAATGCATCATCCTCCCAAGATGGTGGTCATCATAATTGAGGGAGACTTTGCATGCTCTTCTTCTTGGTCTTGAGCTCATCCCAACCAAAGCTTTGCCCTTGCTAAACATGATACCTTGCTGCCCAAAAACAATATTCAACAAAAATCAAGATGTAACACCTAAAACAACATTAAGCCATCCATAAATAGTCTCCACATCAATATCATGCATCAATATCAACTAGAAAACTTGAATCTATGGATTTCCTAAGCATAAAAGGGTGACACCTAGTGCAGCAAAATACTTCATGCATGAGGCATAAGAACAAAAAGTAATTGGATGAGTGGAGGAGTCACATACCAATGAGCAATCCCACCAAACAGATTTGAAAAATCTGCCCTAAACTTGGAGATCCAAGGATAGCAGGAAGAGAGCTCGAGAAAATTTGGGAAAAATACCTGGGGCTGGTTTCCTGTCGAGGGGAAGGAGATGGGCACTGGATACTCACCTAACCCCCTCTGTGGGCCAAAATAGTGGGTCCCACGCGGCCAGGTACTGTGGCCGCGTGGGACACCCCCTTTTGGGCCCTGGTGGCCCTCTGGTGTCTCCCTTTTGGCTGTTAGTTCCTCTGGTAAAATAACTTACCTCCAAATTTTTCTGGAATTTTTCGAGAAATTTTCTGAACAGAATTTTTCAAACTACATTTCTGGAATTTCTGCACTTTGAAATAATTATGCTCATGCAAATAATCTAAAAATTCTATAATGAATAAACAAAAATCAAAAATTTTTATGGGAATCAAGTTTGCATCATTTTCATATTAGTAATGAGGTTGATCAAGTCTCATTAATAATATGCAAAAGATATAATACATGATTCTTTATTTTATATGTTTCTGAGCAATTTCAAGTCACCTCATATTTGATTGGAATAGTTCCAATCATTAAGATAGCATATTTTGGTTCAGGAGGTGGCAATGCAAACTCAAAGCTTCCTATTATAAGAGTATTCCTTTTAATGGAGTTCACACTCTGGCTTACCATAGTAACAGATTTCTTCTTAGGAAAATAGATAGTGTGCTCATTTCCCTTGACATTGAATGTTACCTTGCTCTCAGTGCAATTTATAACAGCCCCTGCAGTGTTTAAAAAGGGTCTTCCAAGAATAATAGACAAATTATCATCTTCAGGCATTTCTAACACAACAAAGTCTGTAGGGATTAACACATTAGCAATAGAGATAGGGACATCCTCACATATTCCTATAGGCACAGCAGTTGATTTATCAGCCATTTGTAATGATACTTCAGTTGGAACCAATTTGTTTAGGTTAAGTTTCTTATATAAAGAAAAAGGCATAACACTAACACCAGCTCCTAAGTCACATAGAGCATATTTCACGTAAGTTTCTTTAATATGACAAGGAATAGTTGGAATACCAGGATCACCACGTTTTTCAGGCATTTTCCCTTTAAAGGAATATTCAGCAAGCATAGCAGTTATTGCATCAGTAGGAATCTTTCTTTTATTAGTCACAATGTCTTTCATGTATTTGGAATATGGAGGGATTTTAATAGCATCAACAAGAGGAATTTGCAAACACAAAGACTTAATCAACTCAAAGAATTTCTCAAATCTAGCATCATCCAAAGTTTTTATTACCTCTTGGGGATATGGTATGGGTTTTTGTACCCACGGATCCCTATCTTTACCTCTTTGTGGATTAGGATGGCTCTTCTTCTTATTCTTCTCAGTAGATGGTGGAGGGTCTTCTTTATCATTAGGTTCAGGTTCTTCAATATTTTCATCCTCTTGTGGCTCTTCTTCAGGTGAAGGTGATTCTTCTTCTTCATTATTATTATCTTCAGTCTCAGCATCAGAAATAGAAATATCCTTATCTTGCTCTTCAGAGTCATCAATGTCCTTGTTTTCATTGGGAGATTTTCCTGCAGAAGATTTCTTCTTGAGAGCTTCTTGTTCTTTTCTCTTGGGATGGCCTTCAGGAAAATCAGGATCCTGAGTACTTGCACCTCCCCTAGTGTTAACTCCACAAACCTGTTTCTTCACCATAAGACTTTCATACAATTGATTTTGAAGAGAAACCATTTGTTCAACTTGATTATTCATCATCTCACAGTGTTTAACAATTCTTTTTACCTCTCCCACACTAGCATGTAAACTTTCTCGAAGAGATTTAATTTTGTGAGAGTTCTCCATAATAGTCATTCTAATATTATGCTCCTCAGGATTATGATGATAAGCAAAATCATTCATGTAGGATACATCAACAGGAGGTGTTACCTTTTCATTACCTTTTATGGAGCTAATAGCATTGACTTGAATTGGAAAACATGGTTGATCATCAGGAAGTTTAACACCCATTTCAGATAATTCCTTAAGATGAGAGGTTTTAATTCCCTTCTCTTTAATAGCCTTGGAAGCTTCTTTCATTGTTTCGTTATCCAATTTGAGCATGCCTCCTTTCTTCTCCGGAAATATCTCTTCAATATTCCAGTCTTCATAATTCCTAGAGATAGTCTCCAATAGCTCAGTTGCTTCATCAACGGTCCTTTCCCTGAAAACATTACCTGCAATACCATCAAGATAGCCTCTGGTGTTTTCGGTTAGACCATTGTAAAATATATCAAGTATTTCATTACTCTTGAAGCCATGGGTAGGACATTTCCTAACCATCTTACTATACCTCCCCAAGCTTGGGGTAAATCCTCCTTCTCTTTCTGTGAAAAGTTGCTAATCGCAACAGTCAAACCATGAATCTTATCAGCAGGGAAATACTTATTATAGAATACCTGCAAACATTCTTCCTTGCTAGTAATACATCCAGGTTCTAAACGATTATACCAAGTTTTAGCACTTCCTCCCAAAGTAAAAGGAAACAGCTTTAAGAAATAGTAGCGTTGATGGATTTCATCTTTACCAAATAACACAGATAAGTCATGCAAGACAGCAATGTGTTCAAAAGGAAACTCATCCTCTCTACCATAAAACTTATATTTTTCAGCTTTTTCAATTATTTCAGGATCAACACTAAACTCATAATCTTTATCTTTAATTTTAATAGCAGGAGCATTCATTTTCTCAGTAATAGGAAAATATCCATCAAGAGGAGAATTTTTATAGCTATCAAGTTTATCCAATTTATCAAAGTCAGAATTCATAAAAGCCATAGTAAATGCCTCCTCTTCCTCAGAAGAAGTTTCAAATTCATCATCACAGTATTCATTATCTTCTAACTCAGATTCCACATTTTCATTAGTAGAAGATTCCAGATTTTCAGGTGTTTCAGTTATCTCAGATGTTTCAGGTGTCACTTCTTTGTCTATGCTACCACATAATAAATCATTTTCATTACTAGTAGACATTTTAGACAATGGTGAACTAGATAAAACCTTTCCTTTTTCTTAGGAGCAACAGCAGAAGCAACATTAGGTGAAAAGTTTGGCCTACTTGGCAAATCCGTACCTCTGCGAGTAGTTGAAGGCCTCACTTCCTTCAGAGTAGTCTTTTCCTTTCCCATGGTTAGGAACAAGCAAAAGCAGCAAATAGATGATAACAAGTTGTCTTACCAATAAAGCTAGGTTCCCCGGCAACGGCGCCAGAAAACGTCTTGATACCCACAAGTATAGGGGATCGCTGAAGTCTTCGTTGGGAAGTATTACCCAAATTTATAGTTCGACTCGATGGGAACACAAGAATATCAATAAGACCTTGGCAATTGAGGCGTCACTCTCAACCACACCTGTATATCAATAACTTGCAGCAGTAATAGTGATGGCAGTAGTATGATTCAAGTAACAAGCAGAACAGTAGCAGTGAACAAGTGTTTCCCAGTTTTCACCGGAAAAGTGAAAGTGTAACTCAGAGATTTAAAACGTAGGCATGAGGTGATAGCGGGGTGTTGCAAGAATGAGATTGATCATATAATAAGAAACAAATAACAATGGGACCTATCTCTAACTCCGATATATGTAGGTATGTGTTCCATATTTAGTTGTGCGTACTAACCAAGAGAATTTGCACAACATCTATTGTCCAACCTGCCCATTTCACCGGGGCCAACTTGGAACTACAGGTAATTAAGGTCTACCCTTTCGAATAGACCGGAACAATGCATTAACACTTCATGAACACATAGAATCCTCAAACTAAAACATCTCCCCCTTGTTTTCCCTATATGTCACGTTTAGGGTTCGCAGGTTCAACATAATAGCAGGTGATACACTTTGCAGATAAATACCAAACTCAAATATATGATGGGGCAATATAAGTTCAGTACTGAAATCATGCCACTCGGGCCCTAGTAGCAAGCATTAAACATAGCAAGAGTGCATCAACACAATACAAAAGTATCCTCAAGATAAAACCCTAAAATCCCGAACAACGGGTAGCATTACATGATCAATCTCATCCAATCCCCATCCACCTCACATGCCTACAGCGGACTACTCACACATGGTGATGGTGAAGGGCTCATGGTCGATGGAGATGAAGGCGGTGAAGACGGCCTCCGGATCCCTCCACCGGAGGAGAAATCCTGGATCAATCTGTCCCCGAAACGAAGATCGTGATGGTGGCGGCGTTCTGTTTCGCGAAAACTCTCTCCTCCTAGGGCACGCAGTTTTTCACTATGAAGGGGTACGTCGAAGACCGAAGGCGAGGCGGCGCCCGGGGCCATTTGGGGTGGGCCCACGCGGCCAGGTACTGTGGCCGCGTGGGGCCCCCTCTTTTGGACCTCGAGCGCTCCTCGTGTCCATCCTTTGTCGTTGTCCTCCTTTTCCATAAAAATGACGTGGTATTTTTCCCGATTTTATTTCCTGCAAAAATAGCCAGAAAAGAGACTTTGCTAAAAACAGCGTCAGATTCAGCAGTTTTATTCAAATATGGGAAGATTCCGGAGCAAATCATGAAGCAAAGTGCTTGGAAAAGTAGATACATTTTGGATGCATCAGGTGCCGGTGGAGGTACTCTTATATGTTATTACCTTGACATTTTTGTAGAGAGGAAGTGTTGATAAGACTTCGTTTGAAGATGAGCTCGGAGGCGGCAAATCGATCTGTGGCGATGTGCACTGCCAGTACGTATGTTTGGGGAGCCTTTCATGTACAGCACTACAGTACTTTCAGCATCAAAATGCCAGTTAGCAGCACGCATCGATCAGGTACATCAATCAAGCTTCAATTAGATTAGATAGATTTGGTTCCCATCGCATCAAGAAGGTTCCACACATCTCGCTGTCGCCACCAACTCTGTAGCGGAATGGTGGTCGCCGAACCTGACATGGCAAGTGTGGTCCAGTGAGGCAGGGATTTCAAGGGCCAGCTTACCTGCAGCTCCAACTAGCAAGCAATAGCAACTGGCCGAGCGATAAGATTGTCGTCGGGGATAGATCACTACTCTGTCTGTGATCGTCACTTGCATCATTGTGGCGCGCGGTGCCATTTCATACCAGAAATCGAGCTCTGAAATGTACACATTTTGACTGACGGAGGAGGCAGTAGTTCTTATCCGCGAAGATTAAAGGTTCTGTGTCTGCATGATGGTCCAGGCGTAACAGGGCCGAGCGCGATCATTTTTGCCCGGCTGGTAGGTACGGCGTGTGTGCAAAGATGGATTTCGGTCATTCATTAAACGTATCTCTGTCCCTCAAAAGGAAAAAAAACTAAACTTATCATCTTGGTTGTAAAGCGGCGGCCTGATGATGGATGCACCATGAAACGCAATGCGAAGGCGGACCACTTCCTCCCTCGTGAAAAATCCCCCGAATCGCTCCGCGTAGCCCCCGCGGCGACCGGGGCGACCCCGCACTTCCCCTCTTCCCTTCCTCCTCCCGCCCCTTCCTCCTCTGCCGCCGTCGGCGCGAACCGCCGAGCGAAGCTCGGGCGGTGCCGGCTGTTCTCAACCCGCGCTCGAGGGGGCCTCGCGGGGCGGTGCCTCTCTGGTGGCGGTGCACTTGGTGGTAGGGTCTCAATCCGGCGGCGGTTAGGGCGTCGCGGCCGCGTCGGCCGGGCGTCGGGGACGGCGGCGCCGCCTTGTGGGCGGTTCGGTGGGGCCTCGGCGGTCTGGCGGCGGCGTAGGTGACGTCTGGTGCAGATCCGCGGTGGTTGGACGGCGGGGGCGGCGGAGCCATGGTCTTGGCGACGACGCCTCCTCAGGAGCCTGTGACGAAGAGCAGCAGGACGACGCAGCTTGGGGACGGTGGCCGGCGGAGCGCTCGGCCCAGATCTGGGCCCGTTTGGGCCTGATCCGGGCTGGGTGGGCCCTGCTGCCTGTGGTTTCAGTGGCTCCCGCCTGGGAGCCCTTCCCCTGTCCATGACGTGGATGGGGTGCTGGATTCGAGCCAGGAGGGCCTAAATCCGGCGACCGCCTAGCAGCCCCGTTTGCTCGGGGTCTACGGGTACGACCTGCGCCCCCGCTGTCCTAGGTTCTGGCTACTTCTGTACTTCTCCTGTCCGCTCCGGAGGAACTTCCGTCATGACCTCCGTTACACCGTGGGGGCGAGATCTCGGATGCCGGGGCGGCGGCCCTGGAAGGTGGACTGCGCGGGCGACTCTGCGGCGAGTGACGTGGCAGTGGTGATGGTCTTCTTCCCTGGCCACATGGGTGGAGAGGAGTAGGCGTCGGGAGACTCTGGTGTTGACAGCGCTTCGGCAATGGCGGCTCCCAGAACGTGTTTTGGAGGCCTGACTCGGGGGTTTGGGCAGGTCGCGGTACCAGGTGTGGTGAAGGTGTTTCCGGGCGAAAGCTCTGTACTTCGGTGCCAATGGCGGCGACGCTTGCGGGCGTCGTAACCCTCTTGGGGGCGCTGTTGTGGTTACCTTCGCCGCGCTAGGGCTCCAGGTGAAAACCCTTGATCGCCTCGGTCTCGACGACGGCGGCGCTTTGCGTCGTCACCCTCTTGGGGGCGTCGTCGTGGAGCCTTGGTCTTTCTCGACTTTGCGCCGGGGTCTTCGGTGGCAAGTCTGGTTTCCTTGTTCTCTTTTGTCTATTTTTGATCTGCTTTGTAAGAGGGTCTCGTCATCACCTTGTATTGGTTCGGCCGTGTGGCTTTATTTATAAAGCGAGGCGAAAACCTATTTCGTCAAACGCAATGCAAACTACACTAAAAGATGATCCAACTCGTGCGACGGACGGGGATATTCATGTTGGCGATGACTGGTGCAGTGCATGCGTGATCGCGTCGGTGCGTACGTGTCCGAGTACTGGCTTGGACTCCAAGCTAGGCTGCATGCATGCCTCGCAATGATGCACGTATCACCGACCGATCATGGCTTCTCCGTCTGTGTGGCCAGTCTCTCAGCCAGCCAAGCAAGCGAAAATGTTCATGCCAGAACCCACAAGTCAGTCACTCAGTCTCAGGAACGAAAAAACCAGGGAAGAGAAATAGTAATTCTCAGGGCCGGTCCTTCATGGCCCAACCCAACATCAGGATGCAGAAAACAACAACAACAAGGCCAAGCCTAGTCCGCATATGACTTTCCAGTTCCTTCACCGAACAAGCGGACCAATCGAGCAGCCAGAGTGTCGGGCGGCCCAAATGTGCTCACTACTCCAGGAATTCAACGACCGACATACTTGGGGTATCACTGTGAAGAGGCCGACCTTGGCCAAGGGCTCTTCCGCGCGCGAGGCGCGAGCGAGCGAGAGCGATAGGCGTGTTCCTCCTACAGCGAGCGGTGCGCGCGGGCCCGACGTACGCACTTTCCTTTTATCATGCTTGCACCAGGTGGAGTCGCGATGGGTATCACGATGTCCTCGTCCATGGCGTCACTAGCAGCCCACATGACATTCTCAGCCACTGTCTTCTCCATGGAAATCGAAAACCGGCATGTTCCATGATGACAACAGACAGCAAAGATTCGCTTCACTCCATCTTGAAGCCTCACGGCCAGAAATAAGGGTGCACACGACCGAAACCACTCTGATCCAGGAATCTACAGGCATCTGCCTAATAGAGGATCGCCGACGGAGCCTTCCGAAACTCGTCACCGGCCCGGTCGATGAGGGCCGGCATCGAGCATAACACCGACTTGGCGCGAGAAAAACCCAAGGACCGCCACCTTTATTTAGAAGATCGAGGGCACAACATACTCCGACCTCAAACCGCCCGGGCCACAAAGGCCACGCGCAGGAGTCAAGGCCAGAGAACACCCCGCACCCTGCTCATCTCTGAACGTCGCCGGACACGGCCGTCCGCCATGCGTCGCCGGACAATTGACCATCACGGCAGCGGATCCTGGTGGGAACCAGATCGACCGCATCGCCACCTCCACGAAGAACGCCGCTGAGCACCGCCGTAGGAGGAGACCAGCACCGCCGCCACAACCGGAGATCTCCGCCCTGGCCGCTGGAGTCGACAGGAGACTCGCGTCGCCGCCCTCTGCCCCCAACACCGATCAGCGCTAGGGCCCGCCACCGTCACGCACGAGGCTGGCGGCAGCGGCGGCGATGGGCTACCGCACGGGGGAGGTTTTTGGTGGCGGTTAGGGTTCGCCCCGGTGTCGCCCTGGGGAGCCTTCTTTTTTCCCCCATAAAACTTCTGAGAAGGCGACACGGGAGCCTTTCGAATAAGAGATATACTAGCAAACGAGGGGAGGTGAGCCTAAGGTGGCAATTTTACCCACGGGTACGGGTATCCGTGGATACCGTACCCGCATGAGCAGGGTATGGGCACACTTTTATACCCATGGGTAGTACCCGTACCCTACCCGTTAAGTTGTGGGTAGGGTACGTGTATAGCCTTGTAGCCATGGGTATACGCATACCCTACCCATTATATAGACATGTGGCTCTTAACCGTGGAGCTTCAACATATACTCACCGTTATTTAATTGAGATAACTTTTAGTTACTCATCTATTTGTTATTGAGTTGAGATAAAAGTTTTTTTTTGACAAATATGTTATCGACGAATGTAAAATTGTGAATAACTTGTGTACTATTTGATCTACCCGTTGGGTACCCAATGGGTATGCATACCCGTCGGGTATTTGTATGGGTAAAGTTTCATACCCGTGGGTACGGGTATGGGTATAATTTTTTACCCATTGGCTATACAGGTATGGTTATGGTATCGCTCTATCCGCACCATACCCTACCCATTACCATTCGTTGGCTTCTCCAAGGAGACAATAATACTGCTTTTTTTTTCATGCGGTTGCAAATGAAAGAAAGCGGAAAACGACAATTTTCTCGATGTAGGATAATGGTCAGATCATATCATATAAGAAACAATTAAAACACCGCATTACTAACTTCTACAAATAGTTGTTTGGAAAGGAGCCAGCCTCGAATGTGCGGATACATCCTGGCACGTGGAGGTGCTCCGGACGTATCAGCAGGACGAAGCAGACAAATTTGGTTAAACTGCTCGAACTGGCCGAAGTGGAAGCTACTGTTAATGATATGGAAACTAACACAACCCAGTTACCAGATGGTTTCCCTATCAGCTCTATAAAGAGTTCTGGGGTAGACTGAAGAATTAGTCATGTAAATGTTGGAAGACATGTTTGCGGGGAAGCTTGGCTTGGGCAGATTGATCTACAAAGTACTTACCCTTATTCTGAGGATCAAAGACGCAAATGTGATTAGGTAGTACAATCCTGGTGGCGGGCAATCCATAGGTTGGACAAGGTACACGACGAAGCAACCGGGATGGAAGCGCATCACATCCAAAGCTGGTGCGCCCGGTGCAAGAGTCCATAGCCTCAGCCATCGGGGGGATGAGCTCAGGGCCAGCCCACACAAAATTTGACCATCGGAATATAATTTATATTAATTTTTTATACTTATTTCCAATATACAACAATCTTAATGAGTATAATGTTTCTATTTCTTATTTGGCCCAAATGTTAATTATAACAATTTTTATATAGTCGTAACTCATATAGTTGAAAAATACATTTGCATAGTGCCCCCTAGATTTGACCTATATTTTGTAGTAATTTTCTTCGACAACGAATTTTTGATAACTGCATAAACTATATATTTTATGTATATTTATGGTAGATATATCTAAATATATAGTCTAAAAAATATCTTACCCGTGTGTTTGAATATAGGATAAGCTAAGCATGTTAATTTGTAGAAATTTCTGGCGTATAAATTGAACGTTGGCATGAGTCTTAATTATCCCCTTTTCGTGGTCAAATATGTCTTGCAAGTTATAATGGGTACGGTAATGACATGATAAAGCGAGTATAATACATACTGGTATTCAAATAGAATGGCTAATAGTAACCATTGACGAATAAATAAATTAAACGGAGTCTACTACTTTTGCGCAAATAGGATTTGATTGTTTGATATGGACGTTCGCAATCCGCTTGGTACCATCTTATCTATACAAGCGCTCGTGCATGTTTTTTAAATATATATTCTTGCACATAATTAAATATGAAAATCTAGTTGACATATTTTCCATTTTGTACTAGAAACTGCAGGACTTCCACTTGAGCGCGACTATCAACCTAAGTAAACTCGTTATATTGGTTTGTTCTTACGCATGGGGTACACACTAGTGGTAAACTAGAAGATACCCCGCGCCTTCTAGCGGGATCACTTTAGAAAATATATTTTGTAAGCAAAGGGTATACAAAATATGACGTATTATATTCTCTAAATAAATATGCAAAAAAGTTCTTTAACCGAATATGCAAAAAAATAATAGGTTATATTCGATATACTTACTAAATTTGATAGACATGAAATGCGTGTGTATTATAAATTATCCACAGAGGTAAACCTCGGGACCTTTGGGGCTCTCCTCAGCGCTCAGGCCATTTCGGCCGTCGGATCGATCTTTCACAGCGCGATCTGGAGCGTCCGTTTGCGGTGGCAGCACAGTGATTTCATCCACCGTCGTGGTGTGTGTTTCAGGGGTCACTGACTGTGGGGCCAGAGCGTCGCCGGTCCCTCGCCGGTCCCGCTCGACAGGGGCACAACGCGTCGTGCGCTCGGTGCGCGTCTCCTTCCCCAGTCCGCTCCTGCGCGGCCATTTTGCAGAAAAACGCCCGCAAAGGACCGATTTGCAAATTCTGAAAACATCAGGGGCGTCCGTGCAAAAACGTCAGCACAGCCCCCATCTCCTCTTCCTCTCTCTCCCTCGCGCGACCGCGGTGGCGCCGCCGCTGCCGACGCGCCTCGCCGCCGTCCCACGCCGCCCCAGACGAATCGACGAGCACCAGAACGACCGACTCAATCTCCTCCACCTCCTCGCCAAGTAGCGCCTGACGGGATGCCCCGAGCTCGCTGTGCGGGGTCGTCTTCCCCGTGGCCGGCCGCCGCCTCGCCACGCCCGATTCGCGCTGCCCCGACCTCCTCCGGCTTCCCCGACCCTCCCATCGACTTCGTGGTGAGCCGCCGGTCCCGTAGGACCTTCTCCTCATCCTCCCCGTGCCCTGGTTCGTCGCCTTGGTCGCCGCCGTCCGCCGCCGCCTGGGAGCGTCGCCGGAGCTCCTCCGGCGACCAAACGGTCCCCAGCGCCGCCCCTCCGGCTCCCCAACGCGTCCTCCGTCGGATCCGCGCGATGCTGGCCCGGCGCGCGCGCGAGCGCGCCAGAGCGGCCGCGGCCGCGTCCATCGCCGCCGGTGACGTCACGCCCCCTCGATTGCCAGAAGGAGGCGTGGCTCCCTCGATTGCCAGATCGAGCTCGCTTCTTCGACATCGCCGGGGGAACCGCACGCCGCAGCTCGCACCGCCGGCCGCTGCTCACAACTCCGCCTCGAGCGGTCGCCATCGTCGTGAGGAGCGGAAGGTAAGCGCTGCTACGTGGGTGCGCTCCGTCTCTGCCTCCTCCTCGCCGCTCAACCCGAGGAGCGCGGGCTGCTATTGTGCTCCGCCTCTCCATCCTCCCGCCGAGACGGCCGACGGCGCGCACCAGCGACCGAAACGTCCATCCACGGCGTCGTTTCCGTCTCCCGCTGCCACCCCTCTCCGTCGAGCTCGCACAGCTGCTGCACTCCCTCTCCGTCTGCATCGCCATCCTCCTTGGATCGATAAACCAACACGTAAGCTCGAGCTGCCTCCCTCTCTCTCGCTCTGTTTGCATTTGTTCCTACAGATTTACCTCCTGTCTCTTCCACTAATCTTTCTTATTTAATTCTTTCATCTTTGTCTGTCTAGCTTCTGTCTAATTTATGCCTAATAGGTGTTCGATGAAAAGGCAAGTGGCAGCACGGGAAGATTAAGCGCTGCTCTGTTCCTGTTCGTCGACTAGGTCGATGGCCGGCTGCACAACTGATTGCCTCTTCCGCATCTTCCTCCCTCGCCGTCGGAGGATGCCACGCAGGGTACATGTCAACTTCTGTATGTTTATTCTCTCTCTCCCTCTCAACGGCAACAACAGGAACTCCCGCGATTTACAGGCCAGCAGGCTCGATGGCATCTTTCTCACCCTCGGGACTCCGTCGCCTATACAAAGGTAGCCTCCGTGACCAGTCCACGTAATGGATGCACAAACGCTTCAATTCATTTTCCCTTCATTTCGTTTCGTCTTGCGCACACAACCTGTTCGATAGAATGATAAGGCTGGAAAAAGGGAATTATAGCAGATGACGGATGAGGAGATAGACTTAGAAAAGACATGATCAATCATCATTGCTTCTCCTATTTTGCAAGCTGAATTGAGCATGTATTTTTCCATGCTTTTTTACCTCATGAAGGCTCGACTATATCTATCTTTTTTTGTTGTGTGTGTCAGGGTCAGGATCGATGGAATCCTGAGGTGGAAGTGGAACATGCATCAGTTTGTCCAAATTATTTGGATGTAAGTTCCAGTAGATTATCTTGTGTGATTTTTTTTTTCAGTTTGTCTGCATTATACATGTGTGCTGGCTTTGTTCAAGCGTACATGTGTGCTTGGTTATATTCAAGCACGCTTTCTTATGTTCAAAGGTTAATTATGGTGTGTGTGGCAGCGATTAATTATCCAGCGGTAGTTATTATTAATTCATCGTTATCTATATCTCACTGGTTTAGTAGGAGTCTTTTTTAACTAATTCCATTACTGATTATAATTGTATGATGTACTTGCTGACTGTTTTATGTCTATTCAGCAAATGGATGCATTGGATTAGTTCAAGCATTAGAGATATGTGTTAGCTTTTGTTCAAGCATTAGTGACATACATGCGTGCTTGGTTATACTAAAGCACACTTTCTTATTAGTAATGCATCGTTTTCTATAGCCCCCTGGTTTAGTAGGAGTCATTTTTAACTTATTTCATTACTGATTATAATCGTAGGTGTACATGCTGACTCTTTTTATGTCTTTCAACAAATGGATAAATTGGATAAGCTTCATCTACTTGGGTGATGTGCAAGTAGGTGTAAAAAAGAGTGTATGTCATAGCTATTGCCAAGATTCAGCTGAGAACCATGGAGCTGTAGGTGTATTTTCATTTGCACCGTGTCATATTTTTTAGTGCTGCAAATATATTGTTTGGATCCTCATTTGTATTCTCAAATGTTGCTTATATTACGAGTTATAGTTGAAGAATATCCAGTGCCAGTGCTGAAAAATAATAATTATACTGATGGTACACACACATAGATTTATCTATATTCTCAGTGCAATAATAATGGTATACACACGTATATATGTTATTTGTATAGATTTATCTTTATTGTTGGGGCTGCTACAAGATTCTCTTTTTTACATCATTGGCATTTGTTTCATTTAGCTAACAGTTACATGCTTAACTCTCGAGCACGAAGCTGTTTTTGCCGTATGACTTCACATTTGATGTATGTATGCCAAACTATTGCTTCATTGTGATGTTTGATGAAAAAAATATTCACTTAATTATGCAGTTTTACAACTGCTCTCCATTTTCTTCTCATTGTGATCCAACGAAATTGACCAATTGATATGAGTTTGTCATGCGTATCTAATTAATAACAACGGAAATGTCTAAATAGAGTATGCCCATCCCCTTATTCCCCATGTGTGTTGTTAATTTTAGTGCTATTGGTTCAAGGCTGCTGTTATTTTTATGGCTGCCGCAAAGTGTTCCTTAATCCCCCATTATTATATTTCTACACTAGCTACTCATAATTTATTTTAAAGAGAATTTTATTGTTGTTCCTTACATATACGGCTTAATTTAAACAAGGTGTAATATTTTGTGGCAGATTTATTGCGTATGCTCAAAGAACTTCATTGATGTTTTTTTGTGCTATGTACTAAAACAATCCTGAAAAAGGAATATTCAATGTATTTTCTTATTGGACGTTGAACCTTTCTATTTTGATTATCTTTCACAGACTCATTAGATGCCACTTTAAACCTGAAGTGAAAAATACCATAAATAGCTTGGTATTTATTCTTTTAATCTTTTATTGTTCCTAATGTTAAATAATTAACTTGATATAATTTATTTTTCACAGACTCATTGGTTTGCAATTAAAAAATCAACATTTATTTGTCTGCTCAACTAACTTAAGCAGTGAGCTCTCTGTTTTTGTTGTTGTTATGCCCAGCTACAGATCATTTTCTTCATATGTATATTATGCTCCATAAACGGAGAAAAATGCCTGTACTTCCCTTCTTTATTTTGTCACTGAAACTAATTCTTCATTTGTATCTTATTATGTAATGCCCAGTAGCCATTTCTTTCATTATATTGTTGTCTTGCAGGAACTAACTAAAGTATTGCTGGCTTTTCCATGGTATGGTGTGTTGATTCATCTACACCTTGCCACCTAAAGACTTGGATTCCGTCATTGTCATGAGCGAGGTTCTGGGGCTAGACCTCAATTGCTCAGCCTGAAGCTAGGTCAGACTAACATCATGTAGTTCTTGAGAACTTTTTTTTGAAGGATTTTTGATTAATAACAATCTGCAACAATACTCATGCTCCTTATATTTACTTGCAACTGTAAAAGACACATGCGCTTTTCTGTATGATGTACTGCTAAACAATGAGTGTTAAACAGAGCATGGCATCTTATTTTCAGATCATTGAAGATGTAGCTATGGATGTATTTTAAAAGACACACCTGTGATTGCCAAATTGGATTATATTTTTTATCTGAAGATCTTCAGGTATGGCCTTATTGTGTATCTCATCATCTTTTACCCAGTTCGCACATAACTTCTCTTAAAAGTCAGTTTAGGTACAACATAATAATTTGTGGTTATTCATGATTGCTACTTTCTAGCAGTTTTCCATGCTGCAGTTTATGGATATCCCTAAATGTCTCAATGTTCTACATTTTTCACAGATATAGCAAGATATGAATGGTTAAATATGGATAGCACCCTTCAGAGCTATAGATATTCCCAAATGTAAATAGCCGAAATAATTATCTATTAGCCAGTAAGTTTAGGTAAACTTCTAAATCCCAAACTTTAAGGTGTATATAAATATTGCTTTTGTTGATGTTTGATGCATTCTACAATATATATTACCTCTAGGTTTCACTTTCTGCTAGAACCGTTCCTCCCAAGTGGTAGTGAGATTAATGCCCCATCTAAATTGAAGACTTATTGGTTATCTAATGTTCCTTGACAGAGTGGATAACAAAAGTGTAAATATTTGTATTCATTGTAGTAGTGAGACATGGTCTGTTTGACTGTTCGAGCTTTTTAACGAGCCGTGTCAGAATATAAGCAATGCATACCTCAGTCAGCGTTTCTACTTGACCTCTTCAGTAAACGTGTCATTTTATTTCTGTTACACCACCGATATTGGTTTGCTATGCCCCTTTTTAATCATCCATTTCATTGAATCTAACTGCGCTCTCTTCAATCATTTTTTACCCATGGTATCATTTCTGAATGAGTGCAAACCTTGCCTCTGTGAAATTGTATAATTCTGTTTTTATGCTGCTTCCAAACTATTTATGCCATTGTTGTCTCTCCGACATGAAATATTTATTTCTTCTCAGTCTATCTTTTCATCTTTCTCACTTCTCAGGTAGGATACTGCTATATATTTAAATCATAGCAGCAAACATTTTGCTGAACATATTACGTTCGGTTCCATATTTTTTAAATGTCTTATCGCCCTTATTTTATAGTATCCATGGCCCTTTGAATTACGAAATAGAAGACGAATATTGTGATCAGTGCCTTGCAAATTCCCATTTACAGGTAATCTCTTATTCCCCCACTGTTCAAACAGATCGTGTTCTTAGATCTTCTCTGATTTCCTCTTTTCATGACCACTGTTATTTGATTGTTTCTCCGTTGCCTCCCTTTCTCCAGATAGTTCTGCCTTCATTTGTGCACAGCTGCTTCTCGAAGAGGTACCAATCAGCCTAAACTCTTAAATTTGTCCTGCGTTTGTATTATACATGCTTGTGTGCCGTGAGGATGAGGAAAGAGTAGCCATGCCGTTGTACCTGGAGGATATCAGCTGCAGTAGACCAAAACACTGATTCTTTACCTTTTAAACTAATTGACTTATTTGCCAGTGGGGCATTCGTATTCACGTCTGGTAATTAACTGGCCAGCACACGATGTGGTTACCTATCCCGAGACTTGACTTGATGTATATTTTCCTGCATATAGATTTCACTCATGAATAAGAAGGGGACCCGTTGATCTATTTTTCCCTACGTTCTCCATGCCTACTTATTGCTTTATGACTCCCTCAAGCTTATCATCAATTTATATTGAACTATATCTCACAAGTGAAACTGATCAGTTCCCAGGTCACTATGCAACTCTCCCTCACCACCATATAACATGAAGAGAGTGTAGATTGTCATGCTGGTGCCTCTCCATCTGCCTATCCAACCTTCCAGTTGGTACAAATATTATGTGTGTTAATGTGTACTATCCAGCACTATATTTCTGGACGCCTGATATTTAGGCTTAACAATCTCTATGAGTGTTTGTAGATGTTGTAATGATTGACCTATCTATTCTAAATACTTTTATGGGTATGAAAAAACATTGTGTGCTGCTTTAAACTGTGCATAATTAGTGTGTTATATTATGAATGTTTGGTATGGCGTTTTGCAAACTGAAAATCAGTGTCAACGGCGGGTGGCGCGCGGCAAGCCGCGCCTAGGAATCTAGTTAATGTGAACTATTAGATGGTTGGAGGAATGTATGATGTGTATCTTACATGTAATAAATATTAGTGGAGATGAGATGGACAATTGATTGGCTAATAGCATATATGATATGGATAGCTTGCATGTTGAGATAGAAAATAATTAATGCATGTTAGTGGGGTTTTGCTTTATAAGAGGTATAGATTGCATGGACTTTCTCCTTGAAACTTAAGCTTTAATGTACAGATATTCAATAGTCTCTTGGACATAAAAGTAACCATATAGTGGTTATAGTGGTTATTAATACACTTTATATTTGGAGTGAAGGGACAAATCATATTCTAAGTGGCTTGTGGTGTTAATGACCGTTGAATTAGGGACAAAACAACAATATACTCCCGTTGAATACTATGCTACAATTAACATATCGATACAATTATCTATTCTCAACTCGGGCAAATCAGAAACGGAAAAAACTGGGGGTAAATCAGAAGTAGCAAAGTTCAGAAGAGTCAGCGTCCTTCTATGCACTTTGGGCCAGCCATTGTGAGTATGCAACTGGGAGTGAAATAATAGGGATTTTCGAGAACTATGTTGGCCCCCAGTACTATCGTAGCCGTTGATTTCGTGGAAAGTCAAGATCGAAACGTTTTGCAGTCCCGAAGAGAGTATAAAAACCACCCACGACGCCCACCCACCAAACCCTAACCCTATCCGGCTGCCTCCTCTCCCTATCCACCCCACGGCCCGAGCCGCCGCCTGCCTCACCTTCCTCTTCGACCGCCGCCGTCCGCCGCCCCGTCCCTCTGCTGACCACCTCGCGCCCCGGCCGACGGCTCCGTGCGCTCCGGCCAAGCAGCGTCACCGCTGATAGTCGGTCTCAACCAAGCAGCATCACCGCCGGCCGTCGTTGTCCACCAAGCCGGCGCGAGGGAGGCCGCGTTGGAGCCGGTCGTGGCGGCGACGGATCCGGCCGTAGGTCGCGCGCCGCACACCCTCTCCCTCGCGCATCCTGCCGTACGGGTTGGTGGTCGAGCTCGCCTGCGACGCAGACGGCGCCTGGCGTCGCGCGCTCTCTCCAGCGCCTCTCCGGCGAGGATGACGATGGGGATCGACGCCGCGCACCAACTCCTCCCCGCCGATCTGCTGCCGTACCCGCTGGCGGCGACGGATCCAGCAGCGTCGCTGGCCGTGGCCCCGACGTGCCTCCTCGTCCAGCAGCAACCACCTCCTCGTCGAGACACCCACCTCTCCCTGGTCGTTGGATCCGGGCATGGCGGCAACCAGTCCAACCTTTCTCGGTCCGCGCGCGTGCAGGACTGCCCGGACATGCGCTTCCTCGACTCTGATCAATTTTATTTTGTCTCGCAGCAGCTAGCAATTACAAGCGTCCTTTTCAGCACGAAGCCTTGACACTGGGCCTTGATCGTGGCTCCTTGGGCCAGCCGTGGCTCCTCTTTTGTTTTGGATCTGACATATTAATGTGTTGAATTTATAATGAAATATTTGTCAATCTTTTGGTTCTTTTAAATCTTGTCCACTTCGTGCAAGATTGAAGCTTATTTTTGAAGTCCTTTTCTTGTGTGGATCTTTGATGAACATTCATGAAATCTTTTTCTTGTGATTTTATTGGTTGGATCTTTGTGGATCTGAATCTGGCCGGCAGCTTTCTCATTTTTTCGTGCCATTGCCTGGAATTTGTATTGAAAATATGTATGAATCCAGATCCAGAGAGGATGGATCTGGTATATTCAAGTTTTTTTTTTAAATTTGTCATGTTTGATTTTTTGTTGATGATTTGTGATTAGTATTGGTATTATTAGGTATGAATCGTTGGGCTTCTCTCCCAGATCCGAACCACAGTTCGTCAAGTTTCCTAAAATTTGTTTAGATCTAACTTATTTTTCTGATTTTCGATGATAAAGATAGTCATTCATGTTGGAATTTTTGATTGGGATCTGATTTCCTGTTGAATCATTTGTGAAACAAATTTGAATTTTTAAGAATCTTTGACAAATAATGCATTGGCGACCGGATCTGCGCATTGGGATCCAATGAATTCTCATTTCAAGTTTTTTGTGATTATTAGATCTCATTCCATCAAAGATTTCATGGATGTGCCACAGAGTTTTCTGTGGATATTCCAGCAAAGAAATTCCTATTTGATTATGTGTATCAGAAAAATCCTGTATAATTGCAGATAATGTGGAAGATATATTGTAGCTCATGTATAAGATTGGTTGTATAAATATATTGTAAATTCGTTGAAAAAAGTAGATTCAACAGTTATGTATATTATGTCTGTTTTCTGTCAATTTGTTTGTGACTCAGTTCTGTAATGAATATGTATTGAAACTTGTACAAATCCAGTGTGAATTGGTTATGAAAATATTATGAATCATTTTACCAGTGTTAAAAATCTTTATTTTGTTTTGTATAAAATTGTTGAGCCAAAAACTGTTTGAAATAAAAAAACATAGTTGAAAAAATTATGATCATTTTTCTATGATTGAAAATCTTTTATTTATTTCCTACAAAAAACTAGACTTCGGATTTAACCCCTACAAAAAATTCAACAATCATTTCGTTAAATTATTCTCCAGACTAGTCTTCCGATAGAAAAAACATAAATTTCAAATCTGGGATGGAACATGAACGAAATATATGAAAATACCATACTTTTGAAACTTTATGAAATTTTTGTGAAATAAAATCTTGAGAAAAGATCTTTATGAAAAAATCTATGCGAAAAAATATTGATATTTTCTTGAAAATAAATTATAAGACATTGTTTAGAAAACAAATTGTTGAATATTCTCGCGAAAAAATCTTATGTGAAAGGTTGATATTTTTTATGAAGAATTGGTGAAACTTTGTTAAATCTATAATGGTTTTTAAAATTCTATGAAAACTTTGTTTAATTTTATGTGAATTGAAATTTGTGAAACACTCAATATAAAAATATTTTTTTCTGAGAAAAACAAATGGTAGAATACTTTTTGAAAACTGTACGGTGACTGGAGAGTGTTTCGATATAGAGTAAAGATGGCAGAGATAGTACGGTGACTTTTGGTTGATTTGTGATTTCTCTAGGTACTAAACTGCAAATGCGTGTGAAACTTTGACCAAAAAGACAGCCGTGCGATCTCACATCAACGGACGACAGAGATAGTACGGGCCAACTTACGAGTGGAGTTGATTTATTGGGAGTGAAACCCAAACATGAGTTAGGCCAAGGTATGGAGCAAAGAAGTTGGATGGCTCGGGAGGCCTTTCCTCTCGAATTTTGTGGTGTTCTACGCGTGAGAAAACTACCACACATGTACATATGTATACGAGCCTATATGCTGATTTATTTTCGCAAAAATATTGGGTATTCATAGTCTAGCTCCCCTCGGGTTACTGAAAACTCCGTTCAAAGCTTAATCAGAAGGATGCTTTGGGAACGCTAGCCTTCGCACGTTCGACCATTTCTTATCGATCGTACGGTTTCTGACAATCTCAATTAGGAAACTGACCACTTTACACCGTCCTCTATTCCCTTTACGGAGAATCAGCTGGTTAATTTTGCAAAAGAGATTAACCTGTGCATGCATGCGTTACAGAAAGCTAGCACGATCCTTTCTAATTTTAGCCCTCGCGGGATGGAATGGCCGAATGGGTGCATGCATGCACCACAGGACGAAAAATGCTGATGTCACTTAGATTCGCTCTGAATTCTAAACTTTAAAATGTTTTATCTTTCAAACGACAAATCAAACTGAAAATCCGTTTTCACCATTTAGTCACCATTTAGTCAGTCACGACGAGATCTTCGAAATTAGATCCCATGTTGATATGTTTTGACAACTTTTTTTTCGAGCTAAAAGTTACCAACCCTTTTATATCTTACTTATCAAGGGTAAACATAAAAAGCTACCACCTCAAAACTAAATGCAATTTTGGGTCGACTTTCTCCTAAACCATATCATAAGGGCAACTCAACGCGGGGACGGATTACGTCCGACACATCCATTGCTGACCACGACACAACGAGGCGACTCTTTTGCATATATGGTCAGTTTCGTGTTAGTGCGGACCCATTTCACGTCCCCACGTACAGAAGGCAAACAGTATGCGCGTCTGCTTTTGAATGTCCTTGTGAGCCATTCGCGAAAAGTGTTGCTTACATACACTAGAGCATGCATTCAAAAAGTTTTGTCTCTCAAACGATACATGTGATTTAAGATTCTCTTTCACCAATAAAACCGGTCACGACGAGAACTTAGAACTAACTGAAGTGTTACCAAGCATATAACGTACGAATTACCAACATAAAACTAGTAGATGATGATACCAAGCACATAGCAAGCGTGTTACCGATCCTAGAACTAAATAAAGTGTTACCAAGCATTCAGAGCACGAGTTACCAACCTAAAAAAAGTACATGATGATACCAAGTACATAGCAAGCAAGTTACCGATCCTATTACTAACTAAAGTGTTACCAAGCATCCGGCGCACGGATTACCAACCTAAAAACTAGTAGATTATGATATCAAACACATAGCAAGCAAGTTACCGATCCTAAAACTAAACTGAAGTGTTACCAAGCATATAGTGCACGAATTACCAACTTAAAAACTATTACACGATGATACCAACCACATAGCCATCGATTTACCGATCCTAGGACTAACTAAAGTGTTAACAAGCATCTAGCGCACAAATTACCAACCCGAAAACTAGTACATGATGATACCAAGCACATAGCAAACGAATTACCGATCCTAGGATTAGCTAAAGTGTTACCAAACACCAACCATCTAGTTCACGAATTACCAAACTAAAAACTAGTACATGATGATACCAAGTACCTACAAAACAAGTTACCGATCCTAAAACAAACTAAAGTGTTACCAAGCATTTAGAGCACGTGTTACCAACCTAAATACTAATACATGATGATACCAAATACATAGCAAGCAAGTTATCGATCCTACGACTAACTAAAATGTTACCGAGCATGTGAGTTATCAATCTAAAAACTACTACATGAATAAGATCAACTACATAGCAAGCAAGTTACCGATCCTAAAACGAGCTAAAGTGTTACCAAGCATCTACAACACGAATTGCCAACCTAAAACTAGTACACGATGATAAGTACATAGCAAGCAAGTTACCGATTTTAGAATTAATTTATACTAGTAGAAAGTAGTAGTTTTTTGTCTAATTTTTTTACTAGTAGAAAGTGGGCTTTTCCTATTCCCCACCCATTTTTATTTTCTTTTTCTTTTTTAAATGATTTTAAAAAATTCAAAATGCGTAGTGGTCTGAATCATGTTTTATGTTGTTTTTATACTAGTAGAATGTGATAGGTATTTTCTATTCTAATTTTTTGTACTAGTAGAAAGTGTATTTTTCCAATTTCCACCCATTTTTATTTACCCTACAAAACCATTGTCCGAAAAAGGGAATACAAAAATTATAGTTGAACTTTTTTGCAAGCAAACTCAAATCTTATTATTATTTTTGTCTGAATTATGTTTTTTTTTATACTGGTAGAAAGTGGTAGGAATTTTCTATTGTAGTTTTCTGTACTAGTAGGAAGTGGATTTTTCTTATTCTCCTCCCATTTTTATTTACCCTAAAAAACCGCCGTCCCAAAAAGGTAATTGAAAAATTATAATGGATATTCTTTTTGCAAAAAAAAACCAAACTTATAGTTTTTTGTCTAAATTATGTTTTATATTGTTTTCATACTAGTAGGAAGCGGTAGTTATTTTCTATTCCAATTTTTTGTACTAGTAGGAAGTGGATATTTCCTATTCCCCACCCATTTTTATTTACACTAAAAAAACACGGTCCCAAAAAGGAAATTAAAAAATTATAATGGATAGTTTTTGCAAAACAAAAATCAAAAAATTGTGCGTAAATGGAATAGTACCGGTGCAAAACATTAAAAAATGTGCCATAATATTTTTGATCAATGGAGAAATTGCAAGACTAACCATGTATATTTCATACAAAATATATGTTCAATAATAAACATATAAATGGAATAGATGTCTCATGTCCGTCGTTATCAAACGAGCAAAAAAGAAAAGAAAAGGGAAACAGAGAAGAGAGGTAAAGGTTAGGAACCAACGGATACATACATCTATACTACTATTAAAAGAGCAAACTTGTTGGGATACTTTAAATCTGGACCGTTCAATATCCGATCAAACAACCCAGATCGTCCAATGTTTGACAACTCAACAATGTCCGATTTTTCCCGTTTTACCCTCCCACCAAATCACATAATACTACTAAATTGCCGCTCATCTCCGAATCGTTATTTTTGTCTTTCCATTGCTCGAATTTCTGCCCGTCCTCGACAGTGCCGCGGTCCTGCCGTTCTGATATCCGCCGTTCCGACTACTTCGCCGAAACTCGGTGTGCCTCGCCGGAACTCGGTCCGTGCGTGCTCCACTCAAGGTAACGGGACATCGCGTTCCTGCGCCAGTGCTCGGAGGCTGTTGATTGGTGTACCGATCAATGGCGGGCGGCGAGGAAGCTCACGCGTGGGGTGTTGTCGGGAAGGTGACCTGCACGGCGTGGATACGGCGGCGGAGCGGCGGGGCAGCCGCCTACTCGTGGTGTACCCTTTGACGCCAGGGCGTGCACCGCTCGCCTCCGATCCCTGTTGAGCGGTTGCCCCCGTCCCTGGCGCCTGCTTCTACGTGTGGCCTGATCCATCGCTGTGCACCCCGGGGGCGACGGGTTCGTCTGCGCCACCGCCAATGGCTGCAGGTCAGTGCCCAGCCCGCCACCCATCATCCGCAACCTCCCTCATCATCCATCATTGGCGCTGTTGACACCCTTTTCTTCTACTTTAGAACTGTCATCTTCCAAATCAGTGCAGCTCGATCAGATATTTTTATTTTCGGTGCTGGCTTTGGATTAACCTGCTTAAGTCCAGGTTATTGGATTGCAGATGGAGGTGGCAATATTCTTGGATTACAAACGAACCAAGTAAATAATGTGAATCTGTGGTTCTAAACTCCAAACTGCAATATGAATCATGGTACAGACAACTACACAAGCGATTTTTTTCAGAAGTTTCCTATCCGTTGTGTATATGCATCTTGAAGTGTGCTCCGATCGATTCAAAAGTTGTCTTTGCACTTGAATCCAGTTGTTTCTTGCAGGTCTGACGGAGCATCAATTTCCCCATGCATGTGTTCTCTGCCTCTACTACACAATTGTTGGGCCTGGCCTAAATAGTAGGATAGGCAATGAGGTACCCATTTGTCTTTAAAGAATTCAATACTTTGCATTTCCCATAATTTATAGGTATCCTTTCTTTCAATTTCCAGGCAAAATCTACGATAACCCCCCAGTTCGCGCGCCTTCTATCATATGCCCCCTTGTGTCACTGACATGTGGGGACCATCGATTTTCAAATGCTAAACTCTATTTGTGAGATGTGTCGAAGGTAAGATGGGGAAGGTATTTTGTTTAAACTTGGCAACATGTAGCTGAAATGACGTCACATTCGAATTTTGTTTAAACTTGGTAGAATGTCGCTGAAATGACCTCACATTCATTTCGTTAGTTGTCAGCGATGCCATGATTAAATAAATTTGCAGAGGAAAGTATTAATGTAACAAATGTCTGCATGATCGCGGTGCATATATGTAGTCTATTGAGAGACTTTTGCTGTTACTTTCATTGGTTTTGCTTGCCAAAATCCATAGCGTATTGCCTTATCGACTTTAAGCTCCACAGGAACTGATGAATAGAGATCAATACTGTATTACTTGCATAGAATTGTTACCTATTGGTGTGCTTTGGTAACACACATGTATGTAGCCTGATATACTCTTATGCACGTGCCTAGGAAAAGTTGACTGTCAACCCTGCTAGATGAAACAAATGTGCCAATAATTGATTATTTTTTGGCTTAAGAATTATTTGTGTACATCAATATTTATTAAAACCAAACTAATTTGTGTGTATATATTAGTCGGCACATACATTAGACGTGCAATATTTTTTACTTGTAAATTGCTCCATTCAATTATAAAAACGTGCGTTTGCACGTACATGCCGACTAGTACGTAAGAAAAAAGAAATGCACAGGGACGCATCAGTGCATGTCCATGCCAGAGAGATTAGGAAAAGCTAATTGGCTTGGTCAACACACGCATGTGCAGCGATCAGCAAAGGGAATAGGACCTGGTCAGCAACGGCCGGACGGCTGCGTGCGAGCGCTCGCACGCGCGAGAGTAAGCAATTTCGGGATGCTTTCGTCATCTTCTCCGCGAGCTTAATAGCTACTCTGTACAGCCGCTACACTCCCCGCGGCGATGGCCAGCCACCAGCTCTGCCTCCTCCAGCTGCTACTGCTGCTTATCCTCCCGTCGGCTTCCCACGCCCGGGACATCATCTCGCCGGGCCAGCCTCTCAGGGGCAACGACACGCTCGTCTCGGCTGGCGGTGGCAGTTTCGTGCTAGGATTCTTCACCCCGCCGGGCTCCAACAACACCTACGCCGGCGTCTGGTATGCCCGGGTCTCCGTCCGCACCGTCGTCTGGGTCGCCAACCGCGCCGACCCCATCCCAGGCCCCGTGGAGGACAACGCCGGCGCGACGCTGTCCGTCTCCGCCGACGGCACGTTTGCCGTCGTCGACGCCAACTCCACCGTCGTCTGGTCCGTCTCCCCGCTCCCCGACGCCGTCTCTGGTCAGTGCACGGCTCGGATCCTCGACGACGGCAACCTGGTCGTCTCCGACGCGCGGGGGCGCGTGGCGTGGCAGGGGTTCGACCACCCCACCGACACTCTGCTCCCAGGGATGCGTGTCGGGATGGACTTCGCCACCGGCGCGAACATGACTCTGACGGCGTGGACGAGCCCCTCCGACCCGTCCCCCGGCCCGGTGGTCGCGGCCATGGACACCTCCGGCGACCCGGAGGTGTTCATCTGGAACGGCGCCGAGAAGGTGTGGCGCTCCGGCCCCTGGGACGGGCTCCAGTTCACGGGCGTCCCCGACACCGCCACCTACACGGGCTTTACATTCAGCTTCGTCAACACCCCCAAGGAGGTCACCTACAGCTTCCAGGTGGCCAACTCCAGCATCGTGTCGCGGCTGGCGCTGAACAGCACGGGCGCCGCCGGCGGGCTCCTGCAGCGGTGGACGTGGGTGTGGTCCGCCGGCGCGTGGAACATGTACTGGTACGCGCCCAAGGACCAGTGCGACGCCGTGAACCCGTGCGGGCCCAACGGTGTGTGCGACACCAACGGCTTCCCCGTGTGCTCGTGCCTCCGCGGGTTCGCGCCGCGGTCGCCGGAGGCGTGGGCTCTGCGTGACAACCGCGCCGGGTGCGCGCGCGCGACGCCGCTCGACTGCGGCAACGGCACCGACGGGTTCGCGGTGGTGCGGCACGCCAAGACGCCCGACTCGACGTCCGCGACGGTGGACTTCGACGCCAGCCTCGCGGACTGCAGGGAGAGGTGCCTGGAGAACTGCTCCTGCTCGGCGTACGCCAGCGCCAACCTCAGCGCCGCGTCGGGACACCGGGGCTGCGTCATGTGGACCGGCGCGCTCGCCGACCTCCGCGTGTACCCCAGCTTCGGCCAGGACCTCTACGTCCGGCTCGCCGCCGCCGATCTCGGTACGTCTCTCGATTTGCATTATTCTTCTCCCGTAATTCTGCCATGTGATTGCTCATGATGCATGTTGGTTGGTGACTGGTGAGATTTGTTCCATCCTAGGAGGATGGGGCGCACACGATTGCAGGCCACATTTTGTTTGGTTTCTTACTAGGCACTTAGCTTTTGGCATGTGCGTGCGGACTTTAGTTTGTCCCGATCAAACTGTAGTATTGGTGGAACTAGATCTTGAGCACAGTGGTTCAGTCGGTGGGAGGCATCTCTCCATGCATCTGGGCCTCATTCCACTGATTTGAGTAGTAAAGCCACTTTTTAGGAGCAAATAAGAAAATAATTGCATGGGGTTTTGAAAAGCTATCCTTTGATCATAGTCAGTGTGACTAATTAGTACCTTTGGTTAACAGTTTTTTTATAGATAAAAGGGGATACCCCCTACTTCATTAACGAAACATTCCGGGCTACAAGAACCAATTTTGTCATCACTGTTACATCAAACACATAGCCTGATGTGCAGCAGTGAATTTATAGGTCTCAACTAAAAGAAGTTAAAAAGTAGCAAAGAGCGTACAGCAACAATATAGAGCAAGACCACAACACCTAGAACTACACCCTAATCTTAAGAGAAGGAGAGCCCAAGTGCAATCGTTTCTGATGAAGGTCAACCACTGTCGATTCTTCGAAATGTAAGTAAATGTGTTAACTGTTGCGGAGAGGCCCAGGCGAATTATTGGTTCCACGTAAGCGTTTAAACACCATATGGTTCACAAAAACGTAGTTAATTTCCTGTTTCTTTTACAGAATTTTAGGAGGGAAAAGTTTGTTTTGATATGCCTTGGAACGTCGTTCTTTTATTGGTTCTAGCCAATGAGTCTTCCTGCACTTGGACAAACAGTCCCTGCAAGAACTATGCACCTGAGCCAGACCACCATAGTGAGCATCTGTTCTACCACGCGATAGCAAGCAGGCAGTTTTCTGAAAGAGCACGAACTGACAGCAACAACTGGTAGTAATATTCCCTAGAAAAAATGAGCAAGCCGACACCACAAAAATGATTCTGGAACTGAAAGAGATCTGTGATGATGCTGGATACTCCATGTGGGTCCTAATGGGGCGCGATAGTACGATCGATGCCCATTAAACAATTATCGGTTTAGAAATTTGATATCAGAAGCAACACGCAAAGCATACTTGTACAGGCTAGCAATTGTTATTTTGCAAGTGATGGCGTGGATAAGCTCTAATTCAGGAGAAGGGAATCTCCACTCCATATCTCCACGTAGAAAGTACTCCCTGATGTGACCTCACGGTTGATTCCACTCCAAGCAACTCGAGAACCTCTGGAGAAGACTTCCCAATCATGCAGTCACAGTTCATTCCTGAAATAGCTGCACAACAGCGCATGGGAAATTAACCTGTAAATTGACCTTGATGCGTTAGCAACTTAGCATGTCGACTTCACTTTAGAGTTGGTCCTGCTGCCGCTGCACAATTCCAGTCCCAATCTGATCTCCAGTGGCCCTGCTAAGCGAAAAAGGACACGGCGATTTGCTTCCTTCAGGAAGAAGCAAATGACAGTTTTTTTTTGGGTAGTAGTAAGTTGAATGGTGGTCGACCAGTAGGTCTTGATTAAGAAAAAACAGCGTGCTATAGCAAAATAGCACCGGCTTAAAATACGCTATTAGTGTGCTATATCGCGCTATAGTGTGATATTAGCGACACATTCTACATTAATTTATTTAGCAAGACAACTCTAAAACGCTATAGCGTGATATTAGCTACGCTATAGCGCGCTATTGTTTTCCATGCTCTTGATGCCGTGAGGAATCGCAGGACATTGTGAAGAATGGCACCCAACCATGTCCAACTCCACATGTATTTCTTGGGTGTCGATGTGTGTTTCCACGTGTGGTTTTTTTCAATAAAGTTCCACGTGTGGTTGACGTGTAGGTATCCATCGTGATTGATACACTCCGGAATCTTGGTCCTTTCTGCTTTATTTTCCTAAGTGGATATGTGGGGTAAAGGATCACCGAAAGTAAGGGAGAAAGGAGTGCCAGGGCCCTCTCTGTCTTGACACTAGATTCAGTTGAAAGGGACCAAATAGTTTGCTAGTTTTGCATGTTTTGGTAACAAACTTAGTCATATTTACATTGACAGAGGAAACAAAACCTAGCAAATTTCTTCCTTTAGTGGATCTGAAGGAAGACGTTAGCACACGCGCCTGCATCAGCAAGATGCCGTCATAATATATGTAACAGCAGTATCAAGTTCCATTTTCAAAGGAAATAGTCAGGACACACAAGCAAGGGAATCAGCATACCTGGACTTCATTGTTGGCACCACAGAGCTTCACATCTTGGAAGCTGTGACTGAACTATCTGAAGACTTCTTTGTCAGCAAAATGTTCAGACATACCACATCATCATTCAAATATTTCAGTTGAACGAGAAGGACAAATGTTGGATCATTAGACCGGTCTTTACTTAGTTTGCACCTGCAACATTATAAGAGCTCATTTCCGACATGATAGTAGCTTGTGTACTGTGAACAAGCCGTTTGGATCCATTGTGTCAAAGTCAAGGTTAGGCATCGAGCACCTTGCTTTATGCTGTGTTTCATAATTCCACAGAACAAGACCCCAGACTTAAAACCAGGCTGGTAGGGCATGACAACCTACCAGCATTTCGCCCCATTGCACACAGTTATCTACAAGCAACTAGGAAGGGTTACATAAAGCATTTGACTCATCAACAGCGTTACCTCCTTGTTTGACAATGTTACTACTTATGAGTGAACGAACCACTGAGCCCCCATATCAGATCAAGAGGCTCACGTATTAGATAGTAGGAATTATCACACAAGTAGGAACATAATTAAAAAAAACTGCACTAATGGCAAAGTTCACAGAAAATACGTTGTACTCTCGGGTACCAGCGCACCCAATATTAAAAAAACTTAATAATTCCAAAAAATTCAAAAAATTCCGAAACTTTCAGTTGGGCAAATATTATCAAGTATTGCACCCGTATAGATAATTGTGTCAGAAAATAACATTAACTGCAACCTGGGTCAAAGATTTGTCAAGAAGACCCTATATACACGCTATATTCGTGAGAGATTTGTCTTCTTTGCCCAGAAGTCAACGGAAAATATCTTGTGGCCAGATTATTTACAAGGGTAGAATACTTGGCAATCTTTGTGCGTAATTGAAATTTTTCGCCCTTTTTTTATTTTTTTTTAAAAATCCGTATATCAGGTGCGCTTGTCTCCATGTGTCATTAGTCCGCGTCCTAGAGTTCACTAGATACATTCAACCTATGTTTCTATAATTGTATGTCGATATTCAGAAGTAAATATCGTGCATTTACGCTCTGATTGCGATAGTCTTTGATTACCAGCTCTCCAAATGCTGGCATTTACTCTTAAAAAAGGCTTACATTCATCAGTCAAAGGAATGATCAAAGTTCAGAAATACTGTAATACTTCTTTGTATGTTAATCTAACATATATGCTATTCACGGAGAAATGTTGTTTTCACGAACACAGTCAAATGCTTTAGCTATATCCCTGTCCATGATCGAACTAATATTGGTAATTATTTTGCACAGATTCAGTTACTAAGTCCAAGAAGAAGGTGCAAGTCATAATTGCAGTTGCCATCAGCTTATTTGTACTGGCAGTTGTTATACCGCTTATAGTGTTCTACTTTTGGAGAAGAAAGAGGACAAAAGCAAGACCATCAGGTAACTCTACATGATCCATGTAGTTCTGACATCCACCAAGTAAACTGATCACTTATTTGCCGTTGTCATTTCTAAATATTGTGTCCCAAATTTCCAATAGGAACACCAAGTAAATGGAGTGGTGTTTTGCATAGCAGAGCACTACAAAATGAAGGAACTAGTCACGGGGCTGACCTAGATCTGCCAGTATATGATTTGGAGACAATAGCAGCAGCCACAGAGGGTTTCTCAACTGCCAACAAGCTTGGTGAGGGTGGCTATGGGCCAGTATACAAGGTACTGAAGTTTCAAACACAATTCATCAGTAGTTTTGAAGCATCGGAAAATCGGAACTTCAGTTCTTGCAAAGAAGTATAGCAGTACATAATTAGTAGTCAAAACTCACAGAATTAAAGAAGGCATTATAATTTTTCATAACACGGAACATTTTCACACGTCTCTAAAATGCTTGATTCAAAACTACAGGGCAAGCTTGAGGATGGACAAGAAATAGCTGTCAAGACGCTTTCACAGGCATCGTCACAGGGTCCCGATGAGTTCAAGAACGAGATCATGCTGATAGCAAAACTCCAGCACCGAAATCTTGTTCGACTGATTGGCTGCTGCATTTGTGGACAAGAAAAGATACTCATATACGAATACATGGCAAACAAAAGCCTGGACTTCTTTCTGTTTGGTATCCACTTAACCTCTATGTCAGCACAAAAGTTCCCTATCTTCCAAGGAACAAAATACAAACTAATTTTTATCTATGGTGTCAGACAAATCTAGGAGCATGCTTCTCGACTGGCAAACCCGATACCGCATAATCGAGGGGATCGCCCGAGGTTTGTTGTACCTTCACCAGGACTCAAGATACAGGATCGTCCACAGAGACCTGAAGACCAGCAATATCCTTCTGGATAAGGACATGACTCCCAAAATCTCAGACTTCGGCATGGCAAGGATATTCGGCGGCGACGACTCAGAAATCAATACGGTTCGAGTGGTCGGCACATAGTAAGTTTCGACAAACAATTCAATGACCCTATATTGACTATGTTAATCTCCTAACATTGAGATCTTTATTTACATGGTTATGTACAGTGGCTACATGGCTCCCGAGTACGCGATGGACGGGGTGTTCTCAATGAAATCGGACGTGTTTAGCTTCGGTGTCATAGTGCTGGAGATCATTACCGGCATAAGGAACAGAGGCGTCTACAGCTACTCCAACCACCTGAACCTTCTAGCACATGTAAGCATCAACAAAAGATCACACCAATCCTACACCAAATGTCAGTTGATCATCAATCCCTGATCAGTGTCTCTGAATGTATCGTTACCAGACCTGGAGCTTGCTGAGCGAGGGAAAGAGCCTGGATCTGGTGGACGAGACCCTGAAGGGGACGTTCGACTCGGAGGAGGTGCTCAAGTGCCTCAAGGTGGGGCTGTTGTGCGTGCAGGAGAACCCGGACGACCGGCCCCTCATGTCGCAGGCGCTTATGATGCTGGCCGCCGCCGACGCCGCCTCGCTGCCGGCCCCCAAGCAGCCCGGCTTCGCAGCGAGGAGAGCCGCGGCGGAGGACACGTCGTCGAGCAGGCCCGACAGCAGCTTCGTGGACAGCATGACCATCACCGTGATCGAGGGACGGTAGAGATTGCGAGGATAGGCAGATCGAATCGCGTGCGGTTTTGTGATTTAGGTAGGTTATAGCAGTGAATTTTGAGTGAAATTTGCCCGAATAGTGGATAAGTTGAGATGTGTTTGCACAATTGTACAGCAAAATCTAATCAATGGATCGGATGTGGTTGATATTCTTCACCTTGCAGACAGCCGCATTCCACCTGAAATCAACATCTTCAGACAAGTTCATATACTATTTAGCCCCCTCTCACCGTCTCACGCGGCTCCGCCGTCTGGGCCATGCCCATACCTTGGACCGTTCACAGCCCATCGCGGCCCTAACTTATTGCATTTACCCTGGTAAATGTGTTTTGCACTTTCAAAAGACTGGGCCACAACCCAATATGGTCCACTCGACGCTCCGCTGCTGCTTACAGATCATGGCATAGTGATCTACAATATTAAAATTTGTTTTCTACACCAATTTGGTACGTCGTCTATCCAAAAAAAAAAATGGAACTATTATGTGTCCTTCGTGACGTTGTTGGTTTTGTTGTTGAACCTGGCCGGATGGCTTTATTAATTTAAAACTGGGCTCTTCTCGAGCCTTCCATCTAAAAAAATGTTTTATAAAAATAAAAAAAAATACCTGAACTATTATGTGTCCTTCGTGATGTTGTTGTTTTGTTGTTGAACCTGGCCGGATGGCTTTATTAATTTAAAGCTGGTCTCTTGTCGAGCCTTCCGTCTAAAAAAATATATTTAAAAAAAACCTGGAACTATTATGTGTCCTTCGTGACGTTGTTGGTTTTGTTGTTAAACCTGGCCGGATGGCTTTATTAGGGCTCTTCTCGAGCCTTCCGTCTAAAAAAATTTATAAAAAAAACATGTGCAATATCTGTATGCAGACTGGCTGGGTTTTCATATTACGAGGTACTTCTCACAATGTGTATTTGGGTTATAGGGAGACAGTAAATATTGTAACTCATGAGTGGTTGTGCACCAATTGATATGGGTCAAGTCCATAAATACCAGAGGAGAGGTGGGGATGTGAGACTCAAGGGTGAGAGTGATGGTTGCACATCAGTGTAAGGATAGTACATTGGGAATAGGATGTATCAGAAATTAGAATTGGAGTACCAAAGCGAATAATGGATCTTCTCATGCGCTTCATACTCGAAATAAACTCAATGCACGAGGAATGACATGTAGAGCAGGTGTGAGAATTTTATCCATGATTCGACGCATTTGTGTACAGTGCGCCCATGAAACATGGGAATGAACCGCCTTCTGTTCCTTTGCTCTCATATGCCACAAATTTTGCCGCGTAGTGACCTACAAACTCTCGGATCGGGCATATACATAAATTTGTTGCATCGTTACCTACAAATTTAATTAAAATATAATATACACTTCAATGACATGTGGGGCACTACAAAGAGAAGTATTATACTATTGAGTGATACCTTTTTATTGCTACCATTAAGTATTGTGTTTGTGTAATGAATCAATGTTGACAACATTAATTTGGTGATGAAATACTCCCTTTTTTTGTCTACTCCCATTCCGATCAGATTGGACGCTCCATACAGTAGCGCACATTCGGATCGAGGAACCCTAACTACGATGGAGGCCCCGACCCACCACCTGGCCTTGCCGACCGCCGAGGCAAGTCCTTCCCGTTGCCGTCGCCGCCGGTGCGCCTGGCGACGCTCGCACATGTGCCTTACAGAACAATCGATCTTGCCATAGTAATCTACAACTTTAAATTTGGATTTCTATGCTAATTGTGTACATGATTTATCCACGTTTTATCATTAAAAAACCATGTGTAATATCTGCATGCAGTCTAGTTGGTTTTTCATAGTTATGAGGTATTTTTTTCACAACAAGTAGTATTTGGATTATAGAGAGACACTAAATATTGCAGCTCTTGAGTGGTTGTGCACATATTGATATGGCTCAAATCAATAAATACTACATGGAGATGAGGGGTTGGGAGGCACAAGGATGAGAGAGATGGCTGAACATCAATCTAAGGATAGTACACTGAAAATTGGGAATAGGATGAATTCGAAATTGAAGCTCGAGTAGCATGAACGCAAGTGGAGCTTCTGAAGTGTGTCACACTTGCAGGAAACTCACTATAAGTGGAATGATATGTAGATTAAGGGTGGCAATTTATCCATAATTCGGGGACGATCTTCCGCAGTTGGTCGGTGACTAGAGCATCCCGAATTTCGACGCTCTCGAGCACGATGCATGGCTGCGATGCGTCGGTGTGTACACATAAGTTCATGGTTCGAAATTATCATGTAAAAAATTAGCCAAGGATCCTGGCGTTGATCAAGGCCACGTTAGTAAAACAGCCCATTAAACGAGTGTCACACAAGTATCGACGCGAATTGTGAGTTCAGGGTGATGATTTCTGAATTAATAGTTCAGGGTTCGATTTGTACACCCATTATGAGTTTAAGGTTTATTTTAAACTTTACTCAATCTAAAAGGGGTGATCGTAGTCTTCTTATGTGCGTCAGGGTGATTTGTGGATTTTTAACTCTGAACCGTGGCAGTCAGCTCGTCATTCTTAGCTCAGAGTGCGCACGTCATTATTCGAGTCGGCTCGCGAAATGACCAAATTCGCTTGATTGACGTGTTGGTGTGATGCATGGTGGACTCTTCTTCTACCGTCACTCTCGTGAAATCTACTCCCTCCGTTCCATTTTAATTGACTCACATATATCTAGATATGGATGTACCTAACACGTATCTAGATATATGTGAGTCAATTAAAATGGAACGGAGAGAGTAGTACCAGCCTGGCGTGCCCGGCGACGCCGCAGGGCGGCAGCAGTGGCGACCAATTAGTTTCTTTCCTCAGCTTCTAGGCTAGGCAATCCCTATCTTCTTCGCTTTAGCAAGCTGTTAGTTGCACAAGACTGACGCGGCATTGGTGTGTAGGAAGGAGAAAGATGTTTTCCCATCAATCAAAGTAGACTCGTCACTGCAAATAAGCTAGAAAGAAGTATTTCACGTATTGTTTCCAGCTTTCGCTCACATATGATAATCCCCGCAAAAATATGTCGTGTGGATAGAGAAGGCGTAAAGCGACAAAAAGCGCAGTTAGGCGGGGTTATGTGTCTTGTCCACAACACGCCACTGCGACCGTTGTTTGGCTGAAAAACTAGAGCGGTTCCTGTTTCTCCATGCACACTCACTTCAAATCTCTAATATTTGGCCGCAGTCTGCAAAGCCCTAGTCACGCTTCCCCCGTTCTGATCAGATCGAATGCTCGGTAGAGTGGCACAGATTGAAATCGAGGAACCCTAAGGACCATGGCGGCCCCGACCCACCACCTGACCTCTCGACCGCCGGAGACAAGTCCTCTCCGTCGCCGCCACTGGTGCGCCCAGCGACGCTCACGAATGTGCCTTACAAAACAGACGATCTTGCACAGTAATCTACAACTTTAAGATCACGTTTCCCGCTAATTGTGTACATTATATATCCATGTTTTGTCATTAATAACCATGTGTAATATATGCATGCAGCGTAGCTAGGTTCTCATAAGTATGAGGTATACTTCTGACAGGACGTACTCCCTCTGTTCCAAATTACTTGACTTAGTTTTGTCCAAATACGGATGTATCTATACTTGTTTAGTGTCTAAATACATACCCCCAAGTCAAGTAATTTGGAACGGAGAGAGTATGATTTTTGTTATAGAGATATACTAAATATTGCAGCTCTTGAGTGATTGTGCACATATTGGTATGGCTCAAGTATTTAAATCTCCACTAATATTAAAAGACAGAGTCTGTCGGATCCGGAGGATCTGAACCGTCCACACATCAAAATTTAACGTCTCAGATCCTCCCAATGTTGTATGATGTGCATTAGCCTCCACCCGCAAAAAAAAAAAAACGGCAGGAATAATTAAAAGCGGTTCCTCCACCTGCCCACGACCCGTCCACGCTCTTCCGCCCCTCTCACCCGCGCCGCCGACCAGATCATCCGCGCCGCCGGCCCTCTCCACCGCGCCTCCGCGCCGTCGCCCCGCACTCTCAGCCGCGCCGCAGCACCTCTCCACCTCGCCGCCGGCCAGAACTCTCCACCTCCGTTGCACTGCCCGGGCCTGGACGCCTACGCATTGTGCACGTGCACCGCTGCCCTGCCTCCACGATGGTGTTCCCAGACGTCGCCGCCCTGTAGGGCGTGAGGACGCTGCGGCCTTGACCTTCGTGAAGACGCTCCAGCCCAGCCGTTGGTGAGGACGCCGCTTCCCTGCCTCCACGCCTCCGCTCAGCCCCCACGTTGCAGTGTTCCGCCGCCTGCAATCCATCCCAGGCAGACGGCGGCAGAGGCGCTTCCTACACCGCCGCTTTCACGCACGAGCGGATGCTCTGCGACGATTCGGATGGTGAGTTGGCCGCTGGCTCCAGACCTCTGTTCAGTTCCTGTAGTATGTGTGTTCAGTATACTGTCCTGAACTATGTGCGCTCAGTATACTATAATGTTGAGTTAATTGATAATCTAAATGCTAACATAGAGTCAACTGATAAAATCAAAATAGGGCAATAACAGGTTTCGGCCCTGACTTTGTAACTACGGTAGCAGTTTAGTGTTCCAGATACCATCTCCTGACTAATTGCATATATGTATGTTTCAGACTTGCACACAGTACCAATGGCTAGATAATAGCCTCTTGCTTCAGATTCGTGGCAAATATGCCACATATCAAGTGGTGGCAATGGTTCTGTCAGTTTGGTGTGGTTCCATTGAGTTGCAATGGGTGTCAATTGGTGGTCCAGAATACATTGGACTGCTATGCTAGATCAATTTCATGAGCCAGACTGCAAAACTCTCTGAAGTTACTACTAGATTGTATTCACGATTAATTGTACAGTTTCTTACTGATGTTCAAAACTGGAGAGTTCATTCAGGGGTTGAGTGCCTGTGTATGGGGGTTGAGGGCAGAGTTTGCCTGTTCAGAGTTCTGATGCCATCAGAAATTAAATATACAGAGTTGTGATGCCTGTTCAGAGTTGCCTGTGTAGGCAATACTTTTTTGGTTCGGCCTGTTAAAATGGTTGGCAACGAACTGGTGGGTTAAACTATGTTCAGTGTTTAGTACAACCTATGCTAGCAGTTTGTGTGATTCGAATGGTCTGATGGTAAAATTCCTTTCATGAAACTGATCCTGCTATATGTTCCGTTCACAGTTTTATTGTTGTTTTGGTTAAATGTTGTCCCCTTTTTGGTTCGTAGAAAGGCCGTTTTGCATCATAGACAATAGCTATTAGACTTCCTAGATGTGCTGAACATACAACTTGCACGATACTTGGTTGTGTCAAGTGTTAACTATTGTAAACATTCCTCTTGCAGTATCATCTAATCATGAAATATTACTTAACACTTGTGTTTCTAATTATACTATAGGTATTTCTCAAGCTTCAACATCAGGGAGTGGACGTACTATAGATGACGAAGGCATTGTGTACAGGGATGAAACGGGTTTATTATTATTGTGTGCAGGGATGTGTTGGAGGGATGAAACGGGTTTATTATTATTCCTTCACGCAGGTATGTCTTAATCTGTTATATTACTATCTTGTGATGTTTTAAAGCATACTATAAGATCTAGAGTTAAATCATATTATGCTCGGTAGTCATTTCTTGATATTTTTAATCAGTCATTTACAGTGTGGAATCCACCTGACTAGACCATGTGATCATATCATTTGGATGTACTTGCCTTTTTCTACTGCAGTTCTTATGTAAACTCATTGGTCAGTACATTATTATGCTTAGGCACATGGAACTTTCCTATTCTACTGTAGTTGATATTTCACGTTAAACTGACATTTTTTTTATGATGAGATTTGCCCAGTATCCATGCCCATTGGCCATATGCATTATCTGTCCAAATAAAATATTTCCATGAGAGCTTGATTATTAGATAGCTGAGCGGCGATGAGCTTTTGTTCAACTACAGCTATATAGAGACTAAAGAAGGGAGAGAAGGTACCAGAGCTGGACCTGGTACTAGGAGGCCCTTACAGTTGCAACAACAAGGATGGGCCAGAACGCCCCACCAGGTGGGAGCGAACAAGAATCAGAAACATGTATCATGAATTGGTCATGGTATGCTTTCTGCCTGCCATTTACTTATTGATTAAACCTGAGTAGATGGCTATTTTCAGTTCTCTCATAGCCTGAACTGGTGGGTGGGTCCCCATTTCCTATTTCATTCCTTGAAATTTCTGCATCCCTCCAAACTGAATACTTACTTTTGTTCATTCCATTTGACAAGGAGGCTATTAGCTACGTTCTCAGTATTACTCTCAAACTTAGGTTTGACAATTCTTTGTTGTTAATTCTTATTGTTGACATACATCTGCAGAGGCATAAATTGATTAAGAAGGTGTTTGTATTGCTTCATGAAGAGTTGCAGGTGCGTAATGTGATCTTGTAGTATTACTATGCTTTTTGATAGTAGACTACGCAATTGATTTCAGTACCATTCGAATTAACCTCCATCTCTTTTATTTCAATTGGGTTAATGACATGCTCTGATTCTCTTGGCTGTTGGTTCCCCAGGCTATCAAGCGAAGAATTCATGACTTCGCAGATGCATATTCAAATGAATAATGGGTGCACCCCAGTATCATGTGAGTGTTCTTAAGCAACCTTTTCCCTAAAGTACATCAAAACATCTGTGAACCGAGTGCACTACAGTACTGATTGTCGTGAATGCATGCAGGGCATTCACAACTATTTCTCAGAGGTTGTCGCCCAGCAACTACTCTGAAGAATGTTGGGAACCTCGGCATCATGCTTGCCATTAGTAGAAGCACGTCTCTGGCTTGAACATTCAGCTCAAGGCATTCATCAGTGATTGAAAGCTGGGGAAGCTCAGAGTACAGTTTCCTGGATTGTTCTGCTGAATTCTCATAGTGATCACATCAGCGGCGGTTGAGGGCGTTGCCGTGCAAACAAAAGACCAACACCACCACACGAGACATGCCCTTGGGACCACGAATCTGTCTTCCCGTTAGCTGTTCCAGAGATTGCTCTACTCCAAGTCGAGGTGCTCAAGTCCGACAATCACCAGAAGGCTATTTTATTTCTTTCTGTTATTTTGTTCATGATCTTTTGCTTATGCCCTAGGTGGCGTGCTTGCGTGTTGAAAATGTCGAAGCATTCAAAAATTAGGTATTAGTATGGAGGGGCATTTACAAGGACATATTCATTCCACTCAAAAACCTCTATCAAAGAAGACAAAGTTGAAAGTGTATCTAGCTGCACGCACACTTCCTCCGTTAAGCATATGTTTGGTTATATGACCGAGTGTATAAAGTGAGCAAACAAGATAGACATATAGACGGATTGGATTAGATATGCAAGTTTACAATAATAATAATATTAATCAATATATATAGAATGATTTTGTATCATTTTGATTAGTTATTATTATTGCTTCCTTGAATTTTTTTGTCTTCACAGAGAAAATAGAACTACCAATGTGGGAACAAACAAATAGATGAATAAAATCAGTTCGTTGATCTTTATGAGTTATAAAAAAGTGTCTGATGGTAAAAAAATAAATGAACGGTAAAAGCGTTTGGCTCTTTGCTCACCTGTATTTAAACGATGGAGTGTTCTAAGATTACACGTGCATTGCACGGGCACGATTACTAGTACTACAAGGAGATGAGAGAAAGGGCAGGCCTGGATAGAGAAAGCGTAAAGTGACAAAAGGCACAGTCAGGCGGCGGTTACGTGTCCTATCCTCAACGCGCCACCGCCGCCGTGGTTTCGCCGAAAACCAGAGCGGTTCCTGTTTCGCCGTGCGCACTCACTCCAAATCTCAAATCTTTGGCAAAACCCTCGTCTCGCCTCCCCCATTCCGATCAGATCGAACGATCCGTACAGTAGCACGCACTCGGATCGAGGAACCCTAACGACGATGGCGGACCCGGCCTCCCCCCACGCCGGCGGCAAGTCCTCCCCCTCGCCGCCGTCGCCGGTGCGCCTGGCGACGGCGCAGGCTCAGGCAGCAGCGGCGATCCAGCCCAGCTCGCCGCGCTACTTCTTCTCCTCCCTGTCCGCGACCTCCTCCTCGCCGCACCGCCGCATCGCCATCGCCGTCGACCTCTCCGACGAGTCCGCCTTCGCCGTCAAGTGGGCGGTCCAGAACTACCTCCGCCCGGGGGACGCCGTCGTGCTCCTCCACGTGCGCCCCACCTCCGTCCTCTACGGCGCCGACTGGGGCTCCATCCCCGTCTCCGTCGAGGACGACGACGACGCCGACGCGCCGCCGCCGGCCTCCGGGGAGGAGGACGCGCAGAAGAAGAAGAAGCGGGAGGAGGACTTCGACGCCTTCACCTCCACCAAGTCGCAGGACCTCGCGCAGCCGCTCGTCGCCGCGCAGATCCCCTTCAAGATCCACATCGTCAAGGACCACGACATGAAGGAGCGCCTCTGCCTCGAGGCCGAGCGCCTCGGCCTGTCCGCCATGATCATGGGCAGCCGCGGGTTTGGAGCGTCCCGCAGGGGAGGCAAGAGCAGGCTCGGGAGTGTCAGCGACTACTGCGTGCACCACTGTGTCTGCCCCGTGGTGGTCGTGCGGTACCCTGAGGACGCCGGGGCGGCCGGTGCTGGGGAGGCTGTGGGGGATGAGCTGAGGACGGTGCCTGAGAATGAGGTCGTGTACCACGAGGCGCATGAGGGGCAGAAAGGTATGCTCTTTGCTTCCTCTGGTACTCTCCAATCTCCATTGCATTTGTTTGCCATGAAGCAGCTAGTGAAATGTTCAGTGCTATACGGTTCAGGGTAGCAAATTCAGAAAGTACTACAAGTTTGGACACGGGTGTCCAAGTAATTACCACTGGAAATGATTTGAATGCATTTTGTAGTGGTGGCAAGGAAGGAGACACGCGACGAAGAGTATTTCTAGTAGTAAATTGTTCGCATTGCATAGCACTAATTCACTGCCGAAGTCCGGTGAATGGCCCTAAGATTTAGGCCTTGACTGAATGCTGCCGAGTAATGTGATCATCTTTTTATCAAGCAAATTAAGATACCTGTTCATGGCGAGGGTAGCAAATTCAGAACATTAAAAATAAAATTTGAGCACTCGTCCAGGTAACATTGAAAATGATTCGGTATTGGTGCAATGAAAGTGACACGCGATGAACAGTCTTCTGGCTACATTGCATTAGAACTAATTCAGTACATAAGTCCGGTCAACAGAAGTTCACTTCTGTTGTCATAATGCTGTTCTTTTAAGGTCTAATTAGATCATTGAGCTTGAGCAAATAATATAATTCAAGCAAATTTAATGAAGTGCATATTAGTGGAAACTGGAATACATGGACCAATGAAAATACCAAAACACACAGGTTGACTCTAAAATTGTGAATTAGCTAACAGTCATGTACAGACAGCGGCATGTAAAGCTACATTTCACATTGTTCAGTCATTCTGCGCTGGCTGAGAGCAAAAAAAAACAAGCTGTACACTGTTTGCTTAGCTGCACTTGACATTATTGTAGTTCTATGCGTCCTGAACGTATACGCGGTGCATTAATGATTTAGATTATAACAGGTCCAGTATTGCATGCTGGAGCTTTGAATTCACCTTTGTATGTCGAAATGTGCAAATGTTGTGCTCTTATATGATAAGAATATAGGATTGCTGTAACTAATTAAATTAGAAGTCTACGAAAAGGGCACTTACTGTGTGACATAGATGGCTCTATTTGGCATTTCGATATCACGATGTCAGATGATCTTTTGCTCTTCCGTATTGACCATTGTGCTTTCAGATGATCTTATGTTCCTTCATATCGACCAATATTCTGAAACCAACAAATACCTGCATTGTTATATGCTTCCAGATCCATCGTTAAACTCAGCGTATCATCCTAGGGGCTAGGAGCAATGTCTTGTACTATCTCCACTTCTGTAGTTCCAAACACAATAATGATTGTACATTGTAAGATACATCATGCATTCATGCATCAACACATCGAGGTGGCGTCATCTGGAAAGTGATTTTTTTTCTTTGACTGATATGGTTTTTGACGCAAGCTCAAGTTAAATGCTCAGACTTGAAAGCACCCACAGTCACTCATGCCAATACACTCCTTGAGGGCTGTCCTCTTATATAGATGCTAAGCTTTTGGCTGAACATAAGAAAGAAAAACTAAGCATCCTGGGGATACCGTGTGTTCGTTTTCTTGTTCTGCATCCATTATAGCATGTTCTACCTTTTATTGATCAGCATAACTACCTAGTTAATGTCTCTTTCAGGTTAATTACTTGCAAACCTCTATACTCTGTTGCTTCATTGCCTATGTTATTGCATATATCATTCTATTGTGAGTTTTTTTTACTTGTATCATGAATCTGATTTCCTTTTTCCTCCATATGTTGCAGAAAATTGAGGTAATAGCAAGCACCAAGCAGCTAGATCAATCACTAGAAGAGAGAGCAAGACTTGCTTGATGCCAGCCCCGCTGTAACTGAGTGTCCGCTTGTCTATACAACTCTGCTTTGCACTTAGTTTGTATCAGACCTGTAGACCGTGGACTAGTCCTTGTTGTTTGGCTTGCTGGGAATTGAAATGAGAATAATGTACTTCTGCAGACAGTAGTGAATTTTTTCTGGTTGGCTCTTCGAACATGATTCCATCTGCCCACCAATTTTTCTTACCGGGCTTTACTGCTCCGATTTGTGATACACGTATGAGCCACGACTCTGCTTTCCATAATTCTGCCTGTCAGGCGTGTTGACCATGGATGGTAGGAGCTAATGTTTGGATCACGGATGTCATTGGCCAAAGGCCATTTTTATGACTTTCGGGCGAAGCAAGCCTGTCCTACAAGACAAGTATGGACTGTACACGGCATCATTTTCTTGAAGGATATGCATAGGAATTTAGCAGGATTTAAATCCTTGGATTTTTCGTATGGTGATTATTTGATTTGTAGGACTGACCTTATAGTAATTTTTGCTAGGGAATACTTTGCACTAAATTTCATAGGAAATCTCACATCCACTTAGGCCTGTTAGGTTCGTAGGATTTGAAAATACGGGAATAGCAATATAGCAATATCGTAGGAATAAAATGTATAGGATTTTTTTTAGGGATTTTGAGTACATCGTAGTATTCATAGACACAAATTTTTCAAAGAGGCTGTCACCTCTTGCTAAAAATCCTATAGGATTGTAGTGTAGCAAAACAATTCATAATAACTTTGGAGGATTCTTGTTTCTGATGTAACCTTACTTAAGTTTAGGTTAAAAGCTTCTGTTTTACCCCTCCTAGAATTATGGCTTAGTAACCTTCCTTGAACTCGTGCTGTAAATATTGTAAATATTTTACTGCTTTGAAATAAAAGGTTGTGGGGGACTCCGCTACAGTAGAAAATTTCAAAAATAAAAACTTTGGAGGATTCTTTTCTAAATAGACTCTATAGGAACAATTCCTATGGATTGAAATCCTATACAATTGCTTTCAAAGTCCCTTGAACCGAAGTAGGCTTTGCACTTGAGGGAAACAATCATTTGTTTTTCCTGTGATGGAATCAATCAAATTTTGGCGCATACGAAATCACCTAGGCTTGCACTGGGCATGACATTGTTCTTCTGCGTTTTTCCAATTCACACGTATTTAGAATCTTGCGAACCAAACCAGCCCATAAAGTGTTTGCGTGAGCGGGATTTTACTAGGAAGCACTAGCAAGCGGTTTATAACGACGGAGAACAAAATTATTATTTTTGTTCTTCAATGCTCAAACTATGGATTATTTTACTATTGTTTGTATGAGGGCAAGCTCTGCAGAATTAGGTCTCGTGTTGTTATGATTTTGTGTGAATGTTATTCAACGAAACAACTTGTAAAAGCTTTTCATTCGGCCGTGCTTCACCACTTCAAAGCCAACATATATGTCTTGAAAGAAAACATTTACGACATGTGTCGTCGTGGCTTGGAAGTCACAACCCAATTTTCTTAGCATGTTGTTGCGTGAAAGCTCTATCGTGATCTGCATCTGCATGCGGGCTTGGACTTCCGCTCGGTGTGGGACGTTCCCCTAACGCCACCAACTACACAGACGCAATGACATTACGCTGGCTGCACCTATGGGGCTACGGATGTCAGCATGACGTTTTCTCACTCTCTTAGCAATCTTTTTTCCTATGAGGCTATGGGTTCAGCTCTGTTTGCAATTTTCCTACCACCTCGACGCTTAGGAGCACTTCGGCGGCAAAACATTCTAATTGTGGTCGTAGTTGCTCGGCATTAACATGAGAAATATAATAAGATCGAGAGGATAAGCCGATGATTCCTAAAAATTAACTTCATTTTTCTATTGGATCTCCTTCCGGCGTCATGTGTGTTTCATTATTGGCCGAGTGAGCCTTGTTTCGACGTATTTGATAGCGATAGCGAGAGCTAATGCAAAATGTTGATCACGAATGTGTTTTTGGACACATGTCCTCACTATGAGTATATATACATAGACGTATCGAATGCAATGTGACTTGACACATACTATAGGGAGTAATGAAGAATGTTGTTTTTGCCACACATTTTGTTCCAATTTCAAATTATTTGATAAATTATTTAGTTGAAATTCTATAAAATATTCAAAACATTAATATAAATAAATGAAAAAACACCCAAGTTTAGAAATATTCTAGCTTAGATATCTAACACTAGGTGAATTCATTCGTTTAATCACTTGTCCACAAAATATTATGTGGTTTTAATTTCATACTTTTGATTTTGCGGGCCACATAAGGGTTGAAATGTTCTCGCACGTTTATACTGAATTTTTTTACTTTTTCATAACTCATCTTGTCACTGAAGGATGTTGTTATTTTATTAACGTCAATCTTTCATAATAATTCTTTCAATGTTACTTGAAGTTCTAACTCGGTAATCTACATTCTTATATGATTGTATATTACGATACAAATTTTAGTATGTTCGAATACCTATCATCGTTGCTACATTTTCTAGTGCTCAATTCTAACTGTATTTTTGCAAAATATTGTCTGTTTAGTTTGTGATGCTTAATAAAGTATCGTTTTACAACATATTTTGCTATACATCTAAGAAAACCAATAAGATCGGTTAGGTATTTGTATGTACCATTTCCCTTAATATTCTCAGATATCTACAAAACGTGGTGGATATTTTTGGGAGGCACAAAACTAGCAAACTACTTGTTAGGGTTTTCTAGAGAAGAATACTATCAAGTTTAAGTGCAACGAAGTAGATATTTTAAATTTAGTGGGGTAAACTAGTGTTGTGTACTTGAATCCACCGCTTTTGTGTTGTTCGTGGTGCTCGGTTCGTGAAATATGGCCTTCTTGTTCATGGATACGGGTGTGTTTTTTGTGTGTGTGTGCATGCATGCCTGTTGTGTGTGTGGGGGGGGGGGGGGGTGTCTATCCTTAGTAAAAAAACGTTATAGATATTGATATTTTTTTACCATTTTGGTCAAATGTAAAGACGTTTGACTTAAAACTATAACTTAAATTATTTTGAAACGGAGGTAGTAAAAGCTAATCTTATTTCTTAACATAAGAAATAAAACCAAACATCCTAGTTAGTGTGCATCCCACTATAACATGATATATTCCTTTTGTTGATCACTATAGTGTTGACAATGCACTCCCCACCTAATTAGTGTCTATTTCATGTTAATTACTTGAAATAACTGGATACGGTGTTACTTCATTTTCTATGTTATTGCAAGTTGTTTTACTTCCCTGTACCATTAATCTGATTTCCTTTTTTTTCCCTATGTTCCAAAAAAATGGGGTAATGGAAGAACCAAGCAGCCCCTCTGTAACTGAGTAGTCGCTTGTCTATTACACTCTGCTTTGCACTTTTTTTAGGCCTCTCGATTTGTGTACATCGGTATAAAGTATCTGAACTTGCGCGCACACTCACGCAACCCCACCACGTAGGCTAGACCTACGAACTATCCACCCATTAAGTGCGCTTTGAGCTAGACTGTTGTGGCACGAGCGCCAGCGAGATGCAGCTGATATTATTTTTCTAAGAACAAAGGGCTTCTCCGAGAAGCTACTCCTCCCCAACTTGTCGGAAGCCGCCCAAAACTTAGGTATGATTTCAAAATAGGAGGCTAACATTGAGTTTGAAATTGTTCTCAAATTTTGGAGGCGGCTTCTCGAAAGCCGAATCCCGTGAGACAACCAATATTGGCTCCATAGGAGTCGAACTTGGGCAGGCTGGCTGGCCACTGCGCTGTAAGCCCGTCCTCCTCTGCTTTGCACTTTGAGATTGTATCAGAAGTGTAGATCGTGGACGAGTCCTTGTTGTTTCGCTTGCTGGGAATTGAAACGAGAATAATGCATTTCTGCAGATTCGTAGCTGTGCAGGAAACTTTTCCTGATCGGCTTCTCGAACATGACTCCATCTGTCCACCAATTTTCAGTACCGGGCTTTACCGTTCCGATGTGTCGTACGTATGAGCCACAAGCACAAGCTGCACAGGGAGGAGAGCAATGCGGTGCTGGAAGAACCAACAGGAATTGCAAAGACGCTGAATCTGCAAGGCCTCGTATTTACTTACTTAATACAGATTAGTAAGGCAAACGGAGAAATTGAATCAATCAAGTCGTTGTAGTATAGTGGTAAGTATTCCCGCCTGTCACGCGGGTGACCCGGGTTCGATCCCCGGCAACGGCGATTCATTTTTTGCACGGTCTGGCGGAACAGTGCGCTGAAGCTGAAGCCGTCGACGGCGAGCGGCCGGCGAAGAAAAGCAAGGTCGTTCCGGAGGGCACTGGGCAGAGTGCTTCTCTAGCTGCTCGAGAGCATTGTCGTGCCTCGAGCTAATGTTTGGATCACGGATTTGTCTGCTTGCAAGACGTGTTGGTCATGGATGATATAGGAGCTAGTGTTCGGATCACGGATGTTTCTGCTTTGCTCCCAGCTTCATTGGCCAATGGCCATTTTTCAGGACTTCCAGGCGAAGCAGGCCCGTTCTGCAAGTACGGAGCGCCTCGGCTTGACACCTATAGAGTGTCCTAGTGAGTGTTTTTTTCTGGGAGGCGCAGCAAACGGTTCACAGCGACGGGCAGCGAATTTATCCTTTTTCTTCTTCATTCTTCAAAGGCAAATATATACTCTGCATGCTCAAACTACGGATCCTTTGACTATTGTTTGTATGGCGGCAGGCAAACTATGTATATAATTAGATCTAATATTGATATGTTTTGATGAATATTCATCAACGACACAACGTGTAGAAGTTTTTCATTCAGAGAGTTGCCACCATTTCAAAGCCGATACAAATCTCTGGGATGAAAACATTTATGGTATGTGTCGTCGTGGCTTGGAAATCAGTACCCAACTTTTCCGAATTTGTTGAGTGGAAGCTCTTTGGTGTTTTACATATGCCGACATGCTTGAACTTCGCGTTTCCCTATCGCCGTCAGTTACACATACACAATGGTATGAGGGTTGTGGAATATCAAAATGATGTTGTCTCACTTTCTGTGTAATATTTCTACCACCTTGGCGTCTAGGAGCTTATTGGCGGCAACACATTCCCTACGTGTACTAGTTGTGGTTGTAGTTGTTCGAAAACAACATGAGAAATATAATAACGTGGAGAGGCTAACCCTGATTTATACAAAAAATACGTTTTTCTACTGGATACTTTTTCATGTGTTATGGGCGTTTTATTGTTGGCAGAAGTTGTGTTGTTTCAACATAGTTGTAGCGGAAGCTACGCTAAATTTTGAATCTGACGAATTTGTTCTTGTACATATGTTCTCAGGTCATTGTGTCTATGAGTATATGCACATAGACATGTCAAAGGAAACATAACCCGACACATACTATAGCGTAATGACAAATGTTATTTTGCTGCAAAGTTAATTCAAATTTCAAGTTGACAATATGTTTATTCAAATTTCTGTAATATAATTAAAAAACAATATGAATAAATGAAAAATCAACAAATGGTAACACGTCTTTAGAAAGTTCTTGAAGTGTTAATTAACACTATATGCATTTAACATTTTCTGCCCTAATTCAGACAACATTATGAAGCAAACTTTCTGACATGTGCTTGTGTGGGTCACATAAGAGTTAAAATGTTTTCCCAAGTTTATACGGAATTCTTTTACATCGTCATAACTGATATTGTCATTGAAGATATGTTGTTATTTTATCACATAACTCTTTTATTACAATTTTTGAATATTATTTTGAAGTATAACTCGTTGGATAGACAGTGTAACATGTGATTATTTATTAAGTTACATATTTGTCATAGTGCTCGAATGTGTATCAACACAACTACAATTTCTAGTGCTGAACTCTACCTTTTCTTTTTGCAAAACATTGTCCTTTATTTAGGTTGGGATGTTTAATAAAGTATCTTGTCGCAACCAATTTTGCTATATCTATGAAAACCAATATGACTAGGTTAGGTGTTTGTAAGTATCATTTCCTTAGTACTATTATCACATATCTACAAAAGGTGGTGGATCTTTTATAAGTCATAAAACTAGAAAACTACTTGCTACAGTTTTCTAGAGTAAAAAAACTATCAATTTTGAGTGTACCTAAGAAGATATTATAAATTGTAGGGTGTTTAACTACTAGTTTGTAATCGATTAACACCGCCTCTTTTCGTTGGTGGTACTTGGTTCGTGAAATATGGCATTCTTGTTCCTAGATTGGGTGATTTGTGTGGTGAGGCATTGTGTGTGTTCTTACTTTATCCCCGGTAATAGGCACAATAATATGCATAGATATGAGAAACCGATAATTTCCTATGTGCAAATATTATGGTTGTTAAATACAAATAACATTTATATGAGTTCATGTCCATAAATCCACACATTTCGCATCCACGCGAGTATGGGATAATATGCACCCTTGATATTTACATTCACGGCACGCTAGAAAATTAAGTACTCAGTACAAAACGTTGTCTAAGAACGATGACGTAAAGTTGGGAATGTGTCTACGACCATGGGGCCATGCTCATTACTGTCCTATCCTCTAGAGTGACCAAATATAGCATCAAGAACGAAGCAACAAAATGCATCTAGAAATATTCATATACACTCATCACAAGGAATTACATAGAATAAATCACGTCATAAACAAGGTTACACCATAAAGATGCATAAAAGTTACCGTATCAGAGGACGAATCTCCGTGTCTGGTGGTGGCAAGGAGACAATACATCGCACGACGCTAGGCCTCACAACGTCATGGACTCATGGGGCATGGGGTATTGGAGTGGCACACACACACACGTTCCGGGCGTGCATGGAAGGGCTCATGATCAGGACACTGGTTGCGAGTACATTTTTTTCGAAAAGAGGGAGAATCCCAGCCTCTGCATCGAGTGATACACACAACTTTTTATTAAAACATTATTTGAGTATCATCTGTTTACATCTCAATGATCACATAAGGTTGAGACATGAATCAACCAGCGAAAAAACAACATAATTCAACTACTAAAGTCGACTAATATGTTGCCACGCATGCCTGGAGAAAAACTCCCATGCCACCAACAGGAGCCACGCGCATCCAATAACCATAAGGTCCTGCTGGTCCGAAGGAAGCAGGGAGCCCACAACTGAATCCAGTATACCGCCATATTCATAACCTGTAAGATATGAAAGTTTGTTGTTCTGTTAAAAACAAGATTATTCCGATAATTCCAAATGGACCAACAAATAGCTGAAACGCCAATGCGAATTCTAGCCTTGGTCTTTTTATCAATCCCATTCACCAATTACCAAACATATTAGTAACATTGGATGGTGGAGGAATATTATAAGAGCAGAAAACAACACGCCATATCAATTTAGCGAAGGGACAAAAGATGAACAAAGATCTACCGACTCTTCACAGCCACAAAAAGAACATTTTGTACATCCCTGCCACTTCCGCTTAGCGAAATTATCCTTTGTGAGCAAGACTTCTCTATTAAGGAATCACATGAAAACAATCATATATCTTTGCGAGTACATTGACACAAGACTTGTATTGTTCGATGCCGTGGCAGCTTCATATATCTTAGGATGGATTTTGAAGTCGAGAAAACAATCATGGAAACTTATCAAATATGAGGCCTATTTCGAGAATCTCATCCAGTCAAAGCCTAAAGTGAAAACGGTCGTCAATCAAATTCATGTTTGAGAGATATAATGTTTTGCAATTTTGATTCCCAAATTGACACCATTTACCGTTTGTTTGTACATGCATGCACGCTAACAACGATAGCTGTTGCTTTAATTTTACCGTCTCTTCTTGCCGACGATCGAACAACTGCTGTACGTAGATCCTCGCATCCAGCCGTCGTCGATCGGATTCCATGCACCGGGAGCGAGAGAGGGGGTTTGTTTTTGGGACACAAAAAGTACGTTTCTCGTGCCTTCTCTGAGCCGCATGCAGATTGCAGAGCAGCAGCCTTGTTCCGTGATCATCTCTTTTCGTGGAGCTCGACAGCTGCACAGGAGCCAGGTCTCACGTACACGCCGTTTCGCGCGCTCGCTCCACAACGAATTTGAATCGCGTTTCTTTTTATATCGAGCTCATATACGTATTGGCTATGGCAGGAATACGCTCGTGAATGCTTTGACTTTGTACACGTACACAACAGCACGTACTCCTAGCTAGTCTCCTTTTTTGTTGTTTTGTACTAAAAATTGCAGTACATTTGTTTCAGTAAACAACAGTACGTACAAAAGAGAAGCTGTTCCTTTGGACGCTAGCATATCGTACACGGTACACTGCAAGCTACTAGTAGTAAATCAAAATTTCGAAAAGGAAAAGAAAATCATACGATAGTACTCGTAGCATGCATGGCCAGCGGAATTAATTCCATCCATTTTGAAAAATATAGCACCATAAACATCGGCTCCGCTGAAAATGCTTCGAGCATACCCCATCCTCATCGTACAAATCACAAAATTACTCGCAATACCAACTCAACAGAGACGAAAATTAACCAAACTAGTGCACCCATCTCATCTGAACTCCATCCACAAGGTTTAGCGAATTAGCAACGAAAACTACAGCCTCAGCCTAAGCAATCAAAACCGCAACAAACTGGTTCATCGATCTACAAGAGCAGAGACGGATCAAAACCCTACAGCCTCAGCGACAGGTCCAGGGCGCGGCGTAGCCACCGCCGCCGGGTGACGTGGAGGAGTTGGAGAAGGGCGGCGCCCGGCGCATCGCCGTCGCGAACTCGGACTCGTCGGCGTGGCTGGCGGGGCTCGTCGGGAAGAACTCGATCTCCCTCACCTCCTTCTTCCCCTCCCGTGCCGAGAACCCGTCGACACCGGCCGTCTCCTGCATTCGTCGCAAGCCACACCGTCAGTGAGTTGAGTTGGAGTACTTTGTAATTGACAATTCAAGAATCAGGGTTACAACTTTGGAAAAGCGACACATCTTCGAACGTGTAGATGATGCATGTACGTACCTTGCGAGCGGCGGTCATGGCGGCAGCGAGATCGTAGAGGGAGTAGTCAGGCATGGCGGCGGCGGCAGCGGCGGGCGCAGGGGCCCGTGAAGCTCTCTCTGACAAGGCCCTCATCGTCTTCATATTCGAAGAACACACGGGCGCGCGGGGAGGACCGAGGAGAGGAAGACAAGATTGATTAATCAGCGCAATTATTGCGGCACAAGCACGATGCAACGGAGAGAAAAATCCAGCCAAGAATTGTGTTGAACGTTAGCGGCCTATGGAGTACCTTGGAGCAGAGGTCGCAGCGGTGGCCAGGGTGGAGGCAGGAGGGGGAGGAGGCCGGAGCCGGACGCCAGATGGTGTTTTGGCTTGAAGGTTGCTCATGCGCCGGCGCCTGCAGCTGCTGCAGGAGTCCACCCGCGCCGCCGGCATTTCCCGCCGTGGCGAAGCCCCCCACGCGGCCCCAGCGGTCCATGAAGTACTGCTGCTCCGGCGCCATGTTGCCGTGGACGTAGCGGACGGGGCCTGCTGCGGCGCGGGCGGTGGCTGGACGAGGAGGGGCGAGTAGTAGCGCGCGCCGGTAGCCGCGTCGAACGCCGGCACGTGGTCCTGCTGGTGGTGCAGGAGGACGGAGTTGCCCTGGGAGCTGGCGGCGGCCTCGAGCATGGCGGCCGCGGCGGCGACGTTGAGGTCCTGCAGCGGGTCGACGCCGCCGCAGCGCAGGCGCTCGAGCTCCGCCACGCCGAGGCCGCGCTGCGGGGCTTCTTGGGCGTCCCGCCGCTGCCGCTGCCGCCGGCCGCCTGCTGCTGCCTCCCGGAGCCGGACGGCGCCAGCCGACGCAGCCGCGGCCGCGCCACCGCCTCGGAGAGTTCCGGCGCGTGCAGCGGCGCCATGTCCATCGCCGCCGTCGTCGTGCCCAGCGCTGCCGACTCCTCCTGAGAGTTGAACTCGAAGACGTTCATGACATCGGACGCGGCGGCGGAGGACGGCTGCGCGGGCCAGAGGAAGTAGGGCGTGCTGGTCGCCATGGGATCACTGGGAGAGAGCAAGACGCCAAGCAAGCGGTGGTGCGTGCGCTAGCGGGCGGCTGATTTGATCCGGTGGTTGGTGGCGAGACGTGACCGGCTGTCCCCGCCCGGGGTGCCGCTTTTATAGCGCTCGGCTCGAGGAAGAAGACCAGCCAGCGACGAGGAGACACTGGTCCCAGTCGTCAGACAGGTGGGGCGTACGTATTTTCTCGAGTACTCCTTCACGGGAAGCAGCACATGGTGGTGGCGCTGCTGCCAGATGGGCCCGGACGGTCGGTTCTCCATTCTTGTCCTCAATGTACTCACCTTTTTCTACCTGTATTTGTCCACTTGAGAACAAGCCAAGAAATAATTCAAACGAGCTAGATGATTTTCGTAAGCAAAGAACAAGAACGAAATAAAGCATTATTTGTACATCCATACATATATAAATGCCCATATATCTCCAATGGCTGTGAGAAACGCCGTATACCTTTGACCTGTTGAAGGGTACTGTAGAAGGCAGCGTGTGATGCGACGTTGCTGTGCATCATGCGTTGGAGGATCCGTTGCAGTACGACCACCACTCGATGCTCTGTTCCATTGCTGCAATTAGCCATGCACGCAATGTACTTCCAGGTCTGCGCATTTGGATCCTACCTTGCAGAAAATGATTGGGTCTATAATATGTAATCCTACCACTACTTCTACTACAGTGACATAAATTGCGAGAAAAGGATGGGAGAGAGAGATGCATGTGTGATGCCATGGCTCACAACGCTGCAGCCTTTGTTGTAGCCGGTACAAAGATGCCTCCAGCGCTTTCCTCTTTTGCGTGGGGCAGGACAACGGCGAGCGAGAGAGATATGGCCGGCTCATCTTCTTCGGACCGATCAATGCGGCAGATTCGGGTTGCAATGCTACTAGTATATGCATATCAGATTCACCTATCTATCCAGTTCAATGCATCTTTTCCTTCAATCTCCGTTTGCAAGCTACTATCCAGGACAAAGATATCACATACATAATGCCATTTTTCAGATCAATTGGTACTGTTAAATTAAGCCACAAATTGATCAGCTAGCAGAAACGTTGCGAAAAATGCAGATGCAGAAAATCAGATACTCAGGCATGATGAGCAGTGGAGCAGACCCAAAACTTCTTGCAAGGATCGATCCACTATAGTAGATGCAGTATATGCTCTTTGCAAAGCCCCATGCGATGATAGGAACAGGATCCTCCCTCCGGGGCAAAGAAAGGCGCAGCCAAAGCTACTTTTGCACTGGCTGGCTAGAGGCAAAGCCCTGGGCGATAGACTGATCTCGGCTTCAAAAGAAAGCAGAGCCCGGTTCCAGGAGGTACAGTAGAGGGTTAAAAGCGCTAGGCGCCGTTGGTGCGAACTGCCACTGGCTGGCACCGCGGCACTGCTTTGCATGCGGCCAGCAGAGCCTGACCCGCTGCGGCTGCCACAGATTTCAGCCAGCAGCATCTCGATCGCCATGATCGGTTGCAGGTGGCGCGCGAGATCTCCCTGGAGGACCACGCTCGATGGCATGTCCACGCAGATTTCGGAAACCCTACGCTCGTAGGAGTACCTCGTAGGAGTAATCACTAATCACCAAGGCCAACCAAGCGTTAAAAGTCGGATTAATTCAGGGCAAAGAAAGGGAGACGCTACTATAGCGGCGATGGACCAGGCTTTAGGGTATTTTTTGACAAATCTAGCCATTTTGAGTAACTAAACACATATATAGACTCTTCTCAAGACTATTTTCAAATCTGGCCTCTTCAGGTCGGCGCCAAAGAGGATGGAGCCGAACTTGTTCAGTTCGGCGCCATCCAGAAAGTCCCACAATTTTCCTAAGCACTTAAAAAAATTAAAATGGGGGGTCGGCGCCAACGAGGATGGAGCCGACATGTACAAGGTCGGCGCCATTCTCGATGGAGCCGACCTCAGGGGCCAAATTTGAGAATAGTTTTCCAGAGGGCCCAGATTCGTCATTACTTTCGTAAAAGGGCTAGATTTGACAAAAAATATGGCTTTAGGCGGCACTCAAATTTGAAAATCAAATAGATATTTCATGTTAAGAGGCAGCAACAGCGTGCCGCGCGCTGCGGCAGTGCCAGTAGTGGGCACGGCGGTATCTCCACACACCGACGGCCGGGTACTTGCATGGCATCTGCATGCGAGGATCGACCGGACGTATCTGCGCCGGGATTCGCGTCGGCATCCAGCGGCAGCCGCTGCCGCGCACTAGAGTTTCCCTGCCGCGGCAACCGCTTGCGGCAGCAACAGCGTGCCGCGCGCTGCGGCAGTGCCAGTGGCATTGATCATGCCATACGCGCGGAGACCCCAGCGCCCGCGTAGTACATTGCTAGATTGGTCCCCCGACCCCCGGCCGGTCCTAGCTAGCTAGCTGCAGATGATACGGCAGAGGGTGGGAGGGGAAAGAAATTCAATCTGCTTTTTTGTCTCTCCAGCCGATCGAAAGGGAGGGCCTGGTAATTGCGGATCACACACGAACATGCAGTTGCACTGTCCGAGACATCGACTTCTGTCGTCCTACCTACTGTTCATCACGCTGCATGCACCTACCTGCCTATGCAGTTTTCCACTTCAGCTTTTTAAGCGGCGCGTACGTATGTGGGCGCCGATCGAGTAGCGTCGTTAATTTCAGGATTCGGTACAGCTGGCAAGTATCCTGTGCAGCAAAACTACAGAAAAATATACACAGCGGGAAGCCGGGAAGGCTAGCTACATGTGTATATCAGCGGATTAATACGAGACGACCGAATTGTAGGATGCGGCGTGCCAGTAGGCTGACAAGCGCGCTGGACTAAATATGGATCCTGCTAGATCGAGTTATGGCACTCGTACGTCGCTAGCTGTTGTCGATGTGATACTTGCTGCCACCAGGCAGTGCCAGTGAGGCATCAGGCTAGGACGACTCGGGTCGGTCGGCGCACTCGATCCAGAGACCTCTGCAGAAAAATCTTTCCCGGAAGAGGAAACCGCCTTGATCGTGTGATATCACTTCTGTTGGCCCCGGCGCAAAGTCGTCGTCGTGGTCTGCAGTCAGACGATCGATTCGAACACAGGGAGTAGTTGACAACTCTAATGGGCCGAATGGATTCGTGTGCTGCTAGTTTTATTTTTGCGTACAGATATTATGTGGGCCGAGATGTCAGTGCGGGAATTTTGCGGCCCGATGGATGTCAAGTGCGCCGAAGAAAATATAGCACTCCTCGTCTCGAACCGATGGTTTCGGGCGTGTTGAAACCGTACCTACTCCTCGTCTAGAAATGATCGTTTTGGCCAGTAACCGCCTCCACGCGCGATGGCATTGGCGACAAACCGAGCCGGTGCCGCCATGACTGCGCTTCCTCTGATCATGGTTGCGGCGGCGATCGTTGAGCCGTCGGGGAGCGACTGAGGGAGCATGCCTCGAGACCGGCCGGAGCGACGTTCTCCCCGACTCGCGCTTATCTGAAACGGCGAAACCCAAGTCCCAACATGCACGAGTGACGCCGTCTTCCCGCCGGCCAGTATGCATGTCTGTGTCGGCGGCACCGCGCTTGATACCCATCGATAATCGATGCATGCATATCTCATGCGTACGTAGAGGCAGAGAGGGTAATGCCGGCCAAGTTTAAGCCACGTTTCGAACAATGCGCGAGTGTGTCACTGTTAGACAGATGCTCAGAGCAACAAGGACGCGCATGATTGGCCTAGATCCACGGATGTCCTGGAATGGGACGGGCCACCATGGCAATGGCGACGAGAGATCGATCGATGGATGCTACGAGTGTGCTCCAGACTTGCGAATCCACGGTAGCTAGCCTCCACATGAATGCTGACAAGATCTGCGAATGAAGTTGCCACGAAGTTTCGTTTCGATTCTCTCCCGCTGACTAGATGTACATGTACCGGATACGATGTTTTGCCTAGATCCACTCATTATAGAAAAATATCAAAAAATTAAAAACGAAAATTTCAGGGGTATATCCAAACATTTTATGCCTACACAAAAGTTTCATTAAAAATATATATTTTTTGTGGTATGTATTAAAAAGACAAAAAAAAAATCTATCATGAGAAGTTATTTCGGGACACCGGAATTTGTGTTTTGTTGCATAGGCCTATTCATATATTGATTTCCCTACGAGTCAAAACTGATTTCCCTACACGTACCTATCTATATTCAGCATATGGATAGTTTTTTTTTAGAACACACAACACATACACTCACAAATACGCACGTACACTCACCCCTATAAACGCACGCACGCACACCCTACCCTATGAGCACCTCATTACTGAGCTCATATCGGCTGGCAGGACATTTCCATTTGCTTAGTTGGGCCAAAGGCCCATCTGCAAGCCTCGCACGGTAGAACCGGAAGAATTCCAAGTTTAGGCGATCGTTCCGTAGTCCGGCCGGTTTAAGTTAGAGAAATTCCGTAATAGCCGACTCCGGTTCCGATTCGAACTCTAGCATCGCCAGTTTTTCCGCCCCTGCTGTTATTTATACCACCCGCCCCGGCCGGCCAGGGTCCAAGCCAACATCGATCCAATCTCTAGCCTGCAGCAGAAAAAAAAAAGAGATGGAGATTGCGACGGAGAAGGAGAAGCCGCGGGTGGCCGAGGCGACAGACGACGATGCCGACGACACCGGCGCGGTGCTTCACGCCGCCGAGGTGGCACAAGACGTCGCAGAGGTTATGAAAGAATCGGAATCGTCAGAGTCGGAGGAATCAGAACCTGAGAAAGCTGAAGCTTATGTGAATGAAGCTGAAGAATCTGTGACAGAAGCTAGTCACGCTGCTGAAGATGTTGCTGCCATGACGAGTGATGCTATGCCGGTGTTTGAAGATGCAGAATCCTTTGGTGCTAGATTTCAGAGTTTCTGGGAAAGATGTTTTAGCAACTTCAGTGCCTACGATGAAAACAGTGAGTTCGCGCTACCTCCTAATTACGTCCTTCTATGTTAATTTCCTTATTCAACTTGCTAGGATACATACTGTGTTTTGTGATATAATATACTGTATTCAAAATTATACTCTCATCGCTGATTACGTATATATTATTGATCTATGCAGCAACTATCCCAGCCATGCGTTACACGCACGGCAGTGATTGCGACGTCGGCACAATGGACGCTCTGCAGATTTATTCAATCAAAGTTGATTCAATTAATGAGGGTTTACGCTGGCCACTGCAATTGTTTGGTATGGTCTCTGCACGCGATGTGGTGGATCGCAAGCGCAACATTATCTTTCACCGCGAAAGAGATAACTGCCAAACTATCACTGAGCAGGATCCATACTTAACACTGACTGGTCCGAGCCGTGCAGTTGTGGTGTGTGATCCTATTTACATCGAGGTTGTGCTGAAGGTGAAGGGCGCTACTGAATCAGAGGATAAAGAGTTGAGCCGTCTAGGTGTGGTATATCGTCTCGGAACCTGGATTAGCGGTCTTTACCCTAGTGAGCTTAGCACGCTGGAGTTGATATTAGGCCTAATGCCTGATTCCGTCGAAGCCACGGTCCATGTAAAAGTCACCGAAGGGTCATGGCCAGATGGTTTTAAGGGTGTGTTTTGCGCCGCCAACGCTGGAAACGAGGCTGCGAAAGTCAAGCTACTTGACATCAGAGATGACGGATTGCCAGTTGATGCTGCTGATGGCATGATCAAGCTTTCACGCCGCGTCGTCTCTGTTGAGCAGAGCGGGATGCTGAAACTTTTCGTCTCTGCATGTTCTGCTGCTGGTGATGAAGAGCGTTGTGAAGCGTCTTTCATGCCTGCGGAAGCTGGTGTTAGCTCAGGCGTTGAGCTTACGATCGGCTCCTGTCGTATGGAAGCAACTGTTGCCTGGTCCCTTTTCTGTGATGATTACTGACTGACTGCGGTGTCTCTCTATCTCGGAAAGCAGGAGACTCCGCCCATCTCAGCTCATTTGAGCGCTTTGTTTGTTGGAAGCACTGTCTTCCCCCTATTTATGTTGTGTTGTAAGTTATCCTATTATTATGCAAGCAGTAAACCCGTAGTTTCTATGTTGGTGTTGTAATGGTGCTTGCTGCTGCCTGCTGATGTAGTCTTTGTTAAATTTGTTCCAAGTGGTAGTTTGTAGTACTACTTAATGAGGATGCTGGAATTCTATGTGGTGTTTGTGACTTTGAAGTGGTAATCACATTGCTCATGTAGTAGTACTATTTTATTTTGTACCCGATGAGTATGAGGTTTTGCCTTGCTCCCGTAGATGTAGTAGCAGGTTAAACGGAGGAAGACATCAAATCAGATTAGTGGCAGTGCAATATAGGGAAGTTATGAAAATCAACAAGTTTCTGAAATATGGAGTTTATTGGTATGTCTTGCTGATAATTACATATATAGAAGCTAGAGACAGGCAATAACAAAACGTGCTTTCAGTAAATAAAGACTTGATGTAGACCATAGAGTATTCAACAGAATCAATATGCGGAAAAAACAACGATACATTTGACAAAAGTATCGAGCTTTGATAAATATTGTTATGTCTGAAGAAAGTGCTAGTTTGTACTACTTAATGAGGATGCTGGAATTCTAAGTGGTGTTTGTGATTTAGAAGTGGTAATCACCCTGCTCCCGGTAAGTATGAGATTTCGCCTTGCTCCCATAGAAATAGCAGGGTACACGGAGGAAGACACCAAGTCCATTAGTGGCGATGCAGGTTATGAAAAATCAACAAAAATATTAGTTATGTTTCTAGCAGTTTCTGAATTATGCATTAGCATCGGGTACATTGTCCGTGCTGATGGTGAGTGAATTTAATCGATGCTGATGGCACGGTAAGTTTTCGGGCCGCCGTTGAGCTCAATGTAAGCTGCACCGAGCTTACCATTCGGGGCTGCTAGCGTACGGTCAGCACTGTCGAATTTTGAACATCACACGGTTGCCTTTCTTGTCGGAACAGAGAGACGAGAGGACGAGCACTATCTGCCGCCACCGGATAGGAGGAGGAAGGAAGCACCGCCACCACAACACCGAAAAGTAGGGGGAAGGAGAGCACCACCCTAACCCACAACCACCACCTCTATCTCCCGTGCCGACAACACGGGCCGAACTGTCGGCCATTGCCACCCGTGGCCAGAGGCAATCCCGCGCTGCCTTGCCACCCAGCAGTACCTAAATCCTCTCCTCTGCCGCTCCACGCCTTCCTTCTACCACCACCCCCCCCCCCCCCCCCCCCACACACACACATCACCTTATCCGTCGCCGGCAACGCCACCCACCCCCAAGCTAAGATTCGACTCGGACGGGACATGCGCCACGCGTAATTGTGCCCACGATTTTCCGGTACTTGTGGCTACCTATCGTTTCTATAAAAGCTGCAACGTTTTTTATCTAAAACAATTATGAAAAAAATACAAGTACATATACGATCATATTTGCAATAAAATATTCTTACATATTGTGGTCTGCACAAAAAAGAAATATATAGCAAGTAAAGTGAGTAATTTTTTTTCCTTTTTCAGAGGAATGATTTTTGTGTTGGTTACAATGTAACATATTATCGAGTAAAACTATGCAGATATATAGATAACATGCATATGTATCCATGTAAACTTTTTATAATTTTCTGAAAATTGGGAATACCATTTTCGAAAATATTAAAGTACATATATCAATATGAAGATAACTGATGGCGGGTGGCAAAAATCCTCTCTCGCTCGAGTACCATTGTATAGTAAAAAAAGTTGTACCATTGCAATTAAACGCTCCCACCTGCTCCTGAAAGCATCACGACATTCATACCTCAATAATTGGTTAGTCGTACTGAATGCTGGGTTAGCTAGCTAGCCCCTCTCCGCCACACGTACGGCCTCTGATACGCCGGCCGATTGTCATGCATGTGGTTTTTGTCAAATATGGCTCTTTTATGAAAGTAATGACGAATCTAGCCCCTCTGCAAAACTATTCTCAAATCTGGCCCCTGAGGTTGGCTCCATAGAGGATGGCGGCGACCTTGTACATGTCGGCTCCATCCTTGTTGGCGCCGACCCCCCATTTTAATTTTTTAAGTCCTTAGGAAAATTGTGTGACTTTCTGGATGACGACGAAATGAACAAGTTCGGCTCCATCCTCTTTGGCGCCGACCTCGAGAGGCCAGATTTGAAAATAGTTTTGAGAAGAGGCCATATATGTGTTTAGTTACATAAAAGGGCCAAATTTGTCAAAAAATATGCGCAACGGCGACTGCTTAGTTTGGCTTCATGATACGAATGGGGAAAAATATCCCTGAAGTAGCGGACACATGAGATGAGAGTATGCAGATCCATGGCTGCTGTGTAGTCTCGACCCAACAGACCTATCTGACGATGTAATCTAAGTACTCCCGCGTCGAGAGGAGCTGAGGAGCTTCAGTGTGTAACTGATGATCATCACCACAAGACGATGCATCTAGCTCGACGCGACAATTTCTGGCGGCATTATGAGTGTGATGGATATAGCTAGTTAGATAGGGTACGGTGGCCGGGACCAACATACTCTTGTCAGTCGATCTTGTCCTGCAAACCTCTCATGCACGCTGTCGCCGTCCAAGACATCCGCGCGCGTTTATTCGTCGACAGCGCCATGGGAACAACACGATCACGCAAGTCCAGGATCGGATCATTCTTGTCGCAAACAGTTTGTTCAAAATTTTCGGTATTGTTTGATAACGGCAGGACAGTGCTTCAGAATAAAATCTTCTCCGGTTTTAAAATCTCGTAATAAAGGATGATATACTACATTTTATTTATCCCCCACACACTAATCATTGGTGGTTCCGCATAACCAAAATGCATATCAGCTACTGTATATTGATTCTTGATGTTGATACATACCATTTCTAATAAAGCGTATGTATACCGTATCAGTGAAACATATATACATGCGTGAAGCAGAGCAGTATACAATACTTGAGATTTTCAGTGTGGTCATTTTCAGTACGACACGCTAGCACACTGCCGTGATTGCACGCAACGGTGAAATATATGTACGTACGATATACTGATCACCACGCGATCGAGCTACCTATTAGCTAGCTATCCATCCACCTTGCACGTACGATCACAGCCTCGATAGCTAGCTTCCGCGTTCTGCCGCGCGATCCACGGACTCTCGCCGGCGCCGCCGCTAGCTGCACCGTCATGTCGGGTGAGCTCTCCACGCGCTCGTCGCCTTCGTTCACCCCCTCTCCTTCCGGCGCCGACACGCGTGGCGGAGATCAACATGGAGAGTCGACGCCGCTGCGCTCCGAGAGCGGCCACGGCGTCAAGCTCCGCCGCCGGTGGCAGCGGCGGCGGCAGCAGCTGGGGCTCGGGCTCGGGCAGTGGCGGGTTGGGGACACGTGGGCGCTGGACCCGCGCGCGCGGTGGGTCCGGGAGTGGAACCGCGCCTACCTTCTCGCCTGCGCGGCGGGGCTCATGGTGGACCCGCTCTTCCTCTACGCCGTGTCGCTGAGCGGCCCGCTCATGTGCGTCTTCCTCGACGGCTGGCTCGCCGCGACGGTAACCGTGCTCCGATGCATGGTGGACGCAATGCACGCGTGGAACCTCGTCACGCAGCTCCGCGTCTCGCGCGGCGCCGGGGCGGCGGCGGCGGCGCGGAGGCGGCGTGGGATCGCGGACGAGGAGCACGCCGCGGCGGATCATCAGACCGACGCGGACGCCGCGCGAGGCCTCCCGTCGTACGCGAGGTCCAGGAGAGGGATGGCGCTCGACTTCTTCGTCATCCTCCCGGTGATGCAGGTGCCCCACTTCTGCTCCCTGATCGAGCTAGCTAGAAAATCATTTTCAGTTACACGTTGATTATGATCCTTGGTTTGGTTTTGCTGGATTGCCTTGATCACTTTGCTGAGAAAAATTACAGGGAATTCATCCGAGTTCACATACAGTTTTTGTCTTTCAAAAATGCAAAGAAGGGGTTTGGAAATTTCCAAAAAGCTATTTCTAGCTAGGAATGGTTATTTACTGGTCCATCACTCAAAGAAATAGAAGTACAGTGCATACAGTGGATTTCCGTGAGATGTTGGTCTTAATTCTTGGTTTGGACCACCTTCACTTTGCTGAGACAAAATTACATGCCTTCTAGAGAAAGTAGTTTTGGAACATGAAGAGTAAAAAATACTATATAAAAAACACATCATAGATAAAAAATTCGCGATAAATCATGTATGTAAAGGATGTATGCAGGTATATGCGTGCCAAGTTTGGAACTTAAATTCAAAAGTATGTAACTTGGGTAAAAAAAAAGACGAGTAGTGCAAGTTACCAATTTCTTTTTTATAGAGGTCACATAGCATTGATTTTTTTCTTGAAATTTTGCACGAATAAGATTCAAGTCAATATGTATGTGCATGATTTACTTCAAGATTTTTTGATAACTAGAAATACATTTTTTTTTGTTGATTGCGAAAATCGGATTCCGTTGAACCTGTGACCATATTAGTATTTTATCTTTTTGTCAAAATTATTGTTATCATTTGTGTTGGTGTTGTCTATTAGTGTGTCCACTATTGTTAGCTGAAAATTTTGTCCATCAAGTGTCAAAATCGTTGGGATCTAGCCCCTTGCTCAGTTACAAAATCTTTTTTGTTGATGTAGGCGGTGGTGACTTCGCACCTTTACCAAACCAATAAACACCAGAATTAGGAAATTAAAATACAGTGGAAAGATAAGAAGATATAAGACATAACATATTCCATGATAGATACTAAAGTTTCCTATAATTATGAATTTACATAACAAGAAAACATATTCTTGAAACTATAACTTCTAGGGAACCATCAATTTTCCACGTTTTAAGTTTACGATTGTTTTCTAGTTATGCCGTGTTAACATAGCTGTGATTTCTTCTACAAATCCCATACTTTATTAAAAATTCTCCATCTCAATCAATTTATTAATCTCATCGATATGTGTCAATCTTCGCAAGGTGTATTCGTCCGCGTGGCGCGTTCTGCATTATATATGCTCCTTTCAAACACACGACATCAATAATTAGCTCATTAATCTTCAAACAAATAATTAGCTCATTGACATGTACGTGCTACCAAAACTGACACATAAATACTGCATTTTATTAATATGCTCCTACATTTTTTCATTTTTCATTTATTCGTCCTGTCTCAAAGAAAAAGAGTTTTTTTGCTCATCATGTCAACCGGCTCGTGTCGCGTGAGGTGCCACGTACAATTTGGTCGCCGTAATCTTAATGACGCTTGCTCGATGTGTGTACGTATGTGCGTGCAGGTGGTGATGTGGGTGGCCTTGCCGGCGATGATCCGTGCGGGGTCGACGACGATGGTGATGACGGTGCTTCTGTTGGCGTTCCTGCTGGAGTACCTGCCCAAGATCTACCACTCCGTCTCCTTCCTCCGGCGGACGCAGGACCAGTCGGGCCACATCTTCGGCACCATCTGGTGGGGCATCGTGCTCAACCTCATGGCCTACTTCGTCGCCGCCCACGTACGTCACATTCATCTCCATCCCACATCACTGCACGCATCGATCGGACGATCACCGCACCTATTTGTGTTTTCAGGCGGTGGGCGCGTGCTGGTACTTGCTCGGCGTGCAGAGGGCCACCAAATGCCTGAAGCAACAGTGCCACATGTCCGGGCCGCCGGGGTGCGCGTCCGGCGCGCTGGCGTGCGCCAGCCCGCTGTACTACGGCGACGCCACACCGGCGGCGTCCATCGTCAGCGAAAGGCTCGCGTGGGCCAACGACACCATGGCCCGGAGCTTCTGCCTGAGAAACGGCGACAGCTACCAGTACGGGGCGTACAAGTGGACGGTGATGCTGGTGACCAACCCGAGCCGGCTGGAGCGGATGCTGCTCCCCATCTTCTGGGGTCTCATGACGCTCAGCACCTTCGGCAACCTGGAGAGCACCACGGAGTGGCTAGAGATCGTGTTCAACATCATCACCATCACGGGCGGGCTCATCCTCGTCACCATGCTCATCGGCAACATCAAGGTGTTCCTGAACGCGACCACGTCCAAGAAGCAGGCCATGCACACGCGGCTGCGGAGCCTCGAGTGGTGGATGAAGCGCAAGAACCTGCCGCAGGGGTACCGGCACCGCGTGCGGCAGTTCGAGCGGCAGCGGTGGGCGGCCACCCGCGGCGTGGACGAGTCCCAGATCGTGCGCGACCTCCCGGAGGCGCTCCGGCGGGACATCAAGTACCACCTTTGTCTTGATCTCGTCCGGCAGGTGCCGCTGTTCCAGCACATGGATGACCTCGTCCTCGAGAACATGTGCGACCGGGTCAAGTCCCTCATCTACCCCAAGGGCGAGACCGTAAGTAGTTGCATGATTAAGATTCTTCAAAGTTCAGACATCAGTTGCAGAGTCAGCTCGATCGTTGAGTGACTGAACTGAAAGTGTTGATGATTCTCTGAATAATCAGATAGTGCGGGAAGATGACCCGGTGCAGAGGATGCTATTCATGTAAAATTTCACAAAATTGACCCTTTGGTCAAACTTCAGCCAAAAATAACCCTTTTTCGAATCTAATTCAAAAACTAACCCTTTTGCATAGCGCCCTACCACGGGTCGCTATGCTCAACACCATAGCGCCCTCCGATCAGTCGCTATAACCCTGCCAGCGTGGATCGGTGGGGCCCCAGGTGCTGGACCATAGCGACCTGGAGCAAGGCGCTATGCTTCAAGCATAGCGACCTAGCCCGCGGCGCTATCCTATGCAAATTTAGACAGAGAGCTCGCCAGCCGTGCGAGCCCGGATTTTCGCTAAGTCAAAGCATAGCGCCCTACCACGGGTCGCTATGCTTAACAGGATGCACAAGGGATGTTGGATGCGAGAAGCCGTGCACAAGGGATGTTGGATGCCGGCTGGTGTTCTATTCTTTTTGGGGTCGGCATTCAGTGCAGGAGACATCCCGATCATACCTTCCATATTTGCTCTCCATCCATCTGATTCTGTGCTGAAACACACAGGTGTACCATCGATAGGGAGTGCCAGGATCATCGACATATCCTGCAGAGTCACGGTCATCTCCCCGGTGCGGAGGTGAAAACTGTGTGTCTCCGGCCTCCACCGGTCAACAAGAGCGGTGATGGCTGCAGGGTTCATGTTGACTGTCGACCGGGAGACAAGATGGATGAACGGAAGGAGCCTAAGCTTCTTGATGTACTTGGTGTACCTCTCGTCGTATGGCATCTTCGCGGGGTCTGATACCTCGTGAGACCTTAGACGAAGTGGTTTTAACACCTATAACAACAAAACAATGTTAGACAATATATTTCATTGCAACAAAACGTATGAAACAATATGGACAATATATGCTACCTTCTCCCCCTCCGTAATGATGCGGGCACGATGCCTTTTATCATACAACTCATCGAGTAGTGCCATCCTACATATTTGCAAAAAATCAAACTAATTACATGCATATTTAGGTAAATCCTATAGGATTGCCAAAATATGAAGAAAATAGCTATGTCACATATACAAAATAAACATGCTATAAATAACAAACAAATTACCAATAGCACATATACATATTGCAGAGTGGTTTCCCCTCCACAAATTACCACTATTTAGCATATACTACAACAAATTTGGAATCTAGATTGAACTAGGGTTTCTAGTAACAATAGGGAGAAATGACCGGATTTTATGGATGAAATTGAGGGGAGAGGAGGAGAATACCTTTAGGAAGTAGATGGGCACGAAATCCACGGATCTCCCCTTCAGATTGGTCCGGATTTGGTGAAGAACTAGAGGAGGGAGGAGAGAGGGGAGCTGCCGGCCTCTGACGAACAGAGAGGAAGAGAAGAGAGAAGGAGAGAGGCGCGGGTGCGGCTGGGCTAAAGTTGCGAAGCATAGCGCCGGGCCACGGGACGCTATGCTCAGAGCATAGCGACGAGCACCGCGGCGCTATGCTTTGACTTAGCGAAAATCCGGGCTCGCACGGCTGGCGAGCTCTCTGTCTAAATTTGCATAGGATAGCGCCGCGGGCTAGGTCGCTATGCTTGAAGCATAGCGCCTTGCTCCAGGTCGCTATGGTCCAGCACCTGGGGCCCCACCGATCCACGCTGGCAGGGTTATAGCGACTGATCGGAGGGCGCTATGGTGTTGAGCATAGCGACCCGTGGTAGGGCGCTATGAAAAAGGGTTAGTTTTTGAATTAGATTCGAAAAAGGGTTATTTTTTGCTGAAGTTTGACCAAAGGGTTAAATTTGTGAAATTTCACGCTATTCATCGTGCGGGGCCACCTGCAGTGCGTCCAGGAGCTACGGAACGGGGCGACGAGCCGCTGCACGCTTGGTCCGGGCAACTTCACGGGGGACGAGCTGCTGTCGTGGTGCCTGCGCCGCCCCTTCACGGAGCGTCTCCCGGCGTCGTCGTCGACGCTGGTGACGATGGAGAGCACGGAGGTGTTCGGGCTGGACGCCGCCGACGTGCAGTACGTGACGCAGCACTTCCGGTACACCTTCACCAACGACAAGGTGCGGCGGAGCGCGCGGTACTACTCCCCCGGGTGGCGCACCTGGGCTGCCGTCGCCGTGCAGCTGGCGTGGCGCAGGTACAAGCACCGCAAGACGCTGGAATCGCTGTCGTTCATCCGCCCGCGCCGGCCGTTGTCTCGGTGCTCGTCGCTCGGGGAGGAGAAGCTCCGGCTGTACACCGCTATTCTCAGCTCGCCCAAGCCCAACCACGACGACGAATTCTAGACGGCCTTGAAATCATCAGGAGCCGACGAGTCTCTCGTGTACAGGGCAAGAAGGATACTCTGCCTGCTGCACCTGGCACTGTTTTACAGAGAACAAGTGAGTTGCAGTCAGGACTCAGGAGCAGGAATTCTAGACAAGGCCTTGAACCGCACATGATCATCAGGAGCTGTCGAGTCTCGTTGTGCGGCTGGCTTATTCAGAAAGGGAAGTAGTCAGGTAAAAATGGATAACGTATAGTGCACACCACGTTCCAAAACACGCGTATTCGGAAAGCAAAACTGCACTCCGGTACAGGCTATATTTGTGATGAAATCAACCAGGAAGTCACGAGTTTTTTCTGAACACTCGGACTCACTCGCTCAGCAGACGTACGGTTGTTTCGGGTCGGAGTACCGTAAAGTCCTTTTGTCACCCGGGTTACATGTAGCCCGGTTTTTTGAAATTTAAAATCCTGCAATTTTAAGTTGTAAAAAATTCTGAAAAAATCCTCAACGTAGATAATGATGATTCCTACCCGTGTGCAAAAAAGAAATGTGAAACATTCAGTATTTTATCCTGTGTAAAAAAGACAAATTTCTAGATCTGGGTGGTGATTCAAAATCTCTCAAAATTATCAGAATTTTGTCATTTTCGTGTAGGGCGCAATATAAACTATTTCGCGTTGAAACTTTTCAGAAACATAGACCAAGTCGTTGTCAATATCCAGTATTTTTTCCGGATTTTTTGGAAACTTAAAATGACGACAAAAAAATAAATACAATACCGGGCTACATGTAGCCCGGGTGACAAATCACCGCTCTCATAGGAGTACGTGCTACTACTCGACGTTCCAAAACAAAAACGACCAGTACGGGTTAAACGAAATCCGCCACGACCAGTAAGAGCATGACCCGCCACGGAGAAGGCCCAAAGTGCAGCAGGCCATGAAGACGGACGAAGGGTTTTTTTTTCGTCTACGAGGTAGTCGGAAATCGATCGCTTCGTAGTTCAAGTACGGCGTACTGCCAAATAGCCATGCAACTTGAATTAGCTTAGCTCTGTCTTTAATTTTTTGATTTGTCTTGAGTGATCTAGCAAGCTAAGCTAGTTTAGTAGTATGTTATCAGCTAGGTACCCAAACAGAAGAACAAAATGGTTTGGGCCTGCCTCTCCCGCTAGTCGTTCACAGCTAGATCGAGAGATGCCTCGCTTTCACCTACTCCCTCCGTTTTTAAATATAAGATGATTTATCCTTTATCTACATTTGTATATATATAAATATCTAGACATAGTGTGTATGTTCACTCACTTTAATATGTATCTAAATACAATGTGTAACAGCTAAAACATCTTATATTTAAAATGGAGGGAGTACGTGAATGTGCTAGCTAGCCTTTTAATTAGCTCATCTTTGTTGGCTAGCGTTTGTTAAACTAGGTAGACATTTCTCTGTGATTTGGTTGACAATAAACTCTACCCGTTTGATCTTTAGCGAGGGTTTGATGTAGGCCATAAAATTGTTTTTAATCCTTAATGCGGGTTCGGTATAGTCTGCATTTTTTTTAATACTGTGTAAGAAAGGTTTTAAATTTGAAACCTCTTGTCTGTTATACCATATTAAATTGATGCGCTAGCCAACTGAATCAAAAGTCTGAACTGATGGAAAGAGGTTAGACAATACATTTATATTTCAACAGGTACATCATCTTGCCTTGTAACAAAATTTATGTTGATTTTCCATTTAACTTGCACTTGCAGCACCGCAAGGTGGAGATTGAAACTTGATAACGTTTGCTGGACTGCCCCCGCAGTTATGAATTTTCGCTGCTTCACCGAAAATACTACATATCTCATGTTCGAGTTTTCCCCGTCCATAGACTAGCTAATGATGTCTGGCTTTAAAGTGTGAATCTGCGAATGGTTTCCACTGAATTTTCTTTTGTTGTTCTTGTGGGAATTTTATGTGGTTATCGCGGGTGCAAGATTTCAGTTTTACTATGTTTGCTTTAGTTTATTTAATCAGAACTTAAATCTCCCCCGGCTTAATGTTTCTGCAGTTTAAGATGAGCGCTCCTGTTGCGAATTGTGTCGGCTGGCAATATGCCATAGTGGCAGGTTCTGAATCTCCATCTCCTTGCCGTTGTAGTTATGTTGCGGTTTCGTTCTGCTGATTGATTCTTTTTGTCTTGGGAGGTAAATAAAGTGATATATGAAACAATCACGCGGGAGCTTTACACACAAAGCTTCAGTTGTATGTGTATGCTAGATGAACCAAGCACTGAATATTGTTGCACTACAAGACACACAAGACTAAGATTTTTGATATATATTCAAAATCGGTATTGGTAAATAGAGAACTGCATACATAGTAGATGCATCCACATTTTGATTACAGTGAAGAAAACAAACACGATGAGAAGGTAAACCTTGGTAGCATAAATTTAAATACAAGCTAGCAGATTAAATACGAGCTAAGACAATTTGCCAATTTAGATTGAAGCAAGCATATGTAGTAATGACTTATCACGATACTAAACGATTGCACATTAATTTAAAGAAAAATATAACCAGCATAACTACTCACGAAACGTTGACATGGAGATCGAAGGCTCGCTTTCCTTCCACGGATAAACAAAAAAAAATGGACGTACCATTGGCACCTCGCTTACGATGAAAAAACACCAAGACGAACGAAGCACTAATTTCGAAAGCCAGAAGCTATAACATTATTGCAGTTATATGTATGGGATATTTGGACCCGTGCCTAAAACATACATAACTTATATAATCTACTAGGTCCAATCGACAACTACCCTTCCAAATAGTCATTAAACAAACTAGTAAACATACACTCAAAAGTAACTAAAAATGATCATATATGGCAAAACATTGAGTCCATGAGTGCGCCGTGTCGCTGCACCTATGATTCCTAATAAAATTTCAAATGTTATCCCAAGCTTATACTTAATTTTTTTAATTCTTTATAACTCACAATGCCATTGAGGGTATGTTGTTATTTTATCAAGCGTTCATAATAATTTTTTAGAATGATTTTGATGTATAACTCGTTGAATCGACAATGTAACATGTGATTAATTAAGGTACATAGTTGTCATAGTGCTCGAATGCCTATCATCACAATTACAACTTCTACTGCTAAACTCTAACTGTAGTTTTTTTTCCAAAAACATTGTCCTTTATTTATGTTGCAATGCTTGAAAGTTCTTGTTACAACATATTTTGCTATATCTAAGCAAACTATTGTGATCAGGTTAGGCGTTTATAAGTATCATTTTCATTAGTATTCTCACATATCTACAAAACGTGGTTGATCTTTTAGAAGTTATAAAACTAGCAAACTACTTGGAAGATTTCTCTAGAGTAAAAGACTATCAAGTTCGATTGTAACTAAATAGATATTATAGATTGTAGGGTGTTAAACTAGAAAATTCTGTTTTTGCTCATAGGGGTACACCAATAAGTTCAAACTGAGCACGACAGCTACATGTAGCTCGTTTTTTTCAAAACTCAAAATCGACACTATTTAGTTTCCAAACATCGCGAAAATAATTCCAGATGTAGATACTGTTGAGATCCACAAGCATGCAAAAATTTCAACTCAATCTTCGTTGTATTCTAAGCTACACAAAAGACAAATCGGGCATAATTTCAGTTTTTGAAACTGTGTAATGCTTACCATCGAGGTACACCCATTTGTCCTTTTTTCGAGGACCACAATACAACGAATTTCGGGTTGCAATATTGCACGCTTTTAGATCTTGAAACTATCTACATCTGAACCCCAAGCCCCAACAGGCCAACATGAGTGTCGTCGTCTTCCCCGTCCAGCAGGTCTGTGTCGGGCTGTCGGCGGCACCGTCGTTGGCTTATCTACATAGCTCTTGACTCAGGTTTCAGGGCGGCGCCGGATCCGGCCCGCTTCCAAGTTGAAAACGTCGTTTGGTTAGTTGCAATTTTCTCCACAAAATCAGCTTGTTTTGAACAAAAGTTGTGTTTTGCGGGCCTAGCGGGACGGCCGCTTGACACATTTACTGTTGACCCATCGATGCTACAGTAACCTGTGGGTACGCCAACTTTCTAACAATGCCCGAGTGTGCCAGCTGATACTGTTAGCAAGATGCTCAGAGCTTGTGCGTTGGATACGGAACGCGATGTAGGCTCCGCGTCTGTGTGTGACTGATGACGTGCAGCGGCCTGCCCAAATGTGCTCCATACTTGCGAATCCACGGTAGCCTCCACATGAATGCTGACAAATTATGGGAATTATGTGTGAATAGTTTGTTCAATGAAAAACAAGACGCACCGATTGGGCACGCGTAAGCCATTCTCTTGGCGACACATCACACGAGGCAAATGCCCATCCCCAAATTAAGAAAACCACATTGACATTAGCATAAGTACAAACACGGCGATCATGTTGCATACAGTTGCTTTCTTGTTGCCTGGACCCAATGGTCGCATTTGGCAATACCTGCCGCCGGCCCAACACCTACAGCCGTGGACGTAGAAATTGACTAATTTCAACCATTTTATCAGAATTTTTGAATAGTACCATTCGGGGCTGCTAGCGTACGGTCAGCAGTGTCGAATTTTGAACATCACAGGCCGAACCGTCGGCCATTGCCACCCGTGGCCAGAGGCAATCCCGCGCTGCCTTGCCACCCAGCAGTACCTAAATCCTCTCCTCTGCCGCTACACGCCTTCCTTCTACCCCCCCCCCCCCCCCCCCCACACACACACACACACAACATCACCTTATCCGTCGCCGGCAACGCCACCCACCCCCAAGCTAAGTTTCATCCGACTCGGACGGGACATGCGCCACGCCCACGCGTAATCGTGCCCACGATTTTCCGGTACTTGTGGCTACCTATCGTTTCTATAAAAGCTGCAAAGTTTTTTTTTTTATCTAAAACAATTATGAAAAAAAATACAAGTACATATACGATCATATTTGCAATAAAATATTCTTACATATTGTGGTCTGCACAAAAAGAAAAATATAGCAAGTAAGTGAGTAATTTTTTTACCTTTTTCAGAGGAATGATTTTTGTGTTGGTTACAATGCAACATATTATCGAGCAAAACTATGCAGATATATAGAAAACATGCATATGTATCCATGCAAACTTTTTTATAATTTTCTGAAACTTGGGAATACCATTTTCGAAAATATTAAAGTACATATATCAATATCAAGATAACTGATCGCGGGAGGCAAAAATCCTCTCTCGCTCGAGTACCATTGTATAGTAAAAAAAAGTTGTACCATTGCAATTAAACGCTCCCACCTGCTCCTGAAAGCATCACGACATTCATACCTCAATAATTGGTTAGTCGTACTGAATGCTGGGTTAGCTAGCTAGCCCCTCTCCGCCACACGTACGGCCAGCCGATTGTCATGCATGTGGTGCGCGCGCAACGGCGACTGCTTAGTTTGGCTTCATGATACGAACGGGGAAAAATATCCAAGAAGTAGCGGACACATGAGATGAGAGTATGCAGATCCGTGGCTGCTGTGTACGTAGTCTCGACCTATCTGACGATGTTATCTAAGAGCATCTCCACTCGCGGCGTCCAAATGGGCGCCCAAAGGCCGTCCGGACAGGCCCTTTGGGCGCCGTCCGGACTACCTTGCCCATTTGGGCGCCGTCGATTCCCACTCGCGGCGTCCAAACAAAAAAAATTAAATTTAAACTTCGACAAATTTCATTCAAATTTTAGGAATGTTTACAGATTTGAATGAAATTTAAAAAAACTAAACCTAAATCTACTGGCGGCCGCGGTGGCGGCGCCTGAAGGCGTAGTAGGGGTCCTCCTCCTCCTTCACCTCCTCCTTCACGCCGCCGCTGCTCCCTGCGCCGCCGGTCCACGCGCCGCCGTCGTCCTCCTCCTTGACGCGGCTCGGTCCTGGGCCGTCGTCGGTGAGGTCGAAGAAGGGCACGCCCTTCTCCTTGGCGGTATCGCGCGCCGACCAGGCGCAGGCCGAGGGGCCGTCGAGCGGCGGCACGTCGTCCATCGACGCGGCCGCGACGACCGCCGCAATGGCGTCGTCGTCCGTCCCCTCCTGCGCCGCTATGAGCTCCGCCATGAACGGCGAGAGCTCCGGCTCCGCCTTCACCTTCATCTGCTCCGGCTTCGGCGTTAGCAGAGAGGAGGCGCGGGAACGGGATGAGGATGAGCGCGAGGACGACGCCCGCGACGAGGACGCCGTGGAGCGCGACGAGGACGGCGTCGCGCGCGGCGCCCACTGGTTGGCCGGAGGTGGCGCTGGTGCCCAGGCGGCCGGAGCAGGGGCGGGCGCCGCCGTCAGGAGCGAGCCGCCGTTCGCGATGTGGTTCATCACGAACTGGAGCGTGCGCCCGGGCACGCTCCAGAACGCCTCGCGCCCGGCGACGTTCTTGTCCGTCGGCGCCGGGCCGGGGCCGTCCCAGCGGTTGAAGTCCTCCTCGTAGGCGCGCTGGAACGCCGCCTCGTACCGGCCATGGTTGGCCGGGTTCCGCGGATCCCAACGCGGGTCCTGACGCTGCTCCGGCGTCAGGTCACGCCAGTAGTGCGTGTTTACCGCGGCGGTGAAGCCGCGGCTCGTCCGCGTCAGGGGCTTCATCACCGGCACGCCGTTGACGCCGATGACGAACCCGTGGCAAACACACATATCCGGCGGCACCGGATAGCCATTGTCGCGCAGCGCCTCCGTCTGCTCCTTGAGCAGGGTGCGCGGCGCGAAGCCGTTGGCCGCGGCGCCGCCGGTGCGCCTCCAGGTGCCGGCCATGGAGAAGGAGAGCGGCGGCGGTTTTTCGAGTGGAGAAGGAGCGGCGAGGTGAGGGAGAGAGAACGGCGAGGGCGAGAGTGGCGATGACTGGAGGCCGGCGCTCGCCTTTTATTGCCGCCGGAGAGAGGTGGCATTAACGCCGCTCGCCTCGAAAAGGTGCGCCGCATTCACTTCGGCGAGCAAAGGAAGCGACGGCTCACTGGCCGCCCGCCGGCCGTGAAAACGAGGAGTCGCCACGCGGCACGCGCCTTTGACGACGCCTTTGACCCGCGCGTCATAGTCCGTGTCTCACTGCCAGGCGTGGCCCGCGCGTCGGGAGCCGACGTGGCGTCGCGTTTCCTTCCGTCCGGGGCCGCCCGAAGCCTCCCCAAGTTGAGGGCGTGGGCTGGGCGTGCCGGACACAAAACTGGGCCGCGCCGGACCGAATTCGCGTTTAGGCGCCGCGAGTGGGCGCGATTTTGTGTCCGGCACGCCCCAAACGCCGACTGGAGATGCTCTAAGTACTCCCGCGTCGAGAGGAGCTTCTGATGATCATCACCACAAGACGATGCATCTAGCTCGACGCCACAATTTCTGAGTGTGATGGATATAGCTAGTTAGATAGGGTACGGTGGCCGGGACCAACATATATACCCTTGTCAGTCGATCTTGTCCTGCAAACCTCGATCTCATGCACGCTGTCGCCGTCAAAGACATCCGCGTTTATTCGTCGACAGCGCCATGGGAACAACAAGATCACGCAAGTCCAGGATCGGATCATTCTTGTCGCAAACAGTTTGTTCAAAATTTTCGGTATTGTTTGATAACGGCAGGACAGTGCTTCAGAATAAAATCTTCTCCGGTTTTAAAATCTCATAATAAAGGATGATATACTACATTTTATTTATCCCCCACACACTAATCATTGGTGGTTCCGCATAACCAAAATGCATATCAGCTATATTTGATTCTTGATGTTGATACATACCATTTCTAATAATGCGTATGTATACCGTATCAGTGAAACATACATGCGTGAAGCAGAGCAGTATACAAGTACTTGAGATTTTTAGTGTGGTCATTTTCAGTACGACACGCTAGCACACTGCCGTGATTGCACGCAACGGTGCCATATATGTACGTACGGAATACTGATCACCACGCGATCGAGCTACCTAGCTAGCTATCCATCCACCTTGCACGTACGATCCCAGCCTCGATCGCTAGCTTCCGCAAGCTGCCGCGCGATCCACGGACTCTCGCCGGCGCCGCCGCTAGCTGCACCGTCATGTCGGGTGAGCTCTCCACGCGCTCGTCGCCTTCGTTCGCCCCCTCTCCTTCCGGCGCCGACACGCGTGGCGGAGATCAACATGGAGAGTCGACGCCGCTGCGCTCCGAGAGCGGCCACGGCGTCAAGCTACGCCGCCGGTGGCAGCGGCGGCGGCAGCAGCTGGGGCTCGGGCTCGGGCTCGGGCTCGGGCAGTGGCGGTGGACCCGCGCGCGCGGTGGGTCCGGGAGTGGAACCGCGCCTACCTGCTCGCCTGCGCGGCGGGGCTCATGGTGGACCCGCTCTTCCTCTACGCCGTGTCGCTGAGCGGCCCGCTCATGTGCGTCTTCCTCGACGGCTGGCTCGCCGCGACGGTCACCGTGCTCCGCTGCATGGTGGACGCAATGCACGCGTGGAACCTCGTCACGCAGCTCCGCGTCTCGCGCGGCGCCGGGGCGGCGGCGGCGGCGCGGAGGCGGCGTGGGATCGCGGACGAGGAGCAGCCGCGGCGGATCATCAGACCGACGCGGACGCCGCGCGAGGCCTCCCGTCGTACGCGAGGTCCAGGAGAGGGATGGCGCTCGACTTCTTCGTCATCCTCCCGGTGATGCAGGTGCCCCACTTCTGCTCCCTGATCGAGCTAGCTAGAAACGGTTTTTGCTCCGTGATCAATCAAAGAAATACTCTGTGCAATTGATGGATTTTCAGTTACACGTTGATTATGATCCTTGGTTTGGTTTTGCTGGGATTGCCTTGATCACTTTGCTGAGAAAAATTACAGGGAATTCACCCGAGTTCACATACAGTTTTTGTCTTTCAAAAATGCAAAGAAGGGGTTTGGAAATTTCCAAAAAGCTATTTCTAGCTAGGAATGGTTATTTACTGGTTCATCACTCAAAGAAATACAGTGCATACAGTGGATTTCCGTGAGATGTTGGTCTTAGTTCTTGGTTTGGACCACCTTCACTTTGCTGAGACAAAATTACATGCCTTCTAGAGAAAGTAGTTTTGGAACATGAAGAGTAAAAAATACTATATAAAAAACACATCATAGATAAAAATACGCGATAAATCATGTATGTAGAGGATGCATGCAGGTATATGCGTGCCAAGTTTGGAACTTAAATTCAAAAGTATGTAACTTGGGAAAAAAAAGACGAGTAGTGCAAGTTACCAATTTCTTTTTTATAGAGGTCACATAGCATTGAATTTTTTCTTGAAATTTTGCACGAATAAGATTCAAGTCAATATGTATGTGCATGATTTACTTCAAGATTTTTTGATAACTAGAAATACATTTTTTTGTTGATTGCGAAAATCGGATTCCGTTGAACCTGTGACCATATTAGTATTTTATCTTTTTGTCAAAATTATTGTTATCATTTGTGTTGGTGTTGTCTATTAGTGTGTCCACTATTGTTAGTTGAAAATTTTGTCCATCAAGTGTCAAAATCGTTGGGATCTAGCCCCTTGCTCAGTTACAAAATCTTTTTTGTTGATGTAGGCGGTGGTGACTTCGCACCTTTACAAACCAATAAACACCAGAATTAGGAAATTAAAATACAGTGGAAAGATAAGAAGATATAAGACATAACATATTCCATGATAGATACTAAAGTTTCCTATAATTATGAATTTACATAACAAGAAAAGATATTCTTGAAACTATAACTTCTAGGGAACCATCAATTTTCCACGTTTTAAGTTTACGATTGTTTTCTAGTTATGCCGTGTTAACATAGCTGTGATTTCTTCTACAAATCCCATACTTTATTAAAAATTCTCCATCTCAATCAATTTATTAATCTCATCGATTCGTGTCAATCTTCGCAAGGTGTATTCGTCCACGTGGCGCGTTCTGCATTATATATGCTCCTTTCAAACACACGACATCAATAATTAGCTCATTAATCTTCGAAACAAATAATTAGCTCATTGACATGTACGTGCTGCCAAAACTGACACATAAATACTGCATTTTATTAATATGCTCCTACATTTTTTCATTTATTCGTCCTGTCTCAAAGAAAAAGAGTTTTTTTGCTCATCATGTCAACCGGCTCGTGTCGCGTGAGGTGCCACGTACAATTTGGTCGCCGTAATCTTAATGACGCTTGCTCGATGTGTGTACGTATGTGCGTGCAGGTGGTGATGTGGGTGGCCTTGCCGGCGATGATCCGTGCGGGGTCGACGACATTGGTGATGACGGTGCTGCTGCTGGCGTTCCTCATCGAGTACCTGCCCAAGATCTACCACTCCGTCTCCTTCCTCCGGCGGACGCAGGACCAGTCGGGCCACATCTTCGGCACCATCTGGTGGGGCATCGTGCTCAACCTCATGGCCTACTTCGTCGCCGCCCACGTACGTCACATTCATCTCCATCCCACATCACTGCACGCATCGATCGGACGATCACCGCACCTATTTGTGTTTTCAGGCGGTGGGCGCGTGCTGGTACTTGCTCGGCGTGCAGAGGGCCACCAAATGCCTGAAGCAACAGTGCCACATGTCCGGGCCGCCGGGGTGCGCGTCCGGCGCGCTGGCGTGCGCCAGCCCGCTGTACTACGGCGACGCCACACCGGCGGCGTCCATCGTCGGCGAAAGGCTCGCGTGGGCCAACGACACCATGGCCCGGAGCTTCTGCCTGAGAAACGGCGACAGCTACCAGTACGGGCGTACAAGTGGACGGTGATGCTGGTGACCAACCCGAGCCGGCTGGAGCGGATGCTGCTCCCCATCTTCTGGGGTCTCATGACGCTCAGCACCTTCGGCAACCTGGAGAGCACCACGGAGTGGCTGGAGATCGTGTTCAACATCATCACCATCACGGGCGGCTCATCCTCGTCACCATGCTCATCGGCAACATCAAGGTGTTCCTGAACGCGACCACGTCCAAGAAGCAGGCCATGCACACGCGGCTGCGGAGCCTCGAGTGGTGGATGAAGCGCAAGAACCTGCCGCAGGGTACCGGCACCGCGTGCGGCAGTTCGAGCGGCAGCGGTGGGCGGCCACCCGCGGCGTGGACGAGTCCCAGATCGTGCGCGACCTCCCGGAGGCGCTCCGGCGGGACATCAAGTACCACCTTTGTCTTGATCTCGTCCGGCAGGTGCCGCTGTTCCAGCACATGGATGACCTCGTCCTCGAGAACATGTGCGATCGGGTCAAGTCCCTCATCTACCCCAAGGGCGAAACCGTAAGTAGTTGCATGATTAAGATTCTTCAAAGTTCAGACATCAGTTGCAGAGTGAGCCCGATCGTTGAGTAACTGAACTGAAAGTGTTGATGATTCTCTGAATAATCAGATCGTGCGGGAAGATGACCCGGTGCAGAGGATGCTATTCATCGTGCGGGGCCACCTGCAGTGCAGCCAGGAGCTGCGGAACGGCGCGACAAGCCGCTGCACGCTGGGTCCGGGAACTTCACGGGGGACGAGCTGCTGTCGTGGTGCCTGCGCCGCCCCTTCACGGAGCGTCTCCCGGCGTCGTCGTCGACGCTGGTGACGATGGAGAGCACGGAGGTGTTCGGGCTGGACGCCGCCGACGTGCAGTACGTGACGCAGCACTTCCGGTACACCTTCACCAACGACAAGGTGCGCGGAGCGCGCGGTACTACTCCCCCGGGTGGCGCACGTGGGCCGCCGTCGCCGTGCAGCTGGCGTGGCGCAGGTACAAGCACCGCAAGACGCTGGAGTCGCTGTCGTTCATCCGCCCGCGCAGGCCGTTGTCGCGGTGCTCGTCGCTCGGGGAGGAGAAGCTCCGGCTGTATACGGCGATCCTCTCGTCGCCCAAGCCCAACCATGACGACGAATTCTAGACGGCCGTGAACCGCACATGATCAGGACTCAGGAGCTCTGCGTGCTGCACCTGGCTCTGTTGTACAGACTACAGAGAAGAAGTGAGTTGTAGTCTCTGCCAGGACGAGAATCTGCAAATACTGAATAGTGGAAGCTCTACTATATTGAGACATGATTGTAATATAAATTGTTAGGTATCTAGGCATCAAAGTCGTTGTAGTATAGTGGTAAGTATTCCCGCCTGTCACGCGGGTGACCCGGGTTCGATCCCCGGCAACGGCGTATATTTTTTCTTCTGAAAAATATCTTCTGCACGAGCTTGCTTTTTGCGCTATGCATCGCAGGAGTCATACGACGCGTCCGTGTGCCGCGCACCGAGCCACAGCCACCGTCGTTGTGCTCGCGTCGCCCGCCGAGCACTACGGCCAAGCCTGCGGCGGCGGGGGAGCGTGCGGATGGTGACGATGTTTGACTTGCCGAGCGCCGAGCACGGCGGTGACTCACCCCTCTCCTTCCGCCTGCCGACCACTGTCGCTTTTTTCCCCATTCCCCATTTCCACTCACGCGTCCCACCTCGCCCATCCTCCACCTCGCAGGCATACCCCAATCTGCCCCCCTCCGGAACACTCGCTGTCCACAGTTTCCACACCCACCTACAGCAGCCAAAACCCCACAAACCCCCCTCCGAATCTCCCTCCGCCGGCCACTCGCCCCGACCGCCGCAGCGCCCGCCGGCTGCCTCTCTCCGGTACGTACTTCCTCCTCTCCACCTCACCGCCCGCCCTCCCCCGAGCCCCGCAGATCCGCGTGGATCCCCGCGCCTCTACCAAGCACACCTTCCTCACGCACTTTCAGTGCGCTGACAAGTAGTATTAGTCAACTAGATAGCAGCATTTTCCGTCGAATTACTAGCATCTAGCGAGCCGATTAGCGAGGATTGGATCGTCCAAGGATGGTTGAGCACAGCACAGGTCCGGACCGGCGGCGGGCCATCATTGTTGTTGGGTAGCTGACCTTTTTCCGGTGAGCCGTGCTTTACGTGTAGTGTAGATGCAGTTTATTGGTCGCCGCTTTATTGCCACTATTGGGATCTGACGACGCCGGCCCCAAGTGCACTCTGTGGGGGGAATTTACTTACTCGCATTTATTTATCAGCGCCGTCCCTGTGACAGCCAGCAAGGGGGCAACGCAAACAGGGGAACGAAAGCTCGAGCGGTCCTCAGGCTGTCTCTGATGCTAATCGTATATGTGGGGGATTTCTCTGTAAGCGCTGGGTGTTCTTAAGCGTTGGGCTCTGGCCTGACGAGTGGCTGCCAGCGTCGTCGTCAGGTGGTAGATGATTTCTCTGTAAGTGCAAGGTGTTCTTCAGCGTTGGCTTAGAGTTACCTCTGGCCTGACTGAGTGGCCGAGACATGGAGGGCGGAACGCGGAGTTGCGTTATGGCGTTTCGTTAGGTGTTCGATTTTCAGGAATGTCCTCTTTCAAGATTTCATCACCGACATGGTATGGCTGAAATGCATCTGTACCAAATGTCTGTTAAGTCTGTAAGATTTTGTGAATGGACGACCTTCCAGGATTCATCTTACCACCATAGTTCAAGGGGTTTTGTCATTTGCCATCACAAACAGGTGCATACATATGGATACAGACATAAATTCTTGTTTTATTTTAATTTCTGGTCTTGTGGACACTGGCAGACGCGTAGGGATGTGGTGTCACTCCCAGCTGCAAATTGGATGCTAGTTTATCTGCTTAGAGTAGTTGAGACCACTGTTCTATGTCAGCCAGCCAGGGGGCAGCAAAGGGGAAGGACAGCTTGAGCGCTGTCAGGCTGTCTCTGATGCTATTGCATATTTAGGTGTAAGTGCAAGATGTTCTTGAGCGTTGGCTTAGACTTAGCTCTGGCCTGATGAGTGAGTGGCCGGGATATGGCCGAATGTCCTCCTTCAGGATTTCATCACTGACATGGCAAGGCTGAAAGGCATCTGTATCAAATGTGTGTTAGGTGTCTAAGAATTGTGAATGGACCTTCCAGGATTTATTCTACTACCATAGTTTAAGGGATTTTTCATTTGCCATCACCAACAGGTGCATACATGGATGCCGACATAAATTCTTGTTTTATTTTAATTTCTAGTCTTGTGGACACTGGCAAATGCTTATGGATGTGGTATCACTCTCAACTGCAAATTGGATGCTAGTTTATCTGCTTAGAGTTACTGCTAGTTGAGACCACTGTTCTATGTTAACTTTGTCTTGGATTAAGCAGTGTGTCAGGCTTTTAGCAGTACAAATATTTTTTTAATCTTGTATATTTGTTGTTATGCATTTGCATGAAGTCTAGGTGTACTTTTGCATAAATTGTGCACTCATGTTTTGATCTCAATTAACTCTGTGCACTTCTCATTTCTCCATTCACAGGTGAAATCTTGATGGCTCCTTTGGTGCTGGGAATGTGAATTTCAGAAAGGGATAAGCGTTCACATTTAATTACTACACGATGAACGGTTCAAATGGTTCCCAAGGGAATCATGTGAATGGGAAGCATGTGCAAAGTGTTGATCCTCCCGCTCTTTCAGTTTCTAACAATGGGCCAAGACACCGTCCACTGACTATGTTGAGGCGCTGCCGTGGCGTGTTATGCTTGGTGATTATGCCGGTCACTGCATTTATGATGATGGTTTACCTAGCCCCTGTCACTACCTTCGTTGTGCGGTTGTTCAGTGTGCATTACAGCAGAAAGTGGACATGCTTTCTGTTCGGGATGTGGTTAGCCATGTTTCCATTTTTGTTTGAGAAGATTAACAGGACCAGTTTTGTTTTCTCTGGTGTAAAAGTGCCGCCCAAAGAGTGCGTCTTGTTGTTTGCTAACCACAGAACTGAGGTCGACTGGATGTATTTGTGGGATCTTGCATTGAGGAAAGGCCGTTTGCAGTCTATCAAGTACATCCTCAAGAAAAGCTTGATGAAGTTGCCTATTTTCAACTGGGCATTTCACATTATTGAGTTTATTCCAGTAGAGCGGAATTGGGAGATTGATGAACCACTAATCCGAAGAAGGCTTTCAGGACTAAAATATCCCAAGGATCCCCTTTGGCTCGCAGTTTTTCCTGAAGGCACTGATTATACGTAAGATCTTCTCCGTACTAAATGTTTGTCTAATCCAGCTGCATTATCTAGGCATGCATTCCAGTCTACTTAAAGCATTGTTGAATATTCACCTTGCAATATTCGACACTTTTCAGTAGCACAAATGATCCAGTATCCACATTTTGCATTTTCTGAAACGAATTCCCATACTGAACATACTTATTAGTTGTTCTTTATCTGGTACAATAGCATTCTGCGTCTAGATTTCTTATTGTGTGTTATTTGTTCTTTTTTCTTGATGTGGATGCTGATTCGTACTAATCTCTCAGTGACAAGAAATGTATCAAAAGTCAAGAGTATGCGGCAGAACACGGTTTGCCTATTCTGAAAAATGTCCTCCTTCCCAAAATAAAGGGTTTCAACTGCTGCCTGCAAGAGATGAGGAGTAACTTAGATGCTGGTAAGTGGTAACTCTTTCTTCTCTCATCATACTCTCCTTAGGAGTTTATCACTTCACTTTTTTGTTCGATGGTGTCAGCCATTTTCTGAATGTTAGGATTTGTGCATTATCAGACATTAACACTTCAAACTGGACTACTTTGTCTGTTCAAATTATTATTAATCAGACCGACCTGTGTCCTTCACCCAATTCTCTGTTAGTATTAGTTAATTTAGTAGTAACATTCCAAGTATGTTCAACCCTAAGTATCTTGAAAAGTTTACTCTAGTAGATGAAGACCACATTTGCAATTGAGGCAGAACATAAACCTGATGAATTCTGGGCAGTGTGACTTACTTAAAATACATTGATGTGGTTTACCACTATGCACAACCTGCAATATTTTACTTGCTCTTGTGGTCGCATGACTTACACTTGTCTATTAATGCAGTCTACGACATCACAATCGCATACAAGCATCGGCTGCCAACTTTTATGGACAACGTATACGGCGTCGACCCTTCGGAGGTCCACATCCACACCGAAATCATCCAGGTCTCGGACATACCGGTGCCAGAGGACGAAGTCTCAGAGTGGCTCACGGAGAGGTTCAGGCTGAAGGACGAGCTCCTGTCGGACTTCCTGGCGCAGGGCCACTTCCCCAACGAAGGCACCGAGGAGGAACTGTCCACGCTCAAGTGTGTCGCGAACTTCACGGCGGTGATCGGCATGACGGGCATGCTCATCTACCTGACCCTTTTTCGTCCGTGTGGTTCAGAATCTTCGTGGCGTGCAGCGCGTCGTTCCTGACGTTTGCCACCTTGTACTGCGTGCATGTGCCCCAGCTCGTGTTTATGCCGAAGGCTGGCGCTGATGCGAAGAAATCTTCTTGAACTTGGTCGCTGTAGCCTGTGACTAACTGGAAGCTGTGTATCGGTATGCGGAAGGACGATGTTTACTGCCTATGCACGGCTTGTGCCATATTTGTTTTGAATCTGTATTATGATCAATGGCATCTAAGTTTGGTAGGGCTCTTTTATCTCGTTTGTCGAGGCAATTTGCTGTTTGCGCGCGCCGTGTCGCAGTAGGAACTGAATTGTGCTCTGCGAAGTTGTAACCAACAGTGGGCAAAAGGGAGGCCAAGCTGGTGATAAAAGTGGTGTTTACTGATCTGTTCATGATATAATACATAAACGCAAGATTAAATCAATCAAGTCGTTGTAGTATAGTGGTAAGTATTCCCGCCTGTCACGCGGGTGACCCGGGTTCGATCCCCGGCAACGGCGATTTTTATGTAAATCACACTCTGAAATTTGCACGAGTTTCTTTCCTTCTTGAATTAAAATCCGGTTCTCCCTCCAATTCCAAATTCGAGTCGGTTTCGGATTTGCGTTTCTTCTTTTTTGCCAGCGTGTGTGTTTCTTTCCTTCTTTTGCCCAATTCTCGAGTCGATCTCGGACTAGACACAGTCCATATAAAGGTGTGGGCAACAGGGATAGTCTGAATTCGAGTTGGTTTCGAATTGGACACGAGTTCACAAATAAGGAGGGAAAGCTGGTTTCGAATCGGACACGAGCACGACAAGTTCATAAAGGGCGGGCAAACAGGGGTTCGAGGCCAACTCGTTCAAACCCCGCCGTCAAAGAACGTCAATTCGAAGCCCGATCGTATTCGCCCCGCTGTCGATCGGGAGGCGCTGATCAATCGATCCATGGACGTGCTGATCAATCGATCGATGGACGCCTCCGCCGCCGCGGCTGCTGTCCGGCCTCAGCGCTACATTCTTGCGCTATCTGTGGGTCTGGCGGACGCAGATCAGGCGGTTCTTGGGGATGCGGTGGACTCTTGCGAGTGCGACTGCGCCCGGTGCCGCGGCGGGATGGAACCGGAAATGGGAGAGCACAGCGGGGACGACGCCGACGGAGAGGAGCTCTACCACAGCGACGACGACGACGACGACGACGGCAGCTCCTACTACGACGAGAGCGACAGCGAGGTCGACGTGCCGCTCAAGATCGACGAGGCGAGCGGCGGCGACGGATCGACCCCGCCGCTAGTCAGCAAGCGTGTCGTGGTCCCCGAAGGGCGGTTCCTTGAGCCGGCGCCGCAGTTCGCCTCCGCCGGCAGCACGGCCGGTTTCATGCGCGTCGCCGCGGTAGAACCCGCCGCCGGGAGCAAAGAAGGAGACAAGCAGATCATGGTGCTGTACCGCTATACCCACTTCTGGGCGGCGTCCGAAGGCGGCGACGGCGTGGAGGTGTGCGGGAGCACGAAGCTGCACCAGCTCCGGTTCGTCGTCCCGCCCGCCGGCGCCGCGGCGAGCTCGCTGGCGTGGGCCGGGTCGTCGCTGGCCCCACTGATATACCCCGCACGCCACAGCAAGGAGCTGCAGGCTCTGTGGTCGAGGCTGGCCTCGGAGGTGGCCGTCCCGCCGCAAGCCACGCGCGTCCAGGTGATCGTCGACGTCGGCATCCTCCGGCGCGAGGACCGCACGCAGAGGCGCATGGAACGCGTGCGCGCCACGCTGAAGGGCATGATGGAAGAACCGTGGTGCGGGTACCACGTCGCCATGGAGCTGCAGCTGCCGGAGCCGGTGCGCTGCGCGGAGGAAGATGAAGCCGAGGAGGACCGGGAGCGGCCGGCGAAGCGTAGGAAGGTCGTTGCGGAGGCCGCCGGGCAGGAGTGCTCTGTCTGTTTCGAGCTGCTCGGGAGCGACCTCGCCGTGTGGCCAGGGTGCTCCCTGCCCCACGTCTTCCATGGATCGTGCTTAGAGGAAACACTCAAAGGAAGCGAGATGTGCCCCATCTGCAGGCGCAAGCTGTCGGCCTCTGGATGAAGAACGCTGAGCACCTGATGACAGACGAAGTAGAATGATCTGCACAAGTTCAGGAAATGTGCTTTCCTCTTGTATGCAACCTGAAGTCTGGAACATTCTTTAGATTTCATTTTTGTTCCTACTTAGGAGGATTTGCATTCTTCAGATTGTTGAAAGTATGCCAATTCAAGGTTGTACTTGTTTTGGATGTACCACTTAAACAATTATTGAGTTTAATCAATGCAGAAATATATGTTGGATTATGCATCAACTTCTTGTCTTGTTACACGGCATGCAGCATTTCAGTTTTAATTTCATATGACAAAATGAAGCAAGCCTGGATGAACAAAATTCTAGTTCAGTAATCAAGCATCATGTACATCATGTTCGAAATCTGTCAATGTCACCCGAGTTCGCAATATACATACACACTATACACAGCACTGGGTGTATTTGCTTGCAGCACTGACAATATACAAAGGAGGCAATGTAAATATTCACAACCCTGTTAATCTGTTACTATATGTGCCGTCGACCCGTATCTGCAAATTGCCACAAGACGCAGTCGGGGTCTTACAACTCGCTTAAATTAGGCTGCGATCCTATTTCGTAGAGTGCTACAGGTACTTCCTTCTGGGAAAATTGGCCGTGGAGAGTAGCAAAACTGATACAGATGAAGCTGTGAGTGCTGTCCCAAGATGTATCACTCGATGTCCGTGACTTCAGCCTCGATATCTACAACTGTCCCGGGACCAGATGGCGCTTTTTCTGCATACATCAGGAGATTACAGTTAACTATGTCCAAGGAAAACTTCAATCTCAATCAAAGCTAGTCCATGGTGAAGGAAAAATGTGCTTGAAAACTCTAACGTCTAATTTAAATAACAGATGAAACCAAAATCATCTACATGACCTATGTTGGATGCATCTAATCATATGCACAATGGCCAGCAAAAGAGTACAGCTTGTGGAATATAATTTTACACAATGATGCGGTCATTCTCTGATGATATGTGGTCTACATGAGCCTTAGTAATCATTCTAAATATGTGGCATCTCGTTAAAAGTATTTGACATTATCATATGTCATTTATATCTGTTTTTTCAATGTTCCGCCCAACCTCATCTAGATGTTTTGTGATCATCTTGTTTAGTTTAATTCATATGAATCATATTATTATATGGGAAAATGAAATCCCTACAGTAAAACAAGACCGTAGCTTGCTAAATAAACTTGCACCCATGGTTTCTTCCCCACCTTTTTAGCTGGGAGCCTGAGATGAGTAACCAATCAAAATGTTGTACATTTCTATGAGTGCGTTAATGCTTGCTTTTAGTAATGTATGTAAGACATGGCTACTAAGAAAATAAAATCACCTAGCTGGCGCAAATGCAAGCAATAGGAACGAGTAATATCACGTTTAAACCTTTTGATCCACGGTTGAATAACTCATTGAAGGCTTGTGCACTTGGAGAGGCCCTTCCAGATGAAAAGCTAGCAGATTCTCTGACAAACTTATCATCCTGAACTGTAGCATGTAGAATGATGATTTAGCTCCAACAATAGTCTCATCTGAACAAGCACAGGAGAGATGCTAAACAAAGGAGTGAGAAAACTATAAAATATAAAGGTAAGTATGTTTCATGGAAACATACTCTATTCAAAAAATTCCACGACCCACCATTCCCGTTTGACCCATGCCGTCATCAAAACTCATGGTTTTCTTTTCAATGGAAAATTTGCAATACCCACGTAGAGCTTAAGAATGTTTCAACCATAAAATCAAGAGAACTCTGTTCTGATACAGTGATGTCAGACGTCACATAAGTTTTACTCTTTACTTGAAAAAAAAACAAGCTCGACTCTGTAGCTATTCCCAGCACAGAACAGTAGGGGCCACGTAAATGCTTAAAGGCAAGTATAAGGCAACAATGAATTAAGTGCACATATGTTCTTAAGATTGAGAAAATAATAATTTGCTTGTATAATTTCTAGCTGAACAGCTGGGTATCTAACTGATGCTCTGAAAGTACCAGTCTATCAGTCTCATGAAGCATTGAATTCCGGTAGCAGGTTTTCTAATATGGTAACACCAAACACGCGCAAAGGTCATTATTCTGTTAGCCACTAGATAAAGTAAACACAAATTTTGCTTACCAGAGAAAGGTTGAGTGCAATAAGGACAGAATTGTGGACCATTCTTCAAAGACGTCCTATATTAGACAATCAAATTATAAATTTTCATTTTAGTTACGAAACTATGCAAGTTATGAGAAAAGTTATTATGCTTACTTCAGTACCCGGAAGCTTTTCCCACAGTTAGGACACTGCCAACAACAGAAACATGTTTGACAGCAGAATATCAGCGAGAGTAGCAATGACAAAGTTTTTGTCCATATTAGTTAGAAACAGAATCGAGCAACAGTAAAACTAGCAGACATTTACCCTCATCATCTATCTTTAGCTAACAGTACAGTAATTGGAAATCAGTGCAAACCGTAGTTATTCACAAGTACAGTCGTATACATAAAACATTATAAGTATAAACTGAACGAACACTACATTTTTTTTAAGCAAACGAACACTACAGTTATGGGGAGACTTACATTGCTCTGAAGTATATTTCGCCGTGCAAAGAAAACAAGTGCACCGAGACCCACAATAGGTAGAAAAAAAGCGATAAGCTGTTGTCACAAGAGATGAGGAAAGATTCAGTTAAGTTACCAAAGTTGTAATGCTATGGACCAAACACGAAAGAGAAGACATGATAGGATATCCCTTTATGCTAGTATTTCAAATCCAAATTCTTAATAGCTTAAACTTATGAATGCTATTAGCGCCACAGAGCGAAGTAAATCAAGGCCGCTTGTTTCAAGTTTACAGGTTATTGTGGAATCGAAATGCTAAATTTCCTTTTAGTGAATTTAGCTGCCTATGTTGCAGCACCATAGAAAAAGGTAGCATGCAATTGACCGACCAGCAACCAATGGTAATACATTTTAATTGGTCCCAACTCATAACAAGTTACTAATCATTTCAGAAGAAGAAACTCATAACAATTGACTGTTCAGATATCAACCAAGCGACTGATACAATCTAGCCATGGAGACAACAAACAACTCATAACAAGTTACTAATCATTTCAGAAGAAGAAGCCTCGTACCCAGAGAGAGACGATGGCGTCGAGCAGCCACCTGAACTGGCCGCTCACCGCGAGGTACGCTAGCAGCGCGACGAAGGCAAGGTTCCCCACGGTCCGGGCGGTTGACCGTTGCCGCCGCCCGCCGCCAAAGAATGGGCCTTTCCCGGCTCCGGCCACGGCGAGGCGCCGCCTGCCCGCCATTCTCCACGCCAAGGTCCCGCCTCCGTCCGAGAAATCCCGCCGCAAGAACGGCTTCGCTGTGGAGAAGGTCCCATTCGGGAATCTTGGAGATAGTTTCCTGGTCCTTGGGTGAAGGAGGGCGTGGGAACAGCAGCAGAGCCGGGAAGGGGTGACGAGAGAGTGTTGGATTGAGGCCATGGAGGGAAGCGAGGATTGGAGAAGAGTCTCCAGAAAATCTTTGGCTACTTCTGACCATTGGTTCTTGTAGTTTCTTTTGTTCTTTTCCCGGTGGATTTGATCTTCCCACATTTTTTTGTGGTGAAACCGATGATACTTGGATTTAGACTGAGCGTGGCTTCAGTACGGTCGTTTTTGGTTAACACTTTTAAATTGACTACTAATAATCGTTGACACTTTTCCCCGTGGATTTGATCTTCCCACATTTTCTTGTAGTTTCTTTTGTTCTTTTCCAGCGGCATTACCTATATCCTAAGAGTTACTTAATATTTTTTTTCCTTTTTCCGATTTTGAGCGCCCGGCCAATTTCTGCAGCGAGAGCGGAATTTTTTATGCATGAGACCACTTGGTCCAACGACACACAACATAAGTTCTTTTAAATGGCATTCCTGTTTCGATATGTTACATTTTAATATTATATACAAGCCTTACAATTCAAATGCATGCACATTTTGACCAAAATGAAGCATATTATTGTGAAGGCAACTTCTAGAAGATAGAAAAATCAAAAGAAAACTTCTAGAAGATAGAAACAATAAAATTAAGCCTCTAAATTTTTTAAACTGTACTTAACTCCCGGTAATATAATTAGGCAAACCAAAACGTGTGAGACAAGGCATAACTAATTGAATAGCCCCTCAACTCAACTGTCCATGATATGGTTAATATGGATTTTCAGAATATAGTACTTGTGTCAGTCGCAAAGAACTAAAGATAAAGGCTTTGGCATAGGGCTTAATCAACCAGCGACAAGGATACATATGCACTTCCGGGAGGACCTCTCCATGCACGCAATGCAGGCCAGCACCATGGATGCCTTGGACGACCCCGGCCGTGCACGTGCACACCTGGGATGGACGAACACGCCGCACGTCGATTGCATAGAAGAGCACCTAGTCGAGGAATCCGTCAGGCATCACCCATCGGCCCATGCCATGGATGACATCCGGCCTTCATGCATTGCCGCTGGCGTCCGACCCTGCCGGCCGGCGGCCGCTGCCTGAGATCAGGTCCCGTTAGTTCACCATCGACATTGCAGGTTTAGGTCTTCGATCATGCGGGAGGCGTTCACGACCTTTGCATCGCGAAGGAAGGTCAACAGCGTTGGCGGAAGTCCACCTCGAAGGCGCGGCGCTCGGCGGCCCTGGTGACCTGGTCTGCATGGCGGCGGCCCATGCGCTCCTCGTTGAACGTGGACGGCCTCAGAGCGCGCCTCCTCTTTGCGTTACTGCTCGGCCTCCAGCAGCTGCGTCTCGTAGCCATATTGCTCGCGCAGCTTCCCCACGTCGCGCGCGTACACCCTGCGCAACTGCTCGAGCCTCGCCCAACGCCTCCCGTGTGTCGCCGGCCGCCGCCCGCAGCGGCCGTGGTGGGGGCGGTCTGTTTCCAGCTCCCGAGGTAGCCGCTAACGATCCAAAGATCCGAATTGGTTTTTTCCATCGGGATTCGAACCTTGTACGTACACGAATCGAACGACGGTGACTTTTCTGGATCGTTGATCAGAAATTGAACGGACAGGATTTAAAGTGTTTGGTGCTCGATATCGAGACAATCTGGATCATTGATCGAAAATTAAACGGACAAGATTTAAAATATCCCAACATGTTTGCTCTTTTAATAGTAGTATAGATGTAAGGTTTTTCTCGGTTTTTCCGGTGAGTTGTTCTTTCTCCACAGTTTGTTCGTAGTTTTTTATGTGTTTCCTTTTTCAACCATGGTGCATACTACACTCCTCCTGTGCGTTCACGTCACTTTTAGTTTAGCTTCTCCAAGTAATATTATGGATATGTTTGATAATTGGTTGAAAGATATTGTTAAGAAGCTTAAATTATAAATCTATGTGGAATGCATGCAATAATATTTTTTTGACAATTCTTGTACATGTTCTCACTATGGTTACACACTGTATCCGTTTGTAACCAGCGGAGCGATGGCTGGCCATGGAAACTAGGTGCAACCAGCTGAAATACATGCACATCACTGGATTTATTCAACCGGTGCCGCTTGATAAGATGATTACATGTTGATGCATAGCCACTTCATATCATGTATTTTTAGATGATTGATCCATATATTGATCCTATGTGATCTTTGAGCTATACCCTGTTACTTAATATTATGAAACAATGAAATAAAGGCCTTCATCCAAAAGAAACCAACCTAGCTCACAAAACGGAAACCATGGCCACTTTGCAATCTTGATAAAATATGCAATAGTGGCAAAACTTGCTCAAATGATGAGCTTATCTTCATGTATGATCGTAAACAAGAGTATCAGGACGCATGCTGGTGAGGATACACACTGGTTTGTGCCCCGTTTCTACGCTACTGCTCCAACAATAATTCCCAATGCATCCTATTTCTACTAGATCATCATTGGACCGCTCTCTGACTCCACTTGGTTTTTCACTCTCACCTTTCATGCTCTACCCATCCCCACCCTCGACATATATATCGAAGAGGGTCCTAGCAATAGAGCACTATTCAACCCACTTGGCGGCATGATGTTTTTACATTGTGAAAATTAGTTCATAACTATGAAGGGCCAGCTGTCGTACATGCTGATGTCGCACATTGGTAGCTTTGCAGATGTGTAACGTCACGACATGATGATGATGATGATGATGCGTACACACTTGCAAATTGTGTGTACTGCAAAATTGTGTCTCCTCACTTTCACGTATGTGGGCTTATGCAGTCCTTTTAACATCGTGATAGGAGGATGTGTTGTACTAGTGCTCTTTAAGAAAAATGAGTCACCGCGAACCCGCGGACTAGTCTTACACTTATATCTAATATATAGGATGATTTTACATGATATCTTTTATACCCATGATTGAGTAGTATTTGGTATGTAATGATAGCTTTACAATTCCTCTCGAGTTTCACCATGTATACAATCTTAATCTTTATTTGTAGCAACATAATAATAAACAAAATAATGGTTAAAGTTTCACCATGGATACAATCTTCATGTTTCTAAAACATCACGTAGTGTGACATGAAGTAAGCAAATGATAGGTAGAAACCCATAACAAGGTAATTCTCACAACAAAATGTGGCCTAAATATTAACAACGGTATGTATGTTCATTTCCCTTTCGGTTAATCAAGATATTAATCAAATATAATAATCCCGGTGTACTAATCTGACATAACAATTATATTTATATTTGACCATGTAATATCGCTTACAAATGACATACATGAGAGTATTATGGTAGATGGCATAATAATCTTTCATATACAAATTTATGACGGTCAAAAGTGTTACTCGCATTGTCATATTCTTTTTAACATAGTATAATTTATGATAGTCGTGCAATTGTATTTTTTCTTACGACATAATTAAAAATAATGTCACAACCATTGAATCATATCTTTATTCCTCTAATTAACACTTTAATCCCACTTTAAATTGTGCCCTCACATTTGCGATGACCACCGTGCTAATTATTTTAGAAGGAACTATGATATGCAATTTAGGGAACTTGCATAAAATCCTCTCTTCTAGTTTATACCTTCCTTATAATGTAGACTGTATGCTAATCATATTTCTATAACATAATTTGCGGGGCAGCCATCTCCATCGTTTTGCCTAAATTTTGTTGGAGCGCAAAAGAAGGGCAACTGCTCCAAAGCTGAACTCATGTGTAAGTATAAAGCAGGTAAAGCAACCAACCAAGCTCAAAAAACACAAACCATGGCCACTTTGCATGCCTTGGCTTCTTGAGGAAAAAAGGAAGTCTTCACTTTTATGCAGGCAATAGTGGCAAAACTTACAGAAAGGTCAAGTTTGTCTTCATAGACGATCCTAAACTAGACAACCAAGACTTGTGTTTCCGAGGATACACACTGATTTCTGCCCGGTTTCTATGCTACCACTCCAACAATAATTCCCAATGCATCCTATTTCTAGTAGATCAGCATTGGACCGCTCTGTGACGCCACTTGGCTTGTCACTCTCACCTTTCATGCTCTACCCCTTCCCACCCTCACCATATTTATTGAGGAGAGTCGTAGAAATAGAGCACCATTCAACCCCTTAGGAGCCACATGCTTTAATTTCACCCATCACTTGGCGTCGTGATGTTTGTACATTGTGAAAATTACCTCATATAACTATGAAGGGCCACATGGCCTACATGCACTGATATCCCACATTGGTAGCTTTGCAGGCATGAAACGTGCATGAAAGGATGAAGATGCATACACACTTGCAGATTGTTTGTACTGCAAAATCGTGTCTATTCACTTTCACGTGTTTGGGTTTATGCAGTCCTTTTACGATCCTGATAGAAGGCTCTGGTAGCGGACCCGTGGACTAGTCTTAGAATTGTATCTAATATATAGGATGGTTTACATGATATCTTTTGTTACCCATGCATGATTGAGTATTATTTGGTATGTCATGATAGCTTTACAATTCCTATCGAGTTTCACCATGGATACAATCTTAATATTTATATGTAGCAACATATTAATAAACGAAATAATGCTTAAATTTCACCATGGATACAATCTTCATGTTTCTAAAACATCACATAGTGTGACATGAAGTAAGTAAATGATAGGTAGAAACACCATAACAAGGTAATTCTCACACTAAAATGTGGTCTTACTATTAACAAGGATATATATATGTTCATTTCCCTTTCAGTTAATCAAGATATTAATCAAATATAATTTCCCAGTGTACTAATCTGACATAACAATTGTATTTATATTTAATTATGTAATATCGCTTACAAATGACATACATGAGAGTATTACGATAGATGGCACAATAATCTTTCGTCTACAAATTTATGACGGTCCAAGGTGTTGCTCGCATTGTCATATTTTTTAACCTAATATAATTTATGATAGTTGTGCAATTGTATTTTTATTCCTCTGATTAACACTTTCATCCCACTTGGAATTGTGCCCTCACATCTGTGATGACCACCGTGCTAATTATTCTAGAAGGCAAATATGATATGCAATTTAGCGAACTTGCATAAAAATCCTCTCTTCTAGTTTATACCTTCCTTATAATCTACAACGTTTGCTAATAATATATATATTGCCATAGCCAAAACTGCAGTGCAGGCTTCTCCATCGTTTTGCCTAAAATAGGTTGGAGGGCACAGGAAGGGCAACTACCCCAAATTAAGCTGAACTCATGTGTAAGTATAAAGCAGGTAAAGCAACCAACCAAGCTCAAAATACACACTTTGCAAGCCTTGGCTTGCTGAGGAAAAAAGGAAGTATTCACTTCTATGAGGGCAATAGTGGCAAAACTTGCTGAAAGGATAAGTTTATCTTCATAGACGATCCTAAACAAGACTATCTGGACCTGTGGTTCTGATAATACACACTGGTTTTAACCCGGTTTTTATGCTATCACTCCAACAATAATTCCCAATGCATCCTATTTCTAGTATATATCCTCACTGGACCACTCTCCGACGCCACTTGGTTTGTCACTCTCACCTTTTATACTCTACCCTCATCACCATATTTATTGAAGAGAGTCGCAGCAATAGATGCCCTATTCGGCCGTCGGCATACCTTCAGACGGCGTTAGACGGACGTGTGACGTTTTTTTGCCGACGGCTGAGTGTTGCCGACAGCCACTGAAAACCGTCGGCATATGTGTTGTATGCCGACGGCTTTTGTTTGCCGACGGATTTTCCTTTGTATGCCGAGGGAGCAGAAGGCGACGGCAAATGCCGTCGGCATACACATTTACCGTCGGCATAGTTGTATGCCGACGGCATTTATGCCTATACCGACGGCATTTGGCTGTAGGCATATAGAACGATTCCTGTAGTGATGCTTAGTGTTTCACCCATCACTTGGCGTCAAGATGTTTGTATGCTGTGAAAATTACCTCATAAGTGACCTGCTTGCCTAGCTACACACTTGCAGATATATTTGCACTGCAAAATCATATCTCCTCACTTTCACGTGTTTGGGTTTCCACAATAATCCTTTTACCATCGTGATAGCAGGCTGGGCTGTGCTAGTGCTCTTGAAAGCAAAATGGGTCACCACGGTCCTGGCACCAGCTCGACCACGGACGAGCCGGAAGTCCATGCAGGGTTGGTCGTCGCTCTCATCGTACCGCGTCAAATAATTGTGGTTCGTGTGCGGCATCGATCCGCCGCTTCCTTGGATGCGGTTCTGCACCTTTGTGCGCTTGATCAGACCAATCTCCATGCATGCACTACATGAAACATGGTCTTTGCCAAGTGCCTCGGGAACACGGTAAAAGGGGGTTTGCACTTAGCGAAGACTTTACTGAGAGCATGCACACGGGAAACCATGTTGGGAAATTCCATACTGGTAAATGCTTGTTTGCCAAGAGTTTTCTGTCGGGCACACGGTGAAGGCTTTTAATGAGAGCCTTTTTCACCCGCTCGGCAACAAAAAGTGCAAAAACGACAGGGGGAAGTTTACGGCGGCTCTGCTGGATTGGACCCAGAGCATGTCTGTTACCATGAGTATTGTTTCCAGGCACGATAAAGAGGCGAATCTTTGTAATGTGTATTTTTTAGACGCACAACAGAGGCGCACGGGTGGGTCCCCACTTTAGTTCTTTGGCATATCTATTATTTAGGCACATCACAATGATCCTTTCTTTGCCTAGTGTTCTTTCAATTCTTCCGACACCGGAGTTGATATGGATGTGCGAAAGAGTGGGGCTGGCGGGATTGCGAGATTATCTGCAAGTTTGATGGGTGCATCACTGCATGGAGTAAGACGCATCGGGGAGTTGTGAAACCGTTAGTGGCCGGAGCGCTTGCATTGCGTGATGGGGTGATTTTTGCGAAACCCAGATGGTTTATTCAAGTGATAATGGAACTTGACTGCTTGGACGTCGTCGATCAATGGGTGGCACACCAAGACTCACGCTTCATTGTAGCGCCTATTTTAGTAAGCTTTGAAGAGCTAGCCAGTAGTTTAAATAAATTTGATATTCAACATGTAAAGAGACATGACAATTGTTCTGCCCACCTTTGTGCTATAAGTTTTCTAGCACCGGATGGACTCTCCTCCCAGCGTTTTGTAACCAGCATCCAGGCTGATTACGCTGGATTTGAAGTTCATGAGAAAAGCTCTAAATATTTCCCATAAATAAAGACTAGCAAGAGGAGTCTCTGATGAAGTGGATTGCCTCTTGCCATGCATGTAAGCGCGATGAGAGCGACCTCTGACGGCGCTAGCACTGGGCGAATAGCTCCTATGAGACGTCTTTGTGAGGAATTGTCCAGGACACGACGTCGTTGGCTGAAATTGCTCTCGCGTGACACATCTCGTGGTTTGAATAGCTCCTATGCGACAGTAGGGCTTAACCGCAAGGGACAGGTTAGGGATTGGAATTATGTGTGCCTGGTGGGACCCCCAACTTATCCACATCAGCAGAGGACCCACATGAGCACCTCTGAGCGTGGGACCCACCTCACCAGCTGATAGAAAACAGAGATGCGTCCCGACCGGTGCATCCTCTCATCCCCCTTCTTCTCCGGCGACAGCGCAGCAACGCCGGCGGTGGAGCTCGCATCGGTGAGCAGGAATCAGCCGAGCGGGAGACGGGGTTGGAGGCGGCCACACGCAGAGGTGGGCGGCGACCCCTGTTGGTAGTAAGGTGCCGGGTGCGGGCGACCGAGAGGACGGCGTCGCTGGGGAGCGCCGCCGACGGTCGCAATATTTCTGTGCAGGACGCAGCCGTGTGCTACAGATATAGGGGCCGTGCGCGGAGGCTTTGAGATCCCTTTCTGCTCCAGGCGGTCGTTAATCGAGCTCCATGTCGCCTTCTAGCTCCCGCGCCACCTCGCGGATCGAGATTCCGGTGATGCCGATCTCGATCTACCTCGGTCTCTCTTTTTTTTTGAGAAAAATAAAAGGTTTCGCTGTGGGCCATCTCAGTTCCGAGAGCCCAGTGTCCGTTAGACGAATGGGCCAACTCCATCTAATTAGGCCCAGTAAGTGTAGGAGCCATTTCAGCCACTTTTGCGTTTTAGGGTTTAAGAACGCATGTTTGTACTCCATTTTTGGGCACGATTTAGATAAATAATTAGATGCAAACGAGTGCCACCATTACATAGATAATTACAGGGACACGACACGACAAAAAAAAACTGAAAACAAAAATAAACACGATAAGTCTCGTGCCACCATTACATAGATAATTCCGGGGCCAACTCCATCTTCAAGTATCCCACCTCCGTGCAATCTCGTAGACGAGGCGAGCGTCCAGAGCGGCATACAGAATTTGATCGAAGCTCAATGGAACGTTGCCCCATCCGCGAAACCGGAGGTCTTCTTCTTCATCCTCGTCGTCCTTGCCCTTCTCCTTTTTCTTCTTCTTGTCCTTCTTCTTCGTCTCGAGTTTTGTCCCAACGATCGCATTGGAGAGGGCATACAAACTAGGAGTAGGATTGTCGGTTGGGTTCCGGCGATCCATTTGGAGGTCGACCGCGGACGGAATAATAATTCCGTAGGGGCGCAGCATCCGCAAGTCATTGTGGATAGCCACGCCGTAGAACTTGATTGTCTCGTCGGCTAAGAAATCCAGGAGGAGCTGCGGCACCCTATCAGCTTGGCAGATTTGGAATACAAGGGTCTCGGACGCCACCGATAGTTGAAGGACGGCGGCGCGTGATACGTCCAAAACGTATCTACTTTTCCGAACACTTTTGCTATTGTTTTTCCTCTAATTTGTGTGATTTGAATGCAACTAACACGGACTAACGCTGTTTTCAGCAGAATTGCCTTGGTGTCTCGTTTTTGTGCAGAAAGTCAAAGTTTTAGGAAAATTCCAGAAAAATTCCAGAAATTCTATTTTTCCAGAAGACCCACGGAGCCAGAAGACGAAGCGAGGAGGGTGCACAGGGGCACCACACGCACCCAGGGCGCGGTGGGCCCTTGCCGCGCCCAGGGGTGGTGTGGCCACCCTGTGTGGCCCCCGACGCTCCCCTTTGGACTACTTAAAGCCTCTGACCTAAAAACTTCGGGGGAATCGACGCTTTTTCCAGAAACCTTCCAGAGCTCCGCCGCCATCGAAAACCCTATTTCGGGGATCAGAAACTCCGTTCTGGCACCCTGCCGGGACGGGGAATTGGAGGAGATCATCGCCATCATCATCACCGCCACCTCTCCATCGACCATCCATGACTCCCCCATCCATGTGTGAGTAATTCCCCGCTGTAGGCTGAGGGGATGGTAGGGATTGGATGAGATCATTCATGTAATAGTTGTGAGATTTGTTAGGGCTTGGTGCCTAGTATCCATCGGTAGTACTTTATGTCATTGTTGCAACTTATTATGCTTAATGCTTGTCACTTAGGGCCCGAGTGCCATGATCTCAGATCTGAACATGTTATTGAATCATGAGAATAATTATTGTTTTGGATCATATCTATAAGTTGTATACACACGTCACTGTCCGGAACCCGAGGCCCCAAAGTGACAGAAATTGGGATAACCGGAGGGGATGGTTGCGACGTGAGGATCACATGTGTTCACGGAGTGTTAATGCTTTGCTCCGGTGCTTTATTAAAAGGAGCACCTTAATTACCAGTAGTTTCCCTTGAGGCCCCGCTGCAAACGGGCTGGTAGGACAAAAGATGTTGTGCAAGTTTCTCATTGCGAGCACGTACGACTAAATACGGAACACATGCTTATGATTGATTATTACTTGGATACCTTATTATTATTTATCTGCAATTGCCCTATGTATGACTATTTCATGAATTATCTCATCCATGCAGCGCCCGTTCATCCATCCCTATGCCTACAGTATTTTAATCCTGCTGTCTACTGCAATTATTACTGCTGTCTTTATTTTACTGCTGCTATTATTTCACTACTGCTACTGTCATAAAACTGTTGCTACTGATAAACTGTGTCGAGCAAGTCTACTTCCAGGTGCAGCTGAACTGACAAATCATCTGTCAAGGCTTATAAATATTCTTTGGCTCCCCTTGTGTCGAATCAATAAATTTGGGTTTTACTTCCCTCGAAGACTGTTGCGATCCCCTATACTTGTGGGTCATCAAGACTATTTTCTGGCGCCGTTGCCGGGGAGCATAGCTCTATTTATAAGCTCACCAGGGAGTCATACTGCTCGCTGCAATTCATTCATCATGGGTAAACCTCGTGATGATAAGGTTCCATATTGCCATCCACTACAAGGAGAGGTACAACTCTGAACACTTCTGCTGCTCTTGATTCACCGTCTGTTATAAGTCAACTTGTCACACCACCACATGCACATGCTTCACGTGCTGCTACTTCTGCTGAATCTGAGAATGTTTCTGATGAATTTGATGATGCTTCTACTGTGCTTGATGAAAGAGGTTCACTAGGTCCTTTTCTAGATGCTACAATTGCTAAATCTAAACAACTTGAAAATACTGAAACACCTAATGAAACTCCTGTTACACCTGCTTATTCACCTGAAACAAGAGAAACTACTAGTGATGATCTTGAGGAAACTTATGTTGAACTTGATGATGACTTTATTGATGAATGCATGAATTGTGATACCTCTAAAGATGTTAATGCTATTAAAAATCTTCTTCAAAGACGTGCTGTCAACTATAAACTTTCTCCTGATGCTAAATTCGCTACATCTCCCATAAATATAAAAGATAAAGATTATGATTTCTCTGTGGACTTGTCTTTTATAACTATTGCTGAGAAAGAACCTTTTCGAGGAACTGAAAATGAAAGTGCTGTAGAACATATGAACACTCTCTCTACTCTGAGTAGTTTGTTTTCTGATGATATTAAGAAACGCAGTTACTTTGTTACTAAAATTTTCCCTTTCTCATTGAAAGATGAAGCTAAAACTTGGTTTAATGATTTATCTCCTGGATCTATTGAGAGCCCGATGGGTTTAGTCAATGCTTTCTTTCAGAAATATTTTCCTGCTAGTGCTCAACATGCTGCTTTACAGAAAATCTTTAACTTTAAGCAAAATGAGGGAGAGAAAATGCCTGAATCTTGGGCAAGGTTTTGTTCTTTACTTAGAGCTCGGCCTGGACATCAAATAGCTAAAAATGAACTTCTTGATATATTTTATAATGGACTAACTGTTGAATCTAGGACATACCTGGATAGTTGTGCTGGTTGTGTTTTCAGGAAAAGAACTCCAGATGAAGCCGAGGAATTATTGGCTAAGATAAGCCAAAATCATGATGATTGGACCCTGCCTGAACCAACTCCGGTACCTACGCCGAGGAAAAGAGGAGTAATTGAATTGAATGATGAAGAAATGAGAGAAGCCAAGAAATCTCTTAAGGAGAAAGGTATTAAATCTGAAGATGTGAAAAATCTTCCACCTATAGAAGAATTGTGTAAGCCAATTCCTCACTCATCTACAGTTGAGGTACACTCTCTCCAACGCTTTGATGATAGAGATATCCCTTATTCTAAACCTCCTGATCAATGCTTAGATGAGTTTGATAATTTCATTGTTAAGCAAAACAATTTCAATTGGAGAATAGAAAATAGCTTCATAAAGAATTCTCATGTCATTAATCATTTGCATGATGTTTTGGAAAGAACTTCTAATGATGTTAAAATACTCATTAAACATTTTCATATGGTTCAAACTCAAATTGAGCAATTGACTAAAGTGCAAAAAGATTTGCTAGGTAATGCTTCTAGAGAAAATGATAAACATGCTTTTGGTATAGCAACTAGAGGTGGTGCTTCCACTCAGGATCCTTTATATCCTGAGGGACATCCTAAAAGAATTGAGCAAGATTCTCAACTAGTTAATGAAACTACTCTCCTTCTAAGAAAAAGAAGAAGAAGAAACATAAACATGTTGAGGAATCTCCTGAACCTATTAAAGACAATGAGCATGTTAATAATCCAAATAGTATATCTATCTCTGATGCTGAAACTGAGAGTGGTAATGAACATGCTAATGATAAAGATAAGAATGATGCTTCTGATAAAGAGGAAAGTGAAGAGGAACCTGAAAAGCATTCTAAAAACAAAAAGTACACTAAAGAAGATTTTCTTGCTAAGAAACATGGTAATGAAAGAGAACCTTGGGTGCAAAAACAAATGCCTTTTCCTACTAAGAAACTCAAATCTAAGGAAGAAGAACATTATAACAAATTTTGTGAATGGATGAAACCTTTGTTTTTGCAAATTCCTTTGACTGATGCTATTAAGTTACCTCCCTATTCAAAGTACATGAAAGATATTGTCTCTAACAAGAGAAAGATTCCTAATGAAGAGATTTCTACCATGCTTGCTAATTATTCTTTCAATGGTAAGGTTCCAAAGAAGCTTGGAGATCCAGGTATACCAACTATTCCTTGCTCAATCAAAAATAACTATGTTAGAACTGCCTTATGTGATTTAGGTGCAGGGGTGAGTGTTATGCCTTTTTCTCTTTACAAGAGACTTTACTTGGAAAAATTGATACCAACTGATATATCTTTGCAAATGGCTGATAAATCTACTGCTGTTCCTGTTGGTATATGTGAAGATGTTCCTGTTCAAGTGGCTAATAATTGCTTGATATTAACTGATTTTGTTGTGCTTGAAATGCCTGAAGATGATAATATGTCTATTATTCTTGGAAGACCTTTTCTTAACACTGCAGGGGCTGTTATTGATTGCAACAAAGGAAAAGTGACTTTCCATGTTAATGACAAAGAGCATACTGTTTATTTTCCCAAGAAGCTGGACAAAATATTTGGAGTTAATACAATTACCAATATTAAAAGTATCAAAGTGGGAAGTATTGATTGCCCTATATATGAACCTCATGAAGAACTTCAATATTTATGATTGGATCTATAGCTATACCATTTAAGGTAACATGATTGTTCAATGTGGTTTAATTCTTTTATGTCATATAAAATGTATTTGGTGGCAAGACTTGATCAACCTTGTTAACAAATATGTTTTACATGCATAAAATTGCTAAACAACATTTTCTTTCTCACTTTGTTTTTACCTACTGTTTTGCTACTGTAATTTGCAAAGTTAAGTAATGCTTGGTCTTTACGTAAATTCATTTTGTCTAGTTTTCATTGTTTAAAGTACCCAGAAAATGTCAGAAATAAAAGTTTTCAAAAAAATTCTGAAAAAATTCTACAAGTCCTAGTTTTTAAAGAGGAACGTGGGAGTACCAGAGGATGACCAGGGGGACCCACCAGGCCACCACACGCCCCCACGGCGCGGTGGAGGGCAGGCCGCGCCCTGCCCTGGTGTGGGGTCCACCTGGCCCTCCACTCACTCATCTCTCTCCCACTCCTTTCTCTCTCCCGACCATACACACCACCATTGCTCAAACTCGTGTTCTTGCTGCTCTTGCTCGAATTTTTCGATCTACTTGCTCAGCCCATCTTTGCTGCTGAAATTTGGATCAATTGCTCTCGAAAAGGAAGATGGATGGAAATCAACTTAATTATGAAGAATTGGAAGTATCAGAGGTCATGGGAGTCAACCGTGAAGACTCGTGTTTCCCTCTATTTATCCATGCCATGAGTTTATGAATGCTGCAGAGATCTTGCAAGATTTCAACACTCTAATCTCTAATGCAGGTTGGAACACTTTGTTGCTGATGAACCACATCAATATGTAAAGCTGACTATGTCGGTGGTTCAAAGTTTTAGGTTTAGTTGGAATTTGCCTACTCCCATGGTTCATTATAATATCTACAATAAAGCTGTAGATTTGTCTCTTCATGATTTTTGTGCAGCTATTAAGGTACCACATTGGGGTCTCATGAGAGGATTAGAGGTCAACCAAAGTATTTACAAGACCTCTACTCAGAGATTTGCCAAGGGAGAGATTTTACAGCCGAGGATGGTAAAATTCGAAACATCCAACTCCCATCTATTCGATATTTTGCCTACTACATTAGCAAATGTGTTCTAGCTAGGAAGAATGCAAGTAAATTATCTGTTTATGATTTGGCATTTCTTTCTGCTGCCTTAAGATGTGATAGAACTTATAACTTGGGAGCTATGATTGCATTTCGTCTCTCCACTAACCGTGAAAAAGGAGGGGTTTGTGGTGGTCTCATTGCTTCTCGTTTATTAGCCATGCATGGTGTAGGACCACATCATTTTGATATTCAGCTTCCCATTGAAAGACTTGATCTTAACTCTATGATTAGCCACCAATTTGTTTCTCGCTGGTCCACCATTGATAATCTATCTATGAATTGGTTTTTGTTAAGAAGATTAGGTGGAGAACTAAAACCTATGAACGCATAGTCTGTTTGCCTGCGCCTCTTTTGTTTAACCTTGATGTCAGGCAAGGATGGTCATTCTCGGAGGGAGACCTGATGCATATATGGAGGAGCATGGCCTTCATGCGGATAGTGAGGGAAGAGGTCCTGAGGAGGACTTCATTCAGCCCTTCGACACGACGAGCTCTTCATACCAGTATCCTGATTATGGAGCTGCAGGCCCTTCTTCTTCACAGGATCCTGATTATGATCACGCTAGGTATGATCCACCTGGATGGAGTTCTGGGCCATGTGGATGATTGGTCTCCCACTTAGGCCAAAAGCCTAAGCTTGGGGGGAGGTATGCCGACAAGTTCACTCATTTTATCATATTCATATCATGTCGGTACTTTGTATATCCATGTTTTAGTTTGTTTCTTTTCTTTTGTTTCTTGTATCCATTTCATTTTCGCAAAACACCAAAAGACCAAAAATATTTCCTTTATTTCTCTTGCTTTTGAATTTGTAGTGCTAGTTTACTTTATTTTTCGTTTCGGTTTGTTATTCAAAAATCCAAAAAGATTTTGCTTTGTTTGCTTGTTTCTTTCTATGCTTGCTTTAATTCGAAAACCCAAAAATATTTGTTGTTCTTCTGCTGTTTTGTATAGTTGTTTCAGGAGTTCGAAAAATTTCCGTGGTTCCACTTGGGCTTGGTTATCATTTCACATCATTCAAGCCACACAAGTGAAAAGCAATAATGACGATTACGACAATCGGATGTGGTAAAAGGCTGGTATGAACTCTATTTGTTTTTCATTTTTGTAAATATGCCTACTCATGTGAACATGCTTAGCTATCATGGTAGTGGTTATGTTATTTAATGATTGCTTAGTAGTTCATGTCTTCTTATGGTCAGTACCAAATTGCTAATAGTAATAACATGTCATATAGATATTTACATGCATTGTTCTATTCGTAAAACGGTATGGCAGGATGGTATCCTCCTCTGAATAATTCACTTGATTCGACTTGGCACATGCTCACACATGTTATGACTGAAAAATAAAGTCAATTAAGCCTTGATGATCTATTTTGCCTCAGAGTTTTAGTATCATCTTTATGCCTCCGTTAATTTTATTTTGTCGCAAGCATGATTATGACCGTTATCGCTCTCGTGGTTGTCGCTTCCCAGTCTATTGCTAGCCTTCACTTGTACTGAGCGGGAATGCTGCTCGTGCATCCAAATCCTTTAAACCAAGTTATCCCAAAGAGTCCACCAAAAATTCCTATGCATGGTATTTCAAGCCATTCCAAGTAAATTTGCATGTGCTACCTTTAAAACTTTCAAAATATTTCCCTTTTTGTGTCAATGTTTACTAGCTCATGAGGAATTAGTGTGGTTATTCTTTATTCTATTTGTCAAATGGACTTTTACACCTGGACTAGCGGCATATACATCCGCTTATCCAATAATTTTGCAAAAAGAGCTGGCAACGGGGTGCCCAGTCCCAATTAATTACAACTTTAACCAATTAATTCTCTTCACACTTTTGCCCTGATTCATCAGTAAGCAATGACAAACAGTGAAATACCTGAATGTGTGTAAACCAAAGAGAAAGAGGGATGATCTGCCTTGCTGGTAGAAATAACGTCCTTCATGGGAGCCGCTCTTAAAAGTCCGTTTGACAGGTAGAATACTGTTCTCACCCGCTACCATTCGTTGACAATTAACAAACACCTCTCAAAACATTTTTACCTCTGTTTTTAAAATAAAAAGCTCTAGCACGTGTTAATCCCTGCTTCCCTCTGCGAAGGGCCAATCTTTTATTTTTATGTTGAGTCACCATCCTTTCTTTGAGCACTTCTTCGAGAGCATAACTGTCGTTCTTAGTGTAATGTGCTTGTCCCAGGATACGATTAATTGAGGTATAACTATGATACTCTTATCTTTGATATTTTATATCTAGTCTTCACTTGAACTTCAGAGGTGCCTTGGCATTTATGTTTTGCCCTTCAAACAAAGGCAAGCGAGATACCACTTTGTCATATCTTTTTACGAACATTGCAATTCTTGTGGATAGATGTATGCTATGTTATTCATTCTTAGTACTTTGGTATCTTTTCATGATTTGCATAACTACTAGGTGTCATTATTTGCATGGTTCCTATTATGAATTGTCTAAGTAATTGATCATATAGTAGGTATGTATACATCATATGAAGCAAATGTGTTCGTAAAAGTTTCTTTTATCGCACTCAGTTGTTAACTGAATTGCTTGAGGACAAGCAATAAGCTAAGCTTGGGGGGAGTTGATACGTCCAAAACGTATCTACTTTTCCGAACACTTTTGCTATTGTTTTTCCTCTAATTTGTGTGATTTGAATGCAACTAACACGGACTAACGCTGTTTTCAGCAGAATTGCCTTGGTGTCTCGTTTTTGTGCAGAAAGTCAAAGTTTTAGGAAAATTCCAGAAAAATTCCAGAAATTCTATTTTTCCAGAAGACCCACGGAGCCAGAAGACGAAGCGAGAGGGTGCACAGGGGCACCACACGCACCCAGGGCGCGGGTGGGCCCTTGCCGCGCCCAGGGGTGGTGTGGCCACCCTGTGTGGCCCCCGACGCTCCCCTTTGGACTACTTAAAGCCTCTGACCTAAAAACTTCGGGGGAATCGACGCTTTTTCCAGAAACCTTCCAGAGCTCCGCCGCCATCGAAAACCCTATTTCGGGGATCAGAAACTCCGTTCTGGCACCCTGCCGGGACGGGGAATTGGAGGAGATCATCGCCATCATCATCACCGCCACCTCTCCATCGACCATCCATGACTCCCCCATCCATGTGTGAGTAATTCCCCGCTGTAGGCTGAGGGGATGGTAGGGATTGGATGAGATCATTCATGTAATAGTTGTGAGATTTGTTAGGGCATGGTGCCTAGTATCCATCGGTAGTACTTTATGTCATTGTTGCAACTTATTATGCTTAATGCTTGTCACTTAGGGCCCGAGTGCCATGATCTCAGATCTGAACATGTTATTGAATCATGAGAATAATTATTGTTTTGGATCATATCTATAAGTTGTATACACACGTCACTGTCCGGAACCCGAGGCCCCAAAGTGACAGAAATTGGGATAACCGGAGGGGATGGTTGCGACGTGAGGATCACATGTGTTCACGGAGTGTTAATGCTTTGCTCCGGTGCTTTATTAAAAGGAGCACCTTAATTACCAGTAGTTTCCCTTGAGGCCCCGCTGCAAACGGGCTGGTAGGACAAAAGATGTTGTGCAAGTTTCTCATTGCGAGCACGTACGACTAAATACGGAACACATGCTATGATTGATTATTACTTGGATACCTTATTATTATTTATCTGCAATTGCCCTATGTATGACTATTTCATGAATTATCTCATCCATGCAGCGCCCGTTCATCCATCCCTATGCCTACAGTATTTTAATCCTGCTGTCTACTGCAATTATTACTGCTGTCTTTATTTTACTGCTGCTATTATTTCACTACTGCTACTGTCATAAAACTGTTGCTACTGATAAACTGTGTCGAGCAAGTCTACTTCCAGGTGCAGCTGAACTGACAAATCATCTGTCAAGGCTTATAAATATTCTTTGGCTCCCTTGTGTCGAATCAATAAATTTGGGTTTTACTTCCCTCGAAGACTGTTGCGATCCCCTATACTTGTGGGTCATCAGCGCGCTGCCTTTTCTCGGGTGGAAGATCCCTCTCTCCACCCTGGACAGAGTCGGTGAACTCGCAATCGAGTCCAACGACCTTGATCGGTGCGGCGTCGAAGAAGAACTTCACATCGCGGATCCACCTCTCCACGCGAAATGCACGGAGGGTGACCCACACTTTGAAGTTCATGCCTTCTTTGGTGTAGTAGTAGAGCCGAGACCGAGGTACGGGCGCTACTGTCTCCATCGGAATAGAAGATAGAAGAGAGGGGTCGAGAGAGAGAGAGAGAGAGATGTGTGCTTAAGGCATGGATTACTGTAGCTTTTATACAGGGCGGAGAGGGAGGCCGGCGGGCGGCGCTAGAGAGTTAAATTCGTGTGTGAATGAACGCCGGGTCTGATCATCTTCCAAAGCACAATTAAAACGGCGTTTGATCAACTTCCAACGCGTATGAATTAACTTCCGACGCGTATGCATGCAAACGACGTCGTTTCCCGCGCATGCATGCCAACGTGCGCGCATCCTGGGCCAATTTGGAATTGACACGGCCCAACATTCCATCTAACGTGCCCAATTCGTGTTCAGAAAAACAAAATCCAGCCAATCTGATTGCAGTTCAACCAAATTTAAAATTTCACCTTGGATGTTGCAATTATTTCATACTATTATGTGGTAAGAACAAAGTAAGAACATCTGCACTGGTTTTTTATTATTTTGATGTATTTTGAATATTTGAGATTTGACACCACATTGGAGTTGAGATTTGAGATTTGACACCACATTGAAGCATATTTTGTTTAATTATATAGATCATGTTTACCAATTGGAGTTGTTAGTACATGACAAAGTAAGAACATGTGCACTGGTTTTAATTTTTTTTTTATTTTTTTGAATATTTTATGATTATTTCAAAATCCGTCAAACCCAAGTTTGACCAACATTTAACAAGTTTTAAACGTGAAATTGAAAAACCAAGCTTGGATCTTTCTTAGTCACACCAAAATGAAGGTTTGGTGAGTTTTTTGAATATTTCATGTTGCAAATCTCAGACCACCTCTCTTCACACATGAGAGTTCATAGTTTGAGATTTGAGACCACATTGAAGCATATTTTGTTTAATTATATCTAGACCATCTTTATCAATTGGAGTTGTTAGTACATTACAAAGTAAGAACATGTGCACTGGTTTTAAATTTTTTTTTGATTTTTTGAATATTTTATGATTATTTCAAAATCGTCAAACCCAAGTTTGACCAACATTTAAACAAGTTTTAAACGTGAAATTGAAAAACCAGGTTTGGATCTTTCTTAGTCACACCAAAATGAAGCTTTGGTGAGTTTTTTGAAAATTTAATGTTGCAAATCTCAAACCACCTCTCTTCACACATGAGAGTTCAAACATGCTCGAAAGGTAGGGTAAACAGCCCCATTTGTAAGCAAGTCTTTGTCCACCATGTCTAAAACAGCCAAATAAATTTTAGTTGTTAGTATATGACAAAGTAAGAACATGTGCACTGGTTTTCCATTTTTTTGATGTTTTTTGAATTTTTTATGATTATTTCAAAATCGGTCAAACCCAAGTTTGACCAACATTTAAACAAGTTTTAAACGTGAAATTGAAAATCCAAGCTTGGATACTTCTTAGTCACACCAAAACGAACCTTCTGTGAGTTTTAGACGATTTTCATTTTCAAAAACTTTAAAACCCACCTCCTCTCTCCCTTGAAATCCATACTAATGTGTTCTAGATATCACATTTGGGTGAACACATTTTCGTGGAAATGTGTGTAAGCCACATCTATATTTTTTTAGTTACTGTATGACACAAGAAGACTGTGTGCGAAGGTTTCATGTTTTTATGATTTTTTTTGAATTAGTTATGCTCATTTGAATGTTTTTGAGGTCTCACACATGATTTGAGCCTTTTTCGTACAAATGTATGTAAACCATATCTATATTTTTTTATTTACTGTATGACCTTATAAGACTATGCGCGAAGGTTTCATAGTTTTTTGATTTTGTTTGAATTTTTTATGCTCATTTGAAAAGTGTTTGAGGTCTCACACATGATTTAAGCCGTCCGATCAGGCCTTCTAGAAGAAAACCCGGGGTCGATCCGCGGCAACTCTCGTTCTGCGTTGTGATTGGCTAGTATGTTTTTTTGGCTGCAGTGTTTAGTTATTTACCGGTGGGCCTTATCTCATGCAACGGCCCAACTCGCGCTCCATTTCGCCACGGCCCACGCCCACCGCTCACCGGACACGTTGCCTCGTTCCCCTTCTTATCCACTCAAATGCGTCGCACCCTAGCTATTCCCCACTATTCTAGATCTCGCCCACTCGCCGCCGGCGGCGCAAACCAGCCCAGCCGCGTACAAATCCAGCACCGCCGGCCGACGATGATGAAGCGTGGGGGTTCGAGCTCACGCGGTAGCCATTCCAGCGGTGGAAACCGCTCCGACCAGGAGCGGAACGGCCGGAAGCGGCGCCCGGCTGACCCCGCTCGGGCGCGCTGCGCAGCTTCCGACGCCGGTCGGAAACGCGGCGCGCGCAGGTACACCAACTACGGCGTCTCGGCGCCGCCTGCGTTCGCCCGCCGCGAGGTGGTCGAGTACGACCGCCGTATGGAGTTTGCGGCCGCCTTCGGCCGCAGCCGCTACGAGCACGGAAGCTCCTCCAGCGCGGGGAGCTACTCCATGGCGGCACAGCTGCCGCCGCCGAAGAGGGAGGAGGAGGAGCAGCAGGACCGCGCACCGCGCCGCGGCCTCCTCCCCGGGGACTTCGCCGACGAGCAAGATCTGCCCTGGATCACGGAGGAGGTGATCCAGCGCAGCTTGGAGGAGGAGCGGCAGGTCGGCGCGCGCCGTGTCATGGAGGAGGAGCTCAATGAACTCCGCCTCCAGTACGCTATCGCGGCGTCCCGCAACGACGGCGCGGACTCCGACTCCTCCTTCAACTACAGCTTCTCCGACTCCGACTGAGCGGTGCCGCCGCCTAGTCGCCGCCGCCGCACCCTTGGGGCTCCGGTGGGAGCCCAATTTTGGGTCCTAGGTTAGAGTTAGAGCGGCGACGGAAGCCCCCCCCCCTCCTTTAGCTATGTAATTAGGTTTATTCAGCCTGCGGCAGCCTGCGTGTGGCTTTTGATCAGATGATCGCCATGATGTGTATGCCCGCCATGGAATTGGCTATGTAATCAACGGTAATCAACTCATGTTTTAGTTAAATTTTAGTTAAAATTTAGTTCGTTGTATGTCCGCTTCAGTTGAGTTCAATTGGGGTCAGATTCAGTTGAGAAAAGCTCGCCGGCGTTGCCGCGCTGCGTCGCCGGAGAAGAAGAAGAAGCAGAGGATGCGCGCGCAGGGGAAGAGGAGCTAACGGTCGTCGCTGCTGACGTGGATAGTTGTGGGTCCCACCCTGCTCCCCTTAACCCTAACAGATTGCGATTAAGAGCCATGTCGCAGTAGAGCAATTTGTGCTCGCCACGTTGTCGCACCAGAGCTATTCAAGCCAACGATGTCGCCATCCGTCGATTAGCTAGGAAAGATGTCGCACGGGAGCTATTTGCCCCGCTAGCACTAGTATGTTGTTCGTTGTGGAGCCACCAGAATGACATCGTCTTTAACGGTGCTTACCCCTCAACGGAGAGGGTGGCCTGCGCGATCATGGTGGAAGCCGAAGTTTGGTGTTTGGCAGCTCTGTTTAGAAGCAACCTCTTACAAACGGAATGGTTGAGGGTACACGAGTAGTTCGTGTCAACCTTGGCTGTACCAGACCGCGTTGTAACCGTAGCGTCCTATCCCTTCCTTTATGAAGCCCGATAAGCCTTCTACGGCATATCCTTGAAATTTTAATTTTTCGGGAAAAAAAGGGTGGTCTCGGAGAAAGAAATTAACGAGCAAATGAGTGGACGGTGTGTCCAAGTTACTAATTGTTGACGTTTTACAACTTCATCAAGCTATATCAAGATTGCGAACTGATACTTGCTCAGTTCAACGATCCAGCAATCGAGCGATTATTTACACTTTTACAGGTACAGCTCCAAGAAATGACAGAGCAGCTAGCCTTGCGCGGCACATCGTCTTGGGGCAGCATGCGGCATGGCACCAAGCGGCACACAACGAGCTGAGGTACCTCACAGCAGCAAAGAGTGGAATCTATGAGCATCCGCTTTCTTTTGGTCGCCAAATCGAATTCCCTGCGCATATATCCTATTCCCAGCGATCAATCAACTTGTATATATGCGCGCCGTCCGGTGACACTTAACGTTTATCACCAGGGCCATCTCGATTAAACGTCTATAGTTCTCCATACATAAGCTTGCATTGATCTATTATTCTGCATTGTGTTGATCCATGTATATGAAGAAAGCTAGTAATCTATAGACAACCCACGGGTCCATGACCACTGACGTATATCGAGGACACGGCTAACCACTCGAGCTTCTTGTAGTTTTTTTTTCATTCACGTATCACGCTATGTATAGTGTGAAATGTATATGTCACAATGAGAACATATCTAGTGCTTCAGTTTGTTATAAACGATAGGCAAATAAACGATGAACAAAGAGATCAAACCAACGGGGACACGAGATTTTAACGTGGAAAACCCTTCCAACAAAGAAGGGAAAAAACCACGGGCGGCAGCCAGCAAAACTTCACTATATCGCGGATGAGGTTACAAACGTCGGGGGATTTACAAAAGCAACTTATCCCAAACCGGCGGCTTACAAGAGGTATTTATATTGGTGAACCCTAGTCCAACTTGGTAATAACTCGTACCGTACCATATGTCCAAGACGCATATGCCACAGGTTAGTCTCACTTGGTTCATCATCAGAAACAGTAGCAGCGGCAATAGAACCATGTAAAGTACTACCTCTAACAACATATAACTTAGCAGAATTCATATCACCAACCATGTGAATAAGGGAACCTTTTGATACCTTCATCACACGGCGTGAACCGGTGTGCTTATACCCCTCAACATCAAGTGTGCTAAGGGAAATCAGATTTCTGGCCATGGTTGGGATGTGCCTTACATCCGTCAATGTGCGGATCATACCATCGTGCGTCTTGATCCGAACGGAGCCTCTGCCCACAATGTCACGTGGGTTATCATCTCCCATACGCACGACATCTCCTCTCTGCATAGGCTCATATGAACTAAACCAATCTCTGTTAGTACAAATATGAAACGAACATCCAGAATCGAGAATCCACTCATCACGACTAACAACACAACCAGCAAGAACAACAAGAGCATCGCCGGAATCAGAACTATCACCACCGGCTGCAACAGAGGCGTTACCATCACTTTCAGATTTATCTTTCGGTTTATACGTACCATTTCTTTTCTCCTTATTCTGCAGTTTCCAGCAATCATCAATGGTATGATTAGATTTCTTACAATACTGCAGAACTTATCTTTGCCTCTAGACTTCGAACGGCCTCGACCGTTCTTACTCTTGTCACGGTTGTAGTTGTTGTAGGTTTTCTGCTCGGGCCTGCCACGAACCTGCAGAGCTTCGCCCTTGGAGGACGATGCATCAGACTGTACGATACCTTTCATCTTTTCCCTGGTTTGGAGAGCCTCATATACTTCCGCAAGGGTTAGTTCATCACGGCTCAATAATAGGGTATCTCGCAGATTTGTAAAAGAACTAGGCAGCGAGACTAGCAGCAGAAGAGCTAGATCCTCATCATCATATTTTACCTCCATCTACACTAGGTCCAACTTGGTAACAACTCGTACCGTGACAAGAGTACCGGCGATGGGCCTCGCTTCGCTCGAGCCGAAGTTGCCTTTATCTTTATTTCTTCCTAGGAATTTGGAACACCACAAAAATAACACTCCACCTTGAGCCAAATTCCCTCTTGTAGCATGAACGAGTACCTTCACCCTGAAACAACAAAGAAAACACGTTCAGCGCCAAATAGCCTCTTGGACTAAACAGTGATACCAACTAAGTTCGAGCAAAGCTCAAACTTAGCAACAGAAACTGGCTTTGCCATCATATCAGCAAGATTATCATGAGTGCTGATTTTGCATACCTTCAGCTTACATTGTGCAACAACATCACGCACATAATGATATTTGACGTCAATGTGCTTTGTTCTCTCATGGAACATCTGATCCTTAGTAAGGTAAATAGCACTCTGATTGTCTCAAAACAGGTTAATGCAAGTATCATCTCCACAAAGCTCAGCAAACAAACCTTTCAACCAAACAGATTCTTTGCACGCTTCAGCAATAGCCATGTACTCGGCTTTAGTGGTAGATTGGGCAACAACTGTCTGCAACGTTTCCCTCCAACTCACGGCACAACCACCTAGCATGAACACATAACCTGTGAGGGATCTCCTCTTATCCAAGTCGGCAGCAAAATCTGAATCCACATAGCCTGCGAGTCCCTCATCAGTCTTGCCAAACTTCAAGCAAGCATTGGATGTGCCACGTAGGTACCTGAAAATCCACTGAACAGCTTTCCAATGTTCTTTAACAGGATTAGCCATGTATCTACTAACCAAACTCATAGCATATGATAAATCAGGTCGTGAACAAACCATTGCATACATTAAAGAACCAACAGCACTAGAATATGGAACTCTAGACATGTACTCAAAATCCTCATCCGTACTAGGGCATTGTAATGCTGACAATTTAAAGTGAGGAGCAATCGGAGTACTAACAAACTTTGCATCATGCATGTTAAAACGATGAAGAACTTTCTTAATGTAATTCTGCTGACTAAGAAATAACAAACCAGAATTTCTGTCTCTAGTAATCTCCATACCGAGTATTTTCTTAGCAGCACCAAGATCCTTCATCTCAAACTCACTACTCAACAATTTCTTTAACGTAGTGATTTCTTTCTTGCTCTTGGCAGCAATCAACATGTCATCAACATATAGCAGCAAGTTACCAAGTTGTAAACTAGATTAATTGGTACTCTAGTGCAAGTGGGAGACTGTTGGAGATATGCCCTAGAGGCAATTAATAAAGTGATTTTATTTGTCATATCTCAATTGTTCATAATATGTTTTAAATACCATGCTATAACTGTATTACGCGGAAACATTAATACACGTGTGGTATGAAAACAACCAGGTCCCTAGTAGCCTCTATTTAACTAGTTCGTTGGGCAACAGATGATCAAGGTTTCCTGATCATGGATAATTACGTCGGTTGACAACGGAGTCATGTCATTAGGTGAATGATGTGATGGACATACCCAAAATATAGAAACGTAGTGTTCATACCTTCGACTGTGAGATCATATCAAATCTCTGCTTCTGGAAGATGCGGCTGATTGCATCAAACGGCATGTCTTATATAGCGTGACAATAAAGGTGACACTTTCGGGTATCGGAAGGAAGCAGTAGAAGCGAGTGATCAAGAGCGGAAATTGCCAGTCCACATAGCAGGATAGATACTCTGGGCCCACTCGGTGAGATTACATCAATGAGCTTGCAAGCATGTGACTAGGTCACGGGGATGTAATATCACAGACGAGTAAAGATAGATTTGTCGGTGATGAGGTCATGCTCGGTACATGATACCAGAGAACGACGCTCGGACAATCTAAGTATCGCTAGGCAAGAGGATGAGACTGGACGTCTAAAGGTTCAAACGATAAAAGTCATTCGTGGACGCACAGGGGCTATCATGGGTATCCAGATCCCGCTGTTAGTCATTGATCGGAGAACGTGTCTCGATCATGTCTGGAGTGATCCCGAACCGTAGGGTAACACACTTAAGGGTAGGTGACGATTTGATTGGATATAAGAGAGATAGAAACCGGGAACTCCGGAAGTGTTCCGGAACTTGTCCGATGTTGATCGGAGGCAACGAAATATGTTTTCGGGGTCCGAATGAATTAAATAATATGTATTTAATATTAATAAGTGTTATTAGTGATTAAATATATTTTTTATTTAATTAAATTCGAATTTAAAAGGCATTAAAACCTAATAGGGGAAAATTCCCTAAAAGAAAAGGAAAAGAAAAAGGGGAGGAGGGCCAGCCACCCTGGGTGGGCCGAATGGGGCCCACCAGGGCCGGCGGCTGCCCTCCTTGGCCGGCCAACCATGTGGGGTTTAGTCCCACATGGCTTAGCCAAGGGAGAAGGTCTCCCCCCCTCTCCTTTAAATAGGGACCCCCCATGCCTTGGAGATTCATCCCTTCTCCTTCTTCTCTCCTACCTTGAGCGTGGTTCCGTTTCTGGAGCTGCGTACGAGGAGGGAAGTCTCTCTACCTTACGCACACCGTGCTTCGAGATCCAATCTTCTACTTCCGCTGCTCTGCTGGATCTGGAGCTCGGAGGTCGTCATCTACACCGCATGTGTGTGGAACTGCGAGGCGCTACTACGTGGCGCTGGGAGTACGACTACTTCCTCTACACGACCTTGAGGTCGGCTTCGTCGGCTTCATCGGCAACGTTTGTGCGGGAACGTAATCCCGCTTTCGGTCTACAAGGGTATGTACTCCGTCCTCCTTCGTATAGTATATCTGCATAGTTAGATCTTGGCTAGTTTATGGTTATCGTCGGTAGGAAATTTTTTGTTTTCTGTCTACGATTCCCAACAGTGGTATCAGAGCCGATCTATGCGTAGATATTTCTATACGGTTAGAACACATGTTGAATGTGGGCATCGATTCTACATTTGTTACCCTCTCGCGTGTACTTGTTTATATCGCGGCATTGTGGATGAAGCGGCCCGGACCGACTTTACGCGTACTCTTACGCGAGACTGGTTCCACACTTGACATACGGCTTGTACCGTATATGTGGCTGGCGGGTGTCTGTATCTCCTACAATAGTTGATATTGCATTTACAATGGAGGGCCCCGAAAGGGGTGTAATAGAGACAATTGTCTTATCGCTGTTGTGGTTGTATTCGTAGGTAAGAAACGGTTCTTGTGCGAAAGCCCTAGCAGCCACGTAAAATATGCAAAAGATAAAGTAGAAAGCGTCTAACTTTATTTTGCAGGGGCAATGTGATATGGTCAAGGTAGGTTTATTAAATTGTTTATAAAACTGTTGGCGCGAAGGAGACCATCGGCGCGGAGGAGACCATATCATGTCGCATTACATTTCATTCTAGATGTTATGTAGATTGTGTGCATCTTATATTGTGTATATATATATATATATTTTATATATTAGTTACACGGCGGTAGAAATATAAGATGATCCCTCCTAAAACCATGTAGTGTTCTCCTATAGCGTGCACCACCGAAAGTTCTCCGTTACGAGGCAGGCCGTGACGATCGGGTGTCAGACGTATCTGCGTTCGCATAAGGTGGGTGTAAGCCACGTTGCACAAGCAATACGCTATAGGTTATAATGGCGAGCCTAGCATGTACAGACATGGCCTCGGAACACAGTGACCGAAAGGTTAAGCATGAGTCACATAGTTGTTGTGATTGACATAAACGATGTCTACCTTTGAAGCTATGCTATCGGCCGTGACGATCGGGGATAGTGTATCGAATGAGGATCATGTAATCACTAAGACGATGCGAGGGATACTCGTCTTGAGTGGGAGTTCTAGTAGTTTTACTTTGAAAACTTAGTTTTATTTTGAAAACTAGAACCCATATTTTATTATGAACAAAAGTCTTTATGCTTTGCAAAACCTTTGTAGATGATAACCTCTTCTATAGCCCTGTTAGACTTAGGCGCATTCCTGCGTTTTGAGAAACTTAAAAGAGATGGGTCCAAACTTCATAGTTTTATACCATAGCTTGAGGATACTCCTTGTTTCAAACCTTTTAGCTCTATACGATACAAAACCCGCTAGGAGATAAAACCGGAGATTCCATTGACAAAAGATAATTCAGATTATCAAGTTTTGTGCGGATAATTTCATCATAGTCCAGTGTATGCTATGATCTCTGCCGTTGAGAATGAACTGTGGGTGCGTGTTGACAGACCGCGAATGGTCGCTGAGATTGATGATCTGTATTCACCGTAAATCAGGCTTTCTTCTCAACTAGATGGAAGAGAACACTCGCATTAGAAGAGCATGTGGCAGTCATACCTGATGACATTGGTCATACCGGATGACATTGGTCATACTAGATGACATTGGTCATATTTGATGACATTGAGACGCCTCGCTCAACTCGATCACTTGATGACAGACAACGTTGCCAGGTGCAAATAGTTTGTCATAGACTATGTCATGAAAGGGGAATCATTCACCTTCATGAATTCTTGATTACATTGCAGAATCTAGAAGATGAAGCAGATCGCCGGAAAGTCATCAATGATGATGGTATATATATGATATACACATTATAAATGTTTTGACGTAAACAACGTACTCACTGCAGTGACTAAGTTGTGATACTAGTCATGTTTTATGAAAACAAGATTTTCTGCTTGAGTAGCTTGGAAGGATGAGGAGACAATGTGTGTTGATGATGGCAAGCAAACATGTTGTGATAGCCATAGACACTCTCTCTCAACATCCACCATTTGGATTAATTTGGATTTGAACAAATATTCCTTTTGATCGCTTGTGAGCATGATCATTATAAGTGTCTTTCTCTTGCGAGACAATCATTCATATTTGTTAGTGACAAATCGTTGTCCTACATTTATGAGCGATATAATGATCATACACCGATCGTGAATGGAATGTTCATATGTGAATCTAAATGTTAGTAGTTCATACATTTATAATATTCATGCCAAAGGATACAAACTTAGTAATGACACCACATTTATGTGGCACTCACGTTTTGAATCATGTCAAAGTTATAAGCATAAAGAAGCTCCATTCTGATGGATCTATGAGTCTTTGGATTTTGATCTTCTGACACTTGCAAGATAACTAAGACACCGTTTTCAGGAAACGGGCGTATAACTTATTGAAATATCATACATAATTGATGTGTGTGGATCAATGAAGTATTTCAACGTGTAGTGGAAATCATTATTTAGTAAACTTTACCAAGATTGATTTAAGTAGATGTATGGGCATCCGCTTAATGAAATGCTGGTCTGAATAGTTTGATAAATTCAAATAAAGTTCAGAAGTAAAGTAGGAAAGTAAACTTAACAAGATAATCAATTTCCTACGATACAGATCGAGGGAACGAGGATTTGAGTTATGAGTTTGGCATATCATTGGAAGACTTGTGAAAAGAGTTCCACAAATTACGCCGTATGGAACATCACAATGTTATGGTGTGTTAGAACGTCGTAATCACACGATATTGGATTGTGTGTTATTAATTATATCTCTTATCGAATTGTTGTGATCATTAGAGTCGTATGGTAGGAACAGAACATTCACTTTAGATAGTAGGGAAACCATCTAAATCCATGGAGGCAATACCATATGAATTATGGCATGGCTTTTAGCCTAGATTGTCGTTTTGGTATTTTAGTGTTTCGATACGATTAAACCTAAAATGGATAAATCTTTGTAGTGTACCTAAAAGAATTAGTTGGGTACGTGTCTCACGACAAAAAGGTAAAATTGTTGCCGGAATATACCTTACTCAAGAAACAGGTTCTTGTCCGAAGGTATAAGTGAGAAAGAAAGTAGAGCAGGACGGAGTTAATGAACTTCCTCTCCAGACATCAGAGTGACGCAACGGAAACTGTTTCGGTACCGGAAACTGTTCCGATATCGTCCTCCATAGATGAAAGAAAGCTAATGATAATGATCATGATGCTCTAAGCTCATACTAAGATCGTAGGCATACGAGAATAGTTTCCGCACCATGTGCTACGACTATCTTGTTATGAAATGTCATGTTTATGGAACGTGAAAGTACCTACGAACTACAAAGAAGCGATGGTGGACCTAAGTCCGAGAAATGGCTATGAGCCATATATAATCCGAGATAAAATCCATGTACAATAACTAAGTAATGACTTAGGTATATTTTATTAATGGCATTCAGGCCATTGAAAGTAAATGGAATTTTATGATAAATAGACGCTGACGGAAAGACAACCGTCTATAAGGATCGATTTGTCACAAAACTGTTTTGACAAATTCAAAAGTTGACCGCAACGAGATTGTGTCTCAAGTGGCGATGCCTAAGTTTATTTAGGATTGTTCTAGCAATTATTATCAATTAAGAAATTGATGGATGGATGAAGAAAACCGTGTTCCCTAATGGCAACATTAAGGAAGAGTTGTAACCGGTACAACAAGTAGGTTTGGTTGATCCTAAGGATGCTAGACATGTATGCAAACTTTAGTTGTCCATTCATGGGCTGAAGCAAGCATATCGGAGCTGGAATCTTCATTTTGATAATGTGATCAAAGGATTTTGGAGTTGTCCAAAATAGTTGAAGAAACCTGCAGTTACAAGAAGTGAGTGGGAGCTAAGTAGCTTTTCTTGAATGGCATATTTGAGTGGGAGCTAAAAAGAAATTCCCTTGTCTTATATGTGGAAGGCATATTTGAGTGGGAGCTAGGTGTCATTCCAGACTTTATATGTAATGACATATTGAGAATGATACAGATCCTCTAGTAAAGTATGAATGATTATTTAAGTGATTAAATTTTCTATGAATGAAGTTTAGAGTATTAGGCTTTAAATCTATAATTCGTATAGATCATAAGGGGCTTAGTAACATTAGGTCGGAATATTTTTCTAGGTCAAGATTCTGAAATGTTTCAGAATAGAACAAGCAAAGAAAAGGATTCTTACTTGTATGACTAGGTAAAATATTATCTTGGCATTTCAGCGATAGTTATTGAAAGAAAAAGATGTCCGACATCCTCTATGCCTTAGTCATAGATTCTATCATACTGAAAGCTTGGCTTGATGTGACCCAAGTTCTTGGTTGAAGAACGGGTTCTAGAGTGATCCCTGGATGGATCAATGAACAAACGTTAAGTATATCCTTCAGTGTCTACAGAGAACTGAAGATATGTTTCATGTATGGGTGAGAGTAACTTGCCGTAAAAGGGTTACGATGATGCAAGTTATGACACTGACCCATACGGCTAGAAATCTCATACAGGAGGAGTCCTTTGTTTTAAAGAAAGGGTTAGATTGCGAAGTTGCATATGAATGCACTATCGTAGAAGGGTTAGCTTGCGAAATTGCATATGAATGCACTGTCGCATGATCTACATAGGTATAGAAATATATGGCTATTTCGGAAGTAGCAAGTATGATTGGACTGAGCAGTTTTTCCGAGCATGCCTGGTTTCCCTTAATAGATCTCTTAGACTTTTAAGGCTCATGCTGTGTGAAATTTTTGAGTCTCACTCCATCAACAAGCATATATTTCACCGTTATCATATGATACGAGATGATGTCAAACTAGGTGACATAGTAGTGTTGCAAAGCACATACAGATCTCAATGTGAGAAGATCTGTTGACTGAACCTCTTCCACGAGACAAGCATGCACCATATTGCTATAGGTGTTAAGCTTTTACCAAGTTGTAAACTAGATTAATTGGTACTCTAGTGCAAGTGGGAGACTGTTGGAGATATGCCCTAGAGGCAATTAATAAAGTGATTTTATTTGTCATATCTCAATTGTTCATAATATGTTTTAAATACCATGCTATAACTGTATTACGCGGAAACATTAATACACGTGTGGTATGAAAACAACCAGGTCCCTAGTAGCCTCTATTTAACTAGTTCGTTGGGCAACAGATGATCAAGGTTTCCTGATCATGGATAATTACGTCGGTTGACAACGGAGTCATGTCATTAGGTGAATGATGTGATGGACATACCCAAAATATAGAAACGTAGTGTTCATACCTTCGACTGTGAGATCATATCAAATCTCTGCTTCTGGAAGATGCGGCTGATTGCATCAAACGGCATGTCTTATATAGCGTGACAATAAAGGTGACACTTTCGGGTATCGGAAGGAAGCAGTAGAAGCGAGTGATCAAGAGCGGAAATTGCCAGTCCACATAGCAGGATAGATACTCTGGGCCCACTCGGTGAGATTACATCAATGAGCTTGCAAGCATGTGACTAGGTCACGGGGATGTAATATCACAGACGAGTAAAGATAGATTTGTCGGTGATGAGGTCATGCTCGGTATCGTGATACCAGAGAACGACGCTCGGACAATCTAAGTATCGCTAGGCAAGAGGATGAGACTGGACGTCTAAAGGTTCAAACGATAAAAGTCATTCGTGGACGCACAGGGGCTATCATGGGTATCCAGATCCCGCTGTTAGTCATTGATCGGAGAACGTGTCTCGATCATGTCTGGAGTGATCCCGAACCGTAGGGTAACACACTTAAGGGTAGGTGACGATTTGATTGGATATAAGAGAGATAGAAACCGGGAACTCCGGAAGTGTTCCGGAACTTGTCCGATGTTGATCGGAGGCAACGAAATATGTTTTCGGGGTCCGAATGAATTAAATAATATGTATTTAATATTAATAAGTGTTATTAGTGATTAAATATATTTTTTATTTAATTAAATTCGAATTTAAAAGGCATTAAAACCTAAATGGGCCTTAGAGGCCCATTAGGGGAAAATTCCCTAAAAGAAAAGGAAAAGAAAAGGGGAGGAGGGCCAGCCACCCTGGGTGGGCCGAATGGGGCCCACCAGGGCCGGCGGCTGCCCTCCTTGGCCGGCCAACCATGTGGGGTTTAGTCCCACATGGCTTAGCCAAGGGAGAAGGTCTCCCCCCTCTCCTTTAAATAGGGACCCCCCATGCCTTGGAGATTCATCCCTTCTTCCTTCTTCTCTCCTACCTTGAGCGTGGTTCCGTTTCTGGAGCTGCGTACGAGGAGGGAAGTCTCTCTACCTTACGCACACCGCCGTGCTTCGAGATCCAATCTTCTACTTCCGCTGCTCTGCTGGATCTGGAGCTCGGAGGTCGTCATCTACACCGCATGTGTGTGGAACTGCGAGGCGCTACTACGTGGCGCTGGGAGTACGACTACTTCCTCTACACGACCTTGAGGTCGGCTTCGTCGGCTTCATCGGCAACGTTTGTGCGGGAACGTAATCCCGCTTTCGGTCTACAAGGGTATGTACTCCGTCCTCCTTCGTATAGTATATCTGCATAGTTAGATCTTGGCTAGTTTATGGTTATCGTTGGTAGGAAATTTTTTGTTTTCTGTCTACGATTCCCAACACAAAGTCCTCCTTACCAGTCACGATGAACCCTTCTGGCTGGTCCATGTATATCTCCTCCTCCAACTCTCCATGCAAAAACGCAGTCTTCACATCTAACTGCTCAAGCTCAAGATTATGCATAGCAACAATACCAAAGAAAGTACGAATAGAGCAATGCTTCACAACCGGAGAGAAAACATCATTACCGGGGATGGACCTCACTTCGCTCGAGCGAAGTTGCCTTTATCTTTATTTCTTCCTAGGAATTTGGAACACCACAAAATAACACAGTTTTTGTAGTGTTATTGAGTTCCCAAGCCTAACATTCAAAGTTAAAATTAGGGATGAAAATAGAACGAAAACTTTCTGACTTTTCCGTGAAAAAAGGGAAATAGAATAAAAGTATGGAAATGTAAATGGAAGTTTGCGGAAGGAAACAGAAATGGAAACTTTTATGTGAAAACGAAAACGGAAACAGAACAACGAAATCACGGAACGACCATGGAAATGGAAATTATGTTTCTGCAAATACGGAACTTTCCCTTTTTTGCTATGTGGTGCTTTTCGAATATAGCTGGCCAAAAAAAATTAGTGGCAACATTTAGACACAAACTAAGATTTGAACAAAAAAAAAGATCTAATCACCATGTTTAGCACATATATACTCGCATATCATATCCCTCTCGAGTCGTTCCCACTTCGATAGTAGATACTGTTAATGTTGTCAAAGTTATATCCTTATATTTTGATTTGCTTTAGTTTTTTTTGCATTATTCAATGGGTCTCTTGGTTTCGGCAAACATCTTTTTTTGTTTCGTGTCGGCACCGTATTCGGTCTGTATCTATTTCTGACAATATTTGTTTCCACGGTTTCTTTATTCGTTTCCATTTTCGCAAAAAAAAATATGAAAACAAATATGGTACCTTTCGTCTGTATTCTCCGCTTTGATCCCCTAGTTACAATATCGTGTACTTTAATGTCAACAAATTACAACTTTACGGATTTGATCTACATTTATGAAGCGAACAACGGAAAGTGAATAGTACCGTCTCGTGTGAAAAAAAAATTGTATTTGGGATAGTTTTCAAAACAACATTTATTTCGATTTTTCTACTTCTTAACATGGGTATGGAATTTTCAATTGAAATATTCTGTCATCATACATACAGATATGGCCACCCGCTAATGTTTTCCATAACGTTTTTAGTGATTCAAAGTTGTTGTTTAGTGGTTTCATAGCACCGAAACTACATGCATGAGCACTCGATTTTCGGCCCAACATATACATACCAAAGAGTAGTTAACTTTTGGTCTTGGATCACCACGTTGCTTATTGTGCGTGAGGTGAGGTACGAATACGACACAATTTCTTCTGAGAAAGCCCAATAGGCAGCCTTGTACCACTTATAACTAACACTAACGGTTAGTGATGTTCTTTCTCCGTAGCAACTCATGTACCCTAAGCTAGTACTCCTTCCATTCCATTTTAATTGAGTTCATATTCAGCACATGTGGATATATCTATACATGTAACATGTCTAGATACATCAACATTTGGTGGATAGCAAGTCAATTAAATTGAAACGGAGCGAGTAGGTGTTAATAACACGGTCTCTTTTCACGCCAAGGTAACTAGGCTAGTTGAATCGCATGTGTGCGCAACTAGTTGATTTGTTTAGTTTATTTACAGCTTGTCAATGCTAAGAACTTGGTCGTCCTTGTACAAAGCAAACGAGACAATTCAGGATTACATACATAGGCATAATGTAGATATTTCAGTTCCATTGCTCTGTAGACATTGCCGGTCCTGGGTTAGGTAACCGGACCACCGGAGAGACGGCCTAGCCTATGAGACGCAAGTCCCCACTGAAGAGAGGATTACAGCGCTTCCGTATACATTTACTTAGAGCAAGTTTAATAGTACAGCCAACAACCGGCTGTAAGACATTGCCACGTCATCTATAGTCCACCATATAGCTAACATGTGCAATAGTTAGTTATAAAAATGTGTTATTTTATGAAGACATGGCCCACCTCTCACTCTCACAAGGTGCCTAGGAACATGTGCTATAGCTGGCTCTTGCATGAGAGCCCACTCTCCTTCTCTCATCTTCTCTCTCCTCCATGTCATCCAAATAATATTATTTTAACCCTTATAGCCTGCTTACATAAGCTTATTGTACTTGCTCTTATACTCCAGCAGACCCAAGACCTAGAATACTGATACACGATGAGCTCGATTCTTAAGTCACCTGAGCGATAAAATTTAGGATTGAGCATTCTCTAGGCTAAACTGCCCCGGACTGACAACGTGAGGCAGTGATGTGCAGCTGCTTACTGTGTACTCGCTCCAACGTGGATCAACTGCTCTACATTGGAGTTTTCCTACATACAAGTCTAGGACTCAAATTTCCAACACGTCCCATGCATTCCCGCTAGCTATATGATCGTTGTGCTATTCACCATGCTCGTCATTGTTGTTCTCCTCGCTTTGCTTTTCCACATCCGAACATGATACTTTTTTAGATAAAGAGTGCTTATTGATATCGAGAAGATACAACATGCACCCAGCCTCTGCAACAACGCAATAACCGAATCCATTACGATGCACACAGGCAAAAGACAATAAGAAGAAGAAATAAAAAGAAAGTCCCGCTAAAGAGTTACAGTCCTTGCAACAGCCGCACAACCACCACCAAAACAACACCTGATGTCCAATTCTTCAAAAGCAACGCTTTCAAGAAAAACAGTGCCAGGCACAACCAATTAAGGCCAGACCTTGTGTTTTCACCCTGAAGATAATCCTCGCTCTCAAAACAATGTCTTCAGCAAGACCACTGTCAGGCACAACCAATTAAGGTCAGACCTTGGATTTTCACCCTGAAAGGTAGGACTTTGGACTTCACGTATGTTGTCGCCCCCACTTACATGCCGCTGCTCCAAGTCCCGAAACACCAAGCCAATTCCTCCTCGCCAGAAAGATTCGACCCACCATTGCTAGTCATCAGATCTCGACTTACATGACCTTCTCCGCCAGGACCATGGAACGAGAACATGTCCCATGATATTAACAACCAACAGAGTTTCGAAGCGCTCCCTCTGACATGGGTGCGCACGACCGAATCTCACCCGATCCAGCAATCTCCAGGCATGAATCGCCCAGTGGAGTTCGCCGGCGGAGTCTTCCGGAACACGCCACGGTAGCCAGATCGACAATCTGGCCAGATCGAAGAAACAAGTGGTAAGCAGATCCTTATCATGGCGCAAGAGAAACCCTAGGACCGCCGCCATTATTCAGCAAAACCAGCCAGCCCCCACGCCGCCGGTCAGAGCCACCGAGGAGAACCGAGGGAGATGATCAGAGCAGTCCCGGCCGGTCCTGATCTGGCCCTAAGGCCCAGATCGGATCCACCACCTGCACCGTCGGAGGCCTCGCAGCCATCCACCGCCCGCCTCCACCTCGGCGCTCCGGCCTCAAGCCCCGACCAGAAGAGGCCGCGCCGCCCGACACCTCGGTCGCCGCCCCACCATCGCCCATGCAGCGACGCCACGATGCCCTCCCCATCCCTCTGTCCAAGACGAGAAGGGCGCCGCCACCGCCGCCAGCGCCGGCGACGGCCAGGAGGAGATGACGGCGGGGGAGGCCCGGCGGGATGGATCTAGATCCTGCGGAGTCGCTCGGGCAGGAGCGACCCGGGAGGCTGACTGACCAGACCGGCCCGGCGGGATGGATCTAGATCCTCCGGAGTCGCTCGGGCAGGAGCGACCCGGGAGGCTGACTGACCAGACCTCTATAGTGTCTGGCACACACAAGTACATGAAAGACTATCCGAACATGATACTACAAACTAAACAACAAAGATGCAGCTATTTATAGAAGGCCAGCAAAATGAACGTTGTGTGTGTGATTGAGACATCATTACTTCACGAACCTCACATGCCAGCAGGTGTGTCTGTTTAATCGTACATGCCGCTATTTATAGCATGCGTAGCTCACGTCCAACGTCAACTCACCGTCCGTCAAGTTTACGTGCCAACGGCCGAGTTACGCCGACGGCTAGTCAAACCGTCGGCACAATGCTACTACGCCGACGGCCTGGGCTAAGCTGACGGCCCTGCAGCTATGCCGATAAAACCTTCGCGGGCGGCCAGAAGCCGACGGTCGCTGTTGATGCAGGCCTACGCCGACGGCATCAAGGTCTAAGCCGACGGTTTTTTACGTCGGCACATCGCCTGAATCCTTTAGTGACAGAGCGAGAAACATTGCGTGCCGTATCTAAACAGCCTTTAGTTAATTTTTTATCAGTTCTTGCATTGAACATTGCGGCGTATTCAAACCGTCGGCACATCGCCTGAATCCTTTAGTGACAGAGCGAGAAACATTGCGTGCCGTATCTAAACAGCCTTTAGTTATTTTTTTATCAGTTCTTGCATTGAACATTGCGGCGTATTCTGAGAAGGAGCTAATTTAATTCAATAATTTGACAGAGAACAATGATGAGTACAGAACTTATCACATAACCGTGTTCTTACAAAACGTGTGTCATAAATTAAAATTAAAATATATCAAAATTCATAACAGAAACAATACATCTTAGTGCTTCTCAATCCCTATCAATCAATTCTGAAAAATAAAATTCTCAAGGGCATAAATCCACCGAAGACAGTTTTACATGGGTAAACTAGTCATCAGGCACTACAATTGGTGTCAACCTTGTTGGTTAGATCTTCATCATGTTTAGGAGCACATTACTTAACATTCATTCAGTAGCAAACAGTTTCTGTCGCGGTGTTCATTCAGTAACAACTTCCGTATATGGAATTAGCAGCAGAGCAGCTGCGTAAGTACCTAACAACTTGCCGCACTTCCAAACACAACATATAACACAGTATGTCATGATGGATCGGCACTGGGCAGTAGCCGGCGAACATATTTCTACAAGATTTACTAAACGGGCTCTGTTATTGTGAGTGGTAGGGGCACAACGTCTTGCATGCACTAAACTGTCGCACCAAGCAATTAATAGTCCAACAGAACGAGGATGAAACCACCGAGAAAGTGTTTTCGGTTCTATGTAATGTAGACGAAGTTGTTAGATGATGTGCTATGCCTGTTTTCTTAGAAACTCAAAACATAAAAAACTCTCCTAGCTTCTATGTACGAGGGTGGACACAGCTGCTTTCGCTCTAATTCCCAACGCATCCTATTTCCAACTAAAGCTGGAATGGTTTGAGAACCGCACCATACTCCAATTGTACCCGCACGATTATTTCCGTCACCCCAACCAAAACCAAACCCACTCAAAAAAATATCAACCCAACTGAAACCAAACTCACTCAGTCTTCCACTCAAACTAAACTAAACCTAGTGCTATACTCCCTCCGTTTAGGTTTATAAGTCCTCTACGTATCCCTAGGTCGTAATAACGACCTAGGGATACGTAGAGGACTTATAAACCTAAACGGAGGGAGTATATGGGTTAAAACCATTTATTAAAACCGGTTGGCACCCGCTCAGAGTTGGCGCCTGTATTCCCAAGCTGCACGTACAGGAGACTGCCAGCCCACCACCGAACTTGACCGGGTCGTGTGCAGTAAGAGCGCATGCATGCAGCGGTTACAGACTTGCACGCATCAGATTACATCGTAGCCGGCCTTCGGGATCACGTCTCGCATTAGCCGAAGTAAATGAGCAGGCGGAATAATAAACAGGCGTAAACTAATCTCATAAACTGGGTACAAACTACAGTATAACCATTTGGAACCATAACTATTCAAGCCCATACCTGGTCATACCTAACCATTTGCTACACACAACCGAACCAAAACTAAACTGTTGCCAGAATCAACCCGTTAGCACCCAAACTAAACAGGCCCACATGGAGAACCGACCCAACACACCCGGTTTTGGAAGAACCGTTCTCAGGTTTATTTCCAACTGGTCATTCTTACGCCGTCACAAGACCCACTTGACTTATCACTATAACCCTTCATGCTCGCCACTGCTTCGCCAACTTCTTAATATTCATGAACGAGAACCATATATATAGTCATCAATGCACAGTTCAAACACCAAAGAGCTACAAGTTTAATAGTTTCACCAACTGTACACGTGCAAAGAGTCATTTTGAAGTACAATAGCAAGAGGTGGGCATTGTTTTATGAGTTAAATGCATGGGAGGTTCCAATTCTTTCACCGAAATGTCATCTGAGTCCAAGTTCTTTCAAAATGAACATTGTGTTTCTAAATCCTTTTAAGTGATTCATCGGAGATCCTAATTTGCTCCGAAAATTTAAGTGATTCATGGAATGGGTGTTAGAAATGTGTGTTCTTTGATTCAGAGGAATTTATTTAACATTTGTTTATCGATTGTCCCCTTACTCGTCTTGTTTAGATGATAGTTGAGTTTACTTTTAACCTATCACCAGCAACCAATACTACAAATTTGTTTCAAAGTTAGTCGCTTGCGATAGATAAAATAAACAAGACGTGTAATCATGTGGGAGTATGTGTTTTTTCCGATGTAAAGAGCCACACCGCTCTAAATTTTCATTTCATCAATGCAAACTAATAATACAAATTGTTTGTAAATATCCTTTGCCCCGAACGCTAACCCGTTTGACATTCATTACAGATCCTCGCCGTGCGCGCAAACCACACATTCCAGCAAAATGAAAATAGATCAAAACAAAAGGCTCCAGGCCACACACAATCCCAGCCTCTGGAGAAAACTAGAGCAACATCTCAAACCTGTGACAGAGAACTACTTTACTAAAACAGACCAAAAAGCAAGGTGCCGGACACTACCATAACACTCATAACATTCCAGTTTTCTTCTACAGCAACTACAACCACCAAGGAGCCATTTTCATCAAAAAAGTATGTATGTGGTTTGTTATGATGTATTTAGAATTGTAGGAATGGTCTGGTTCTTAACAAGAACGAAAGTGTTATTTATTTGCAGCCTATTCACGAGACTACGTACTAGATCGGCGTGTCGGCGCGTGGTCGTTTCTCCTTCCGGCGGGACAAAGGGAGCTATGGATTATGTACACAGCCGTTTGGAGATGGTTGCACGGCTATCTTCAGTCAGGTTGGCTTGCGGCATTCTAATATATTAAACGATGCACTAGAGATTCATCTTATTTGTATTCCGTTGGTTGGTTTTTGTGGCCACCCTATATGATCCATGATTTGTAAACTCATATTCATAAACTTTAAAATAAAAGGGTGTGTGCATCGGTTGATCGAGAGTCCGAAGTCTTATTCCCCTTTTCAAATTGTTGTGTTTGTGTCAAATATTGTATACGTGTTGGATTAGGTTTGGACTTAGAGTTGTATTAGGTGTGGATAAGATACGAGTAGTATCAGAGTCAAACTCTTGTACCCTGGGCCTCCCAAATGAGAGGAGCACCACACGTGTAACCCATGACGACTTGATAGCAACAGGCATGCAGGGGGAGCCGACGGCTTGTGCGTCTAGGGCGGCCAGGGTTGCGGTATCAATGGGGAGGAGCGCCCGTAGTCATGTCCCGCAGATGTAGCCGAGTTAGCCGAACTGCGTTAACAAATCTCGGTGTCGTCATCGTGCTGTGATTGCTTCGTGTTCTCGGTAGATCAATTATGCGCCTACGACGGTAACACAAATAAAAATTCATGAAAACCTGAAAAAGAGAGAAGCCTAACATTTTGAAACAGGGGCAATGTCTTAACTTACTCACACACTCACAAGATACACACACCATAACATGGAAGGTAGATCCTAAAAATTACGGAGGCAATCCCAGACGATTGGCTAGTTGGGGTGGTTGGCCATAGCTAAAACCAACCACCGAGCCAGATGCACGTTCCTTGCAGTGAATAGTCAAGCCGATGGAGTTCGTGGAGTAAAAAAGCTACACGTTAGAAATCCATCACCTATTCAGAATTTAACCAGAAAAAATAAGCTAGGTCATTCAAAATGGAGGAGCATAATGGTGTAACTATGCGCACACTGACGGTGTATGCATAAGTCTCCCTTTCGAAGGGGCTATGGCCGAACCTTTAGGTCTCCTTTGATTCATAGGATAGCAAAAGTGTAGGAATAGGAAACCTAAAAGATTGAAGTTGCATGTCTAATTGAATCCTATGTGAATAGATATTGTCTTTAATTGTGTGAAGGAATTTTTAAGAGGTTAGACCTCATACTTTTTTTCCTACAGGATTTGCACTACAATATTCTTATGAGAATAATTCCTATGGGATTGGATCCTATGAATCAAATAACTACAATAGGAATATTTTCTATAGGAATAAATCCTCCAAAAATCCTACCATATTTTTTTAATCAAAGGGGCCCTTATTAAGATAAAAAAGAGTACAAATATGCCCTAAGATAGGTCTAGGGGTCAAAGGGCAAAGATTACAACCACGGCTCGGCAGCAGCCACGGACTTCTAAATCTCATGAAACACAAGCGAGCCTAGCCGCTCCACTGGACAATGTTCTCGTTGAAACATGTAGGATTTTGCCTCGTTTCAAAAAAAAAAAGTAAGCGTTTCGCTCCTTTTAGATTCGCCAATGCCAGGACAGCAACGTGGGTCGAAGTCTCTGGGCCGGTTCTTTGGAGCTCTCGTTCGAGCTCAGTCACCAGTCTTCAGTGGAAGCAAAGGCCGTGCCTTGGATACGTAAATCAACCTGTGACCACAACCGAAAACGGCACCAGACCTGCTGCGATCGAGAAGCGGAAGTGAAGAAAAAGGTGGGTGCAGTCCTAGTTCGTGGCCAGATACAGTCAGCAAACAGCATTATGTGGCCAGCCTCTCCACTCCAAATTGTCTATGGCGAGGCAGCTCTTTTGGACGACCAGACACATGAAAAATTTGCAGTTCATGAGGGCCTTGCACTTCCAGATCGCCTTGGCACGGGCGAAGCGGATGTTTCTGGCGAAGAACGTCTGGTATGCATAGCCTTCATGTCCTACGTCTCAGGAGGCACACTAAGTCACGAATGGTGCCCTTTCGCCTCCAACACCAGTTCCCGATGTATCCAATTTCCAAAGATTCATTGTTAGGACGTTTTGATGACACTTTGTTTTTGGCTCTCAGGCTGCATGATCCTCCGTCTCCACCTTTTCCGTGTCGGTTCCCAATATTTATAGACGAGAACCATATCAATATAGGTGCACAGATTTAGCCACTCGCAAACCACGACATTAGTGCTACACCGATCATCTGACATGCAATATGTATGTACAATGAGAAAAATATCTCATATATGAAGAGCAATCTGGTTTGCACGTATATATTGAGCATGTGAAACAAGGATGGTGGGATGAGATGTGTGTCACACTTGTTGTATGTATCCAGTTTCAACTATTTTTTTTATCTTTGAGAGTAGGTCAAATCCCCGGTCTTTGCAACGATTGCACACAACTATATTTTGTTGCAAGTTTTATATAGTGCTAACAAAAAGAGTATGAAAAAAGAGTAAAAGGATTGCGTGGTCTATCAAGTTGTCACACATAAGAAAATTGGTCACTAACTTAAAAATTGCTAACTATCGGTCACCAAATTGTGAAAATGTTGCATGTCCGTCATTCCGTCACCATGACCATTAATTCGCTGACGTGGCAATTTTTTTTTACAAAATATACCTTACATTTTATCCTTTTCATTCGTTAATCCGTGTAGACGAAATTCTAGGAGACATTTCAACAAACATCTGACATGCTCCGAACCTGCTCGTGTCCAGCATGGTCGCGCTCGCCACGGCCGGACAAGCTGCGGGGGCCTCTCCCGATTTCCTTTCCCACCACCGCTCCTACGGCCTCCACGGCCCTGGCAACCTCCCCGCAAAATTCGAATCCTTGGTCGACGCGTGCTGTCGTCGGCGAGTTTTCCTTCTCCGCCTCGCGGCGGTACCAGAGCAGGGGACAGCGGCTCGCGGCTATTTGGCGACCCGGCGCGGTCATGACGCAGGGCGCTGACGGCTAGCGAGCGGGCCACGGTGGCCATGGGCAGATGGGCTGCGCCGGTGGGGGCAGGGTTTGGGGAGCCGCCGGGATCCGCACGGAAACAGAGCAGGAGGAGCGGTGCCGCCACGCGCTGCAAGAGCTCGGGCGTGCGGCGCGCCGGTGATGCTCGTCCGATTGCTTGTCGCTGATCCTGCGGCTTGCTTCTTCTAAACCCGACCGCTCTCAGGTGGGTTCAGTGGTGATGGACATCAAGCACTTGGTGGCAGGACTGCCGTCGGTCTCTTTTCGCCATGTCCGACGTTGTTTGAACGAAGCGGCACACATACTTGCTAGGACATGTGATCTTTCTAGCTTAGGTTTTATTTCTGATTTTTCTCCGAAATCATCCGGGAGACTCTTTGTATTGATGTTATGTGATCAATAACATGACGTATTCTCTCAAAAGAAAAAACACGCTCCGTGCATCAAGGGAAAAAGTACGAAATCCAACGCTAGTGGACATGTTCTGTCGTCAGGGGCACGGAAACTGCATTCAGTAGATCGATGTCCCAAGCAATTGGCGGCTAGAGACTGGCACCAGAACACCATTCCTCACTTGTACTTACATGCAAACGTTCCTGCAATGCTTTGCTTATTTAGTTACTCGGATAAGCTTTTCCAGCCTCTCCCTCTCACGATGCAAACACACAAGATTCTGGTTGTTCTTCAACTCTAATTCCAGTGCGTCCTATTTCGTTTCCCATTGATCATTCTTAGGCCAATTTGACGTCAATTGGTTTCTTGCGCTCACCATACATACTTCTAATTCATCCCCTCTCCCTTTCGTGTTGGTGCACAATATTTAGAGATGAGAACCTGGCATATATGTGGGTGCGCGGGTTCAACCACCCACAAGCTTATTTAGTGCATTCACTGTAAGATATTTGTACGGGTAGTGCTTCCATAGGCCCCCAAAAGCGAAGGGTATCCTGAATAGAAACAAAAGGACGGCTGAGATTTAATCTTAGCTATCCCAAATCGAGCCGAGCTGAGAAATATGGGCTCGAGCCGAGCTAGATCGCGAGCTGGGAAAAATTTGGGTAAAAAGCAAGTAGAATTGCGGCCGCTGGGTATCGAAACTGGGTCACCCAGGCAAACAAAAGGGAACACAGCCACTAGGCTACGCCTCCAGTTATGCTTGTACAAGAATCGGAGCGTACATAAGCCGTGTAGCAGACATTAACTGAATTTTAGACCAAAACCGCAGACTTCAGCTGGCCTCTTCCGGTCGAATAAAATTTAATTTGCGGGGCGTGCCTTGACCTTTGAACGACGAGTTAACCACCTGGACCTTACTACTTGTCTGTTTATTGAATGGAAGATAGCATTATTGTCCTACGTTTCATCATTGAACTACTAAAATTAATTTAATTTCGTAATTACCGGTTCAGCAATCGAACCGGACGAACCAGCTGTCAGAGCAGTGAACCGTTGAACCATTAGCCTGATTGGTTCGATGACCGGTCCGGTTTTTAAAACTATAATGTGCAGTGGTGCTGGTGTGTGCGCGAGGCTGCTGGATGCGGAGCAAGATGCGTGAGGCTGAAGTTGAAATAACCCTCTATTATTTTTTCCTAATATAGTATGACCAAATTAGGCATCCCTAACAAGCACTTTTATTTTTTAACAAGTCCAACATATTATTAATTTTGTACTCATATATGTGTCGAAAAAGGATATTCTGCCACGTGCAACGTATCTTGCGATAACTCAGACTCCAATTCAGACTCTGACGTGTTTGTATGGCCAACCCTTAAACTCTTACACAGTAAAGCAAACCCAATTGGTCTACCCCATTCGACGCCGGTCCCAAGGAGTAGATGACGCACGCCATACGGATCATCAGGGTTCGTCAATAATCTGTGATAGTATGTGTCGGGACCGCTTGAAAAAATTTAGGGGTGGTCGTAATATTCCTATGTTTGTGTGGAGTGAAATTGAGTAGACACTATCCAACCTCCAAATTCACAGAATTACTAGTTTGCTATTATTCCCATCATTTTTATATTGAAAAATTATGAAGGTGTCAAAATATTGCCACAATGCAACAAAACATTGCATTCATGCCTGATTTGATCTATCTAGCACAGAGAAAATTGTGTTCATTTCGCTAAATTCAAAAAGGTCATTGGTTCAGAAATAAGTGCCAAATAGAGTCAGAACGAAGCCATTTGTAAGCAAGTGAATTTTTTAACATGCTTGAAATGAACCATTATTTTTTTTCCATGTAAATAAATTAGGCACATCTTTAACAAAAAGTTTTGTTTTTTGACAAGTCCAACATATTATTCATTTTTTGCTCAATAATTGTCCAAATAAGAGAATTCTGGCACGTGCAGCGAATCTTCCGACAGATGAGATTCCATTTTAGGTTCTCCCATGATTGTATATAGCTTAACCTTACACACTCAACGAGCATAGCCAATTGGTCTACCCATTTCCACGCCAGTCTAAGGGGAGGACACAAGACAAAAAAAATCAGCAGGGTTCGTCCAGAATACACAATAGTATTCGTCGGTACCGCTCAAAAATTAGGACTTCATCATAATATTCCTATGTTGGGGTAGACATAGCTGTCAAGTGTCCACATGCCCCAGTGATGATAGATGTAGCTAGATGGTCAGAAGTGCTGCTGCATGTGGGTCCACATGTCCCAATGGTAGTAGGGGTAGACATAGTTGTCAAGGGTCCACATGTAACTAAGGGTGGTAGGGGTAAACCTAGATGGCTAGGATAGTTGCATATGAGTCCACATGTTCAAAATGAGGTAGATGCACACAACTAGCTGGTTAGGAGTGTTGCATGTGGGTCCACATGTCCCAAAGGTGATATATGTACACATATGCATGGATGGTTAGGAGTGTTGTAGATGGGTCCACATATGTCCAAAATGGGATAGATGCTGAGCTAGCTGACTGAAAGTGTCGCATGTGGGTCCACATGCCCCGAAGGTGGTAGGAGTAGACCTACATGGCTTAGAGTGTTGCATGTGGGTCGACATGCGCCAAATGGGGTATATGCACAACTAGATGGCTAGGAGGGTTGCATGTGGGTCCACACGCCCCATAGGTTATATATGTACATATGGTAGTTAGGAGTGTTGTATATAGGTCCACATATGTCAAAGGTGGTATGGGGTAGATCTAACACCTTACCTTACCACCTAACATACATGTGGACCCACATGCAACACCCTAAAGAGCTAGTTCTGCCCCTAGACCATTGAATCATGTGGACCCACATGCAATACTCCAAACCATCTTATCCTAGCACATCTAGGAAATATGGACCCACATGGAACACTCCTATCTATGTTGAATATTGTGGGATCTACATGATAATTCTAGTTCAAGGTTCTAAGGCGGGTGCATGTGGATCCAAATGTCTAGTAGGTCATATAGATATGTATCTACCGTCTTTAAAACATGTGCACCCACATGCAACACCCCTAGCCAGTTTGACCTTAGGACCCACATACAACAATCATAGTGATCCAAATAAATATCTACCACTTTGGGACATGTAGACCCACATGTAACACTTCTATTGTGTGACCTACATGATAGTTCTACGTCAAACCTGTCTACGACTGGTGCATGTGCGTCCAAATATCTAGTAGGCAATATATGCACATTTGGGACATGGGGACCCATATGAACACCCTTAGCCATTTTGACCTAACGAATCGGGGACATGTGGACCTACATGCAACACTCATAGTAATCTAGTTGTATATGTACCACCTCTGGGACATGTGGACCCGCATGAAACACTCCTTGCTATGTTTGCATGTTGTGGGACCCACGAGATAGTTCTAGGTCAAACCTGTCTAGGGCTGGTGCATGTGCGTCCAAATGCCTAGTAGGTAATATATGCACCTTTGTGACACGTGGACCTACGTGCAACACCCCTAGTCATCTTAACCATCTCGGACATTTGGACCCACATGAAATACTCATAGCCGTCTAGTTGTATATCTACCATCTTTGGGACATGTGGACCCACATGCAACACTCCAAGCCACATGTTGATCCAAGGGGTAATCGATGCACATTAGATAGGTCTGGACCCATATACACCACACCTAACCATCTTGACCCACCTATGTCAGGTTTAGAGACGTGGACCCATATACACCACCCCTAGCCATTTTGACCCGCCCATGTCGGGGTTTAGAGATCAAAATCCATGTGGGTCTACATATCGTGAAGTTGATAGACGTAAATCTAGCTGGTTATATTAGGAGTGTTGCATGTGGGTCCACATGTCCCAACGGTGGTAAGCGTAGACCAATATGGCCACATATAAGTGTTGCATGTGGGTCCACATGACCCAGAGGTCGTAGATATGTACCTAGATACGTACGAGTGTTGCATATGGGTCCACATGGCCAAAAGGTGGTAGAATGACCATCTACACTCACAATATGCAACCCTACCCCTTAGATGCGACAACATGCAACCCTAATGATTTTGATGGTCCCACAACATACAACATAGATATGCACGTTGCATATGGGTCCACATGTCGATCCAAGGGTAAACAACGCACGCCAGACAGATCTGAACCCATAGACACCAACTTTGGGACATGTGGACCCACATGCAACACCCCTATCTATGTTGAATATCGCAGGACTCGCATGATAATTCTAGTTCAAGGTTATTATAAGGCTCGTGCATGTGGATCCAGATGTCTAGTAGGTCATATAGATATGTACCTACCACCTTTGAAACATGTGGACCCACATGCAACACCTCTAGCCATTTGACATTACACATGTGGGACATTTGGACCCACATGCAACACTCAATGTGATTTAAATAAATATCTACCACTTTGGAACATGTAGACCCACAAGCAACATTTCTATTGTGGGATCCACATGATAGTTCTACGTCAAACCTGTCTAGGGCTGGTGTATGTGCGTCCTAATGACTAGTAGGTAATATAGGCACATTTGGGACATGGGGACCCATATGCAACACCCTTAGCCATTTTGACCTAAGACAACGGGGGGGGGGGTTTCATGTGGGTCCACATGTACCAAAAGTGGTAGATACATAGATATAAAAAACTACTAGACATTTAGACCCACATGTATCAGCTCTAGACTTCGATCCATTTAGACTTGTCACAAAATAAAAGTACTTGTCAAGTATGCCTAATTTGGTCAATATAGTAGAGAAACATAATGGGTCATTTCTAGTAGGTTAAAAAACCACTTGCTATAATTATCTAGTTTTTTATGAAAATGGGTTTATCTATATTTCAATTTCATGTTTGTAATTTTTTAAATTAGTTTTGAATAATCCGGTCCTAAATTTCAGAATCAAAAAAAGGTTGAACTCTTTGCCGCCGTCACGCACCGTCCGTAGTCTGAACATAGTTTAAAAAATCGGAACGGAAACCGAACCAACGAGGATTTTGGTTCGCGGTTCACCAGTTAAACCGTCGGTTCACTTGGTTCACTTATCGGTTTTTTATAAACAGAATAGTGCAGAAATATTAATAGTCTGTGAGAAAATTGGTTCGGAAATAAACATGATGCACACCACGCAAGAGGTATCCTGTGAGTAAAAATCAGTTTCTACAAGCAATAGCATCACGTAAAAACTCATCAACATGTCATATCGGCAAGAGTCTCTATATCACAGAAAAAGAAAAGAAGATGCCATCGGGATGCAAGCAAAGGGAAGGCCGAACATCTCTATGCAGGCCACTGCCCCGTCGCCCTTCGAGTGGACAGGAGGGCCACGCCTACAGACTACAGTTCACACCAGGTAAAGCAGTGCAAAAAAATAAAATTCCTCGAGGAACTTTAATGTATTTAATCTCTGCGTGTACAAGCATGACAGGAACTAGCCTCGCACCAGGTGGTTAACCCAACCGCCTAGCGCTCTGCGGAGAGGTCGCAGGTTCGATTCCTGCCACCTGCAATTTATTTTTCGCGCGCGCGATCGGCAGCCTACATAATTCCTAGGCTCGGCTCGAGCCGATTACGAATTGACTAGGTTTACAGAAATAATCGGCTCGAGCCGGTACGGTTATGTGATTGTGAGTAGGGGGCCTATGGAAGCACTGCTCATTTGTACATTGTGAAAAGTACCTCATTGCTATGATGAGCAAGTTGGCTTCCACACAGATAATACTACACATGGTTTCCCTGAGTATACGTGTAATCACAAAGGTTTAAATTACGTACTAAAAATATATTATATCTAAATTTCTGAGTAATATTAATAAATAAAAATAATTCTTAGTACCATATAATTATATACTAAATATATCTTATCCAAATTTGTTACATTACAACATGAACTGCAAAACAAAAGCCCATAATATTGTCACTAATCATGCATGTGTGAGCCGTACAATACAAACAGTGAGAAAACATATCGCAAACACAGAAAAAGATATAAATCATATATACAATTTTATCCAAACCAAGGAAATCATTGTGGTCTTTGCTTGAACCCGGGTGTGACCAACAACTAATCTAAAAGTTACACTCGGTGAGATAGGGACGCTTCTCACAGCATGTGGGGTCGTGGCCGTTGGATCGTTCCCTACACGCGTGTAGGCGGACTATCGGTTATTATTGAGAGAGAGAGAGAGATCCTACAAATCTAAGCTGCAAATTTTGAATTTTTTTGTTCCCATTGCATCTCAAGTTTTAAACATAGATGAAAATACATAAACTAGCTAGAACATATATCGATACAGAAAAAAGCTCAAAAAGAGCTTAAACAAAGTTCATGCACAGTAGGGGTCCCATTATAAACAAAAGTGAGTTTTTGCCCTATTAAAAGAGCTGATCAATAGAAATCTATATTCCACACAAGATAATCACCAAAGGGGTACATATATATAGGAGAGGGGGAGAGAGACTAAACCCTAACCCTAACCCTAACCGAACCGGAATACAACTCAACACCCCCCCACGGTCGAAACGTGGTGAGGAACAATGTTGAGACTGGTTCGGAAATCCTCAAAAATAGAAGTAGGTAATCCTTTGGTGAAAATGTCGGCATACTGTGAACTTGTGGGCACATGAAGTACGTGGGCTTCTCCAAGAGCGACGCGATCCCGAACAAAATGAAGATCGATCTCAATATGCTTCGTCCGCTGATGCTGTACCGGAATGGAGGACAAGTAGGTGGCGCTGATGTTGTCACAGTATACAACAGTGGGTGTTCGTGGGGGTTGATGTAACTCAAGGAGTAGTTGACGAAGCCAAACAGATTCAGCCACGCAGTTTGCCACGGCTCGATATTCAGTCTTGGCACTAGAACGAGAGACCGTCGGCTGTCGCTTCGAGGACCATGACACCAGATTTGTTCCGAGAAAAACACAAAAGCCGGAGGTAGACTTGCGGGTGTCAGGACAGCCGGCCCAATCGGCGTCCGAATAGGCCACCAAGTCCGAAGAAGATCCCACATGAAGTTGTAGACCAAGATGAGCAGTCCCTTTAACATAGCGCAGAATCTATCTGATGAGGTGAAGATGAACAGCACGGGGATCATGCATGAACAAACAGACCTGCTGAACGGCATGTGACAAATCCGGTCGGGTGAGTGTCAGGTATTGGAGAGCACCAGCCAAGCTGCGGTATTGGGATGGATCATCAACTGGCGGACCATCGTTGACTGAAAGCTTGCATTTTTGTGTCGATGGGGGTGGAGATGGGGTTGCAATTCATCATGTTTGCCCGCTCCAAGAGATCGAGGGCATACGGCTGCTGTGATAAGAATAGACCACGAGACGTGCGATGTACGTTGACGCCTAGAAAGTGATGAAGAGCACCCAAATCACTCATGGCAAACTCGGAGTGAAGAGAAGCAATGACACGCTGCAGAAGGGCGTCAGTGTTGGCGGTTAGGATAATGTCGTCCACATATAAGAGCAAGTAGGCAGTGGCATTGTGTGAGTGGAGGATGAACAACGAGGAGTCACTCTTGGAGGAGATGAAGCCAAGAGTATGTAGGTACTTGGTGAAGCGCAAAAACCACGTGCGAGGAGCTTGCTTGAGACCGTAAAGGGACTTCTTCAATTTGCAGACATGAGTGGGACGAGCTTCGTCAACAAAACCGGCCGGCTGAGTGCAGTACACTGTTTCCTCAAGTTCACCATGCAAAAACGCATTCTTCACATCAAGTTGATGAAGTGGCCATGACTGAGATGTGGCAATGCTGAAAACCACACGTACGGTAGCTGGTTTGACCACTGGGCTGAAAGTTTCCCCATAATCAACCCCTTCTTGCTGAGTAAAATCGCGTAGAACCCATCGAGCCTTATAGCGTGCCAAGGAACCATCCGGGTTAAGCTTGTGTCGAAAGATCCATTTGCCCGTGACCACGTTGACACCTGCAGGACAAGGAACTAGAGACCAAGTGTCATTCCGAATTAGAGCATCAAATTCATCACGCATAGCGTCGTGCCAACGAGTGTCCTTAAGGGTTGTACGATACGAGGAGGGAATGGGTGAGGGTGATGTGGAAACAGAAAGTTGGAGGTGTTGTCTGGGTTGAGCAAATCATGTTTTGGCCAGGGTGCGCATTCTGTGTGCGTTGTTGGGTGGATCTATCGGGATGGCACCGGTTGGAAGACGTGGGCGACGTGGCGGCGTGGGATTGGGTGGGGGAGAATCTCCTGGAGAAGACAGAGGGGGCGTGGTCGGAATGGGCATTGGGGTCGAGGAGGATTGGGTTAGGGATGTCAATGGGTACCCATTACCCGCGTACCCTGCGGGTAAAAACCCTGTTAGAGTAAGGGTTTGGGAGAAAAAAATACCCATGGATATGTAAATGGGGAAATCTTCTACCCATTGGGTGGAGAGGGTACGGGTATGGGTTTGTATAACCCATACCCGCGTACCCATGTACCCTTCTAAATATGTGACAACTGACAAGTGGGTCTCCGAATAATAACCTATGTTATAGTGTCAAAACATTATTGTAATTATTATTTTGTGGCCTTGCATACGGTCAAAATTTCTATGTGTATGACTACGTGTTGCTGTTTTATGACTATGTGCTGATGTTTATCATTAAAAAATGTTGTTGTTTACATGTGTTGCTTATGCGCACGTGTTGATGTTTATTAAGTATATGTGTTGTTAATGTCAAAAAAAAGAGTATATGCTGGTTAAAGTTATATGATTATACGATGTTTTTTATGACTATTTTCTACTCAATCTATTGTGTTGCAAACGAGGGTATTTTTACCCGTGGGTAACCCTTTACCCTGTCGGGTGAAGGGTATGTTACCCTGTCGGGTGAAGGGTATGGGAAAAAGTTGTACCCGCACAAGGGTATGGGTACGGGTGACGGGTAAGGTTGAGGGCGACGGGTAAGGGTATGGGGTGGCTCCACCCTTACACATACCCTGCGGGTGCCATCCCTAGATTGGGTGGGAGGGGAGCGACCAGGTGATGCTGCGGGACCCGAGGGGAAGGGTGCTGTCGGGGAGGTGGGTAGGGTGGTCGGGGACATTGGGGTAGGTGGCGTCGTACGATTGGCTGGCGGGTGTTGGAGTGGCGGGGACAGGAGGGTGGGTGGCAGCGGTGGGATCGGTGCTGGTGGGGTGGGATCGGCTGTGGAGGATCTGTGTGTTGGTGGAGGTGTGTCGGCAGAAAACGGAAACGAACTTTCGTCAAAAACGACATGTCGGGAAATAATTATTTTGCGTGTTGTGAGATCAAAACACCTGTAGCCTTTGTGTTCGCGAGGGTAGCCAAGAAAGATGCACCTTGTGGAGCGTGGAGATAGTTTATGATCGCTGGAGTGAGAGAGATTAGGAAAGCACAAACAACCGAAAGTGCGGAGATGATCATAGGTTGGATGAACGCCGTATAGGAGAAAATATGGGGTGAAATTTCCATTGAAACGAGAGGGTCTAATGTTGAGGAGTTGGTTGGCGGTGTTTAGGGCTTCGACCCAAAAATGTGGTGGTAAAGTGGCTTGGAAAAGTAGAGTGCGAACAATGTCATTGGTGGTGCGGATCATGCGTTCAGCACGACCATTTTGTGGCGAGGTGTAGGGACAGGAAAGACGTAAAGAGACACCATGAGAGGAAAGGAATGTGCGTAGTGTGGTTGTAAGAAATTCGCCACCGTTATCACATTGGAGGCAGCGGATGGTGGTATGAAATTGCGTGCCAACAAACGAAAAGAAGCGAAGTAACATGTCACAGGTTTCAGATTTAGCGTGAAGAGGAAAGACCCAAGAAAATCTAGAGAAATCATCCAAAATTACAAGATAATATTTGTAGCCGGAGCAACTAATAATCGGTGATGTCCATAAATCACAATGTATAAGATCAAACGGTGACAGTGCATGAGAATGCGAAGCAAAAAACGGTAATTTGGTGTGTTTTCCTAACTGACAAGCATCACATAAGGTTTGGGTTCCTCTATTTTTATTACAATTGGAAAGAAACTCTAGCGGTAGATGTGACAGCTCGGAGGGGTGGGGATGGCCAAGCCTCCGATGCCAAAGATCACTGGAAACGGCGAGGGCTGCGGTTGGAGAACTCCCATGATCACCAAAAAAAGGGGTAGAGATCGCCGGAACTATTGGAGCGCATGATGACCTCGCGGGTGAGGAGATCCTTCAAGGAGAAAACAAACGGGTCAAATTCAACCGTGCAATTGTTATCGCGAACAAATTTATGAGTGGAGCAAAGGTTTTGGATAATGGAGGGAGAAACAAGAACATTGTTAAGACGGAAAGGGCGAGATGTTAGGTGGGCAGTACCAGTAGCAACTACGGGAAGGCGAGACCCATTACCAATGACGATATGATGAGAATTGACATCTAAAAGGGAACGAGACGAGGTCAATATACCTTGGTTGCCAGTGACGAGGGAGGTGGCGCCGGAGTCCATGATCCAATCGCCGCCTGGGGGAAGGGAACGCGGCGCCATAGCTCGGAGCACTCTGGTAGAGGGCGCTGTGATCCCATGATGTTGGTGGTGAAGGTGTAGCAGGAGGAGCTGGGGCATGCATCAGTGGGTAGACCTGTTGCGGCGCGGGTGGACGGGGTCCGAGAACGCTGGAGGCGTTGGGCGGGATCCAGGGCAGGCGCGGGGGGAACGGCGTCCCCATAGGGGCGAAGTAGCCAAGCCAGGGTTCCTGGTTTGCACCGTGTCCACCAGATGAAGAGGGGTGCTGACCGCGGCCGCGACCGCCGCCGCCTGACGAGGAGGAGGGGCCGTGGGTCGTCTTCGGACCACCGTACTGGAAACCGGGGATAGGGTTCTTGCCGCGATAATTTGGGCTGACTCCGGGATAGCGTGGGTGTCCGCCTCCACTGCTGTGTCCGCCACGACCGCCAGAGGGAGGACCACCACAGCTGGGCGCGACACGACCACCGGTGTGCACAGCCAGGGCCTGGGTGCTGGCCTGCTTTTGTTGTTCGTCTTCGTCGATCTCGGCGAGTTGGAGACGGGAACACGCATCTGCGAAGGGGGGCACGGAGGTCTTCAGAATTTCAGCCTGGAGCTTGTACTTGTGACCAAGGCCGTCGAGGAACTGGAGGGTGAGGTCATACTCGCTCACTGGATGTCCAATGTTTGCGAGATCGTCAGCTAGGTTCTGTAATTTGCTGGCGTAGGCGGTGATGGATAGGTCGTTCCGCTGAGTATTGCGGAAGGCTTTGCTGAGAAAGACGTAGCGTGTGGCCTCGTTGTTGACGAAGAAACGGAGCAAGCGTGTCCAGGTGGAGCAGGTCCGGCCATCGGCACTGTGGACAAGGCGGTAGAGGTCGTCACTTAGCGTGGACACGAACCATAGTGAGATGTGGATGACCACCGCAAGCCAATCATCGCTAGGGTTGACAGGCGCGGCGCCCTCCTGGATGTGATCGAGCGCCTTGTACACGGTGAGGACGCTGGTGACGATCTGGCGCCACTTGGGGAAGTTGGCACCGTCGGCGGTGACCTGGAACTTGATGTAGTTGGATATGTGGACGCCGAGAATTGGGTGGGAGAGGTTGGGCGGGATCAGATGTGAAGGGAGAACGAGGGAGGGTTGTGGATTGGTGAAGGTGGTGGTGGTTTGGGGTAGATTGAGGGAGAGGCTGCGGAGGTCGAGATGGTCAGAGGTTTGGGATAAGGGGAGGGTAGGGATGGGAGCGCTCATGGAGGTTGTAGGAGGAAGAGTGACGGAAGCAATGGGGAGGGTGGGCATTGGGGAAGAAGAAGAGGTAGCCGAGGTATCCATGGTGCGGCGGCGCAGAGGCGGCGCGCGAGGGAGAGGCTCTGATACCAAGCTGATCAATAGAAATCTATATTCCACACAAGATAATCACCAAAGGGGTACATATATATAGGAGAGGGGGAGAGAGACTAAACCCTAACCCTAACCGAACCGGAATACAACTCAACAAAAAGGACAATGGCTATATCTAACTCTAAATAACTTTTCAAAGCACCACTTCCACTTTGGTTAACAAAACATGTCAAGCCTCATAATTTGGGCATGCAGTGAGACATTGGATGGTCAATTTGAAGCACCTCCTTGGCCGAAGGGATTGCTCGATCTAAAGCGTTAGCCACGTCCACTCACATCTCCTAAAACTGCATCCCAGCTTAAACCAACCCAGAGATAAGAAATAGTGGTATTTTGACTAGAATAAATCCTAAAGCAAGTAGATATCATAGTGAAAGTTGTCCTTTATGTTTGTTAAGTTGTAGGAAAAAATTAGGCTTTATCAAAAATAACGAAAATTAAGGTGTGCAAATGTTCGTTACTGCTCAAAGACCCCACGACTTTGTACCGTTGTGACTCGTGAGAGTGTGTGCTCTTAGGTACTCTTGATTGTGTGAACACATACAAAGATAGCACCCCATGCATGGGCTAGCGAAACTATCTACTTCCTATAAGATCTCATTAATTAATTTTTGAGTCTAACTTTGATCAAAAATTGGATTTACATTTGAAAGGAATTTAACAGATGTATTTTGTGATAAACAGAAGATATTTATTATATGGATAGGAAATGTATAAATAATATCTGTTGATTCGTCTTGCAATTTTTTTCTATTTCATATTTTTATACCAATTTTATGAGAATATTGTAAATACAAACCACAGTTGAAAAAAATGTAAGTTTTTTACTAAAGAAAATCAAGACCACCTTATATTTCGGGACAGAGGGAATACTACACTAATTCTGTTCTAATATTTCCTTATACTGAAAGTGGGATAGCAAAAAAGTCTAAAATGATCTGATGTAGAACTCTATTATATTTATTTTTCAAGAAAAGAAAGGCGGTCTCAGACAAAGAAATTAACAAGCAAATGAGCGGATGCCCGCTTTAATAATTATTGACGTGTTACAAATTCATCAAGCTATATCAACACTGCAAACTGATCGTGTTCGGTTCAACGATCTTGCACTCTGAGCCATTTAAAGTTATAGCTCCAAGCAAAAAAAAAAGAACAGCTAGCTTAGCGCGGTACGTCATCTCTTGGGGCAGCATGCGTCATGGCACTAAGGGTGTGTTTGGTTACCCGAACCAATTTTGTTCCTCTCGTCTCCGATTGCTCAATTGGGTCTAGCCCCGGATAAACGTGGCATAAGCCATGTTATGCACCCCATTTGGTTGCCTAGATATTTTTTTTTTGCTTATGTATTTTACATTTTCGTGTTTGGTTGCCTGTGTTACATGGTTACATCTGCAGGCGAGCCATTCTCATCTTCTACTCTATATGGTGAAGCTTACCTCCCGTGATCGGTTCCATGGCGAACGGCGGAGACAAGCGCAGCAACTACTGTTGTGGCAGTGCAATTCATGTCGACGAACGTCGGCGACAAGCGTAATAGATACTACCGTGATAGTGCAGTTCATGGGGGCGAACGGCGACGACAAGCGCAGCAGCTACCGCCATGACAGTGCAGTTCATGGCGGCGACGGTGGCTTAAAGAACACATTGTATACTATGCAGCCTAAACACATACAAAGTTCAATGCAAGATCTGCTCAAATATGACCGCCGAAATAGAAAAATTACAACACGAAAGTTGTGCGGAACGTTGAGATGAAGCTACACGTCAAAAGAAATTTCAAACGGCCGACCGAGGGTGACAAATTTGACAAAATTTGTCTAAAAATGGTGCAAACTTCGGTCCAAAATTAATAATATGAGTCCACGAAACTCAAAACCGATCACGGGAATGGAACCTAGTCGTTGACACGCACATATTTCGTGTTCAGAATATTTCGAATCGAATTATATTTGTGTATATTAGAGGAGATTATAGGAAGCAGTATAAAGGGAGGTGAGGGGTTACCAGATGAACGAGGGGCTCTCGGCCATTAGCTGTTCCTAATCAGTCAGGCCCAAGGCTATATAAGATTCGTGCACAACTGCACATACAGGAACATGGACTGGGCCCAACAACAAAATGACCATTTTTGCATGCCTAGGTCCTGGTTGGAAACTCGGTGAACTACCAAACACGCCCCAAGCAGCGCACTAGGAACCCATGTACAGCAAAGTGTAGAATTTCCGAGCATTCACTTTCTTACTAGCACCGGTAAGCAATTACTTTGTTTGCAATTACCTGTAGTGAATAACAAAACGTTGGGACGGTGATTACGGATCAATACCGTTCTTCGTGATTTTTCAAAATCTACCGCTCGTGAGACTAAGGACAACTAATCGCACTGATTCCTATTTAAACGCATTTTGATAACGGCGCTGACTAGTGGGGCCATTTGACAGCGCTGACATGGCTGCACACGTAGAGGTCAGCTGACGCGGACAATGGCCCCACATGTCAGTACCATCTTCGTCTTCCTCATGTCCATCTTTCCTGAAGATCCTATCAGCTCCGATCCATCTAGGATGCGCGTGAGGCTGTCGTGCCGCGGATCTAGATGCCAGCATCACGGGGAGTTGATTGGAGGCGCGGGAGGACCATAGGGACGCTGGAATCTTCGCCGCCGACGACGACGAGAAGCGGCGGCTGGCGAACACAACCGACGCGTGCAACACACAGAAGAACAGAGGGAGACACAAGGGGCGAGTTAGAGCGGGGATCTCATCTTGAAGTCTCTCGTGTGCTCGGAGAAGGAGGAGGAGCTAGGAGGCGACGGGATCGACCGCGGCAGCCACCGCCAGAGTCAGGGAAGATGACCTTGTCACTGATGGAATCAAGAGCCCCGGCTCGCGTGACTTGGGGAGGAGAAGGATGAGGACTAGGCGGAGCCGACGGTGGTCTTTGATTCGTCGGGGGCGTCTGATGTCCATGCACGCTTCTATTCTTGTAGACAGTGTTGGGCCTCCAAGTGTAGAGGTTTGTAGAACAGCAGCAAGTTTCCCTCAAGTGAATCACCCAAGGTTTATCGAACTCAGGGAGGTAGAGGTCAAAGATATCCCTCTCAAGCAACCCTGCAATTAAGATACAAGAAGTCTCTTGTGTCCCCAACACACCCAATACACTTGTCAGGTGTATAGGTGCACTAGTTCGGCGAAGAGATAGTGAAATACAAGTAATATGGATGATTATAAGTGGTAATTGCAATCTGAAATAAAAATGGCAGCAAGCAAACATGTAGCAGAACTGGTTGTAAACGGTGTTTCAATGCTTAGAAACAAGGCCTAGGGATCATACTTTCACTAGTGGACACTCTCAACAATAATAATATAATTGAATACATAGATATTTCCTCTTCACTATGCTACTCTGAATTATTCTCTCGTTGGATAACGAACACCAATCCACTGCGTAGGGCTATAACAGCACACCTTAAAGTCGCATTCCACATCTAGGGAACCCCACACTGTCAACTTGAGCGCCCTAAATAGTACTAGACAAACACCGCAATTTCATAGAGACATCCAACGCAAATAATAACTCATGATAAGTATTCCTGTTATCTTTAGCCTAAGAGCCACACACGGGGCGCACACTGTCAACTTCGCACCGTGGGACAAAGGTGACTCCGGAGATTACATTAATAAAACCACTTGAGTAGCATATAAGATAATGAAGAGTAACATCTATGGATTCAACTAGATTACAAAGCTCATGATCACATAAAGATCACACCATGGGAGAGAGAGATAAACCACATAGCTACCGGTAGAGCCCTCAGCCGATGAAGAACTACTCCCTCCTCATCATGGGAGGCAGCAACGGCGATGATGGAGGCGGTGGCGTCGATGGAGATGGCTCCGGGGGCAATTCCCCGTCCCGGCAAGGTGCCGAAACAGAGACTTCTGTCCCCCGAATTAGGGTTTTGGATGGCGGCGGAGCTCTGGAACTTTTCTGGGGAAATCGTGATCTTAGGGTTTTCGCGTCGGGGGGAATAAGTAGGCGAAAGGGCGGCGGCTGGAGACCCCCGAGGGGCCCACACCACCCTAGGGCGCGCCAGGGGGACCCGCGCCCTAGGTGCGTGTGGGGCCCTCCTGGCTCCTCTTCGTTGCTCCTTTGGACCTTCAGGTGTGTTCTGATAAAATAGGTCCCTCCGTGAAGTTTCGTCCAATTCCGAGAATATTTCCAGACTAGCTTTTCTGGAATACAAAAACAGCAGAAAACAGGAACTGGCACTTCGGCATCTTGTTAATAGGTTAGTCCCAAAAAATGTATAAAAGTGATAAAGTAGATGCAAAACATGTAGCAATTGGTATAAAAGCATGGAACATCAAAAATTATAGATACGTTTGAGACGTATCAGCATCCCCAAGCTTAGTTCCTGCTCGTCCTCGAGTAGGTAAACGATAAAAACAAAATAATTTTTGAGGTGACATGCTACCATCATAATCTTGATCAATAATATTGTAAGGCACATGTAAATGAATGAAGTGATCCAAGTCAATGGTCTATAATTTGCTACCAAATAGATAATGAGTAAACAATGAATCACACAAGCTAAACGTTTTCATGAATAGTACTTTCGAGACAAGCATCAAACAGTTTTGCATAAGTTTAACTCATAAAGCAATAGTCTCTAATAAAAGGTATTTAATCAACACAAAGGAAGAATTAAGTTTCAGCATTTGCTTCAACTTTCAACATATTTATCTCATGGATATCGTCAACACAAAGTAGTATAACAAGTCCAATACGTTGCATATAACATGTTGTAACAAAGTTGACACTAGTGTTTGCTTGTGGAAGACAGAAAGAATAGGAAAACTGACTCAACATAAAAGTAAAAGAAAGGCCCTTCGCAGAGGGAAGCAGGGATTAAGTCATGTGCTAGAGCTTTTAGGTTTTTGAAAGCATATAGAGATTGCATAAAATATTTGATACTCCTCCCAACCTTGCTAACACAAGCCATGGCTAACCGAATCCTCGGGTGCCTTCCATCAATCACATACCATGGAGGAGTATCTATTTTTGAGAGGTGTTTGTTAATTGTCAACGAATGGTAGCGGGTGAGAACAGTATTCTACCTGTCAAACGGACTTTTAAGAGCGGCTCCCATGAAGGACGTTATTTCTACCAGCAAGGCAGATCATCCCTCTTTCTCTTTGGTTTACACACATGCAGGTATTTCACTGTTTGTCATTGCTTACTGATGAATCAGGGCAAAAGTGTGAAGAGAATTAATGGTTAAAGTTGTAATTAATTGGGACTGGGCACCCCGTTGCCAGCTCTTTTTGCAAAATTAGAGGATAAGCGGATGTATATGCCGCTAGTCCAGGTGTAAAAGTCCATTTGACAAATAGAATAAAGAATAACCACACTAATTCCTCATGAGCTAGTAAACATTGACACAAAAAGGGAATAATAACATTTTGAATAATTTAAAGGTAGCACATGAAAAATTTACTTGGAGTGGCAAGGAAATACCACATATAGGTAGTTATGGTGGACACAAATGGCATGGATTTTGGCTCAAGGATTTGGATGCACGAGAAGCATTCCCTCTCAGTACAGAGTTTAGGCTAGCAAGGTTTATGTAAGCAAACAAGAATATCAACCCGTACACCAAGTTTTATATGACAAACATATTGCAAACGTTATAAGACTTCATACCGTCTTCCTTGTTAACCAAACCCTGTTATTAGAAAATATCTAGACCTTAGAGATACCACCGATGCAAACCAAATTTTCAACAAGCTTTACGGTAGTTCTTCACTAATAGGCTTAACTCATGTGATGCACAAATTTAATCATGATCTACTTGTTAACTCAAAACAATTGACAAGCATCAAGTTATCCAAATTAGTGATCTACAAGATTATGCAAGTTTTTCCTTATACCAATTACCACATGCAACATTTTCTGAACCAACCAAACACCAATCAATTTATTTAACAACTCTCCAAACAATATAAGTGAAGCAAGAGAGTACTTTCTACAAAAGAAAGCTAATAGCTCTGACAAGAGATACATGAAAACAAGAGCTAAAAGCTGAACAGCGCTAGATATGAATACTCAACAAATATAAGTGAAGAATAGGAGTATTCTCATGAAAAAGCGGAGCGTGTCTCTCTCCCAATCAAGAATGCTAGGGTCCAGTCAAGCTTTATTGAAAATAAAAGTACAATACTGAAAATAAAAGCACACAGACGCTCCAAGAAAAGCACATATGATGTGAAAGAATTAAAATATAGTTTCACTAGAGATGACCTGATAATTTTGCCGATGAAGAAGGGGATGCCTTGGGCATCCCCAAGCTTAGACGCTTGAGTCTTCTTGAAATATGCTGGGGAGATCCATGGGAGCCTCCCCAAGCTTAAGCTCTTCACTCTTCTTGATCCTATTATATCATCCTTCTCTTGACCCTTGAAAACTTCCGTCACACCAAACTCAAAGTAAATCTCATTAGAGGGTTAGTGCATAATCAAAAATTCACATGTTCTATAAAGACGCAATATGACTTGTTACTTTAAACATTAGCTACTGCCACTGATGTTATGTGAAGCTCTTCCACCCAAAAAAGAATTTCACTCAACACTAGTAAAAGAGAGAATGCAAAATAAAAACATAATAGTAAAAGAGAGAATGCAAAATAAAAGACATAATCTGTCTAAAACAGAACAGTCCACAAAGATGAATTTTTAGAGACACTTACGTTGCTCAGATCGAAAAACTTTGAACTATCAAAAGATGCACACATATCTGAGGATCACGCACAAAAAATTTCAGATTTAAATAATTTTTCTGTGATTTTACAGAAGCAAAACAGTGAACAGCAGAAATCTGTTCCTGCGCAGCAATCCAAATCTAGCATCATCTTCCTATTAGAGGCCTTACTTGGCACAACAATGCAAGAAAATAAAGATACAAAGGCATTGCTACAGAAGTAAACAGCACCTTGACTCAAATAAAATAAAAATAGCAGAAAATAAAAACAATGGGTTGTCTCCCACAAGCGCTTTTCTTTAAAGCCTTTTAGCTAGGCATGATAATTTTGATGATGCTCTCATATGTATAAGAGGTGAATATGAAAGAGCATCAAGAATCAAATATCAAACACATTTAAGTCTAACCCACTTCCTATGCAAAAGAATCTTGTAAGAAAATAAATCAATAAATCACAAAGTGACGAGCATAGGAAGGCAAAACAAGTGCAACATCAAAACTTTCAACATAAAGAGAGGAGACTTAGTATTATTGTGATGTATGAATCCATGTCTCCCTCTCTCATAAGGACCAGTAGGTCTTAAAATACCCAGCAAATAAAAGCAAATCAAGAGAAAGCTCAAAACCTTCATCATAAAGAGAAGAAATTTAGTAACATGAAGATTTCTATAACCATACTTTGCTCTCTCAAAATAATTTTCAGTGGCATCATGAATAAACTCAACAAGATAGCTATCACATAAAGCATTCTTATCATGATCCACATGCATAAAAGTATCATTGCTCTCCACATCCATCATTGTAATCATCATAAATTGGAGGCATAGAATAATCATAATGAATTTTATCCTCAATAGTAGATGGACTGAAAATATCATATTCATCATTGTAAACATCATATATAGGAGGCATATCATAATCAACATAAACTATATCCCCAATAGTAGGTGGAGTGAAAATATCACAATCATTATAAACATCATATATTGGAGGCAAAGTATCATCAAAACAAATTTTCTCCTCCAAAACCGGGGAACTAAAAAGATCATTTTCATCAAAACCGACCTCCCCAAGCTTAAATTCTTCCATAGCATTAGCAATAATGGTGTTCAAAGAATTTATAGTAATAACATTGCTACCATCATGCAAATAATTTTCCATAGGTTTTTTAATTTTCTCTTCAAAAGCATCATGTCCTAATTCAAGATAAATTTCATAAAGCTCTCTAATTTTTTTGTTATTTTCCATTAAGCCTAACTAGTGAAATAAAAACAAGAAACAAAAAGATATAATTGCAGAATCTAAAGGAAATACCTTCAAGCACTCACACACCGGCAACAGTGCTAGAAAATATCTTAGTAGACGGAGGATGTGAGTACATTTTACCTTACCTCCCCGGCAACGGCACCAGAAAATAGCTTGATGTCTACGCACGCTTCTATCCTTGTAGACAGTGTTGGGCCTCCAAGTGCAGAGGTTTGTAGAACAGCAGCAAGTTTCCCTCAAGTGAATCACCCAAGGTTTATCGAACTCAGGGAGGTAGAGGTCAAAGATATCCCTCTCAAGCAACCCTGCAATTCAGATACAAGAAGTCTCTTGTGTCCCCAACACACCCAATACACTTGTCAGGTGTATAGGTGCACTAGTTCGGCGAAGAGATAGTGAAATACAAGTAATATGGATGATTATAAGTGGTAATTGCAATCTGAAATAAAAATGGCAGCAAGCAAACATGTAGCAGAACTGGTTGTAAACGGTGTTTCAATGCTTAGAAACAAGGCCTAGGGATCATACTTTCACTAGTGGACACTCTCAACAATAATAATATAATTGAATACATAGATATTTCCTCTTCACTATGCTACTCTGAATTATTCTCTCGTTGGATAACGAGCACCAATCCACTGCGTAGGGTTATAACAGCACACCTTAAAGTCGCATTACACATCTAGGGAACCCCACACTATCAACTTGAGCGCACTAAATAGTACTAGACAAACACCGCAATTTCATAGAGACATCCAACGCAAATAATAACTCATGATAAGTATTCCTGTTATCTTTAGCCTAAGAGCCACACACGGGGCGCACACTGTCAACTTCCCACCGTGGGACAAAGGTGACTCCGGAGATTACATTAATAAAACCACTTGAGTAGCATATAAGATAATGAAGAGTAACATATATAGATTCAACTAGATTACAAAGCTCATGATCACATAAAGATCACACCATGGGAGAGAGAGATAAACCACATAGCTACCGGTAGAGCCCTCAGCAACGATGAAGAACTACTCCCTCCTCATCATGGGAGTCAGCAACGGCGATGATGGAGGCGGTGGCGTCGATGGAGATGGCTCCGGGGGCAATTCCCCGTCCCGGCAAGGTGCCGAAACAGAGACTTCTGTCCCCCGAATTAGGGTTTCGGATGGCGGCGGAGCTCTGAAACTTTTCTGGGGAAATCGTTGATCCTTTTAGGGTTTTCGCGTCGGGGGGAATAAGTAGGCGAAATGGCGGCGGCTGGAGACCCCCGAGGGGCCCACACCACCCTAGGGCGCGCCAGGGGGACCCGCGCCCTATGTGCGTGTGGGGCCCTCCTGGCTCCTCTTCGTTGCTCCTTTGGACCTTCAGGTGTGTTCTGATAAAATAGGCCCCTCTGTGAAGTTTCGTCAAATTCGAATATTTCCAGACTAGCTTTTCTGGAATACAAAAACATCAGAAAACACGAACTGGCGCTTCGGCATCTTGTTAATAGGTTAGTCCCAAAAAATGTATAAAAGTGACATAAAGTAGATGCAAAACATGTAGCAATTGGTATAATATTAGCATGGAACATCAAAAATTATAGATACGTTTGAGACGTATCAGCGTCCGGGAATGGCGACGGGTCGTGGTGAGCAGAACAGCGACTTTCGAGGCGGTTACTTCCGAGGTCGCGCGCCGGCGACCGGGTTCACGAGCATGAGGCGGCGTGGCGCGTCCACGGCGGGAACACAAGCCACCTGCACGCGGAGGACGAGACACGACAGTTAGCGCGCGACGGCGGCGCTCCTGGCTCTCGCACACCGAGGACGCGCCGGGCACGATCTTCTTCATGAGCCAGCGCTGGGGCGTGCAGGCAGGGCCTTGGACTCTATCCGGCCAGATTCCACAGGCTCCCGTACCGCACCTCTCTCCGTTTCTCGCACGCGGTGGGCGGCCCGTACTCTGACCTCCGATTCCGCAAGCAATCCGAACAGGATCGCGTCCATATTGGATCAGCGCAGGTCTACGCATTTGTACGCTGGTAGATTTGAGCAGTGTGCTTGCTTGCTTGCTTGCTTGATTAGCTCAATGGATCGATGGATTAACAGGGGAATGATCGGGAAATTTGTATCTGGCGAGAGAGAGATAGGGGATGAAGAAGATGAGAGCTGAAGAATATGGGCTGACAGATGGGCCCACGTCCACGTCAGCTCGCCCTCCGCCTGTGCTGTTAACGAGGCCCTGACAGATGGGTCCCACCAATCAGTGCGGGTGTCAAAATACATTTAGATGAGAATCAGTGCTATTTGTTGTCGTTAATCCCATGATCAGTAGATTTTTAGAAAAATCACCAAGAACGATAATAACATGTAGCCACGGTCCCAAATGTGGCAGTTCCTTGTAATTTACTCCAATTCTCAGTGCAACCTATTCCCGGTAAACAATCACCTTGTATGCAATTCCCTATGCATCCTATTCTCGTTAAGCAATCATCTTGTATGTAGGCGCGGTCGAGCGACGCTTAGCGTTTATCACCAGGGCCATCTCCATTAACTGGAGTTCTCCATTCCCGTTAATGATCAATTTTTGCACATTGTGTTCATGTATATGAAGGAAGCTAGTAATATATAGGCAACCCACTGGTCCATGATGACATATATCGATGACACGGCTAAACCACTCGAGCCTCTTGTACTCTTTTTGTAGTCTCCTATCACGTTATATATAGTGTGAAATGTATATGTTATAATGAGAATATATTACTGCTCCAATATTTGAAGTGTTATTATGCTCACAAGCCTCGCATTTAAAGTTGCCAAAATATGAGGAAAAAAAGACTTTAAATGTCAACATAATATGTATTTAATGTCAACAAGTTTTAAGCTTAAAGATTTGATCGAAGAAGTGAACAATAGAAACTTTGTCTTGAATAGTAGCATCTCGTGAGAAATGTATATTCAATACCTTCCGCTACAATATTTATTTTTTCTATTTCTTAACATGGATATGGAATTTTCATTTGAAATTTTGTGTTATCATACATACAACGTTTGCCAACTAAATATTTCCATAAATTTTAGTGACTTATAGGTTGTGCTTTACTAACTTGGTTGCACCCCAAACCACGTGAGCATTCTTATGTTTTCGGTCCAACCAAAGAGATGACAAGGATAGCACCAAAATGTAAGGTCGCACGGATGCGAGGTTGAGAGCTACATGTCCCTCTTTGTTGGGCAAAGAGGTGCCGTAATTGTTCTTTTTACAAACATTCATGCCATTCAATTAATCTAGACCATCAATATGATCACGCATATCATTAAGAAATATTTACTACCTCCGTTTCAATGAATAAGCATATAAATTTAGTCAAATGTCAAACTTACAAAGTTTGACCATAAATATTCAAGGAAATATCAAAATTTACAATATTAAATAACTATAATGAAAACATATTTTATGGTGAATTTAAATATACTGATTTGATATCATAAATGTATTTTTATCTATAAACTTTTTTAAAACTTAGAAGTCATTGACATTTGACTAAATCTATACAACTTATTTGTTAGAACCGAGGAAGTATCACATATATAGCACCAGATCGCACCAAAGTAGTCTAAGATTACAAAATTATTTGGATAGTCCACACATGCAAGTTCACGAAATTACATGCGTAATGTACAAGTGACCAAAGTACACAACATCGTAGAAAAAGTTCAATAACACTATAACACATCCAACTCTAATGGGAGATTTTTTTTCAAACAAGGGCACAAATTTGTAGTTGCAAAACCTATGAAGTCAAAAGCTTAACAACAAAACAATGAATCTCACGCGAGTACTAGAACACAGGACACTGTTGCATCTTTTCAGCTTTCTCAATTATTTATACGTCTATAATCCTGACAAACATGCCTGAGTTTTAGGTGATGGTTAGTTTAGTGGACAATGTCATCCCAAAGTCACTCACAGTTGCACTACAATGTCGCCACAATATGACAACGATCTAATCTACTCTGAAATGGTAAAGTGATCGGGTTGAACAGGCTCACGGCATGGGTTCTTTGGTATCTGAACTTGACTGGAGAAATAAACACCTATAGATAGCAGTGCCAGATTAAAACTGAACTTTCTAACGAAACAGAAATCACAAAGAAAAACTTCACCTACATATACTCTAGTACATATCGATAAAGATGGTCGACTAGTAATTAGTAATCCCTGCTCTCCTAGATAATTCAACAGAAAATTGCACTAGCCTCTGACTGTGCAGACGAGCATTGGGTTTCCACCTCCAACTTTGATTCCTAATGCATCCTATTCCGAACCGATCATCCTCAAGTTCATCCCGATGCTACAGTGGGCTTGCCGCTCTCGATCAGTAGTCATGCTCCTATGTACCCATCCAAGCCTTGGTGATATTTATGAACAAGAGTCATAGTCATAGATGCATGGCTCTACCACTCAAGAGAAACGAGCTTTATAGTTTCACCTATCAATCGACGTGCGAAAATATTTGCATGCTGCAGAAGGTGACTCGTAGCTACGAAGAGTTGGCTGGTTTGTTTGCACATGGTTCCTATGAGGATACGAGTCATGGATGACAAGACGAGGGTACATGCCACACTTGGTGTAGGTTACCGGTTTCAGTCGATATCTATTAGCACTACCAAGGCAACCATGGACTCCTCTAGATCTAGCAGCCCACGACAGGCCAACACTCTAATCCTCACAAGCATGCACCTACCCGGGCAAGATCAATATTGGATTAGGCCAAATTAGCACTTCACCTCGTGAGACAAGTCTACACTTGATGTCGAAGTTTTTTTTAGAAATTGGAGCATAGCCCCAGCCTCTGTATCAATCGATGCACACGGTCTTTTTATTGTGGAGTATCAAAGTATATCTTATTACAATTCAAGGATCACACAATGAAACGAAAATGAGCCAATGAAAAAAGACAAGAGAGACGGCACGAGCCACCACTAAAGCCCACTTATCCGTTTACACTCGTGAGCAAGATAGTGCACCCTTGAAAAACACACTTGAATCTAACGGACCCTTTGCCGTTGTTGACATCATCCATGAAGGAAAGTGCCACAGATATATCCGCCTTGAGACGCGACGCCGGAACCGCTCCTCCATAAGCAATTTCTGAATCACATGAACATTTTATGAATCAATGAAACTACTTTTAGTTTAGCGTGAAAAAAAGTTGAATGTCTTGTGAACATTTCTAAGTATTACATGAACATTTTATAACCCGTAAACCTTTTCTTTTCGAACATCTCGTGAACATTTTCCGAACATCTCGTGAACATTTTTACTCTCTGACGGTGCACATTTTTTAAATCCGTGAACAAAAACTGTTTTTGAACAAGTGAAAATCTTTTCAAAACCCATACAAAAGAAAACATAAACTTCTTTTTCGATGTACATTCACAGGCATTTCTTCAAATCAGGAATATTATATAAAATTTCACTTAATTTGAAAAGCATTGAATGAGAAAACGAAAACACAAAAAATATAATAGAACATAAAAATTCATAAGCATTTTGTGAATCACATGAACATTTGTTTTGAACCGGAGCAATTACTTTATTTAAAATCATGAAAATTTTGAATGTCTTGCGAACATTGTTTTCGAATTCCATGATTGTTTGTTGAACTGTGAATATTGTTTGAACCCGTAAACCTTATCTGTTGGAAGGGGTGAGCATTTTTCGAATATCTCGTGAACATATATTTTTAACTCTACGACGATGATTTTTTTTGAATCCGTGAACGGGTACTTTTTTAACACATGAAAATCTTTTCGAACACATCAACAAAATATAAATTATTTTTTGATATATCTATGGACATTCTTAAAATCAATAATATTTTAAATTTTCATCAACTTGAAAAACATTGAATGTAAAAGGAAAACAAAAAAATAATACTCTTCGTCCCAAATTATAAGGCATCCTTAAATTTCACTGGTCAACAACATACAAGTTTGACCATGATTTGTACTTACCATATGTCCTCAAAATTAGTAGATTGATATACGAAATGAAATAATTTTATTCAATGTTTTAAATAGAAAATAGCCTGACCCTCAAAAAGAGCTATAGCCGGGCTAAATCAGGGTTAAATGGGGCTATAGCCGGAAATTGTATATGGATTCATTTAGCCCAAGATTCTCAAAAATCTATAGCCGGGCTATAGCCGGCTTTTTAAAACTATGATTTTACAAGACAAATCCAATGATACCATTTATGCATTCCAAATCCATATAATTTAGTATATATTATTGGTCAAAGTTAGGCATCAAAGACCAACATAAAAATAGCGCACCTTTCAATTTGGGACGGAGGGAGTATAAAATAAAATCTGATAATAAGGAAAAAGAAGAAACAAAAATGAGAAGACGAAATAAAAAGAAAGAAAAATAAACAAGAATCAAAGGAAAAATACCACGCACCTTACTGGGCCTGCCCATGGTCGAAATCCTTCTAGCGGAGGCTTAACGCGGTAAATAGGATCCCTCTTTACATCCATTTCTTCTCCCGCACCTCCTCCTTCTTCTGCTTCAATTTGACGCGCGCACGGCTGCCGACGGCAAGAACTCCAAACCCTAGCTCACGACCGCGCTCATGGCGTCTTCGCCTCCCCTTCCAACGCCACAACGCATCACCGGCCTTTCCTTCTCCCCAGAAGACGACCAATTGATAACCCTCTACCTCGGCCCCAAGATCGCCGGCCAACCGCTCCTTGCCTCCATCGGCGACTTCATCCACGAGGCCGATGTGTACGCCGAAGATCCAGCTACTCTGTGCGCCGATTTCTCTCCCGCCTCCTAAGAGAGCAGCAAGATTTGGTACTTTTTCACCTGTCCGAGAGCCAAGAACAGCCGCGGCAGTCGCAAGTCTCGGACCGTTGGGGAAGGCAAGGGCACCTGGCACGCCGAGAGCCGGAAGGAGGTCGTCGACGGGAAGGACCGCCTCGTCGGGTACCGGCGGACCTTCAGCCACGAGACCAGCAGCGGCGAGAGATCCGGGTGGCTCGTGATGGAGTTTGGCTTTGGCGGGAACCAAGAACAAGAACAAGAAAGCGTGCATGTTCCGGCGGCACCATCAGCTCCCGTGAGGCGGCGGCTGCTGTTCCGTTCCCCTCCCGCTTCTAATCCGCCGCCAACCGCAACAGAGTTTCCTGAGCAAGATACCTTGAATGAATCCGTCAAGCATCACTCAGAGGCAGCGTTCAACCCCATCCAGTTCTTGGCCAACGGCCTCAAATGTGTTGAACTGTAAACCTGACGGACAGTTTCAGTTAGAAGCATCGACAGTTTTACTGTAGCACTGTCGAGGTTCAGTTAGAGCATCCACAATCGGGAGCGCTTAAGCAGACGCTTAAGTACACAAAAATAAATACCAAAAATCAAATTATGTGCTAAGCGCCCCGGTCTGCAACGCTCAGCGCTAAATCAGTCGCTATATTCTCGTTGCATGCAAACAAACTGCTCTATTCTTCTAGCTGCATGCAGTAGCTCCTAGCCGCTCATATGCTTCAGATTTTCACGCACGAGCAAAGAAATAGGGAAGCGTCGGGCGAAACTTTACGCGCCCGGTGCCCAGGATTCGCTAGCCCAACTTCCGCTCGGCCGGGATTTTGACCCTGGCATCGACAGATTAGCGTCGCGCTGTGGATGCTCTTAGTTTCAGACTTAGCTGAATAAACGGTCGGCACTCGAGCCTGTTCGACATGCTGATCACGTAGGCACGAGCTGCGTGCGTCGTGGGATGGCACGGCGGTATGCACGGCTCGATGCGTAGTTGTAGGACGTGGGCAAGCGATCGTGGATGGCACGGTGTGGTGCTTGGTCATGTCCTAGATTATAGGATGGTTAGTTGTTTGTTATCGTCAGTACAAATAACAGAAGAGAAAAACGAAACGCTGCAAGTTGTACGCAGCACAAATCCCTCGTGTTCTTCTGTGTTGATCGAGTTCTAGCTGTTAGGTCTGTCAAAATGCTCCGACACAACCGTCCTAGGCGATTTGCCGATTGCTCAGAAATCCTCTTCTTGGACCACGGGGACGCCTTTCCTAAGCGGGATGGAGTCCTTTCCTGATTGGGCTTCCCCAGCGGCGTCCGAGCAGTACAGAGAGATATCCTACGGTTCTTGCACGAGCGGGACGGAATTCCTCCAGAGTTTGCCCGTCACCGGATTCATACACGACTCGCCGTTCTCCTGGTCCGCCCAGCCCTGCTCCTACAGCCTCTGCAGCGTCGACTCCGTTGCACAGCTACGTAGAACACTGGAATTCTCCAATGCTACTGCCACTACAAGGAGGAAGATGGATGCCTCTCTGCTGATCTGACTGCTGACCCGAGCTACGGTAGTGTTCCTCAGTTACTGAACGGATAACAGCATTCTCTTGCTGTACCAAAACATTGACCTCATTAGTTAATTAGTAGCATCTGTAGTTTTGACCGTTCTGAAGTTTGGATGTTTGTTCGATCAGTGTGTTGCGATTTACTTCGGTGTAATCTTCCGAAGCTGTTGTCTGTGAGATCAGAACTGGCCCAAAGAGCTTGTAATCATTTTTGCTTAGTACTACTCTATACTCTGTTTCGAATATACTCTTGGTTACTTGTTTTCTTGTTCATTTACCCCTGATTATTTCCCAAATTTGCTAAGATTACGAGTGATGTGGCTGTGGCACGAATGACCAATTTGGTTCCCAATTATTGTGCTCCTCTCTACCTTTACCATGTGTGTGATGTGTTTATCGCATTATCAAGAAAACAGTAAATTTTTATGTTTGGTTGAGAAATCAGCAAATTTGAAATTTCTATGTGTTTATACAGTATAAAACTTTGAGAAATAAAATGCTTTTCTGATTTCCTGGGGTCCTCTCGACTTAATCATCTTGATTATGTCTGAGTGAGAACTGGCTAGTAATAAGTCCGTCTACATTCTGTATACTTGTCAGAGTGCCACGCAGGAACTAATGCTGTCGTTTGAGAAACGAATGTTCACAAAGGTCACAAACGAAGGGAGTAGCTAGAAAGCTCTGAACGTCACAAACACGAATTTACCTTTGTTTAATGCTTTGGCCACATCTGGTTTGCACCTGTATCTCTAACGGTGAAAATGCCCCCAGGGGCATTATTATACTCCCTCATTCTCAAAATATAAGAAAGACTACTTTTATGCTGGTTTTTTATGCATGATTTCTACCACTAATATTTACTAAATTATATGGATTGGAAATGTACAAAATAATAAAGTTGGATTCGTATTGCAATTTTTTCATTTCATGTATATTTATACTAATTTTGTGGATATATTGTAAGTACAAATCATGGTTAAAAGATTGTAAGTCCTGACCAACTAAAATCAAGAGCGCCATATATTTTAGGATGGAGGGAGTACTACACTAATTATGTTCTAGTATTTCCTTATCTCCGGAATGTGGGATCACAAAAATAAAGTGTGATCTGATGTATTTTGAATGGACTCTATTTAATTTCAAAAAAAAGAAAGGCGGTCTCAGACAAAGACACTAACGATCAAGAGAACGAACGGTTTGCCCAATTTACTAAAAAAAAATCGAAATGGAAATTTACTAATTATTGACGGGCTACAACTTCATCAAGCTATATCAAGACTGCTAACTGACACGTGTTCACTTCAACGATCTAGCACTCGAGCCATTTACAGTTACAGCTCCAATGACTTCAGAAGCAGCTAGCCTTGCGCGGTACATCGTCTTGGGGCAGCATGCGTCATGGCACCAAGCGGCACACAACGAGCACAGGTACCTAAGAGCAGCAATGAGTAGAATCTTTGAGCATCTGTGTTCTGTTTGGCGCCAACTCGAATTCCCCGTGCATCCTATTCCCAGTGACCAATCAACTTGTATATATGTGAGCGGTCCAGTGACACTTAACGTTTATGGCTACGGCCAACCATACATAATTTTCATTGATCTATTATTCCGCATTGTGTTGATGCATGTATATGAAGAAAGCTACTCTCTCCATTCCGGTTTATAGGATGCATTTGACAAATCTCTGGGACCTAGGTAAATAGGGTTTGGACATGCAAAATCCATCTCCCCAATATTTCATCCAATTAGCACCCTCATATTTAATGCCAACATTAATTAGGGGAAGTTTAAACCCAATCGATTTTCTTATTGTTCTTGGGAAAGGCCAAACCCAACATTAAGTAATCTTAATTAATGCTAATTGTTGCTTATTTTTGGAAAAACCTGATTTTGGAGTTGCATCCTATAAACCGGGATAAAGGAAGTAGTAATATACAGACAACTCACGGGCGGGTCCATGACCACCACTGGCATATATCGAGGACGCGCGGCTAACCACTCGAGCATTATACTTATTTTTCAATCTCCTATCCCATTATGTAGTGTGAAATGTAGTATATCTCATAATGAGAACATATCGAGTGCTTGAATTTTTGTGGTGTTATTGTGCTCCAAAACCTAACATTTAAAGTTGCAAAAAACATGAGAAAAAAGTAGACTAACATAATATGCATTTAATGTCAACAAAGTAGAACTTTACAAATTTGATCTACATAGCTTTGTACATGAGAGTAAGAGTATAAATGGTGGGCAACCTCTTCCGAGGGCTAGCTAATCAAATAAAAAAAGTCTCCAGACCAGCTGAAGAGCTCATGCAACTCCCAGACGAAGTCGGCACATCAATATTGTACTCTAGACCGTTGTACCAAACCATCTGGAACTACGGGCATGGCCTCTTTGATGCATGGTTGCAATGTCATTCCCAGTGTAATCCTACATGATTTTATATGCACATTCCATCACATGAAAACTAAAGGAATATGAAAATGAGGTTCCAATGAATGTTAAATTTCTTATGAAATCTAGTGCAAATGATGCCTTAGAAAAAAAATTCCTATGGGATTCAATACTACAATTCAAACAACACCGTAGAAAATGATGTTAATTCTCCAAAATTCCTATGCAATGAAAAAAGGCCTTGAGCATTTTGCCGGGGCACCCGGGAATACTCGAGAAAGGATTTGCCGAGTGCCCACGATCAGCAAAGAGGCTCGAGGAGAACTTGCTTGCAACAAGTTCTTTGCCAAATATGTTTCGTAGGACACTCGGCAAATGCTTTGTCAAGTGTCAAATGACATAGGATTTGCTGAGTGTGACTCGGGGAGCCCTCGGCAAAGCCCAGATGGGCCCATGGACAGAGATTTTGTTGTGTGTCACGTAGGAAGCAATGGACAAAAACCTTACAGGTGGGGCCTATAGGCAGAGAATTTGTCGTGTGTTACCAACACCTAAGCAACATTCATCAAAGCGTGACAGGTGAGGCCCGTGGGAATACTTTGTCGTGTGCAAACTAGGCAGCACTTGGCAAAACCCTGATATGTGGGTCCATGGGGTGGGACTTTGCTGAGAGTGCCGGTCATATGGCATTCAATAATGAGGTGACTAGAATTGTCCCACAATGTCAGGTCGCACAGATGAGAGCCACATGTCCTCTTTGCCCGTTGTAGCACTCTCAAAGTCGTATTTGCCGGTTCTTCAGTTGGTGAAGAGGTGCCATAATTTTTATTATCAACATCTACGATATTATATAATACATTATGAACATATATTTAATGGTGTATCTACCGATATAGATTTGGTATTACATTTTTCATATTTTTGTGCATAGCGTTTGTCAAACGTAGGTGTTGCTTACTCTTGACTAAATATATATACCAAGCAAGCCTAAGATTATTGTTGAAACTTAACAAATTACCAAAGTACATACCAAGGTTCATAACTTGGATAGCTCACACAAGTCCACGACATTACTTGCATAATATTCAAGCGATCAAAGTACACAACATCATCGAAGAAGTTCAATAACACCATAAGACCTCCAACTCAAAAGGGGGAGCTTTACTCAAACAAGGAAAGAAACATGTAGTTGCAAAACCCGATGAAATTGAAAGCTCCACAAAAAAAACAATGAACCTCACGCAAGTGTTAGAACACAGGACACGAGTGTTTTTGTGCTTCATACTACCGCTTCAGCTTTTCTGCCTTTTTTCTTATTTATAAATTTGCTACAGTCCTAAAAAACATGCCTAAATATTAGGTGACGATTGGGTAGTGGACAATGTCATCCCAAAGTCCCCCAACGTCACACTGCAACGTTTCCACAAACTTGACCCCTCGTGCCATCCCACGACAATATCGTGGTAACGATCTAATCTTCTCTGAAATGGTAAAGTAACTGGGTCAGTATGAACTTAACAGAAGAAATATATATACCTATAGCTGGCAATGCAACAGATTAAAACTGAACTTCTAAACAAAAGCAACATCATCAAGAAAATCTTCACCTACATATAGTACATATCGATTAAGACTGTTGGCTTCCTCTGCGTGTTCTCCTAGATAACTCAATAAAAAATGCACTACTAGCCTCTGCGGGTGCACACCGACATTGGTTTCCTTCTCCAACTTTGATTCCTAATGCATCCTATTCCAAACAAATCATCCTTAAGTCGTCCTGATGCTACAATTGGCTTGTCACTCTCAGTCCTATGCACCCTCCTAGCCTTGTAATATTTAAAGAACAAGAGTCATAGTCAATGATGCATAGCTCAACCACACAAGAGAAACGAGCTTTATTATTTTAACCTATCAATCGACGTGCAAGATATTTGCATGTTGCAGAAGGTAACTCTTGTTCCTACGAGGATACGAGACACGGATGCCAAGACGAGGGTACATGCCACACTTCTTGGAGGTTCCCGGTTTTAGTCGATATCTATTAGCACTGCATAAGCAACCATGGTCTCCTAACCTCTAGATCTAGCAGCCCACGACTGGCCAACACTCTAATCCTCACGAGCGTGCACCTATCCGGGCAAGATCAATCTTGGATTAGGTCAAATAAGCACTCCGCCTCGTGAGACAAATCTCCACTTGATGTCAAATTAGGGCATATGAAGAAGACGCCACAATCCACCACTAAGGTCCAGTAATCCGGTTACACTCGTGAGCACGACACTAGTGCACCTGCGAAAAATGCGCTTCATTCTCACGGACCATTTGCCATAGTCGACATCATCCACAAAGGGCAGTGTCACACCGATATATCATCCTCCATTGGAGGTATATAAATGCCCCCTCGAAACGCGACATCGGGAACCGCCTCCTTCAAGCATTTTCTGAATCACATGAACATTTTTTTGAACTGATGAAACTACTTTTTTAAATCGTGATTTTTCTGAAAGTCTTGCGAACATTTCTTGGAATTCCATGAACTTTTTTTAAAACCGTGAAAAAAATGTGAACCCGTAAACCTTTTCTTTTCAAAGGGGTGAGCATTTTTTGAACATCTCGTGAACATTTTTATAGCTCTATGAGGGTGAACATTTTTTTAATCCGTAAACGATAGTTTTTTTTAATACGGTAAATCTTTTCAAACTCTCAATAAAAACAAAACATAAAAACTTCTTTTCCAATATATATATGGACATTTCTTCAAAACAAGAATATTTTAATTTCACTTAATTTGATTGAATGAAAAACGAAACCACAAAAATATAACAGAAAAAATCCATAAGAATTTTCTGAATCGCATGAACAAAATTGAACGGTGCGACTACTTTTTTAATCCTAAAGAAAATTGAATGGCTTGCGAACAATTTTTTTAATTTCATTAACATTTTTTAAACTTGTGAATATTTTTGAACCCATAAACCTTTTCTTTTCACAGGCGTGATCATTTTTTGAACATCTCGTCAACATTTTTTTAAATTCTGCGACGGTGCGTATTTTTAAATCCTTGAACGAGTACTGTTTTTGAACAAGTGAAAATCTTTTCGAAACTCATGAACAATAACAAAACATAAACTTCCTTTAGATATATATACAGATTTTTTTTCAAATCAGGAATAAGTATAAATTTTCACTTAATACTGAATGGAAAACAAAAACACGAAAATATAATACAAAATAAAAGAAAAATAAGAAAAAATACTATGAGAAAACGAAATTAATCTATACTACTATTAAAGAGCAAACTTGTGTTGATACATTGAATCTGAGCTCTTCAATATTTGGCCAACGGTGCAGATCGCTCCAATGTTTGACAACTCAACACAAATCCACTTTTGCCCGTTTTACCCTCCCACCAAATCACATAATACTGTTAATGCCATCGTACCGGTTCGTTTTATTTCGTTTCGCGATAATTACGAGATTTGCCACCGCTAAAAGAAATTAAAGAACAGAAATTTCGCGTGTTACCGGCTCCACTCCAAGATCCGCGTCCCCGTCCTTCTCGTGCATACAGCGGTCGGCCACCGCGAGTCACGGCGGCGTAAGGTCGGCACAGTGGACCGGCGCCACGCTGGGCGCGTCCTAAGGAGAGGAGCACGACCGCTTGTGAGTTGAAGGGGCGGGCTACCACGGCGATGTGCGGCAGCGCCACCGTGCTTGCTCTGCTTGTCTCTGTCGGTCTGTCCCCGAGTCACGGTAGCGGCAGGTCGGCGCAATGGACCGGTTCCACGGTGGCGCGTGCTAAAGAGAGCAGCACGACCCCGCGGCCGTGCTCTGGTCTCATCCGTCGACCACCTCCCGCCATACCCATGGCCACTCCAGCACCGCCCCTGCCGCCAATCTTCTCCGCAGCTGCCTACTCTCCACAAAACCACGCCGCGCCGGATCCCGTCGTCAGCCCTCGCGGCCAGCCCCGTCGGAAAGCCCCGCAGATCGACGCGCCCAGCTCCCGGCCGCCCTGCTGCCAATTGCCCATGCCGCTCTGTCCCCAGCTTTTCCCGGGCCAGGGGATATGGAACCGCCGCCGGCGGTGTCTACCGATCAGAGCATGCTCGCCAAATCCATCGCCAACAACAGTGATGGCAGATCGATGCTGAATTTTATGTTTGGCTGTCAGTAAAGCAAGTTGCAAGGCTGGAGGGTTAATTTGGCGTGTTCAAATGCGGGGGTGATCACCATTCTGAGTGTTGTGTCAGCTCTAACTTGATTTGAACCTTCTAGCAATTCGATGGTCTTGTCAATCTTCATGATCTTCCGTTGGAGGTTGTCTTTCTCCACCTACAAAACGAGAAAGTTCAGTCTAGCATAACTTTAAGCAGGCAGAGTTTTACAGGTTCAAAATAATTCTCTGAACCTGCAACTGCAACAATTCGTTCTGGGCTTCGAGCATTTGCTCCCGCTGCTCAAGCTGTTCAACGAGCAGTTGGATCTACAACAGATCAACCTGTCTTTGGTCCATGTCATCAAGCAAGCACAGCACAATGTAACAGATTGGCAAAACCGGCCGTTCTATGCATTTGGTCTTGTGTCAGCAAGCTTACATCGATGGTGTCAGATTCTCTAGGCCCAATAGAATGAAAGATTACAAACATTGGGTTCAAAAGCTGGATTCTAGAAGGTACCATGAGTCTAGCATATCTGAGCTGAAGGATATCGCAATGGACTTCCTGATGCCATCACTGAGAACAACTTGGGGACTAGACCTTCTTTCTTGTATCATGTATGTGCTTATCCGTGGAAAACAAATAGATCTGAATTTTCTATCTTTGATCAATGCGCTACTTTTGTTCATGCATATACACTTCAGATTTAATGCTAACATGAGCTTTCTCTTTGTCTCCCAAGGTTCGTGGTTAGAAAAGGAACCAGAATACTTAATATATGTTCATTAGTGTTTAAATCGTCTCTCAGTTCACATTTTTCTAACCATCGTTTGAAGCATCTTCGTATTTGTGTCATGTTAAAATTTGAATCGTCTCCCCCATATAAGTTACGTTTGGCATGCTACTAGGATTTATACAATTCTTCTCTAATATATTCATATTATTATCTGGACGAGATCGCTACTGTTTGCAAACTTAGGTTTAAAATTATAGGTCCAAATATTAGTGTGTAAGTCGTCTCTCAGTTTTGGAACTTTTTCCATGACTTCAAGCATGTGCATAATTTGTGTCATCCAGAAATTTGAATGGTATTATAATTTGAGTCCATCTCACATATAAGCTACATTTGGCATGTAACTAGGATCTACAAAATCCTTCTCTAATACTCCCTCAAGCTCCTCCTTCCTCACCTGCGGGTGTAGTTTCGGCGAGCGTCACGTGCATCCGTCAGGGCCGAGGGCATATTTCGCGAAAGCAGCGACGCCGCATACAAGTTCTGTTGGCTTCTGTATGAGATTTGTGTGCTCAATGATGCTTACATAAGCATGCATGATTCTATTTTCAATATAAAATCTAGGAATGCAAAAGTGTAGAAGAATTAATCCACATAGATCTTGGTAAATTGCCTCATTAAGTTGTGAAAACGTGCACGTACATGCCAACTAGTAAAAATAAAAGGAAAATGACCACGCACCTTACTGGGCCTGGCCCATGGTCGAAGTCTATTCTGGGTTCTGGCGGAGGCTTAACGCGGCATATAGGATCCCTCTTTCCATCGATTTCTGCTCCCGCACCTCCTCCTTCCTCTGCTTCAAATTGACGCGCGCGCGGCTGCCGGCGGCAAGAACTCCAAACCCTAGCTCACGACTGCGCTCATGGCGTCTCCGCCTCCCTTTCCAATGCCCCAACGCATCACCGGCCTTTCCTTCGCCCCCGAAGATGACCAATTGATAACCCTCTACCTCGGCCCCAAGATCGCCGGCCAGCCGCTCCCTGCCTCCACCGACGACTTCATCCACGAGGCCGATGTGTACGCCGCCCATCCAGCTACTCTCTGCGCCAATTTCCCTCCCGCGTCCTTGGGGATCGAAGAGAGCAGCAAGATTTGGTACTTCTTCACCAGCTCGAGGGCCAAGAACCGCCGTGGAAGTCGCAGGTCGCGGACCGTCGGGGAAGGCAAGGGCACCTGGCATGCCGAGATCCGGAAGGACGTCGTCGACGGGGAGGACCGCTTCGTCGGGTACCGGCGGACCTTCAGCCACGAGACCAGCAGCGGAGAGAGATCCGGGTGGATCATGATGGAGTATGGTTTTGGCGGGAACCAAGAACAAGAACAGAAAATGTGCCGGTTGTTTGACAAGACCCCGCGCACTGGCAAGGGCGGATGCTCAGCCTCAGCGCGCAAGAAGAGGAAGGCAAAGCACGAGGGGCGCTCCGGTCCGGCGGCACCATCAGCTCCCGTGAGGCGGCGGCTGCAGTTCCGTTCCCCTCCCGCGTCGAATCCGCCGCCAGCCACAACAGAGTTTCCTGAGAAAAATTTCTCGAACGAATCCGTCAAGCAACATTCAGAGGCAGAGAAATCAACACCAGCGTTCGATCCCATCGCGTTCTTGGCCAGCGGCCACGCCCACTCTGCGCTCAACTTCAACGACACCACCGAGAGGCGGCAGCTCCAATTCCGTTCTCCTCCTGCATCGGATCCGGCGTCGAAGTTTCCTGATCAAGATTTCTTGAACGAACCCGTCAAGCGCCATTCAGAGACGGAGGAATCAACACCAGCGTTCGATCCCATCGCGTTGGCCAGCGGCCGCGCCCAATCTTGTTCTTGGACCACGGGGAGCTGCCCCGGTACAACCGTCCTGCCCACCGGTGCTGATTGGGCCTCCCAGGCGGCGTCCGAGCACTACAGCAAGATTTCCTATGGTTCTTGCACGAGCGGGACAGAATTCCTCCAGAGCTTGCCCGTCACTGGATTCAGACACGACGCGTCGTTCTCCTGGTCCGCACAGCCCTGCTCTGCTCCTACAGCCTCATGGTCGGCGTCGACTCCGTTGCGCAGCTGCGTAGAACCGTGGGCTTCTCCAATGCTACCTTCACTACAAAGAGGAGGATGGATGTCTCTCTGCTGGACATGACCCGAGCTGATGATCCTCTTGCTGTACAAAGACAGCAAGACATTAACCTCATTAGTTGGTAGCGCATCTGTAATTCAGACCGTTCTGAAGTTTGAATGGTTGTTTGACCTGTCTGCTGTAATTTCCTTCGGTGTAATATTCCGAAGCTGTTGTCTCTTAAGCTCTGAACTGGCTCAAGAACTTGCAGTCATTGTGCTTAGTACTCGATATTGAATATACTCTTAGTTACTTGCTTTATTGTTCATTTACCCCTGATTATTAAGATATCCCAGATTTGCTAAGATTGTGAGTGATGACTGCAGCACGAATGACCAATTGGTTCCCTTTTATTGTGTTCCTCTGTAATTTTACCATCCCTGCCATGTGTTCACCACATTATAAGGAGAATAGTAAATAATTTGTATGTTCATTCGATTAAATTCACAGGACACCTGGAGAAGGGATCAACAAAATTGAACTTCCTACACAGTATACATTATGAAACTTTGGCTAAATAAAAGTTCTTGTGATTTCCTGGGGTCAACGTAATTATCTCTAGATTCACGAGCTGATAACTAGCTCGAGATAAACTGTGAAGATTATATATATTTATCCCAACACCGTTCAGGAACTAATGCTGCCATTTGAGAAACAAACGTTCACAAATATCACATGATATGAACTGGAAGAAATAACGATATCCAGGTCAGATAATTTGGCAATAGCTTGTGTATATGTGCAATAAGAAAACCATCAGCATACCCAGTTGATATCCGGATATAAAGGATTAAAAGCACGCTTGCACAATTGCTGCAGAGGTCAGGAACAACCATTTCCCTCCAAACAACTGGATACACAAGAAACTGAAAGATACGGCCAAAATATAATGTAGCAAATCCTACATAAACAAGAAACATCAAGAATCCAATCTCATCTGAGAAAAGTCAGATGTCAGGATCCTGCCCAGCTGCTACAAGCACTATCAATAGATGGATGGGCAGTACAGGAAGAAACTACTTCATATTACAGGAAACCTGTGTTACATCTCGTTTGTGAAATACAGGGGAGCGGCATAGTTGCATTAATATAAAAGTTCGTTCAACATGAGTCAAAATTACACAGGGGGTAAAAGTACCACCATTAACTAACTACTTGCGATGCCGGCCACCGCCACCACCTCTCCCTGGTGAATGTCGGCCTCCACGTTGCTGCGGCCTTCTGCCACGGAAGGATGAGTTCCCCTGATTAAACTGCCCAGAATTGAATTGCATAGGAGGCTGACCTCCATCTCCTTGCGGTGAAGGGAGGGAATTGAATTGCATATGAGGCTGACTTCCATCTCCTTGCGGTGAAGGGAGGGAGTTGAATTGCATAGGAGGCTGACCTCCATCTCCGTGCGGTGAAGGTTGGGAATTGAATTGCATAGGAGGCTGACCTCCATCTCCATGTGGCGATGGGAGGCGCCCATATCCTTGCATGTTCGAAAACCCAGGAGGCTGGGCTCCATCTTCATGCTGGGATTGGTTGCACCCAAACCCCTGGGTGTTGGGAAAACCAGGAGGCGGCCCTTGGTCGCCAGTCATATGTGGTAGCTGACCAAAGATGCCTTGCCCCATAGGCAACTGAGATGCCAGACCAAATGGATGATTTACCTGCGGACCACCAAATGGCATCGGTTTTGCAGGCATGCCCTCCCAGGCATAAATTGTGGTGGGGCCATGGGCATTCCACTTGGGAAGCCACCAAAATTCTGATTCTGTAGATATTGCTGGTACTGGTTGGCTCCAAAAAGTATATTCTGCATAATATTAGCTGCAAGAGCAGCTCCGTCAACTCCCATATTTGGCTGATGCGGAAGCCCACCAGGCCAAACCATGTTTGGCTGCTGAGGAGAGAACTGTTGTGATGGATTGATGAAGCAACTACCCATCTGATTTGCAAGTTGAACAGCTGATGGCATAGAATGATTCATTGAGATCGGTGGCAACATTGTTGGTGCACTCATAGGGAAGTTTTGAGGACCCGACGGACGAGTCATGCTGTGATTGGTAGGAGCCATATCTGACCGCTGAAAACGATGCTGTGATCGGTGATCTGGTGTGGGTGCATCATGGATCCTAGGTGGCATGTCCCTTGATGGTGTACTCATAGAGAAGTTTTGAGGACCTGATCGATGAGTTGGGCTATCAGCAATAGCAGGAGCCATATTTGAACGGTCAAAACGACGCTGTGATGGGTGACCACGTGTCGATGTATCGTGGATCCTAGGTGGCATGTCATTCCGGAATCCAGCATTTCTTGGCTGCCCCCTCTTCTTATCACCAGAAGGTTTTACAGACTCCTGCTGCCTATCAGTCTGCCTTTTTGCTAACCGTAGTGATCTTTTGTACTCAGCCTCCTCCTCGTCATCAGAGAATTCAGGTTCATCTGCTTCCTCGTCATGATCTGCAGATTCATCGTAGCCTTTGGCATATAACTCCTTGATATTTAGGATATGATCAGCAAACTCCGCAACAAAAGATACAGTAGTTCCTGCACTGATCCCACTAGGTACTTCTTCCGCGGAATTATACCGCACAAGATAGTAAGGGTTTTTTACAGGTCCAAATATTTCATCAACAATGCCAAGTGGTGTCCTGCTCTCAGTTATCCAGAGTATAGAACCCTCAGTCAGGGGACTGTGTTCCACTGACCCTTCAACAATCACTCTCTCACCCATGATCTGGACGAACAGTGAACAGGCAAACAGTCAGGATACGGATCTCATAGGAAATATACTACTGTGTGTAGTTCAACAGGCATAAATGAGAAGTAGCGCCTGTTCACAAATCTCAAACATAACAATGGAAAAGTATGCTACTCAAAATTATAGCTGCAGTAAGAAAAATATACATCACCCCAAAATTTGCAAATTCCAGAATGCACTACTAATAGAGCAGAAATATCAGGTGAATACAAGTTCCATAATTTCTAGTTCTTACATTCAAATTAGTCATGTTTCTTCATCAGATGTTACATCACATAGAAATAATAACTATCTATAAAGTGCTGGAAAAACACGGTTTTTGTTCACCAACAAATGCAAAGAAAAGTTTATATGAAAATTCAGAGTCCAATACAAGACTTACAGCTGAAACTGTTCCCACTGGGAGTGCCTTATGATGTAGTTCCAACTGCACCTCAATCTTTGGAATTGGAGGAAGTACCTGCAAGGTATTATGGTACATCTAATTTAGAATAGACATACAAACAAGTAAAACCGTATCTCAACAAGTATGTCTGATTTTTTGGTAACTGGGCACAAAAGTATATGCCTGTAACAGCTTCATAACAATAGAGAATAATTTGTTGCTATAGCACATCTACAAAAAGTGCAGGTCTTTCACAAGAACAATTGGATAGGCGTGAAACAAATATTAGAACCGAATATAAATCACTAGCAAATGATTCACACTATAATACATGCAAAAAAGACACCAAAAACACACAAAAGTTAAACTGCGCAGACTTAATACCTCTAGTTCATGCTTGGACTTGATAGGACCCTTTGGTGTTTCATCCTCATCATCATCGTCGACGATTTCCGCCATCAACTCACCCTCCTCAAGTAGGGCCTCCATGTCAGTAGCACCACCCTGTTTTTTGGCCGCCGGCACTTCCTCATCACTGCTCGACGAGGCTTCACTCGACTCCTCATCATTCTTGGCCTGCTGCTCTTCCTCATCACTGCTCGACGAGGCTTCGCTTGACTCCTCGTCATCGCTAATTTCCAACACTTCATCCTTGCTCTCCCTCTCCCCCTTGCCTCCTCCACCGCCCACTTCCCCGTCTACCGAGACCCCGGCCGAGCTCATCTCGGCATCAACATGAACTACGACGCTAGTATCAGCATCGACATGAGCTACGACGCTAGTATCAGTATCAGCAGCAGCTACGGTACTCGTCTCAGCATCAACAGCAGCTACGGTACTCATCCCTGCCTCAACAGGAACTAAGGTACTCATCCCTGCATCAACAGGAGCTACGGTACTCATCTCAGCACCAACAGGAACTACTGTGCACATCTCGGCATCAACCGCCCCCTCCAAAGAATCCTCTTTTGCAGCCGAATCACTAATCCCCAACACCGGAAGCTGATGGTCCGGGCCCAGCTCCACGCCCAATCCGCCGGTCAGCATCACGGCCTCCTTCTTGACATCCAATTCGACGCCCCGAGAAGCACCAAACAGGCCGAGCGGCCCGCCCTTCTCCTGCACAGCCTCCTCCTTCACGGGGCCCACGCCCAATCCGCCGCTTCCGGACACCGAGACGGGGACCCCAGCGCCGCCGCCCGTCGGCTCCATCGCAGACGAAGCCGTCTCGAAGGTCTTGGCCAGCTCGGTCGCCATGGCCTGGTCGAAGTCGAAGTCGTCGAGGAGCCACGCCTCGACGGGGTCGAATCCGGCGTCCTGGTCGGCGGGCGGGGGCGGCGGCGGAGGGGAGGGGGAGGGGGGCCTAGGATGCCGCGCCATGGGGGGTGGGTGGGGACGGGCTGAGGTTTCGGGGAGGCGGCGCCATGCTTCGCTTTATCGCGAGCGGGGTCGTGGGGGTTTAGGGTTTTAGGCGGCGGCTGGCTGCGCGGGCAGGGGAGAGGCGGAGGAGTGTGTGGAAGCCGCTCGCTCTCGTCTCACGGTGGGGAAGTGTCTTCGTCCGCGAATCGTCGGCAGGTCAGGTCCACCGTGCACGAATCTCAGGGTGTGTGACCCTGACATGCCTATCTCAATCGATACAGGTTGACTACAGCCATGCTGAGTGCATACAAGTGTCATGTGTTTGGTAGGGTGGGTCTACCGGACAGGCTAAGTTGAGATTGTTTGGTAGATTGTATCCGGTAAGATTTTGTTACCTCCTCTCTAAAGTGGTGAAGATACCACAACAATCTGGAACAAAGTTTTGACAATTTACAAATATATTTAAGATAAATTCTACGATAAAAAAAGCTAGTAAAAGGATTATAATAATGTATAAAAATCAGCTTAATGTTCAGAACTAATGTTTGTCTGCTAAACAAATCTGTATATTGAGTTCGGATGCAACCAAATATTAATTTCCAGCTCTCAATATTGTACACAATAGAGCAACAATTGATGGCAGAAATTTACCAACAACAATTAATATCCAATCCTCGGTACTTATAGAAATAGAGACAAGAGTGCTCTGGAGCTTATGAACAAGAACGGATGGGGGAACTGCAGGCGCACGCAGAACTGAGCAAGCTGCCGTGCCTATGCAGGATGGGGAACGGCCGGCACGCAGCTAGAGGTCGGGGAAGGGTCGGCGGCGGCGTGGAACTGGTGGTCGGGGAAGCAATCGGCGACCGCATCAATTAACCTGGAGAGGGGACGGAGAGAGCAGCATGAGATGGCGAACGGGCTGGGCGGTGCAGCGCAAAGCGAGGCGGCCGATATGGGGTCGTATGGGTGCGCTGCAGGGTGAGGGAGAGACCTCGGGCGGCGGTGGAGATCTGGTTCAGCACTGGAGGATTTGGTTCGGATGGAGGGAGACGGCTCGAGAGGAGAGGGGTTGTGCCGTGTGCGGTAACCTAGCGGGATAGTGCGATGGCGGGGAAAATTTCGGGAGGCCGCGGTGGATGAGCTCAGCCTGGCTGAGTAGCGAAGCTCGCCGCGAGCTTCTCTCGCTGGCCTGGCTGAGAGCCCGTTTTTGTACGAGGTGGGCAGGGCCGAGGCCGCTAGAACAGGCTACCAAACAGCCACATCTCGGTTGGGTTGAGATTATCTGAGCGTAACTGACCTACCAAACACGCCGAAAATGTCTGGATGTAAACATGGATTTTTTCTAGATTTTTTTAGATTTTGGCATTCGTTTTTTTGGTGGTGGGAGCATATGCTCCTATGACACCAATGAGTTCTCCGCATTTATGTCTTTTTCTTATAGTGGAGACTAGTTAAGTTTCCGTACAAGGAAAGATCTTTTTGTTTGGATCAAATAAACTACGTGCGGGCTTTACTCATTTGCCCAAATGAAGCACGATTACGATAGATCATTTCTGTTTCAAAAAAGGAGAGACTGCAGCAGCGAGATAAACACATCCGTGGCACGGTATGTAATTAGCACATAACAGCTCATAATGTCTTAAAATACTACCCAAATACATTGTGGCCTAAGACTAGGAAAATAAATCCAGACACTTCTTTCCCGACCAGGGTGTTTTGGGCTTATAAATCGACGCAACTCGGAGCAGAGTGCACCAAGTGAACACATGAACTATAAGGCGGTAGCCTCGATTCCCATGAAACTTGCCTAAAATCTAATCTTTGTAATACAACGTGACCTGGTGCTGCTATCAAGTTCCCAAACATAATCCTAGGTAGAACTCTTCTGAACCCTGGTTTCACCGTTAGCGGCACACCACAATGCATGCTGGAGATACTATGCAGCGGTCGATCAGGTGCACTGGTTGACCACGGGTAAAAAGCTCCTTGGATCCGCGCTGAAACCACAGATGTTCTTCGCGACAGTATCTCTGACACCGTTCAGTCTGTAGTTTTGTACAGCCGTCTTCCAGCTAGCCGAGGATAGTTGGTCGGGTTGGCGCTTCGGAACGTGAGTGTCATGAACATATAGGTGCCAAGAAATTCAGAGAGATAGGCTTGACGCCTCCAAACTGCTTCAAGTATCGAGGGGATTTCCAGTGCCTCCTATTCCCGTAATTTTTTGTTGTCTGTTGCCACTGAAGCTTTATTACCACCACCCAGTCAATCAAGCCTCTGAATTCTTCTGGCAGATGTCTGCATCTAATATTCCATGGTTTCAAATTGTGTTGGTTTCCACGGAGAAAGCTTGTAATGTATAGAAGAACCACGAGCCAGAGGCCACTGACATATATAGAAACACACGGCTCAACCACCCGAGTCTCTTGGACTTCAGTGTTTCACTAGTCACTGACATGTTGTTTATTGTGTGAAACGTATATCTCATACAAAACATGCCAAGTTTGAATCCGAAAATTAACATGATGTACACTTACAATTGAGTTCAAATTTCAAATTATTAGGGTTTTAACATAAAAAATCATAAACAAACTATGAAAAATGAAGCAAGATTACACAATATACACCTATAATGTACATATTTCAAGTTCAAATTTGATTCACACATTTAGAAGTGAAAAACAAAAGCCTATTGTGAACAATACATATGATACTATTTGTTAGTTTTTCATGAACCGACTTCGTGAACACATAGAATGTTAAAATCTATATGGACATTTTTTTTACATTTTCTTGACATTTCGAGATGGGTTTAAAATACATTTTAAATACCAAGTGCATATGCACCTAGGAGTCAAAACGCCTTCCCGCGAGGGAGCGTTTCCTTTATGTGTAAAAAAATATAAAATTTGGTGCTCAAAAAAGTTATTGACACAAATCATTAAAAATGTCGGTTTTCCACGAAATTTGTCCTGCAAAAATAAAAATGTCAAGATGTAGTGTCACAAAATTTTGGTCGGAATTTTTATAAATTCAATTTTTTTGAAGACCGTCTTAAATAGATGATTTAAAATAGGGTGCCACTTTCCGGTTTTAGCGCACCAACTTTTTGGTTTTAGGGCTCGTAACTTGGTTCTTTCACGGTGGATGATGTAAACAGGGCACCAACCTTGCCCGATTTCATACTTCAAAATTATAACTACAAAACATTTAGACTAGAACATGCAAATTTAAATTAGAACTAGCCACACTACACTTCTACACACTACACTACTCCTTGTCGCTCTCACTGTCAGTTCAGTCCCAAAAATCGGTACTGGACTCCACCTTCACCACCGTCGAGGGCCCAGCCTCGTCGATTCTCTTCTTCCTTGCCTCTATATGTCTCGCCCAGAAGAACTCCAACTTCTCATGCACGTACACCGGATGCTCCCGGCGAAACCTTTCCATGGCCACCTCACCGAAATCATGGTCAGCAAGCTGCTCCATAGCGCCGAGGTACTGCCTCTCCTCCTTGCGGGTCACAACCCACACTTCCGGTGTGAGCCACTCCGCCACTTGCTGGCTCTCCACCTACGAGGAATTGAGTTTTGACGGCGGTCGGCCAACCCTCCGCGCAGTGGCGGCGTACGCGCGTGCGACCAGGTCCGGCGAGTCGAACGTGCCGAGCCACAACCGACGCCGGTCGAAGTATATTTTGGAGGCGTAGTGGCCGGACGATCCACCCCGCGGAAGCTGATGTTGCTCTGAACGTAGCGGCGCAGCGGCATCTTGGCCGTGGCTAGTTGCAGGCCGATGCGGCGGCGGCTCACCTCGTAATCGGTGGCCGGCGGTAGTGGATTCGGCCAGATTCGGTGGCGGGGCGGCGAGGTGCAGGGGCGGTGCTGGGCGCGTGAGTGGGTAGGGAAGGCGACCTGGATGGTGAAGGGGCGGCGAGCTCGACGGTGAGGGAGAGGCGCGGCAGGAGAGGGACACCAGAGCGAGGCGGCAGGGATGGTTCCGGGGCGGCCAGCGGCGGCAGAGAGGTCGGGGGCGGCCGGGGGCGGCAGAGATAGGGGTGTAATCGGATCGGATCGGAATTTAGCTCTACCATATCCTTTACCATATTTTTTACTCGGATTCGGATCGGATCGGATAATGAACGGTTGCGGATTCGGTGACGGATATACACGATCACGGATTCGGAACGGAAATGGAGCGGATTCGGGGCGGAAATAACATTAAGCGGATCGGTAAGCGCAATGTACATCATCAATCCACAAAACCAAAAATAATCGCTCAACAACTTAATAGTCTAACAAAGTTGTATTCCATTGTGTGTACATGTCCATGTAAGTGAGTTTTTATGCAACGCATGAACTCCACAACTAACTAACCACAAATTGTGTTCTATTATTTTAGATATTTCGGTAGAAAATCGGATAATTCGGATAATAACCATCGGATAATCCTAATTAATTTTCGGATAATTCATATTCGGATGCTATTTTACATACCATATCCTATACGTATCCGGGTGTTCTGTTCGGAATCGGATATCCTTATCCGTCGGATTCTATAAAACCGGATATGGATTGTTTAAAACGGGTTCGGCGACGGATTCGGTACGGAAATTATCCTATCCGTTTACACCCCTAGGCAGAGATGACCGGTGGCGGCAGCTAGGTCACGTGGGAGAACACGAGATGAAGTCACAACCGGGTCAACCCGCCTGGACCGTCGGGTCACGTGGGGCCGGCTCTATTGGCCCAATCCTCTGTCAAGGCCGACCCACCTGGCCCAATGCCTTGATTTTTCGGGCCGGGTCGACCCGGACCATTCCCATCGTGATTCGGAGATGCTCTCAAACATTGAGGCTTGTGCATTGGTGCTCTACACACGAGCCAGGAGAGCAACCGACCTCACAACTTTTCTGACACTGATCCTTTCAGTTTCTCACAGGTCTCCAACCGTTCGTCTCTGCTCTGCGCCGCAAGCTTCTTGTTACAGTTTCGCCGCCAGACCTCCCTCTCTGTCGAGGAAGGACTGGGAGTGGCGTGGGCGCATGGCAGCGTTCCTCACCTCGATTCTCTTTATAAAATGCGCAGGTCAAGCCTTCAAGCTTCGCCATGGCTACTCTCTCCCTGCGTCGCTTGCTCTGCTGCATGTATGGTGTTCGACGAAATGGCCGTGAGGCTAACACTTCTCTGCCTGCAGCTGCCGCGGCAATGAGGTCAGCATAACCATCTTGTATGAATCCGCTAGTAGTAACGCCACAATTATTTTTGTTGTCCGACTTGGTTAGCAATTTAGCACATATGCTCTCACTTGGTTAGCTTGTAATTAAGGTCAATTAGTTGGATGACTAGAAAGGCCATAAGCATGTGGAGGAGGGTCATACTTTCCGACACTGTCCACATGATTTATGCGTGGCGGATGAAAATCTACCAGCTAAGGTGCACTTTCAGGACCAGTCTAGAATCTAGATCAGCGTGGAATGGTAAGCACAAGCTGGAGGCGTAGTAGTCCACACAAATAATGATATTCTTCAGCACGGTCCCTTTCCCTGTTGTCTATAAGAGGCCACTCTGAGTGCAACATACGGCCATTCACGAGGTAGGCAGGAAACACTAGCAGTCTCGAATTTGCTCCTGCCTTCTCACAGTAGTTCACACGCAGATAGTGATATTTTTCAGCACGTTCCCTTCCCTGTTGGCAATAAGAAGTCACTCTGTCCAACATCCGGCTGTTGACGTGCTAGGCAGGAAACATCGGTGTTGAAGTCCTTGTTTGTAAATTAGAAGTGTGTGAGGACTGAACTGTAACTTGCCTTGTATTTATCAGATGTGGTAGAAGGAAATAGAATCGAAGAGCTTCCAGAAAATTCCCCAATCAACAACTTGGTATCAGAGCTGCAAACGGCGATCGGCCGTCGCCGGTGTTGAATCAGCAGCGAGTGGCGGAGCTCCGGCGCCCAGTGGCGTCAGCGAAGGCGGGGACGAGCTCCAGGCAAGGTCAGCAGCCGCAGAGGAGGCGTTTGGGTGTTGCGGAGCCGGCGGCCGGCAGTGTGCACGAGTACGCGACGAGGGCGGCGCTTGGTCCTGGTGGTTGTGGAGTGGGACTGCAGGAGGTGACTGGTGCTATTGTGGGAGAGAGGCTCGTGTGCAGCCAGGAGGACGAGACTAGCGGCAGGACTGGTGCGCACGGACGGCGGCCAGCGGCGTGAGTTGAATTGGAGGAAGCAGTCTGTGGTTACAACAGGGAAGAGGAGTCGAGGAGGAGCAGCCGCTGGGCTTGATTTGGGTCAGGTGATTGTGGAAAGAAGCAAGAGAGAGCTGCGGGTGCTTGCTGTGCACGAGAAGAGAAGAGGTGATTGCTGCTTGCTCTGTGTGCGAGCAGAGAAAGAGGAGGAAAAAGGGCCGTGAGTCTGGGAACTGCAGCTGGTGGTGTGCGGCGGTGATTCGGCTGCCAGTGGAGCAAGTGCGTGTTACCTGCGGGTGTAAGCAGCAGTAGGAAACGGACGTACATAGCTCGATTGCTTGAATCTGTGGCGTCGGCGACATGGGCAGCAGAGGCATTCGGATGGCTGGAAGTGTCAAAGCTGATACCAGAGAAGCCATACGGCTGGTGAATGTGGAGATGACCGCAGAAGACTTTGCGAAGTGGCAGCAATTCAAGACGATGAACTTGAATAAGAAATCTTCTGGTAAGTCCTGTGGTAATGTTTCTGAAGCTATGAGTAATGACCGGAGTGTTGTGCCATGGTTAATTGACTCTGGTGCATCAAGACATATGGCTGGGTCTTACAAGGAGTTCTCAAACTATGTTCCTAATGTGAAAAGAGAGGAAGTGAAGTTAGCAGATGGTTCGACTCGAGCTGTTATGGGACAGGGGTCGTTGTGTGTGGATCTGATATGTCTTTATCATCTGTTCTGCATGTTCCATCATTCCCAATAAACCTATTGTCCATTAGTTGCATCACCAAAGAGCTCAATTGTGTTGCTATTTTTTACCCAACTTGGTGTTTATTTCTGGAAATTGGGACTGGAAGAGAACTTGGGAGGGGGAGCATGCATGATGGATTATATTACGTGGACAAGGATATATCTCCTATGGTGGCAGCTGCTCTATCCTATTCTCCATTGGGAGAAGTTCTGCTCCTACACCATCGACTAGGGCACATGCCCTTCGGTAATATGAATCAACTTTATCCTAGTCTCTTCAATAAGATTAATAAGGAGAAGTTGGTGTGTGATGCTTGCCAATATGGCAAACAAACTCGAAGTTCCTATGTGCTGTCCAATAACCGCAGCAGTGTGCCCCTCGAGACCATTCACTCAGATGTGTGGGGTCCTAGTGGAGTTTCATCCCTAAATGGTTATCGCTCATTTGTGACCTTTATTGATTGTTGTACTAGGGTCACTTGGGTTTATGTGTTGAGAAACAAGAATGATGTGTTTGAATGTTTTGTTGATTTTCATAATATGATCAGGACACAGTATAATGCATGTATGAAAATATTTCGAACCGATAATGGCACAGAGTATGTGAACAAGGAATTTGATGAGTACTTGTCCAGTTTTGGAATTATTCATCAGACCACTTGTCCAGGTACTTCAGAGCAGAATGGCTTGGCTGAAAGGAAGAATAGACATCTTTTGGAGGTAACTCGCTGCCTGATGATAGCTATGAATGTACCTAAATTTTTATGGAGTGAGGCAGTAATGGCGGCTGCCTATCTAATTAACAGAATGCCATCAAGAATGTTGAATAGTAAAACACCCATAGAATGTTTGACTGGGAAAAATTCTTATATAGTTCCACCAAAGGTTTTTGGGTGTGTGTGTTTTGTGAAAGACTACAGGCCATCTGTTGGAAAGTTAGATCCCAGATCTTTGAAATGCATTTTTGTTGGATATTCAGGAAAACAAAAAGGATATAAATGCTGGTGTCCTACTGAAAAGAGGATGTTCGTGAGTATGGATGTAGTATTCAAGGAACATGAATCATATTATGGTGAGCCAACTGACCTTGCTGATGTGTTCCCTGAATTGTTTAATGATGATGTTTCTTATACAGATTGTGAGACAGGGGGAGATAAAGTACAAGAGGACAATGGTGCAGCATTGGAAAATATGATAGTTGGAGCAATTCCACTAGGTGGGGCTCATGATCATGGAAATGGTGACATGTCAGAAATAGAACGAGAGCAGGGAGAGTCACAAGGTGCACCTGATGAAACAATACGGTGGGCAAGGCCTAATGAGGAACAACAATTACAAGTATATACACGAAGACATAGACTCAGTAAGGAACAAGTGCAGGGGAAGGAAATCAATTCACATGGACATGTCATTGAAGCCCAAGAGCGACACACATTAGATGATGAGCAAGAAGCTGCGGTTGCACCTGATTCAGTTCCAGAATCTCCATCTCAACAACAAATATCAAGTCCAGCCCCTTCAAGTAATGATATACCTTCGCTCCTTTATGATGATCTCGATCTCCCAATTGCTGAGAGGAAACCTACCAGGTCCACTGCTGGGAAATTGCCTCCTAAGCTTGCTCTGTATGATGTTTCTAACTACGTTTCGTATACTTCAATTGGCTCACAGTATAAATCTTTTATAGCTGCTCTCGATTCTGCAGCCCCTATTCCTCATGATTGGAAAGAGGCGAAACAACATCCGGTCTGGAGAACAGCTATGCTAGAGGAGATGGAGGCACTTGATAAAAATAATACTTGGGTACTTACCTCTCTTCCTCCAAATAAGAAAGTGGTAGGGTGCAAATGGGTATTTGCGGTGAAACAAAATTCAGATGGTAAGATAGAGAGGTACAAGGCCAGGTTAGTGGCCAAAGGATATTGCCAAACTTACGGGGTGGATTATGATGAGACTTTTGCACCCGTGGCGAAAATGAATACAATTAGAACCTTAATCTCAATAGCTGCTAATTACAATTGGAAACTGCTCCAGTTAGATGTTAAAAATGCATTTCTTCATGGAGACCTTGAGGAGGAGGTATATATGGAAATCCCCCCAGGTTTTAGTAGTAAAGAAACCGAAGGGAAGGTATGCAAACTAAGAAAGTCACTTTATGGACTCAAGCAATCACCACGGGCTTGGTTTGGAAGATTCCGAAAGGAGATTTGTTCAATGGGTTACCAACAGAGCAATGCTGATCATACTCTTTTCTTTAAACATTGTCATGGTAAAATTACATTGTTGGTTGTCTATGTTGATGATATAGTCATTACAGGTAATGACGAGGAGGAGATGTCACGTCTTAAGAAGATGTTGTCAAGATCATTTGAGGTCAAGGATTTGGGAAACCTTCATTACTTTCTGGGAATTGAAGTGGCCTACAGTGCTCAAGGTATTTATCTATCGCAACGGAAGTATGTGCTTGATTTACTTGCAGAAACAGGGATGCTAGATTGTAGACCTGCATCCACACCCATAGATCAGAATCATCGCACTATAGCGGAATCTGGTGACCCGGTAGACAAATATAAATATCAAAGACTTGTGGGACGGTTGATATATCTATCACACACTAGACCGGACATTGCATATTCTGTAAGTGTTGTGAGCCGGTATATGCATGATCCTCGTACCAGCCATCTAGATGCCGTGAATCAAATCCTAAGATATCTTAAGAGCTGTCCTGGAAAGGGGATTCTATTCTCTAGAAATGGAAATTTAAATATAGAAGGGTATACGGATGCAGACTGGGCTGGTTGTTTAGACGACCGAAAATCTACATCAGGTTACTGCATTTTTCTGGGTGGCAATCTTGTTAGCTGGAGGAGTAAGAAACAAAGCGTCGTGTCAAGATCAACTGCAGAGGCCGAATTTAGGTCCATGGCATCTGGCCTATGTGAATTGATGTGGCTAAGGATATTGCTGATGGAGCTTAGATTATTTAATAGTTCTCCTCTTCGGTTATATTGTGACAATCAAGCCACAATCAACATTGTGAACAACCCTGTTCATCATGATAGAACTAAGCACATCGAGATAGACCGGCACTTCATTAAGGAAAAAATAGAGGAAGGAGTAATTCAAGTCTGTTTTGTTAAATCTAGAGATCAACTAGCTGATGTATTAACAAAAGGGGTTTGTAATATTACTTTTATGAGAATCTGTAGCAAGATGGGGCTTATAGATATTTTCGCCCCATCTTGAGGGGGAGTGTTGAAGTCCTTGTTTGTAAATTAGAAGTGTGTGAGGACTGAACTGTAACTTGCCTTGTATTTATCAGATGTGGTAGAAGGAAATAGAATCGAAGAGCTTCCAGAAAATTCCCCAATCAACAACTATCGGCAGTCTGCAATTCCCTCCTGCCTTCTCTTGGACTCCCTGATTAGTTAGAACTCTGAGAGAATCAGATTGGAGATATTGAAGATGGAGCTTGCCATATCTGCAGTAACAGGTGAACTCGTCAGCCGATTCGTCTCCCTCCTCGTCAACAAGTATCACTCAGGCCGCGCATACTCTGAAGAGAAGCAGCTGGAGAGGCTACAACAACTGCTCCTGAGAGCCCGCACAGTCGTCGAAGAGGCGGACGGGCGATACATCACAAATTCTGGGATGCTGGCACAGTTCAACGTGCTCGCAGAGGCCATGTACCGAGGCTACTGGGCACTAGGGGCGTTCAGGTACAGGTCAATTCAAGAGACTACTTCGATGGGAGAGGAGGAGGTTAGCTACTCGTCTCCTCCTAAACGTTTTCGCGGCATTGCTAGAAAGAACAAGGGCGCGTACCTTGTCGACTTGCAAGGTGCGTTGGAGAGCTTAGAGTGTGTGGTTTCTAACATGACAGAGTTTGTTGTTATCTTGGGTGGATGCGACCGTATGCTGCGTCGACCATACGACGCGTATCTTTACAACGACAATATCATGTTCGGACGTCACGCCGAAAAACAAAACTCCTGAACTTTTTGTTGCAGCACGGCGCTCCCGGTGGTACACCGTCTGTCCTCCCGATCATCGGTGGTCCTGCGGTTGGGAAGAGGACCCTAGTCGCCCATGTATGCAAGGATGAGAGGGTTAGCTCACAATTCTCTTCGATTTTGCACCTAAATGGGGATTCATTTTATAGAATCGCAGACCATGGAAGTCTCTTGTCAGGGAAAGTATTGGTAGTTGTTGATCTTGTTTCAGATGTTGACGAGGAGGCCTGGGCCAGCTTTTATTCAGCCCTGGCAAGCATGGACAGAGGAAGCAAGGTGATCATCGTCAGCCGGTATAAAAATTCAGAGAAACTGGGAACAGTCAAGCCAATCTTCCTCAATACCCTATCATATGAGGAGTTCAGCTACCTCTTCAGAACACTCACATTCGGGAGCGTGGACCAGCACCCGCGGTTAGCACGGATAGCAGACGAAATGGCCAGGGAGCTGCAGTCGGATTTCTCGCTCGTCGCTGCAAACTTGCTCGCTGATGTGATGAGAAGGAATCAGAATCTCCATTTCTGGCTCTCCATGTTGAACAGCATGAGAAGATTTGTTGAGAGGAACTTCTCCATGTTCGGGGAGCACCCACAGTTCCTCGTCCTGAGACGCCATCAGATAGATGTTACAGAATTCTTCTTGCATCCTGCTTCTCCTCCACTCCGCATCATACCGTCTTGTACCACTGGCAGCAGCCGAACCGAGATTACAGAGGAAAGGCGACTGCTGCCGAATGTGAGACTTGGGGATCTGATGGCGAATCCTGGAGTTAGGCCACAAGGGGATTTCAACGTCGTTTCTTGGGAATCAAGGGTTCCACCTTACACTTCATTTGTTCATTTCGTTCCAAGTGGTACTCCACGTGTGGCTGAAGATACTCCTCTGCCTGGGAGGAAGCGTAAGTCCATTTGATTCAAAGGGTTTTCTGTAGGCATTTTGTAGAGGTGGAACCTTTATTTCCTCCATCCGTTTGTAAATAGACAAAGTTATAAATATTGACACAGTATCCAGTATGGATCTGTAAACTGTCCTCTTAATACTTATATGTCAACAAAAACTCATGAAATTAGAGATTATGAAAAAAATATGACAATCTTTTTCGGCCAAATCTGGATTTCCTTTTGCTTCTCCCGGTCGATCGACTCAACTCTTTTCTCTGCCCCCCCCCCCCCCCCCCCCGGCCTCTCACTTCGTTCGTTCTTCCTCTGTACCCTCGTACCTGGTTTCAAAAATCAGAAGTACTGATTGAGACATGCTTTCCCTTTTCTGATGGCTATCCCTAGTCTATTACTTATGGAATTTCTTGTCTACTGGCTGGAAACGTGAAAGGCTTACCATTGGATCAAAGGCGAAGAACTTTTAGGATTGGCTAATTTTCAAATCTCCAATAGTTTTTTTTTGGGTGGGGATTCAGCTTACCAGTTTCTGCACTAAATGAATAATTAGTTCAATCAAGCATAACACCATCCATGTATATTTGATCAATGTCAACCATTTTTTGTGATGACCAAATTGGTCAGAGCATGAGAGGACAAGGAAGTGTGGCACGCCACAAGTCTAAGACACTCTTTTCGTACTCTTCCCGGCTCACTTCCAACACCTCATCATCTAAGTAGATTGCGTTGGTATTTTCTATTTCTACCCTAAAATTAATTGTCCAAGACAAAAGGAAGGGGAAGGAGTACCTAAGAACGATAGGAATAGGAGGCATCGGGAAAACAAAGAGCAAATCTCTACCTCCGTTACTGGAGGAGAAAATCGAGATCAGGCTTTCCTCCATGTTCCTATTCCAACTGCTCTTAGAGACCCTCTCTTCCTCTTCCCTGCTCACTCTCGAGCCCTTAAACTCCACAACTTTAACCATAGAAAGCTCATACTATTGAACATAGTTGTAGTGTACAGTATATATAGGCATCTAGACTGTACAGAAACCCCATGTGCAAAGCAAAAATTGAATGAACACACCTACTGCATGGTACACAATAAGGCAAAGTAGTCAATGGCAGTGTGTACACAAAATAGTTAATGTGAAATATCTAAACCAAGGTGGTGCATTATAAGAAGGCAAGAAAGTAGATAAGGGAACCCTGTGCTCTCTCGGATTCTTGTCAGAAATGAGAGGAGGGAGGGTGGAGAACATGACATATTGGACTGTCATGGACCTAATTGCTCAACCCACAAGAAATGGACCTAATTGCTAAACTTTTTGCACAAAACTTTCACTTTATAGTATTCATCACTCGTTTAACAAGTGAATCTTCAATTGTCAAAATCCCGTGGTTTTAATTTTATTTAATAACAAAGGAGAAAAGTTAATTTATACTGTTATGTTCCTACAAAAATATAAGCAAGCATGTACCCTGTGCTCGTACGCGAGGAATCAGAGGCCACCAAGAAAGCAAACTAAAAATGCAAACAAATACGTACTTATGTTACCAAATAATAAACATTACCACACCTCTAATAAGAACAAACTTGCTTGTTTTTCTGGTCAATATTTATTCTAAAAGTTATCGTGTGCATGCATCTGTTAAATCACCTATTATGTCCAGGACATGCTTAATTCGAAATAAGCATGATGATATCCAGGTAGCTTAGCTTGGTCTCTGCTTCACCACACTGTGGAGATGATGTTAGCTCAACAAGTTTATTGTTGCATTTAAGGTGGGAGTGTACAACCATTGTATGCTAAGTTGCTAACTGAAGCTTGTAGAATTCAATTTAGACGCTTCAAATAACGTTGTTGCACAAGTTTTCCTTGTAATAATTATATTTCTCCATTTGTTTCCGATTCCCCGTGGCCATGAGGGATGACCCAAATTATAAGTAATTAGGAATAGTAGCACTAGTTGAGCTGATATGAATGATTTTGCAACTAAAAATGCTGACAACTTCCAGATACGCTATCAAATGTTCAAGTTAATGTACTATTCTCTTCTATTTCTCTCCACTCTACTCCAACAGATATCCTTGGATCTTGTGTTTTATTTGCACTTAACATGGGTGTAGTGCTACAAAAGATCCAGTTAAGAATATCGCTATCAACTAAAACTATGTGTCCTTTCTTGTAATTTGAATTGGTACTAGTTTCTTATGACCAATAACTTTTGGTGTTGCGCATCTTTCGTTGATTATGCTCATCAGTCATACATTTTCAACCGTTCTTTTGTAGCTTGTATTTACTGTGATGCCAGATTAATTATTTGGACTTGTTGCAGTGAGTTACACATGAGTGACTTCTTCCCAGCTCACCATCTTGGCATACAAGTATTAAGGTTTCAGAGTGAGAAAATTTAGCAGGGAGCTCTAGTATAAAAAAGACATTCAATGCAATATTCTGATGCATAAACCTATGATGCAGCGGGTGTTCTCTAGGGAAGTACTGAATGCACACAGTGCATGATCATGACCCTTGATAATGGGGTCCTGTACCTATGTTAATGTAGGATAAGTTTGGAGATGATTTTATCTACCTATCCATATTTGTGAAGTTATTGACCCTAGGTCGTTCACTTAAAGCAAGGGTAAAGAGACTCGCTGAAACCAACCATTCATTTATTCGGTTCTTATTAAGAGCAAAGGCATTGTGAAGGAAGAGAGGACACTCCATGGGCCTTGTTGAACCTTTTACTTTTTTTATTTTCGAGGGTGCTGGATCTTTCACTTAAAGAGGTTAACTAAAAATAATAACATTGTTCATAGTTTAGTTGGCGAGGTAGCTGTTTGGTGTCAGTCGCTCGTAATTTTCCACATTCTCCTTAATCTTAGAGTATAGTTATTTAGTAGTGTTCCCATCTATGTTTATCCAAAGAGATGGAAGGTTTAACGAACTCTGTTCATAACCATAGGAGAGTCGAGCAAGATAGCAGTCTAAATTTACAGTAACCACGACTGTTAATAAGAACCAAGACACCCGTTAACTAATAAAGTTTTGGCACAAACAGAGCGGCAAGCTCTGTCAGCACACTCAAATCTTGATATATGATAAGCTTTACGTCAATCTTAATGTGAAATAAGCATGGGAACTAGGAACTTTGGGTATTGTGGTGTTACTTTGTCTTTGCTTTACCAGCGAAAAAGAGATTATCTTCATTTTTTACATTTTTAGATTTTTTTTTATAGTTTCATATATTTAATTGGTATGTATCTTTTTGTACATAAGGACAGCAATAGCAATCATTGTCTTCTCACTCGACAGCGGTAGCAATCACGGTGAGAAAACCTGCTAGTTTGTTCCCATCTATTCCTCTAAGTCAACTATTATACTTGGCAAGAGCGTTTTTGACCAGTCGTCTTTCTTGATCATGCATGTATTCACAAAAAAAAACTAAATTTTGTTTAGTGTGGGTTTGTCTATTCCATGCATCATTATAATGTCCAAAAAATATGCTCATGCTTCTTTTTTGAACTGAATTATGCTCATGCCTTATTGTGATTCACGTATATACTGTCAAATGTTAACATTTATGTCACTGTGATATGACAAAAACTTTACTGAGGTCATGACATCATCTTAGCTTTGGATTAGGCACACCAAGGAAAGAAGAACGCGCTATCATTACGATATACATTGCATGGAGATCCAAAACAACTCCGGTACTTGTACACCGTTGCAAACCAAAAAGAATACAAAGGAGCACCGAATAACAATACAGAGGGAGACATTGAGATCTCTTTTGAAGCCAGCTGTCTACCTCTAGTGTTACAAGGGGATAAACAAATCGCTTGTGCTTTCCTCAATGCTCCCACTCCTACATCTCTTAAACCCTCTTTTCTTTCACTCCCCATGCATGCTTGTGTAAACTTGTGTTTCCATCTAAATGTGTACATAGATCCGTTGCTTCCCTCTGTATTAAGACAAGTGTGCAAGCCAAAAGGAAGGGGAAGGAGAACCCAACAACAATAGGAATGGGAGGCATCGGAAAAACATAGCACTAGATCTCTCCAATGTTATGAGAGGTCTAGAGAATTCATGCGTTTCTCGATGTTCCCATTCATATTACTCTTGGACCCTCTCATTCTTCCTCTTCCCGGCCCACCAACCACAACTAACTCCAGAAACATTAGAACTCGGAAGAAGTATGTTGCGTTTGTTGCACAATCCTTCTAGAGCACTGGGGCATATATACATCGGAGTGCAGAGTTGATGGTGTAGGTCTTCATATGATTATGTACACTAGTGCATAGTGCACCCACTAATAGAAAAGAGCCTAATAGTGGGTGGCATTTTTTGCCACCAACACGCCACCCCAATGTGAGTTTTTTTATCACTTTTCGCGCCAAACGCTCCTACCAACTAAAAAAAACCTTCTAGGAGGGCCCTTGTCTTCCCCCCCCCCCCCCCCCCCCACACACACACACACAAGGTGTACTGATGAATCGAGAACAAGGACGTGGAGGAGTTCAAGTCGGACCCGTACCTAACACATGCCACTAGTGGCCTGTCTCTATAGTTGAACGCCACAAACGTATTTTTTTTAAAAAAAGTTGCTGCTATTATTGAATTTAACAGAAATATCATATAACATAACACAATATCATATAATATCGTCCGCAAGTTTCCATTATTGAATTTAACTTGTTAGAGTAGAAACTTGTTGGGTTCAACTAACATATTACTAACTAGATAGAGCTAGTCCTCTCCTTCTAATGCACAATGATGTCGTCATCATCTCTGTGATCTTGGTCGTCGTCTTAAGTAAACTGAGAAGAGTCCATGATAGGAGTCTTATAAAACATGCTGATGTCGTTGTCACCATGGTCGACGTAGAACAAGCACCTCCTCCTGGCTTCTCCAACAATCGCATGCAAAATAGGTTCAGTTTGCCTAGTTGGTGACTACAACCATGAAATCATTGGCTTTGTTAAGCTGGTCGAGTGTGATCTCAAATGTTTATGATGACGAACGTCTCTCTTGACATTGTCCAGGAAGTCACGCCTTGCGATGCAAGGATGGTCTGAGCAAAATTATAAGAAAACACCAATTAGCTACACATTTTTTGGCACAACTATGAACAACTCACGCACAACATGTTGAATTACAACATATCGTCCTTGTTTCAAAGTATTGGGGGAAGATATATGACAAATTTTTTATCCTTACACCTAGTGTAGCCACAATTGGTGCGTTGGGGACTCATTTATTGCGTTCACATTAACAAATTAATCAGACATTATGATCAAAATAAAAACATATATGCAAAACTCCACTAACGGATCATTTACTATGTATATCTCAACATGTAAGGTATCCACATCACCCACTATTTTAGCCAACCAATTGTCTATGTCATCCCACTAATGATCCATAAAATTTTCCACGTCACTTGCTTTTAATCATCAAATAAAAAATAACGTCAATTAAATTTAGCCATTCGACAATTCTGATCAACTGAATCCCTTTATTTACACATAAAAATTCTTAAAGTGATTCCCGCCGCAACGCGCGGGATATCTTTCTAGTAATTTATACACTAGAAACTCTAGTACGATAAGTTGCATATTAAACATAAACATTCTAAAATTAAACTGTAGTACGATAAGTTGCTCATTAAACATAAAACATTCAAAAAATCTAGTATGATCTGTTACATATTAAGCATTTGGGTTTTGGGGAGTGTAGAGATAAATTGCCCGAGCCCGCTGGAGATGATCTTATTCAATTTCGATTCATTTGTAATTGTCCATCCTTCTCTCCTTCATTATAAAAGCTGGAGCTGCATGAACGAAAGGTCACACATCCAGCCTGAAATGTCGTGATCAGCCCAATGTAAATGACTCTAGTGAAAACAACAAATGTTTTGTGGCTTCCTATACTTGTGAGAAAGTTAGCTATTCTCTCTCATGAAAAAGATGAAGGAGGCAACCTGTTCAACCGCTTTTGTGCCTGTAAAGGTCATGGGTCCCCACCTGGAGACCCTATTGCGATGTTGTAGTTATGTTTATTTGTGTTTGGTTTTGATTCTAGCAACGACACAATGGTACCGATGGTGGCGTTGTGCAAAATAAGAAACATTTCCCTGATCGACTCTTGCTCAACCTCATCAGCGATAGTCTCGTTGACGGTGTAGTGGAGGGTGGAGAATATTTTGGTCGCTGCTCTTCTGGAGTGACACATATGGTTATGTCTTTTTTTTTGTAGGTGGTGTTCGTGTCTTGGCTTGAACCGTTTCTTCTCCAATCGGCGAGGTACAAGTAGTTTTTGCTCCCTCACAGAGTTAGTGAGGTTAGATCTCTCCGATCTGTATGGACGTATCGGGGTGGTCATCCATCCCTCTTTGTTGCTTTCTTCTCCGGGACAACGGTCTAACTTTTCAATCATTGTCGGTTGCATCTTTCAGCTCTGACCGGCGACTTCCAACCATCGAATTTCGACCGCCGCTTGAACAACATTACAACATCAAGCTTTACTCAAGATAGTGCTGCCGCGGTTCATGAAGAAGACAATGTTGATTTTCCCCTAGAAGGCAAGAATCGTGTGTAGTTTTCTTTTTCTTTAAGAAGAAAGCGGTCGATTGACTCTAATATATGACCTTTGACTATAGAGGAGTCCATGAAAAATGAGATACAAGACTAACAAAGTGTGTCGCGCCATTATAGTTGTAATCAAACACTTGCCAAAACTGTTTCTACATGAACACTTGCAAAGTTCTACCAAACAAATTGAGAAACTGAGGCTGCAAGCCTGCAACAAACGTGCCCGTCTCCGTGCAAATGTTCGCACACAAAGTTTGCAGAAGAAGACATTTTTGGTGACTTGTGTTAAAAAGACAAAATATGTCTCAGGAAAAGTTATTTTGGAGCACCGAAACTTGTCTTTTCTACACAAGCCACACAAAATGTCTTTTTTTTACGAAACTTGGTGCGTAAATATAAAATATCTGATGTACACCCATATTTTTTAACATCTGATTTTTTAGAATATTTTTTCATAATAGCAGTATCTAGTTGTATGAGTCAAAACATCACCTCATAAAGGCAAGTGATGTGACATCTTAGTTTGAACTTACTGAATCTATTTGAACAAAAAAGATGTAAATGTTCCGATAATAACAGGTAGATTCTGCCCAATCAAAGGCGAAAGCAAAGTTTTAAGTAGCATGCTATTTGTGGAAAGTCATATTGCCTTCCAGACTCAAGTGATCCTTCTATTTTATAAAATTCTAAAAATATATTAAAAAGTTTCAAAAAATCTGATTTTTTTCCACATGTTGTCAATGATGTATATTATATGCGTGCAAAATCACAGTGCGAAATATTTTGGTGTTTAAAACTGTATTTTTTTTAACTCATTTCGAAATATCAAAAAAATGTCCGCATAGATTTTAACATCCTATGTGTTCAGGAAGTCATTTCACAAAAAATAACATTTTGGTCTCTATAAAAAAATAAAAATTGGTGCTAAAATAAACTTTTCACCCGACATTTTATTGTGTTTTTCACACCGGCCAAAAAAGTCGTTATTTTCACATAACTATTTTGTGAACACATAGAATTTTAAGATGTATCCGCGAAATTTTATTCCAATTTTTTCGATATTTCAAAATGTGTTTTTTAAACAGTAGGTGCATATGCACCCGGGTGTCAAAGTGGATTTCACCTCCCTCGCCTAAATTAATGGAGAAACCAGGCAACAACCATCGGCTTACCCATTTTTTCTTTGATTTATATTTTCCACTCCTCCATTTTTTAATTGTTTGACCATGGCTTCAGACTTGTACCTTGTTGAGTATGTCACAAAGGTCTACTTAGATCCCCCAGTAGATTTATCTAGTACTGCAACAAATAGTATCATATGTATTGTTCACAATAAGGATTTTTTCACCTTTAAATGTGTAAATCAAATTTGAACCTGAAATATGTTACATTATAGGTGTATATTGTGTAATCTTGCTTTATTTTTCATAGTTTTTTGATTAAAAAATATGTTAAAACACAAATAATTTGAATATTGAACTTAATTATAAATGTACATTGTGTTAATTTCAGATTCAAACTTGGCATGTTTTTTGTATGAGATATACGATTTCATACAATAAACAACATGTCAGTCACAGGTGAAACACTAAAGTCCAAGAGACTCCGGTGGTTGAGCCATGGGTTTCTATATATGTCAGCGGCCGCTGACTCGTGGTTCGTCTATACATTACAAGCTTTCTCCATGAAAACCAACACAATTTGAAACCATAGAATATTAATGCAGATATATGTGAGAAGAACTCAGAGGCTTGATTGGGTGTGTGCTGGTGATAAAGCTTCAGTGACAACATATAACACAAAATCACGGGAATATGAGGCACCGGAAATTGCCTCGATACTTGTTGAAATTTGGAGGCGTCAAGCCTATCTCTCTGAATTTGCTGGCACCTACTTGTTCATGACACTCACGTTCCGAAGCGTGAACCGGACCAACTATCCGCGGCTAGCGACGGGGTGGATGAATTTTGACTGTTCAGAACTAAGATTGAACGGTGTGAGAGATACTGTCGCGAAGAACATCTCTGGTTTCTGCGCGAATCCAAGGAGCTATTTAGCGGTCGTCAACCACTGCGTTCATTTGTTCACTTGGTGCACTCTGCTCCGAGTCGTGTCGATTTATAAACTCAAAAGACCCTTGTCGGGAAAGAAGCGTCTGGGTTTATGTTCCTAGTATTGCGCCACAATGTATTAGGGTAGCATTTTAAGACATTATGAGCTGTTCTGTGCTAATTACATCCAGTGCTACAGATGTGTTTATCTCGCCACATCTCTCCTTTTTTGAAACAAAAATGATCTATCGTAATCGTGCTTCATTTGGGCAAATGAGTAGAGCCTGCATGCAGTTTATTTGATCCAAACAAAAAAATATTTCCTTGTACAGAAACTTAACTAGTCTCCACCATAAGAAAAAGACATAAAGGCAGGAATTCATTTCGGATCATAGGAGCATATGCTCCCACTGCCAAAAAAACCGTTGGACACACACGCCGACGTCTTCGTCCGCCTCTCTCACCTCTCCGCCGTCGTCGACCTCGGCGCCTCCCAGCCTCGCCGCCGCGACCGGGGAGAATTTAGACGCACTGGATCAGCGAGAGACATTTGATCTTCAGTCGGACAACGTCGTAGATGGCGGGCGCATGGGGATGGACGCGGACCCATACGATGCCTCCGTCGACTCCCGCTTCAACGCCGACACACTCCTGGACGCCCACTTCTTCCCGTTACTTCGGTTCGGAAACTCCCCTCTCTCTCCTCCATCTCATGGCTGAATTCTAACTGATTTGCGAGCGCGCGGCCAGCTGGTCAAGGATGTGGCTCGGACTTGATCATGGAGGAAAGCCGTCGGCAGTCGGCTCCTGCCTACGCAAGTGAGCCATCGCAGGCAGCGACACTGGGGTTTCGGACTTCTTGAATCAATCGGGGAATTACTTGTTCCAGAGGGATAGGTACGAATTGGTTTCTCGAGTTCCTCGGAGATTGAACTAGTACTTTTTTCCTTTTGTGGCGCGGCAAGTCAGTTCTTGATTCGGTGAATTGGTTGCAGGAGAGGGTCACTTGTGATGGCAGAATTGGCCGGCCTCCGGGTGTACAGTTGCTGCCACTGCCGGAACCACGTCTGCCTCCACGACGACATCATCTCCAAGGCCTTCAAGGTGAAGAACGAGAATAATTTAGCTTCCCCTTGTGTGTTCTGCTTACTGTACTCTTGGGGGTTCGGGTCCTGAGATGGGCAGAACTATGTTCAATAGTATGAGCTTTCTTTTCTTGTGGTTCTCCTTACTGTACTCTTGGGGGTTCGAGGCTTGGTCGCGTCTCAGCTCGAGGAGATGGTCGCAGCTCAGCTCAAGATGCAAGAATCTGTGCAGGGTTTGATGGAGCGTGTTGGGAGCTTGATGGAGCGGGCTGAGGCCGCTCTTGAGAGGTTTTCCTTGCCGCCGGCTGTGCCATCTCCGCTTGCTGGTGTCAATGTTGGCTGCGTGGATGGTGGTCTCGAGCTATTTGGTTGTTACTCCCCTCGGGGTGTGACCAATTCGGCGCTTTCCTGAACTCCACCTCCACACCTATGGCTGCTTCGGAGCATGTTTCCCCAGTGGTGCAGGTGCCCTCGGTGCAGGATCTTGGAGTGGAGATTGTTGTGCCTTTGGCATTGAAGGAGTTGAGGGGTACTGATGCCCCTAGCCCGGAGGAGAAGATCGCGAAGGTGATGGCCCAGTTCGACATGATTGAGCCACAGGAGAAGACCTTGCCATTTTCAATGGTGGACCTCTGCCGAGAGATTGCCGACATGTCCAAGGACAAGCAGGTTCGGGAGGATGCTCCCTTGTTGGCCGAGCGACGAAGCGTCCGGCTGGACAAGAAGAACAAGGATTGTGCCATTCCAACAGCCAAGCGTGCCGAGTTTAGGAGGGCGGAGGCTTTTGGGGAGATCCCAAAAATTAAGAGCAAAGGAAAGCCACCGAGGAGGTCCTAAATGAGAAGATGCAATTTTATTTGCAGATGTACAAGAAGCAGCACACACCGCAGCCGATGGAGACTGTTCGAGATTTAGTTGTGATCAATGCTTGATCTCTTATGTGTGGAGGGTGCACATCGGTGCATCTCTAGTGGAGAGAGTTTGTGTGTGTTTGGAGAGGTTCTTTTAGTTGGTTATGAGATGTGGCATGTTAGCTTGGGTTTAGGTTCCCTTGTTTCAGGCACAGACGACGTTCCATGAGTTAGAGAGTGTGCGGTTTTTTAACTGCGTTTTGTATGTTTTTTGGATCCGGTTTCCCTAATTAACTGGATCAATTCTCTTCTTCTATAATGCAATGCGGGAACTCCCCCTAGTTCTCAAAAAGCTTTCTATGGTTAAAGTTTGTGGACTTAAGGGCTCGAGAGTGAGCAGGGAAGAGGAAGAGAGGGTGTCTAAGAGCAGTTGGAATAGGAACATGGAGGAAAGCATGAGCTCGATTTTCTCCTACGATGACGGAGGTAGAGATTTGCTCTTGGTTTTTCCGATGCCTCCTATTCCTATCGCTTTTAGGTACTCCTTCCCCTTCCTTTTGTATTGGAAAATTAATTTTAGGCAAAAAATAGAAAATACAATTGCATTTGTTTAGATGATGAGCTGTTGGAATTGAGCCGAGAAGAGTACGAAAAGAGTGTCTCACACTTGTTGCGTGCCACACTTCCTTGTCCTGTGACCAATTTGATCATCACAAAAAATGATAGACACTAATCTTTCGCACGACTATTTTTTTTTTAACAAGGGCGCACGCCAATGTTTGATCGAACTAATTATCCATTTGGTGAAGAAGCTGGCTGAATCCCTACAAAAAAACATACTATTGGAGATTTGAAAATTACTTATCATAATTTTTTTCATATGAATAATTTCGTGAGTTTTTGTTAACATATCTAAAAGTATATAGCCAGTTGAGCATTCCGGCCATCCGTTACGAGACTCTCCGCCCTTCCGCGCCGTCCGATCATGTTGGCTTCCCCGAGTCGACATGAATAGCGATTTGATATATTCATAGCATACCTGAAGGAGGACTATGGAACCCTAGCCTCGTCAGTTGTTTTTTATCTGTCTTTCAGGTTGTGTTCTGGCGTTGTCGTTGTTTTTCTTTGGTATTTCGTCGTCGTTCCTTGCAAGCTGTTGCCAGTCTATTTTTTTCTTTGTCTGTTTGATATGATATGTTTTTACTTTTTTTGGTGTGTTTCGGCAGCCTCTTTCGCTTGACAATAAGATGTGTCGTCGGTTGTTTTTTTATCTCTCTTTCTGGTTATGTTCTACCGTTGCCATTTTCTTTGTTGTTTCGTCTTCGTACCTTGCAAGCTGTATGCTTTTTTTTGTGTTTGCTTGTTCGGTTGTTTGCAGTTCTGTTTGCTGTTCGTTATGACTAAATTTATTTTTTCACAGCTTTAGTGTGTTTTCTGCCATCGCCTTACGTTTTGTTATCTTCTTCTCTCTTGTTTTCTGTCCACGGTTTGTTCTTTCCTGTCTCAAAACATTGACGATTTACTTTTGTCAAATCTGTTTGTTCTGTGTTTGCTTGCCTTTTCTGCTTTTGTTAAATCCCTTTGTTCCGTGTTTGCTAACTTTTTCTGTGCTTTATATTAAGGGCTTGGTGTATTGCCCGTTATCTTGTGGATTCCCTCTCACGCGAGAAACGATGCGCTGGGTTACAGATGATCTATTGTGTTTTTACGGCGAGAGTTGCTGCTGTTTTTCTTTGCGTGTGTCGCCACCGTCTTTTTCTCGACAAGTTGTCAAGAGACGACGTTGTTTGTTTCTTTATCTCTCTTTCCGGTTGTGTGTTTGAGTGGTTATTTTATTACTGTTTTGGGTTATTTATTTATTTTTGTTTCTTTCGTTTTTTTAGGTTTAAGGCGGTCGTATCCGCCATTCGATTATATAGAATAAAGGGTTATGTACAGAATTTTTGAGCTAGGGAAAAATCCCTTTACATGCTAAAGACCTACAAAATTAGTCTCCAGGATCTTGCGCGTGGGTTTTCCCTCCTATATTTTGCTTTGTTGATCCTTTCGTTTTTTTCTTCAGCAGTTCGTCTTCCTGCTGCGCTTTCATACCATCGCCGTATAGAGATTCCATCCTTTCTTCGGCCCCGAGATTCGGACGTCCGAACCAGATATAGGGACTGCCGATACCAGTGGCGAAGCCACATTGAGAGCCGTGTGGTCAATTGACCACACAGGTTTAAGATAAATTATTTGTATACAAGCATAAGTCATGAAGAAAAAATATTAAATTAGTAAAATTACATGTGACATCACAGTTTTAAAATGACAACACAACCTTCAGGTTCTGGCACCGCAACTGGCCGATACAACGCCAAGAATGGTTAGAACACTACACACAGCCACTCAATGCCACACGGCTTATGAGGCAAACCCACAACAACCAACAACGAAGACTTGCCTTGCTCCGCCACTTGCCACATAAGAGGGTGTTTGGTTGGCTGTGGCTTTCAAATAAGCAGTTGTCGACTGTGGCCTGTGAGAAAGCTGCTATCCTGAAAAGCTGTTGTGAGTAGTGAAACCGTTTGGCAAACTATTTGTCGGCTGTCAGCTGTTAGTGATGAAAAGTCTAAAATGCCCTTGGATGCTTCGTATATTGATTTAGTAATAACAACCAAGTATATTCATATTTCACTAATATTTTAACTTTTATATATACCTAAATCGAAAAAACTACATATTTTATCTATGCGTAGTTTGGATCTGAGCATAGTTTGGATCTGATTGAACTAGCAACAAACACACATCAGGTATGCTAGTAAGGTAAATACGGGGTAGCTAAATCCAGATCGGGATGGAGGAGCGACAGGAGTCAGCTAACAATATCAGAGAGCAGCAGCGGAGGCTAGCCAGTCTAGATCAGGCACAAGGTCGTCCGGAGGAGCAAGTCAGGTGACCGCCGGTGGGGTAGCTAAATCCAGATCGGGATGGAGGAGCGACAGGAGTCAGCTAACAATATCAGAGAGCAGCAGCGGAGGCTAGCCAGTCTAGATCAGGCGCAAGGTCGTCCGGAGGAGCAAGTCAGGTGACCGCCGGTGGGTTTGCAGGTCGTACGAGCAGCAGGGTCGGCTGGAGGGGAGGGAGAAGGCGGCAGGGGAGAGCTCCCGTTCCATCTGGTCGAGCTGTTTAGGGAAAATGAGGCACGGGACCAGATTCTGGGCGTTTTCCACCAAGGGGCATGTCCTATATGGCATGGCATTTTGACCGTAAATTTGACCAAGTAGCAGGGGCATGGGGGCGTGGGATCGGCGGAAAGCCGGAAAAGCACCTCCAAGGTGCTTCGGCCTCGCAGTGCAAATAAGCGCGTTTGGCTTTGGAAACGCAGGTCGAGAATTTGCTGTTTGGTTTGGCTTAGGCTTATAAGCGTGGAAAGCCTCGCTATAAGCCCAACCAAGGGCAGCTCTTTTAGCACTGTAGGCAGAGAGCTCTCGCGCGTCCTCGAAAAAGAGCTCTCGTGCGTCTGTCGCCTCCCCGTGGCGGCGGCGCGCTCTCCACCCTCCCCCGGCCTAGGGCCTTCTTCCCCGCTCTCCCCGGTCGCCGCCGCCGGCAGGGGCTGCCAGGCACAGCCTGGGTGGCGCCGGCGGCGGCGGAATGTTTCTCCCCGCGCTAGAATAGGTTGGAAACGGGGTTCTCTCCCTCTGGCGGCGGCGCTCTTTGGGCAGCGGTGGCGCGGCTCCGGCTGGGTGGTGGCGGGTCGACGGCGACGTGCGCGGGCTGGCGGGGCGGCGCTGTGCAGCGTGTGGCGGCGCTCTGCGGGGATCGACGGCCGGGCTGTGTGGCCCAGATCTAGGCCCATTCGGGCCCGATCTAGGTCTGGGCGGGCCGGCCCGACCTGCGGAGTGCTCTGAAGATGGAGGTGAGGTTGAGGATGCAGGGGATAGCGGCGACGGCGGCCAGCCTGTTGCAGCGTGGCGGCGAGCTTCACGGGCCCGGTTTGGGCCCGGCCGGACCCCGTTAGGACTGGTGTGCCCCGTGGGGGCTTTACGGGCCCGCTGGGTCCGGCCGGACCTGATGGGGACTGGTGTGCTCTGCTGCTGCGTCCGGTCGACTACCGTCCTCGGCGGTGGAGGTTGTTCCCTCCCGCGCGGCTGCAGTCCTGCTGACCCCGGTCCTTCCCTCAGCGACGTCTTGCAGACCTCGTGGCGGCTACTTCGGTGCGACGACAGTGATGGTGGCTTCGGAACCGTTGCGCATGTTGGTGGACGGCTTGTCTGGTGGTGTCGAGGCTCGTCCTCGTGGGGCTCCTGAGCTACGGATCGTCAGGGATCCTTGATGAGGTTTTTCGGGAGAAATCCCTGTCATTTTATCCGACACCGACGCGGTGCCGCCATCGGGTGGTATCTTTCCTTCCTGAAGGGCGTCGTGGCTACCCCTCATCCGATTCCCTTTGTGCCGGGGGAAACCTAGGACCAGTGCTTTGGTCCGGTAGCAGCGATGCTTTCCTTCTTGAAGGTGCTGCTTGGTACTCGTCGACTCAGTGCTAGGAGCGTGGTGGTACTTCTTCGGAGATTATCTTTTCAGAATAAAAGACCATGAAAGGCCGACAGGGAGGACATTAGTAGTTATTGAGTTTCATTCAGAAATAGAAGATGTCTGGGTAGAACTTCGTCATTCTCTCGTGAACATGGACAGAGGAAGCAAGGTGATAATCTTAGGAAGAAATACCAACTTGGAGAAGTTCGGAACCGTCAAGCCTATCTCTCTGAACCTGGAATTACAGGAGTACACCTACATGTTCAAGACGCTCGCGTTCGGAAGCGCAAACCCGACCGACTATCCACGGCTAGCAGCAATGGTGGAAGACTTCGCCATGGTGCTGGGAGGGTCGCTCATCTCAGCAAATGTGCTCGCGGACGCACTGAGGAAAAACCTGAGTGCCCATTTTTGGCAGTACATATTGAACGGGGTCAGAGATAGTGTCAGGAAGAACATCTGTCGTTCCGGCGCCCATCAGCAGGATCTTTTTAGCCGAGGTCGTCCTGTGCACGTGATCGGCGGCTACATCTTGTCTCCAGCTGCTCCATCACGCGTCGTAGAGTCTGCTAATGGCGTGCTCAGTGTTCCGGAAGAGGGTCTGCCTAGGATTATGTTTGGGGACCTGCTAGCAGGAGAAGGTCACGTTGTTTTACCCAGAGGTGATTTTAGGCTGATTTCATTGGAATCGAGGCTACCGCCATATACTTCATTTGTTCACTTGGTACGGTCTGCTCCAAGTTGTGTCGATGACGATAAGCCTGAAACATCCTTGTCGGGGAAGAAGCGTGCCGGTCTATTTTCCTAGTGTTGTGTTGTGGTACAATGTATTAGGGTAGCATCTTGAGACCTTACTAGCTGTGTGCTATGCTATTATATTCAGTGCTACAGATATGTTTATTCTCTGCTCTTTGAAACAAAAGTGATCAATCGTAATTGTGCTTCATTTGGGAAAATGAGTGAAGCCTGCATGCAGTTTATTTGATCCAAGCAAAAATATCTTCCCTTATGCATAATCTTAACTATTCTAAACCATACAAAATAAACATATTGCAATGGATGCAACATCTTGGTTCGAACTTACTGAATCTGTTTGGGTGGTAAAAAAGATGTAACTGTTCTGATATTAAAAGGTAGACTCTGCCCAATCAAAGGCGAAGGAAAGAAAGTCAATCGCCTTAGCTGACAAACCCAAAATACATGTTTTTAAATTTGGTCACAAGGCACTTTGCAGACTCAAAGGCTCAAATAGTATGGTATGAGGCTAGGAGCACATTATATGTTGATGTTTCTCGTCAATATCTAAAATATTGACTCCACACTTTTCCTGAAAATATGGTCAACATATATATTTAGCATGTCAAATCTATACGGATAACCGGACAACATTATCTTTGATTCAACTCACTATGCATTTAGTGAAGAAATTGGTAAACTGAATCCACACAGAGAAACAGAATGGAGATTGAAAAATCATATATTTTCAAAAATATAATAGTTTATATATGTTGACATATATGTACTAAGATGACGGTTAAAGATCCATACTGGAAACCCTGTCCATATCTAAAACTGTGTCTACTTACTAACGATACAGAAATCTTTTGAATCAAAAGGCCTCACAAATGTGCTGCTGGGCGCTTCCGCCCAGAACGAGAATTATCTTCTGCCACACCTGGAGCACCACTTGGAACGAAATGAGCAAATGAACTGTACGGTGGCAGCCTTGATTCCCATATAACCAAATTAAAATCCCCTTGTGGCCTAACTCCAGGTTCCACTACCAGATCCCCAAGCCTCACCTTCGGCAGCAATTTCCTTTCCACTGTAATCTCAGTCCGGCTGCTGCCAGTGGCAAAAGATGGCACAAAGTAGAGCGGAGAAGAAGGATGCAAGAAGAAGTCTGAAACATCTATCTGATGGCGTCTGTGGATGAGCAAACACGGGTGCTCCCCAAACAGGGAGAAGTTCCTCTCAACAAATCTTCTCATCCTGCTAATCATGAAGATCCAGAAATGGAGATTCAGATTCCTTCTCATCACCTCAGCGAGCAAGTTTGCAGCGATAAGCGACCAACCCGACTGCAGCTCCCTGGCCATTTCATCTGCTATATGTGCTAACCTCGGGTGTTGTGCCGGGTCTGTGCTCCCGAATGCGAGTGACTTGAAGAGATAGCTGAACTCCTCATATGATAGGGTATTGAGGAGGATTGGCTTGACTGTTCCCAGTTTCTCTGAAGTTTTGTACCGGCTGACAATGATCACCTTGCTTCCTCTGTCCATACTTGTCAGGGCAGAACAAAACTTGGACCAGAGCTCCTCGTCAACATCTGAAACAAGCTCAACAACTACCAATACTTTCCCTGACAAGAGACTGCAATGGTCTGCTATTCTACAAAATGAATCTCCATTCAGGTGCAAAATTGAAGAGAAGTGTGAGTTAACCCTTTCATCCTTGCATACATGGGCGACCAGGGTCTTCTTCCCGACCGCAAGACCACCAATGATCGGGAGGACAGCCGGTGCACCACCGGGAGCGCCGTGATGCAACACAAAGTTCAGGAGCCTTTGCTTTTCAGCGTGGCGTCCGAACATGATGTTGTCGTTGTAAAGATACGCGTCGTAAGGTCGACGCAGCATACGGTCGCATCCACCCAAGAGAACAACAAACTCTGTCATGCTAGAAATCACATACTCTAAGCTATCCAACGCACCTTGCAAGTCAACAAGGTATGTGGCCTTGTTCTTTCTAGCATTGCCATGAACCGTGCGAAAACGTTTAGGGGATGGATAGCTGACCTGCTCCTCCTCCATTGGAGTCTTTGGAAGTGACCTGTACCTGAGCGCCCCTAGTGCCCAGTAACCTCGGTACATGGCCTCTGCGAGCATGTTAAGCTGTGTGAGCATCCCAGAGTTTGTGATGTATCGCCCGTCCGCCTCTTCGACGACTGTGCGGGCTCTCAGGAGCAGTTGCTGCAGCCTCTCCAGCTGCTTCTCTCCAGGGTACGTGCGGCCTGAGTGATACTTGTTGACTAGGAAGGAGACGAATCGGCTCACGAGTTCACCTGTTACTGCAGATATGGCAAGCTCCATCTTCAGTATCTCCAATCTGATTCTCTCAGAGTTCTAACTAATCAGGGAGTCCAAGAGAAGGCAGGAAGAAATTGCAGACGCCAGATGTTGGACAGAGTGCCTTCTTATCGCCAACAGGAAAGGGACGTGATGGAGAATATCATTATTGGTGTGGACCTCCAGCTTGTGGTTATAGACTGGTCCTCAAAATGCACCTTGCTTGGTCTTTCCATGCGCTACACATAAATCATGTTGACTGAGTGTCGACAAGTATGACCCTCCTCCACATGCTTATGGCTTTTCTAGTCACCATCCAACGAAATGACCTTAATTACAAGCTGACCAAGTGAGAGCATGCGTGCTAAACTGCTAACCAAGTCGGCAGAATCATACAAGATGATCAACAGTATGCTGACCTCATTGGCGCGGCAGCCGGCAGGCAGACAAGTGTTAGCCGCCACACAGCCATTTCGTCAAACACCAGCCGTGCACCAGAGCAAGCGACGCAGAATCGTCGGAGCATAGGAGAGAGCAGCCATGGCGAAGCTTGAAGGCTTGAGCTGCGCACTTTATAAAGAGAATCGAGGTGAGGAATGCTACCATGCGCCCACGCCACTCCCGGTCCTTCCTCGACGGAGGGAGAGGTCTGGCGGGGAACTGTAACAAGAAGCTGCGACGCAGAGCAGGCGTTTTGGCACCGGGTGCATATGCACTTGGTATATATAATTTATTTTAGACCCATTTATAAATGGCAAAGAAATGCAAAAAAAATGTTTGCGTCGATTTTAACATTATCTGCCTTCACGAAAACCTGGCATTTTTTTGGTTTGTGTAAAAGGAAAACATTTGGTGCTAAATTAGCCTTTTCAGCCAACAATTTATTGTTTTTTTCACATGGCAAAAAAAGTCGATTTTTTCACGAAACAACTTTGTGAACACATGGAATATGAACATGCATCCGCAAAATTTTATTTCATTTTCTTACGATATTTCAAAATGTGTTTTGAAAATACCAGGTACATATGCACCTGAATTTCATAGTGGATTTCACCTCTCTTGCTTAATTAATCGAGCAACCGGGCAAAAACAATCGGCTTTCCCATTTCTTTTTTGATTTCTTATTTTGTTCTTCTCCATTTTTTACTTGTTTCGCCTTAGCTTCAGACTTGTACCTTGCTGACCAGGGTGGACCTAGGGCCCGCCCAGGCTTGCCGACAGCGCAAAGCTTGTAGTGTATGGTTTTCCATAGCGATTTTTCCCGAAAATTTGGCTTGTTAATCTTGTTTGCCCAGCCTTTCGGAAGTTTCTGGTCCGTTGTTGCCTATGTCATGTAGGTCTAGTTAGAAGTCAGGTAGATATAGCTAGTCCTGAAACAAATAGTATCATTCTTTTTAGACACACAAATAGTACCATATGTATTGTTCACAATAGGCTTTTGTTTTCACTTCTAAATGTGTAAATCAAATTTGAACCTGAAATATGTACATTATACGTGTAGATTGTGTAATCTTGCTTCATCTTTCATAGTTTTTGATGATTTTTTATGTTAAAACCGTAATAATTTGAAACTTGAACTTAATTGTAATTGTACATTGTGTTAATCTTCAGATTCAAACTTGGCATGTTTTTGTATGAGATATACGTTTGACACAATTAACAACATGTCAGTCACTGGTAAAACACTAAAGTCCAAGAGGCTCGGGTGGTTGAGCCGTGTGTTTCTATATATGTCAGCGGTCGCTGGCTCGTGGTTCGTCTATAAATCACAAGCTTTCTCCATGAAAACCAACACAATTTGAAACCATAGAATATTAATCCAGATATATGTGAGAAGAACTCAGAGGCTTCATTGAGCGGATGGTAGTAATAAACCTTCAGTGGCAACGGACAACACAATTCGGGAATAGGAGGCACTGGAAATCCCCTCGATACTAGTGGAAGTTAGCAAGCGTCAAGCCTATCTCTCTGAATTTCCTGGCACCTATCTGTTCATGACACTCATGTTGCGAAGCGCGAACCCGACCAACTATCCGCGGCTGGGGACGATTATGGAAGAGTTTTGGCTTTACAGAACCACAGACCATGAAAGGCTGACAGGGAGGACATTGATAGTTACTGAGTTCGTTTCCCAGGTAGAAGAAGATGTCTGGATAACACTTTATAATTATTTCATGAACATGGAAAGAGGAAGTAAGGTGATAATATTAGGAAGAAATACCAACTTGGAGAAGTTCGGAACCGTCAAGCCTATCTATCTGAATTTCCTGGAATTACAGGAGTACACCTACCTGTTCAAGACGCTCGCGTTCGGAAGCGCTAACCACGGCTAGCAGCGATGATGGAAGACTTCGCCATGGCGTGACTCCTTGTACAGAAACTTTTTTTTGAGGGAAAGGCCATTCGGCTAGCTTTATTAAGATTTAAACAATAGTTACATCGTTTACCAATAAAGGCAAAATTAAACTTGGATCGGTATCACACCACAATTCGGTGGATTATCCCTCCCAAACTGAGCTAGCAGCTCATGAGCAACAATATTAGAATCCCTATTACAATATTGAATAATGACCTTCCCGAAATCTTTGATTAACTCTCGGAAATCCTCTAAAATAAGAGCAAAAACAGGCGATAAAATGACATCCGAGTTCATAGCTTCAACCACAGCTGAACAATCTGACTGAACAATAAGCCAATGGCATGCTAAACGTTTGGCAATGATCAATCCCTCACGTAGGGCAATTGCCTCCGCTGTTTCTGCATCAAAAACATGAGTTAAGCTTTTACATGCAGCACCGACAAAATCTCCAGCATCATCTCTCACAACAGAACCAATCGATCCCTTTCTCTCAGTGACAACAAATCCCGCATCAACATTAAGGATCTGATATCCAGGTGGAGGCTTTTTCCAAATGTTTTTCTTCTGAAATTTGACCCCTGTACCAACACTACGGCCATAATTCAGTGACAAAGCCTGAATAGCCAAAGCTGTCCGTCTTGGATTCAGTATGGTTTCATCTCTTAAAATCTGACGTCGTTGCCACCACAGGTACCAGCAAGCAACAGAGAAAACTTCAGCTATAGAGACCGGCTGCATATAGTTCTCTCTGTACCTTTCTTCACACAAAATGAATTCAATCATTGCTGAACCAGATCGGTCAGTGAGCTTTGCATGTTCTATCATATCCTGCATACCAAGGGCACACCATATAGACTTCAGAAATTTAACTACTAGTCTCCACCGTCCGGAAAAAAAATATAAAGGCAATGGATGCAACATCTTGGTTCGAACACTTACTGAATCTGTTTTGAGTGAAAAAAATGCAACTATTCTGATATTAACAGGTAGACTCTGCTCAATCAAAGGCGAAAGGAAAGCAGGTTAGTCGCCTTAGCCGACAAACCCAAAATATCACATGTTTTTAAGTTTGATCACAAGGTACTTTGCGGACTGAAAAGGCTCAAATAATATGGTATGAGGCTAGGAGTGCATTATATTTATATGTTGATGTTTCTCGTCAATATCTGGAAATTGACTCCACACATAGTTAAGATATTTGGCATGTCAAACATACAGGGACAACATTATCTTTGATTCAACTAACTATGCATGTAGTGAACTAATTGGCAAGCTGAATCCACATAGAAAATATAATGGAGATTCATAATGTTTCATAGCTAGGAAATGCGGATACGGCAGAAAAGTCGCGTATCAGGGTTGGATACGTATCGGATACGGGATACGTATCAGACACATCAGGATACAGAACGCCTCCATCGAACTTGATGCATTGCTATCCACCTCGATCAAATGCAGTCCAGATCTTGAATGTTGCTCATGTATTCCTCCAAATGATGATTGGAAGTGGCAGGCATGTACAGAAAGTGGATGTAAAGACGGCATTTCTAAATGGAGATTTAGAAGAAAATGTTTACATGAAACAACCCAAGGGTTTTTTCATGGAGGGGAAGGAACATATGAGATGCCGTCTAAAGAAATCCATTTATGGATTAAAGCTAGCCTCTAGACAGTGGTATCTAAAGTTTAATGAAACAATTAAAAGATTTGGATTTAAAGAGAATGTTGAGGACAACTGCATTTATGCAAAATTTAAAAGTGGGAAATATATTTTCCTAATTCTGTATGTGGATGATATCTTGCTTGCTAGCAGTGATGTCAGTCTACTACTAGAAACAAAGAAGTTCTTGTCCTCAAATTTTGATATGAAAGATCTTGGTGAAGCTTCATATGTTTTGGGCATAGAAATTCACCGAGATAGGAAAAATGGAGCTTTAGGACTATCGCAGAAGGCATATTTTGAAAAAGTTCTTAAAAAGTATAATATGCATAAGTGCAGTGCCACACCTGCTCCTATAGTCAAGGGCGACAATTTTGGGAAATTCCAATGTCCCAAGAACCAGTACGAGATCGATCAAATGAAAGGAATACCATATGCTTCGGCTGTTGGAAGCTTACAGTATGCACAAGTGTGCACTTGCCCTGACTTAGCATTTATCACCGGGTCTCGGTAGATATCAAGAGAATCCAGGCACAGAGCACTGGAAAATGGCAAAGAAAGCTTTGCGTTATGTGCAAGGCACAAAAGGCCTCATGCTAACATATAAAAGATCTGACTCCCTAGAAATAAGAGGGTATTCAGATGCAGATTTTGCGCGAGACAAAAATGATAGAAAGTCCACGACAGGATATGTGTTCACTCTCGCAGGAGGGGCTATTTCGTGGAGAAGCTCCAAACAGTCAATAGTTGCATCATCTACGATGTATGCAGAATTTATAGCATGTTATGAGGCCACGGGGCAGGCGCTATGGCTAAAGAAATTTATACCCGACTTGAAAGTGGTAGACTGCATTAGCAGACCACTAAAGATGTACTGTGACAATGAGCCCGCAGTATTCTATGCTCACAACAACAAGTCGAGTAATGCTACAAAGCCAATAGAAATAAAGTATTATGTTGTGAAAGATAAAATACAGGATCAAACTATAAGTCTCGAGCATATAAAGACAAAGAATATGCTTGCGGATCCGCTTACGAAAGGCTTACCACCCAACGTGTTCATGGAACACGTAGCCGGCATGGGTTTAATAGAAAGCCTATGATTCCTGGATCATAAGAGGCTCAAAAGGAACAGAAATTGTTTTAAAGCAGAGAGGTATATTGTAGCTGTCTGATTCTATCGGCAATTGAGCTGTGACGATGAAACATGCTCTATGTACTGATCTGTGATGAAACGAGTAAAGTATAAAGTACATAGTTAAAAGTGAAAGTTGAGATCAAGGGGGAGAATGTTAGGTTGATCTCCATACGGTCGAGCCCAACGGCTCGATCGATCCCTTGACCGCGCCCTGATCGGGGGCGCACAACCTCTATCTGGTTGGTGGGCCCCTGTCGCCGCGCTATATAAAGAGGTGGGGGACCGGCAGCACGCGTCACGAGGTTAGTCGCTGTGCCAGACCCCCCACCGACACCCCTACCGATCTAGGGTTAGCGCGAGCCGACGGGAAGCACCGCCGCCACCACACACCCCACACTCACGCAGTCGCCCTCCCCGATGGCCACCAGCTCGGGCTCCTCGAGCCATGGAGAAGGTTTGTCTCCTCCTCCTCTCTCATCTCTCTGTTTCCCCTCTCTCACCGTGTTAGATCGACACCCAAAGAGCACTACCGTAATTGTTCTAGCCTAGATGATCTAGAGTGGGTTTTAACACAGAGAACAGACAAAAATCAAATATAACTGTCCACCCAGGCCGCAAAGTTGGCATATGTCTTCCTGGTTGCTCTGTATTTAAGCAGACCCATCTCCTCCTTAAATATAGCACGGCATCTGTATAGATTTGGTCTCATCTGCTGGAAGATGAACGCATTGCTTGTTTTCCAAATTGCCCATAGCCCCATCAGGATGATCTCCATGAAGAAAGGCTGTCCAATGTTCTCCTTAAGGAGTGTAAGACAATCCAAACCACTTTGTCCCGCAAGCACTGCCAAAGGCGCCAGGGAACGCCAACAAACTTGAGCAAAAGGGCTATGGAAGAACAAGTGATCTCTGGTCTACAGGACAGCCATATTGCACAGGATACAACTGTAAGTCGGCAAGAGAAAAGATTTCCGCTGCAACATATCTCTAGTATTCAATCTGTCCACCAACATTAACCAACCAAACACTTTGTGCTTTTTCTGACAGTAGGACTTCCACAACTAGTTGAAAGCCGAATGTGGAGTAGGACCAACTTGTAGATGTTTGTAAGCATTCTGAACCGAAAAACTGCCTCCCCAAGCATAACCCCAAACATCTTTGTGCTGTGAAGTGTGGTTCTCTATTAGAGGAACAAAATCATGAAATTCCTCAAAAGTTTCTTCAGACAAAGGAAGATGGAATAGGTCCAACAAACAAAAACTGCTAGCAGCATTCCGAAAAGAGGCGGCTGGGTTGATTTGCTCAACAAGTCAGAAGTATGGACGAATTTGGAAACTCCTTCTCCAGAAAACATATTTCATGGAATAGTTGCCATCCATAAGCATGTGGAGGAGGGTCATACTTGTCTAGACCGTGTTCTTCTCTCTTGGGGAAGGCTGGCAATATGGCCTACCTAAATATTTAAGTGTATAAGAAATGAAAATAACAGGGCATAAAAGTTCATCAGGAAAAGGTCAAGTCAGCATCCGAAGTGCCCTTAATTACCAGCTAACCAAGTGAGTCTATGGGCTAACCAAGCCAGGCAACATTTTTTATGGCGTTATTAGCTTCTAGTCGTATTCATACAAGATGAGGATCAGTACGCTGACCTCATTGGCGCGGTAGGCCGGGCAGTGTTCAGGAACAGTGAGCTGCCCTTACGGCCATTTCATCGAACACCATCCGGGCACCAGCACGGCGCCGCCTTCTCCCCAGCGTCTCGCCTTCGTGGAGAAAGAGCAAGCGATGCAGAATCGCGGCGAGGAACGCTACCATGCGCCCAAGCCACTCTCAGTTCTTCCTCGACAGAGAGAGAGGTCTAGCGGGGACGATAGAGAGGGAGTTGATGCCTGATGGAAATTAAGTTGCAGCTAGGCCCAAAACGGTGGAGACATTTGAGAAATTGAAAGGGGTTTCAAAAAGTTGTGAGCTCAGCACCAGCACTGGTGTTTGGTAGGTCCATCAACCGATCTATCTGTTTCCGTCCCGTCCCAACAGACGACTACGCGACGACCCAAGTTTTGCACCTTCCTTCCCCCGCCCGGCAAGCCTGTTGGTCCCTGCCTCCTCTGTCGGCCGTTCCGGCGACGGCAGGGGCGGGGATCTCAGTTTTTCGATCTTAGCAAGTTAAGGTTGGGCTAAGTTTTTCCAGAGGCGTCGCATCGGGGGCGGGACGGCGCCCCTTTGGAATAAGATGCCCTTGTTTCTCCCCTATCTCTGCGGTGCTCTAATCGCCGACATCGTGAAGCAGGTGACTTGGTCGTCTTGCAGTTCTTTAGATTTGGTAAAATTAGTTTCTTGGTGTGTCGCCGGCGTTTGTCGCTATTTGCGGTAATGCTGGCGGTCAAGGCGAGATGGATGCTCTGGAGCGAGGATGTTGGTCCGAAGGTGGTGGATTTGTCGTTCTTCCTTGACTTCGTCAATGGGACACGGCAGATCTTGGTCAAATATAGCACGGGGACGTCCCCGGTCGACGTGCCACAACGACATGTGCCTCGTTGCAGCAGCATGTTCATCGACTCACAAAATCTCATTGGCGATGGTGCCTTTTGGATCTCGTAATGGTGGAGGCTCTGCATCTCTCCTGAACGTGCATCTCGGTGGCCACATGAAACCTTGAAAGGAAATGGGGGAGACACAGCTGACCACACACGGAAGATTATATGAATCTGGAAACATACAAAGAACATCAGTAGGGTGAGCAGTTGAGGATATAGTCTTTCCTTTAATGCTAACATGTGGCCACATGAAACCTGGTAAAATGTTTTTTTTTTAACTGTGAGGCAAAAGTTTTGCCCCAACCATTTATTAAGAAGGAGGTGCCCGGTTTATTAGTGGGAGAAACTGGGCGAAAACCATACAACAAATACCAACAACATGGGAGGGGCCAACACAACCACAAAGGGCAACACCTAAAACCAACAACTCCCGAAACGACAACCCCACACTACCTACGCAACCGCAGCCTGACGACTACCCTAGGATCACGCAGCTGCCGTTAAGCAGTCGCGGGCGCCTTACCAAAGGCTCCATTCTTCTTGCCTATGCTCCTAAGAGCCTTCTTCACCTTCTTGATTTTGCCAGTAGAAACCTCCTCTGCTATGAGGCAAGCAATCGTCTGGCCAGATCCAGGGCTAGCTGCCTCCAAGCAGGCGAGCAAGCCACCAAGTTTTTCCGCGAAGACCGCCTCGTCAATACTTGCCAAAAAACCTTCACAGTCAAAGAGGGGCGACCGGATGGACTTCATTGCCCCAGTGCTAGGTGCTTCCTCATCAATAACCTGGTCACTCAAGGATGAGAAAGTGACAGAACCAACCAAACCTCCACTATCCACAGAGGAGGGCAACTCGCACGACTCAGGCGGAGGTGGGGATGGCGCCATGTCCACCGCCAGAGGCTCCAATGAGCCCAGTTCACTCGGAAGCACCACAGATGATTCCCCACAAGGATCCCGCAGCTCAGGCAAGATCTCCACAACTGGAGCCACAACCTCGGTGAGGACATCAGTCCTAAGGACAGACGACATCGCATCCTGAGCACGGGGAGAAAATTCTCCAAAGCAGCATTCGGGCCCCTCATCAACGGAACCGAACTGTACCTCAGGTGGCAGAGGCACAACCGACGTAACTTGAAGCTTGGTAAGAGCGTCGCGGACCTCAGAGCGAAGCAGCTCAACCTTCTGAAGGACCTCCATGCGCAGCAGGGCAAACTGGGACTCCAGAGTAGAGACTGAAAAGGCGTTGGCATTGTAATCCTTGCAACACGGCTGCACCGGAACACGCAACGACGAGTGGCCCACAGCCTCGGCCCCACTCTGAGGCGATGAGGGACGACGAGGCTGAGCGGACGGAGAACGGCTTCTTTGACAAGGAGCACGAGATCCTGGAGAACATGCCCGAGCATCCGGAGAGCGAGAACGAGCAGCAGGAGAGCGCGCACGGTAGAAACGCTCCCGGTGACCAGGGCGACGATATCGGATGCATCTGAAGGGCCCTCGACATGTGCGGACCTGGTGTCCACGCTCGAGGCACCGGAAGCACCTCCCTCGAGCCCAACGCTTGAAGGCGAGGCTACGCTCGAGACCATCGTTCCGAAGCGAAGACGATGGCGCGTGGCGGGGACGACCGCCCCGACCCACCTGCACCCAACCTTCTTCATCTCCAAGAGCGGAGAGGCCACCGCAGGGCTCCAAGCTAGGAACAACGCCTTTGAGGGAGGCCATCGGAGTTTACGGAGCCAACTCTTCATCGTCGTCGTCCTCGACGGAGATCAAAGAAGCATCCCAAAGCAGGCTCGGAACCGGCAGCGCTGCATCAGCAGAAATAGGCACCTCGGTAGACAGTGCCAAGGACCCGAGGCCCTCGACCAGCACGGCAGCGTCGAACCCATGCCTCCCAACCGAAGCGTCGATGGTCTTGGTGGAAGATGGCGGCGTGCAGGGTGCCAGCAACTCATCATCATCCTCATCGTCGAACTCACCAGCAGAAGCCCAGGAAACACTCGACGGAGCGGTGGAGTGGGCCGGCGGAGTTGGACAAGCCAACACGGAGGGAGCACCCAGCTTGCTCGTGCTCGGGAGGACATCTAACCGCGTGCACCTCCCCGGACACTTGGATGAAGAGCTCGTTGCGCCAGCGGCCGACGGGGCCAAAGCAGCTGACGGGACCGGCGGAACGACGACGTGCGGCTTCTCTGCCAGCTCGGCGGACGGAGCTGCAGGAACCGGCGGCAGCATTCCATCAGGGACATGGAACGACGGCAGGGCCGACGTCAGCTTACCAGAGGAGGCGCCGGCGAGGAGAGCTTGAGCGGCGAGCGGCGCGGCCGGAGAGACTGTCTTCATTGCTTTTGGGATGGGGCGCACCACCATCTTCTGTCCACGGACTACAGGGCCGGACTTGCGGGAGGCAAGTATAGCCTCGGCGAACTTGGCGGCGGGAGCAGGGGCCTTGGGCAGCGAGGCCCAGGTGGCCGCCGTCGCGGGCATGAGGGCCGCAGGTGCGACAGCGCCGCAGCAGGCATAAAGGTGAACTTGAAAGCACTCTCAGTCCTGCGACAGGCATTAAAATAAAGCAAGATAAGGTCACATGAGATATTTGTAAAGGTGAACTTGTTATGTATAGATAATAAATTCTCAATTCATATATCCCACCTCATAGCGTTATAAAGAGGGTGATACCATAACACATAAGCCCCAGGGACACCAGATATGAAGTAGATAATGGCTAGCAGCCAAATCATAACACCTATTAAAACAAAGATGTCTTATTGGTTCACATGATAGCAATGTCATAGCAGCTAGTAATATATCACATGTAGACAATAAGGTACACTTCAGATATACCTGACAAGAGACTGCCATGATCTGCGATTCTAGAAAATGAATCTCCATTCAGGTGCAAAATCGAAGAAAAGCGTGAGATAACCCTCTCATTTTTGCATACATGGGCGACCAGGGTCCTTTTCCCGACCGCAGGACCACCTATGATCGGGAGAACAGCCGGTGCACCAGCACCACCAGGGGCGCCGTGCTGCAACACAAAGTTCAGGAGCCTTTGCTTTTCGGCGTGGCGTCCGAACATGATGTTGTCGTTGTAAAGATACGCGTCGTATGGTCGACGAAGCATACGGTCGCATCCAGCCAAGAGAATAACAAACTCTGTCATGCTAGAAACCACATACTCTAAGCTCTCCAACGCACCTTGCAAGTCGACCAGGGATGTGGCCGTGTTGTTTCTAGAACTGCCATGAACCGTGCGAGATCGTTTAGGGGATGAGTAGCTGACCTGCTCCTCCTCCATTGGAGACTCTTTTTTTTTAAACCGGGCAAAAGGCTTGCCTTTTCATTCATATAGAAGAAGTGAATTGACCAGTTTATAAGGAAAACTGGCCGAAAACCGGATACAACAACACAACACACCATGCCGGCCCCGAGGCCACACACCACACAAGTCGACGGCCCAACCGCCCAAGCGGCCAAGGCCGACACCACTACCCTCAACGCAACAGCGGAGGCGAAAACCCGGAGCCGCCGCTCCGACATCCACGCTGACCACGCGGCCACGCTCCACACAGGTCGACGACGAAACTGCCCAAGTAGCAAAGGCCGACACCCTCGCACCTCAACGCGACGCAGCGGAGGCGAGATCGGAGCCGCCGCTCCGACATCCACGCCGGCCCCAGGGCCGCGCACCACCTAGCCGAAGACGAGAAGATCGTCGCCGCTGACCACCAAAACATCCCCACAGGTCCCTCTAGCCGGCGAACATCCAAGACGAGGCCCCAAGGGGAAAAACGACGCCGAAGCGCCGCCCTCGCCCGATCCACGAAGGATCTGGGGTTTCCCCCGGAAGTTCCCGGGCGGGGGAGTGAGAGCACCGCCATGACGACACCTTCAAGAAGGAAATGGCGCCCAAGGGCGTCACTGTCGCCTGTCCTGGTCGATGACCAGGGCAAGGTTTTCACCCGGCGGAGAAACACGAACCGCCCGCCCGCCCACACGGGGACCGACCAGCCCACCATCACAGACCCCGCACGCAGACACCGTCAGCCCCGCGCGCCCGACGGTCCACAGCCACCAAACGGAGCTAGGCGCCGGGGCCTAGGTCCGCCTCGCGCTGAGCCACCTCCTAGCTCAGCGTGACGCCGCCACCAAGTCTGGGGCCGCCACCCCGGCGTCCAAAGTGCTGCGGGACATCTTCACGCCCAGCTACGCTCACGCGTTGCCGCCCCCGAAGCCGACGCGACGTGTCGGCAAAGGAAAACCGCGCGGGACGCCTCTACCTCCCGCGCACGCCCGGCCGCACAACAGCTGGCCACCACCGTGCACTGCACCAGAAGACACAGCGCGCGAGGAAAAACCGCGCACAGTCCAGCCCGCCCGGCCCATCCGGGCCCAGATCGAGCCCTGGCTGCGCCGCTGCTGCCGGCGGCAAGCAGAGGGGCCGCCGTCGCCCTGCCGCACCACGCCAACCGCCACCTCTGCATCCCGCCGCCCGACGCAGCGCCGCCCCTGGCCGCCGCGCGCACCGGAGAAAAGCGGGGCGCCGGCCTTCGTCCGCGCGTCCACCGCGGGTCGCCCCCCATTGGAGATTCTTGAAGGGACCTGTACCTGAACGCCCCTAGTGCCCAGTAGCCTCGGTACATGGCCTCTGCGAGCATCTTGAGCTGTGACAGCATCCCAGAGTTTGTGATGTATCGTCCGTCGGCCTCTTCGACGACTGTGCAGACTCTCAGGAGCAGAGTCTCTAGCCTCTCCAGCTGCTTATCTTCAGAGAATGCGCGACCTGACGGATACTTGTTGATGAGGAAGGAGATGAATCGATTCACGAGCTCACCTGTTATTGCAGATATGACAAGCTCCATCTTCAATACCACCAATCTGAATACCTCAGAGTACTAACTAATCAGGGAGTCCAAGAGAAGGGAGGAAGAAATTGCAGACTGTCAATGTTCCCTGCCTAGCACGTCAATAGCCAACAGGAGTCAAAAAATATCACTCTTTGCGTTTTGAACTACTCCACCCGTGAAGGCATGAGGAAATTTCAAACTGCTAGTGCTTGCTGCCTACCTGGCTACCTCGTCAGTGGTCGTATGTTGCTCTCTCAGAATGAATTTTATAGACAACAGGGAAAGGGACGTCCTGATGAATTACTCTTTCTGTGGACTACTACACCTCTAGCTTGCGTTTACCATTCCACGCATAAACCATGGTGACCTCCTTGTCCAAAAAAACGTATGCCATGGGACAGCTGCCATAAGCATGTGGAGGAGGGTCATATTTTTCTAGTCGTCCAACTAAATGACCTTGATTACAGGCTAACCAAGTCAAACAACAACCAAATTGTCGCGTTACTACTTATCGCATTCATACAAGATGGTGAACAGTATGCTTACCTCATTGGCGCGGCAGCCATACGTGCACCAGAGCAAGCGACTCACGATCGTCTGAGGATGGGAGAGGGTAACCATGAAGAAGCTTGAAGGCTTGACCTGCGCACGATCGTCTGAGGATTACCATGCGCCCACGCGACTCCCAGTCCTTCCTCGACAGAGAGAGGTCTGGCGGGAAAAGTATGCCTAAGAAGCTGCGACGCAGAGAAGATAGAGAGGGAGCTGATGGAAATTAGGAGTAGGTTGCAGCTAGGCCCAAAACGGTGGAGATCTGTGAGAATTTCTGGAAGGCACCGTTTATGTTCAGACACCCTTGACACTGCCACCAGAATTACCAGCCATGGATATCGTTCGGATGGGGGATACGAACGTGGAAGCATATTATATAGTAGAAGGTTTTATTAAGCACTAGGCGCTGATTGAGCGTTTTGCCTTGAGCATTTTGTCTCTGTTTTCCCTTTTCATAAGGATTAAAGCGCTAGGCACAATTAAACGCACGTCTCAACGCCTAAGCAAGCTTAAGCGTGTGCTTAGTCATGCTTTTTTATAACCTTGATTATATGTCACCATCGATATGCTGGTAGGTAAACTAGCATTTGAGGGTGACAGCCTAGGGCTAGAGGAGCAGATGAATGCAAAGAAAGCTCATGTGTCCGGAGGAGGTTCACAAGAAGCCACGACGCAAAGAGGGAACCATGACGTCGGTTCCTTAAACGTTAGGAGGAATGTGTAAACATTACAGGAAAATGCAGCTAGAATCTCCGAATCCATTGGGCTGCCCAATCAGAGGCAAAAAGAAATCAGAATCAAGAAATGATTCTGTAATCATGCAAGTGAAATCGTCTTAGCTGACAAACACAGCAACATGCTTCATCAACATTGACAGGAAATTAATAGGCATATCAGCAGATATATTCCACCAAGAATGTTAACCGAGTCTTGCTATCAAGTATCAACCACATCTAAAACCATGTCAACAAATGGAATCAACACACGACACATACCAAAACAAGAAGGCTCGTTATATTTGTATTAACAGAAGAGCAAGAAGGTATAGCTGTATGCCTTTGTTGATTCAAATCGGCACGGTGCAGCGATGTACAAGACTACCATGCCCAATCAGCACACATCCCGTCTCCTTCCACTCACTACCCTGGGTATGAATCTCGCTGCTTCTCAGAACGCAGAACTCAGAGCGCCCCGGGCTGCCTGTTGCTTCATCTCCTGGGCTTTTCCACTTCCACGGAAGTACATGTATACTTGCTGCATGTTGAGTAAGAGAGTTTGGTGATCAAGAGATGGGAACAACATGAGTTGCACTGTAAGGATCTCTAGGCTATGACTATCTGTCTAACAATTGAACATTTCATCCTATGGACACCTATGCAAAGTGCAACAATGCATTCTGTGTGAAGTTACTCATCGGTAAAAAGGAGCAAAGTGGCCAACATTACATAATCAGAAACTAGTGACAAACTGAAACATTCGTTTGCCTTTGGCAGCTAAAAAGTCAAGCTGTCAACCCATTATCTTGAATGGAATAGAGATATAACAGTACATACATAATAGACCATGGAGACTAAGATCTTCAAATAACAAGGATTTAATCAGCCAAAAAAAGAGGGAAATCACACCCACCTGAATGACAGCTATGCTCAGCAGAGATTCAAGACAGAACAATCCAAATCCAACAAAGTAAAATATCTGCCAAAAAAAATGCCACGAAAGTGTATACATCAGGAAGGGGTTAAATAAGACTTGCAGATCCAGTACATCACTTCCAAATGCATTGATGTTCAATCCACCAAGCAAAGCCCTGATGCTTATATGTGTGTGAGGTGTAGTGCATGATATCTGTTTCAAAATGCAAGGATTTTCTTTTTTGTCTAGGCAGTGGACTCTGCTGGGCCTCACACTAAGTCAGCATGAAGCAGTTTATTCATTGGGGAAAAAACAGAAAACATGGAATGGGTAAAAGGTAGATGTGGCTACATAAACAAATTAGTCATCTGACAAATTGGACAAACTTGTAATGAAGACTTACCCCAACAATAGCACTCTTGGTTATGACATCAATGGCAGGCAAAATCCCACTGCAGCATTAGAAAGAAAAGAAATTTAGTCATTTGGGTCAAAAGAAGTGTTTACGCATTTTAAACAGAAAGAAAATGTTATGATAAAAAGGTCTACATCTGAATATGATAACATGGATAGTCAGAATTTACTGAAAGCACTACTTTGAGTGGCATGATTGACAAGAAACATGACAATTGCAGTCTGCGTTCACAAATTTATGGTATAACATTTTATTCCCATAAGTTCAGTTCCAGGATCAGAAACTATGTTTCTTCCATAATCCCTTGCATAAGTCAACCTTGACCACAATTCATGGAAAAAGGTGACACTGGGCTCAGGAACTTGTTACTTGACCAAAAACATGTAACAGCTTCTGGTGTGTATAGTTTTCATGCATTCGTCTTGGATTTGCCAGTGTAGCCCTTGTATACATAGTTTATACCCTTTATAGCTGCACGGATTTGTTGACGCCACATTGCTAACTTCCATGCTTGCAATTCACCTCATTGTGTGTGCCCATTTCTCTCTCGATTTGGGTTTTCCACATTAAATCAATACTCTAGTTCATGGATTATCTTTGTTATTTGTTGTGCGTTTCTAACAAACCATTCAATGAAATAACTATTTCTTTATGAAGTGATGACATAGTCATTCACCGACAAAACACAAACTGTGACCAAGGAAATGCATAACCCCTCTCATCTAGATGCATCTACAACTTATAACCTCTACAGCATCTCAGAAGTAGATGCACAAGAAAAAGGAAACAAGACTTACGTCAAAGAATTTCCTTTGAAAGGAAATGGGGGAGACACTGCTGACCACACGCAGAAGATTATATGAATCTGGAAATGGACAAAGAAGATCAGTAGGGCCCGCAGTTGAGAATAGAACCTTTCATTTGATGCTATATGTGGCCGCATGGAACCTAGTAAGCGCATCTTACCATGTAAAACAGAAAAAACCACCCAAACTTCAAGGCACTCTCAGTTCTGTGACAGGCATTAAAATAAAACAAGATATGGTCACATGAAATATTTGGAAAGGTGAATTTCTTTTGTACAGATAATAAAATATCAATGCATATGCCCTACCTCATTGCGTTATAAAGAGGGCGATACCATAACACATAAGCCCCAGGGACACCAGATATGAAGTAGATAATGGCAAGCAGCCAAATCATAACACCTGTTAAAACAGAGATGTATTATTAGTTCACATGTTCAGTAGTGTGATAGCAACTAAGATACCAAATATAGACAATAAGGTACACTTCAGATATACCTTCCCCTTTAATCCATGCCGTTGTGGTCGCTATGATATTGAAGAAGAGGCAGGCGGCAATTCCTGCATGACATCCAAATTTTACAAAAATTACACAAAATCCATAAAGTAGCTCTATCAAAATGCTTTTCTGTCAGCAGTGACCTGCACAGGTAGACCTCTTTGCAATATGCCAAGGAATCCAGACTTATTGTTTTCATTTCACATTGATAATCATGTCACTTGTGCAACAAATATGAGAAGAAATCGCACTTGAAATACTTGTTAGTGAACTTGTATTAGGATCCAATAGGAATTCAAATTGGTAGTCGGCAAGCAGGTGCCGCCAGGCTTCAGTAGCTACTTGTGCAGGTCCTATCGGCCTGATGGAGAGGAAGGCTGAGAAGAGTTATAATTGTGTTGCTGGTGGGTCGCTGCTTAATATGGCTGCTCGCTGCTCATGGGATCTGGCCGTAGTACGCAACGAGAAGAGGAGTGGTGACAGAAAGGAGTCGTGGCTTGTAGTTCCTTGGGCAACAGGAGGCATTGTATGGCTCTGTTTTTGTGATCTTACTGTTGGACTGCAATTTAGGTTGTGATCTTTTAAATGGCTGTGAAAGTGATATTATTGTGGATGATCAGTTGTGATCCCTGTTGTGGACTTGTGGTGCTGCTCTCTACGCCGGTACTTTTAGACTTTTAGTTGGTTGTTGACCATGTTTGTCCAATTACTAGGCTGTCTGCTGTGGAGACTTGGTAATGGTACAACCAGAGGCAGCAGAGTGGAGTGCCAATAGATTGAGGAAGTCATGGAGGCCGAGGCTTGGGGCATGTGGGTGGAGGTGGTAGAGGACCGGGTAGTTGGGGTTTTGAGGAAGAGGTGGTGGAGACCAGGGTTTGGAGTGTGTCGGTGAGTGAGGTGGTGATCCAGCTTTTATAAGTCCTTGATAGTTGATACGCTAGCAGATACTCAAATCATGGGGCATATAGTGGTTGGCTACGAAGCACGGACACGGCAAAAACTGCCGAACTGCCGTCCTGATACGGCGGGATACGGGGATACGCCGGGATACGTCGGGATACGCGACTTTTGTAGTATCCCCGAGATTCGAATTAAAAAAAAGAAAAGAATACAGGGACACGGAGGGATACGCATGGGACACGGACGGCAGGAGGCCGCAGCGGCGGCGGCGCAGGACAGGGGTCACGGAGGAGCGGCGCACACAGCCCACACTCACGCACAGAGGCGGCGGAGGAGTTGCGCACGGACACGTGCAGGAGGTCGACGGCCGGCGGCGGCAAACCGCCACGCTTACCGCCTCCTTGTGCTCCTTGGAGGTCGACGCAAGAGGAGGGCGCGGCGGCGCAAGAGGAAGGAGCACGCAAAGGGGAGGCGGCTGACGGCGGCGCACGCAGAGGGGCGGCAGCTGGGGGATGGAGATGGACTCGTGTTTGAGGATTGGGGATCGATAAGGCTGGGTGCGTGCGTACTGCGTCGTGTGTGAGTCGTGTGTGGCTGGGTGCGTTAGTGGGCTAGGGTTGGTGGCCTGGCTTTGGCCCGTGCGTGAGTGTGGGCTGCGTGCGTGGGCAGTAGGTTAGGTGAGGTTGTGCAGATTCTAAAAATGGCTGTTTTCTGATCTCTTTCTCATTAATTTTCTATATTAACTCTATATTACACGGCATATTTTCATTTTATTTTATATATACTCGCCGTATCCCCGAATGGCTGTTTTTGGAAAATACTGTATCCCGTATCCCCGTATGCGTATCCCCGTCTTTCCGTCCCGTATCCGTGCTTTGTAGGTGGTTGGTACTGGTAATCGCAAAAAAAGGCAATGGTAGCGCAACATATTCATATCGAACACTACATTTTTAAAATTACCACTTTACCAGAACTTACCAAGAAATGATGAAAATGCAAGGTACTGCATTTTTTGTAGATGGATGGGTATCTCATTTGAAATATTGTGGTGAATGAGAGGAAAAAGGGGTGGCCAGTTTTTCTCTTCAATGACAATGCCAGCTGAAAATGAAACAAATATGTGATTAGGAGAAATGAACTGTCTGAACATACTGCCAATAGGAAAGCCAGAATAAGTATGAAACTTAATTTGGTCTTGCCAGAAGAAATGACAATCGCTTATTGTCAGACATAAAAAATTGGAGCAATGAAAAGACCAATTCTAAATCATCAATCCAAGAAAAGGAACATCATCAGCAAATATTACCAATAACCATGCAGTGTGATAAACTGATAATAGACCTGATGTCCCATTCCATGTTCCAAAGGCTAAAATGTTATCTATGTTGTTTTTTCTGTGAACAATTCTGAAACACTGAACTCTACTAAAAAAAGAGTGTGCAAGCAACAGTTTCTTGGTACACTTCCAGGAATAAATTGTGTTTATAAATGCTGCTAATGTCTTCAATATTTTATGCTAGTGAAGTGACCAAAACAGAAAGAATGTAATCCGTACCTCGTGATGCAGCCTCTTCCCTCCTTTTCAATTCCTATGGCAAGGAGACAAAAAAAGAGGAACTAGATGAGCATTTGGAGAAGGAACATCGCATATGGTAACTAAAACATGTATCCACATACAAGGGATGCACTAGAAACAGACCCGTGTTTTTTTATTTAAAATGCTCTAACATAACACTTTCAAAATTCAACAAGCCAAATATCAACCTCTAGAAACATGGTTCTCCCAGATGAACCCTTTTGACTGTGGAAAGAAAATTGTATAGACTATTCATCACTTAAATATACAACACGATAGTCACACCAATTAGCAAGAAGTTGAGATATAGATTCCCCTATCTGGATGATGAGACTGATTGAAATAATAAATGAGAACAAAGGGGTAAAAGCAGGGCGAAACGAAATGGCTCTTGGAAGCACCTGCTCTTGGGACGAACAGAAAATCTATGGTACAATAAAATATATTTTCCATTAGAATTTATATGCATGTTTGAGCTACACTGCAAAAGCACTCTTTATTTTCTAACGGAGCTGTTATATGCCCAACCCTACAGGACGATGCCTGTTTCTGTCCATATTACTTTCGGACTATAAATTTCATCACTGGCAAGTAGACAGTTCTCGTACCCCATAGTCCATAGATACCCTACTACTCACGTCAAATGCACAGTACGTGTCCAGTAACTCCATCAATCTGTGGATGGTAACAACCAACTGCTTGACCAGTTTTGGCAAGTTGATGTCACACAACTTCTGTACACCCATACTAGTATACCACTACAAATTTACCACATTTTCTTTGCCAGATCAGCAGATTATTAATATATACCACTAAAAACTATCAATAGTTTAGGGTTAGGATAGGTACCCAGAAGTAATGATCTGGAAACGAAATCAAAATAAATATAGTTTTATTAGTTCAATGATTGTAACCTTAAATAAAGTAATGCAGCAGGTAGCAAATGGAAATCCATAAATCCCGGTGAACTTGTAGGTTTTAGCTATACATATGCTTTGGCACCACTTATGAGATAACTAGTACAGTTAGCATATCTATATTCCTGTAACTGGCTAAGAGCAGCAGAACTGCTGAATAACTCAGCAATACATACCTTTTCTCTTTTGTTTAACTCAGCTTCCATCGCCTGGAGCTCTTTCTCCTTTTTCTTATCCTAAAAAGAGATAAAAGCATGCATGGCATAAGGAATCATACATAAATAAAATACACAAGGGATAACCAAAACTAACTTTGCACGTGAACAGTGTAAATAAAGGAGCAACATGTCGCATGCCTTAGCCTTATGCAGTTTTACTCCATACATTAAATTTTATCAGGTGTATTTTGATCTGGCACGTGGATTAGGAGACCTCCAAAACTGAGGAAGTTAACAAACAGAGACTATAGTACTCTTCCATTGACTGCTTTGGGCAGATTCCAGAGAATATTTATATGGTTGGTCATGCTTAGATTCTTTAAGAAAGATAATGAAAACAATAATGGAAATAATGAAACAACATTAGTTATGCATGGATGTCTTATAATTTTCACCGAAATGTCATAATAATCATCACAAGAAGTACTTGAGTGAATAAAAACTTCTAAGAGCTAGAAGTACCTTAGCTGAATCCATAGGAATGTCCACATTATAGAAACCTGCTGGTTCGTGAGAAAGAGGTGAGAGCCGAGAATTGGAGGCAGGGGGAACGCTCCCTCCCTGTAGAATAGGAAGCATTTGGAAGATATTAGGAACAGGCAGATACATAACAAGAATGAGCAACTTAATAATAGCATAATCTTCTTTTTCCAAAAACACTAGCCTGCAGGTCAACAACAATATTATATATGTATGAACTATCAACAATTCAACATAATATAGCACAAAATGAAAAGCTGGTGAAAGAATCTAACAATACAAAAAAAAACTATTTACTGGAGATGGATGCAAGAATTGCTGCATGCCTAATGAGAACAAGACGGAGATTTTGGCTTTATATAGGAGTACTGCCTTAAAATAACACCAAAGAAGTAAAGTAAGCATCATCATATTGCATTTCCCGAACCAGCAGCAAGTGGCTCATCCCTAGCTGACAAACACTAGCAGCATAAATAAACTAAGACAGCAAAGCTGGACATACGATAGTAACCGTGCTCCAACAATTTCACTACAGTATGCAATAACAATTCAATGAAAAGCAGGGACCGAGGCTAGGCATATGAGACGCGGCTACACGGTAAAAGCGCGAGATCAACTTGTATCACACACATCCAGGGTACCACATTGCGCTAGCCTGCTATGACATCAAACCCCAAGCTCCAGCAACCATGCTACATTTTGGTTCCGTGCATCTCGCTTCCCATCACCTAGTACGCGGCTCATTTCATCTGATCACATGAACACAGATCCAGAGCAAACAAACCGCGCCGAGAGCAATCTACCTACACAGAGTTACCCCCGACTCGAAGCGCGCAAATCGGCATCTCCCTTTCGCATCCCGCTCCCACGCTCAGATCCAGCACGCCGGGAACCAAACAATGACGGATCCCAGACCAAAAGCAAAAACCTACGGGGATCGAAACGGAAAAGCACAGCCCGAGATCTACGCGAACGGGGAAGCTTCTCGAAGGCCCGTGCGGACGGCGCGAGACAGCCAGGGTGGTGGCGGCGGCGGGGAGGGTAGAGCGAGGACGGAGCAACTCACCGCGAAGGGGTTGACGTCGTCGTCCTCGAAGCCGTTGCGGCCCTTCCCCGCCATGGTGCGCAGGTGCGGCCGGTTCCCTTCCCCGACGGCGGCAGTGGACGTGGTGGCGACCAACCGGTGCTTGGCTTGCTGCCCCCTCTCTACTTGCGTTGCTTTCTACTGGTACGGGGAAAGCTAAAACGCGGTGGCTGCGTGCGAGGTAGTCGATGACAGGTGGGGTCGGTGAGGCTGCCAAGTGGGCCCAGGAATGCGAGACGCTAGCCTGGCCGTACGGTGCGGTGCTGTGTTGGTGATTTTTTTTTTTTACGTGTGTTGGTGATTTTTTTTGTTGGAACAATGTTGCCATATTGGTGACATTTGGTGTGGTGTCCATGGAAAAAAATAGCACGATATATCCCCGCTAATAGCACGCTATAGCTTAATTTGAGGGGCTACGCTATATTTGTCTAAAAGTTGCCGCTATAGCGCTAATGAAGTTTTTAGCGCGCTAAATCACGCTAAACGTCGTAACGTTATAGCACGCTAAAAATAACTGGAAATATTGTGTCGGCCACTGAGTAAATCTAGTCAAACCAAGCACCCAGCTCACTCGTCCACCACTCCAGTCCATATCGAACCTAATCTAATCCTCTAGATCGAGGCTGGCGGCGGCGGCAGCGCCCAGCTCGTCTTCCTCTGGAGTCTACATCGAGCTCTTCCGTCCAGCTGAGGGTGGCGGCTGCGTCTTCCTCTTCTGAGTCCACATTTGAATATGGTTACCTGTATAAAGGTTATACATGTATTGATTTTGGACAATTTTTTAGTGTTGAAAAGCTTGAAGTCCTTAATATTTGGGTTATATCTCGCCATTTTTTCATCACGCTATTTTTCACATAACTTCGCTATATCCCGCTATATCTTCTGTAGCTTCTGGAGAAGGACCACGCTATTTTTGATAGCACGCTATTTTTTTCGTTGGTGGTGTCCCTTTCGGTCGCGAGCAAACCGCGATCGCAGGTTATCTTCACCGACGCGGTTTGAGCTGAGGCCTTCGTATTTTTTAAAGCAAATGATCTGATTTTTTTTTATTTGCAAAGCCTGCGTACAAACAAGATTGTACCACATACACCGATGAAGTACAAGAAGAAAGCTCAGAGTACATACGCAGGGGAAGAGGAACCAGAACAAGCTACAGCAGCTTCACCGGCGACGAAGACGAAGACCACCGACCTCCATCTTGCCACGGCCCGAGGGCACCTCCTTCCTTGAAGATCGCCGCAGAGCCCGTCCGCATGATCTGATTTTATTAATCAAGTAACCAGTTGTATACTTTGTATTGTGCCACAACATAAGATCAGAGGCAGTTGTTGCCTATGCAAGCTTTGCAACCAAGTGCAAGAGTCGGCCGCCCATCTCTTCTTCCAGCGCGCTTCACGATTTATGTGTGGTCTAACTTGAAGGGTTGGCTTGGGTTTCAAAATGTGGAGCCAAAAGATTGGAGCAACATGAGGACCGTCGAGGAGTGGTGCACAGAAGCAATACAAAAAAGAGGTGAATCTAGAAAAGGCTGAGCTACGCTTGTGATGTTGGTCACTTGGGAAGTTAGGTAAGAGCGGAATGCTCGAGTCTTCCGAAATCAAGCAATAACCTCACCATGCTTCTCGGCAACATCAAAGATGAGGCGGCTATTTGGAGCCTTGCGGGGGCAAAAGCCCTATGTAATATTATAGCGCGAGAGTAGGCTTATTTGTGATCTTGGTCTTTGCCAAGAGATTGATCGTAAGACTTCTAAAAAACTTCTTCTTAATCAATAAAAATGGTAAATCTTTTGCCTAGTTTAGAAAAAAAAACTCGTGGTTTCATAACGAATTTGTTTCTTCTCGAGCTCAGACAGATGATGGCTTCTCGTGTGGTACCTAAGTTCAATAAACAATTGAATCACATCCATGTCATCAAGTTTGTAAGCTCAAGTTACCGCTGACTTGATCACTTATTTCTCTAGTGAAACAATTTTCTCATAACTTAATAGTGCCTAGAGTCATGTCAAGGTGATGCCCAAAAACATGTAAAATTTCAAGTAGACACTCATATTCACTTAGAAGACATGTCAGATAGAAATTCGGATAGTGCTGGTTGTTAGTCACTATCAAGTGACGAATTGTTTTCTGATCCGTCAACGAATGATTTTGAGCTTGTACTTCTGATTTTACATGTTTATATATCATTACAACCCTAACATACCATATCTTATGGAAAATATATTATCTTTTTAAAAGTTTTTTTGAAACTTTAAAACATTTCACTTGTTTCACCGGACATTTCCCATATTCTGTTGTTTGCATCACGACAACCTGTATTATTGTCCTCTAAATTCTCTTTTTTATTCACTCTGAAAATCTAGGATCCCGATGAGTAAAAGTGACCTCTCATTGGTTAAAAAATTAGGATGTTGAATGTAGGATTAGAGTGACATTTTGCGTCCCATGAATTTCTCCTGAGAGACATCTGATGCTTACATGAATAACTAGTGTTTCTTTCAGGAGGCATGGGCGGATGTGATACGGCACATCCCGTGAGTGCTGCATAATATTCTTTTCCCTGTTGTTGATGCTGTCAAGAGACGGTTGTTGTTTCTGTTCCTGCCCCGCAAGGAGAAGATCAAAGATGTGATAGGCAGCTGGTTTGTTAGTTCATGGTGTGTCATGCCCTTGAAGGAGTCCGGATGGGGGCCACCTGCAGCCAAGATACACTTGAAGATGGTGCACCAATTTAGAGTCTATATTTGTCCAGTTTGTTTTATTTTTCGTTTAGGAAAGAGTCACGTTGTTTTTATGTTTCCTAATTTCGTTTTGCTTGAGAGCCAAGTCAGGAGAGTCGGCCATGCTAATATAAATAGCCAGGTAGTCAGGAGAGTCGGTTATGTTTTGAGATCGAAGTTATGTCGTGAGGTTCACCCAGGATGGGGCTCCGAGATCGAGTTATTGCTGGTTTTGATTGCTGATTCTTTGAATCTGAGTTTGCGTATCATGGAGTAGACTCATCTACTCACCGATCGAAGTTATCTTTTGTTGTTCGTGGTTCGCCGTGAAAGATCGGGCCTAAAAACCCTTTTGGATCACGTTGATCCTTATCAGGATGGAAAATTTCATATGAAAAATTGTAAAAATGAATCATTAGCAAAAGCTATACTCCCTCCGGTCCGAAAAAAGAGTCAGAAGTTATACATACGCGTTGTGCTGGTTACCATGTTTTCCCACAACACTTTTAATTTTGATGGATCGGAGGGAGTAGTAAATAATTTGAATGAAGATTATTTTTGAAATCCTTTGAATCAAGGAAGCCATGAGACCTAGGAACACTTTACACGGTGTCAAACAGGTCACTAATGCTGTACTCTAATCACTATTGTAAGTGTTTCCACCGAGCAAGAACATGAGCTGATCAGTACTTTAAGCTCACACATCAGATCAGAACGCACAGCTAATTAGAGCTCAGCACTTTTGACTCCGGGTCCCGGTCTCCCGCCACAGAACTCGTTCTCGACTCCTCTGCTCTGCTCACACAAATCAAAGCACGACGGAGGGAAACCCAAAGCCACCCCCCGGCCCCGGTCTCCCTCTCCTCTCCGCTTTTTCCACTCCCCCTGCTCCCACCACCAGCTCGTGCTCGTGGGAAGTGCATGGCAGCCTAGCTAGCTAAGCTGAGCTCGCAAGAAGCAAGGAAGACAGAGGAGGCATGGGGTGCTGCGTCAGCAAGAAGCGCAGCGAGCCGCCAGGTGCGGCTGGCGAAGCTCAGCGGAGGAAGGTCGTCGAGGCCCGTGACCTGCCGCCGCCCGAGGAGGAGAAGGTGAAGGAGGTGCTCTCGGAGACGCCGCGCGTCAAGCCGCGTCCCAAGCCCAGGCGCGTCGCTGGCGCCCTAGTGGCGCCGGCGGCCGAGAAGCCCAACAATGCGAAGGACGGCGGTGCCCGGGTGAAGGAAGGTGGCGCCGGCAGGGTCCACAGGGCGGCGCGGCCTGCGCGTTCCCTCGAGGAGCGGTCGGAGGCGGCGTCCGAGTCGTCGGCCGCTACAACGGTGGCCGGGCCCGAGCGGTCCCCGTCGAAGCCGCCCAGGTGCGGCAGCGGCAGGCAGGGAGCCGCGTCTGGCGAGCCCAGACGCGCCAGGCGAGACCGCCCCGCCACTGGTCCTGGCGGGCGCGCGTCTCCCTCGCCGCCTCCACCACGGCGCGACCCCGGCCGGAGGTCGCCGTCGCCGGCGGCGAAGCGGACGCAGGACCAGCGCCGCGACACGGCTTGTGCGCAGCGGAAGCCGCCTGTGCCCGCGAGGCCGTGCGGGCGCGCGCCGACGCCGCGGCGTGCGCAGGAGGCGCCGGGACAGCCACACGGCGCTATGCACTGCGTTTCGCCACCGACACCGGAGGCACCGGTGCAGGAGGATACTGCCTCTAGCGGCGGCGCCGCGGCCGGCGAGGGCGAGGGCGACGGGAAGGAGTCCTTGGAGAACCCGCTGGTGTCCATGGAATGCTTCATCTTCCTGTAGCACTAGCTAACAGGCAGAGGTAATTACTCCATTGTTACAGTTTGGAGTAACCAGGTTCAGCAGGAGCTGCATTCAGCGACTACGTAATCCGGTCGGTAATTTTGTCCCTCGGATAGTCGGATGTCCCCGGTAAGAAATTAATCCTAGGCTGTGTACATGTTAGCAGCGCCGTCTGGTTGAAACCCGATCGATGGCTTGGTTGTGCTGCCATGGTTGATGTAATCTGTAGACTAAGCTAGCCAGGGTAGCTCAGCTCTGTAATGAACTGCATCTCTGTTTCTTTCCTTCCTACTACTGTAGTGCATTAACTCTGCTATGATCTTTCTTCTGCAACGCTGGAGTTACCACTTGTGTTATCTCCGATCCTATACATCCATGGACCATGGCTAATGGCTGCTTCTTCTTCCTCGATGGTCCATCACGAGTTCACGACCAGTTCGATTGCGCATTCAATGGGACTTCCGCATTGGCGCAGCTCAATAACTCCACTCAGCAGCATTGCATTTGCAGCTGCAGCAGCTCCCAAGGCGCGGCCCGTGTAACTGAACTACCGATCGAACGGATCGATCGGATCCCTTTGCGCTGGAACGAGCTCGTGCTTTCCACGGTTGCCTGCCTTTGCGGTGTACGGAGAGATCTCAGCGGATCTCGCGGCCGGCCGGAAACGGTGGGGGCGTTCGTGCGTGCTGCAGCGGCCACGATGCGAGCTCGGCGTGCTGCGAGGGCACCTGCGCTTTCTGCAGCCACCAGAACCAGCTTTCGAGCCGGCCGAGGTGAGCCCAAGCCATTGGAAGCTCCCAGTTTCTCGATCCCCGACGTAGGGGCAAAAGCGCGACGCTCGCACGCCGACATGCTGCACGCAGCCGCAGAGAGAACGTCTGGCTCGGCCTTTTCACCCGTGTAGTGAGTAGTGACCTTTGCAGCTTTCGCGGACACTGGTCGCGCTTACCTGGGATAACACAACCGTCACGTTGTACACGTCAGAGGTCTTCTTGGGGCTACCCGTCACCTTACCGACGGTGTCAAATCACATCCGGCAATAGGGATGAAAAGTCCACATTTATTTTCATATTTTTTTTACAAAACCAGAAATAAGTACGGAAATCCTGGAAACAAATACGAAAGCAAATATTGTCGGGAAAAAATACAAACCAAATACGGTCCATACACTGAACAAAAACAGATGTTACGATGTAACCAAGAGACCACTTAAATAATGCAGAAAAACTCAAACAAACAACAAACTTGTCAAGTTTATAAGATGATGAAATGAAATATAAGGATAGTTATATAATATAGTGCACATAAGTCATCAACGTTGGCAATATTAAAGTTACCTACTATCGTCCCTAACCCTCGTGCAATATTGAAATGGTGAACTCGGGATGACTAGAGAGAGATGATATGCGTGTCACGGCTGACCCACCTGTCAGGCTGTGTGGCCCACCTGACAGCCAGGCGTGGCGTGTCGTGCAGCAGAAGTCCTTCTCACGTGCCGTGCGTGCCGTGCTAGCTGTCGTCGTGTGTGCGTGTGCGTGTTGGATTTAGACCTGGGAAGTCCTCCGAGCAGAGGCATCGTGTATGAATGGAATAGAACTATTCTCTCTCCCGAACCTTGTGTCTGTCTCTGTCTATTATCCCCAATCCAGTTTCCCTCCCGAATCCCCTTGCTTCTCTCTGTTATACATCTGTGGTCATAACAATGCGAGTACATAGGATGTAAACATGGTCGCTTCGGATCCTTTTTCCTTTTTTATTCAGATATTGGATGTGGCTAAATGTTCCACTAGAATTGATGGGCCTGCTAGATTCAGAAGCACCACATAGCAAAAAAAAACGGAAAGTTCCGTGGTCGTTCCTGTCGGAATAAGCTGTTCCGTTTCCGTTTTCACATAAAAGTTTCCGTTTCCGTTTCGTAATTCTGTTTTCATTTCCGTATTTCTATTCCGTTTTCATGAAAAAGTCGGAAAGATTCCGTCCGTTTTCATCTCTATCCGGCCAGTGTGCTCTCACGCAAAACCGTGTTTGAAAGATAAGAACCGAGCAGGGCAGATTGGTGGTTCATGCTAATCCAGCCCACCAAGAAATATACAGCACGAAAGCCCAGATCCCAGCTACCTGACCTAGAATGTCGATCCGTGTGGTAGCAAAAAAAACGGAAAGTTCCGTATTACCGGAAAGGAATTTCCATTTACGTGGTCGTTCTGTTTTGTTAAGCTGTCTGTTTTCGTTTCCACGTAAAAGTTTCTGTTCGTTTTGCAAAATTCTATTTTCATTTCCGTATTTTTACTCCGTTTTTCCATGAAAAAGTCGGAAAGATTTTGTTCCGTTTCATCCTATCCGTATCCCAGTGGGCTATCCCTATCCGTATCCGGCCAGTGGGCTCGGACAACCGTATTTGAAAGATAAGAACCGAGCAGGGCAGATTGGTGGTTCATGCTACTCCAGCCCACGCAAAACCGTATTTGAAATATAAGAAACGAAAGCGCAGATCCCAGCTACCTGACCCAGAATGTCGATCCGTGTGGTAGCATGAACAAAGACACCACTAACTTGAACAAATTTATTCTCAAGTATTTTTTGTTGCAAGGAATTTATTCTCAAGTCAAACAAGGACAGCCAACCAAGTTATACAAACAAGTACACACGAAAAAAAGACCGTTCATCTCCAGTCCAGACCGAGCCTCTTCTGCCTGTCAACGGAATTGACAGATTTTCCTATTGCTCTCCTTGTTTATATCTGAAGAGTCCTTGACCACAACCAGATCGTCCCACAGCCTAATTTGTGCTGGGACTTGTCCAACCAAAAAAGCTCTTACGCGGTTGCTGCTGACGCTTCCCACTTGTTTACCACCTCTTTCAGTTGTTCAAAACCCTGAAATGGAAGAGACGGATAAGACGGTGAGTAAAAGCCAGTTCTGGTCTTCTGGACATAACCGATGCACTACAACAAATGATTCTGACAAAGGCATTTTCCAGTATAAAACTAAACATACAGGTGCAATCAGGCAGTAAACTCTGAATTTGTATGGTCGTATCCATGTTCATGTAGCCCTTATAGTGATGCAAACTACCTCATGAAAAGTGATAATTTAACAACCCTGCTGGTTTTCTACTAATTAGTAAGCATCATCAGAAGAAAGGTGCAAAGCAGGGTTCGGAAACTTGTAAACATCATTCCCAAATCACTAACTGGTATAGTATCTGAAGAAACAACTCACCATTCGGTTTGTGAAGCTCCCAAAAGATTCACCTTCCTGACGTGTGCTATTCCAATAGGAAAACAGTGGCTCCAAGACCTTCTCGATATCTTGAAGCTTCACTTTGTTCATGAACGTTTCTGCCAAGGTGGTCTGGTTTGGTGTTCCTCCAAGCCAAATCTACGGTCACAATAAGGAATAACTCAATTAGGATAAATATACAATCCCACTAAGGAACAAACAAAAAAAGAAGTAATAACAATGATAGAATAATTCAACATCGTTTTTACCTGGTAACTGTTTGGGCCATCACCAACAAAACCAACCTCTGCCATATATGGTCTGGCGCATCCATTAGGGCAGCCAGTTATTCTCACCACTACAGACTCCTCCTCCTTGATCCCAACCTATCAAGCAGGCAACGTTAACTCAATCCTCAAGTGACAATACAGGTAATAAACTACGCAGAACATTTTATCAAGTGTTAAATTGGTTTTTGACAGGACGACAGATGAATACCTTGTCGAAAACTGCTCTAATTCGTTTAAGAATTGGTAGGATCCCTCGTTCCGCTTCTGTTTGTGCTAGAGGGCACAGAGGCAAGGCAGGACATGCCATGGAGGTTATGTTCAAGAGATCAACATCCTTCGGTTCCTACATACATGAATACCGAACTTTTAGCAGAGCAAAGCACTCTATTTACTTGCACTGCCGACGATAAATATAGGAAAGCTTTGCAGTTATTTATTTATTTTAGGAACCTTGCATATAAATTTAGTGAGAAGAAATTAAGAATCAGTATATAGGGGAGAGTTATAATAAAAGTAACATTATCGATTGGAACAGCAGATGCAACAAAGAGAATTTCAAGATAAAATAATTTACAGGAACCCGATATCAAATAAAAAGTGTATACTGTACATTACAGGATAGGGGGTATAAAATGGACAAAAGAAATCTTACCAACAGGCCAGCTTGAGCAAGAGCCGCAGTGATGGGTTCTCTCCATGCTTGGTCAACCCCACATAAGATAAGATTTTGGTTTGGAGTAATACTAACATCCAAGTTATACTTCTCAATTATCTCTCGCAGAGTTTTCTTTACTTGACCCCCAAGACGGCCATTATCAACATGCACCCCGTAGAATAATTTACCATCACCCTGCAATAGTCAACAAAGAGAAAAGTAAATGAAAATGAGAGTTCGAGAAATAATTAAACAAAATACAGATATTCTGAATGAACAAGCATGTAAAAATATGGAAGGTTTGATCAAACGCTCTTAGAGCGAGAGAGTAAACAAATATGCAAGTCATGTCAACATTGGAGTATCGAGGGAAGTAGACAAATTTGAAATGATGAACAACAAAAAAAATATTTACTAAATTGTAGCAAGATAGGATATTCCTTTTCAGTTTTGTTTCCAACTGCTTAACTTACATACATCATGATGGAATTATACCTGTTCCTGCCAGCCAAGGTAGCTGTTGAATTGCCATTCTGGCTGTGGACGGAATTCTTCAAACTTCTTTCCATAATATTTTTCAGCTTCAGCCCGAAACTTGTCAATTCCCCAGCGGTCAAGCAGATACTTCATTCTGCTATACCTGCGGTCATCTCTTCTTCCATTTTCCCTTTGTGTGACAACTATTGCCTTTATAGCATATAATATATCCTCCTTAGGAACATATCCAAGTGGGTCAGCCAATCGCGGGAATGTGGTTTCCACTCGGTGTGTCCTTCCCATGCCACCACCAACCTGAAAAATAGGGATAGTAAAAAAAAAGGTTGAGGGATAAATAAAAAAGATAGGCTTTGCTAAACGTACTATAAGATGGGAGCAGAATTTTCTTAGGCCCTTACATAAATGTTAAAGCCAACAGGCTCTCCCGCACTATCTGAAATAACAACAACACCGATGTCATTCGTCAGAATATCCACCGAGTTATCACCACCAACTGTGACTGCAATCTTGAACTTCCTGGGCAGATACTGGGTCCCGTAGATTGGTTCAGGGGAATCAGGGAAGTTTGTTCCATGTGAGTTGTCATTCCGGGCTGCCGTGACCTCGGGAGGTTCTTCAGCTGACATTATCTTCTCCCCATCCACCCACAGGTCATAGTAAGCCCCCGATTGTGGTGAAAGAAGTGCAGCAATATTGTCTGCTGTTTCTTGAGCAAACTGAATATCTTTTCTCACATACGGTGCCGCAGGTGCAAGCACATTCCTATTGAGATCTCCACACGCACCCAAGGTTGACCCCATATTCTTGATCACAGTGCCGATGACATGCTTCAGGTTCTTCTTGAGAACGCCATGCAGCTGAAACGTCTGCCTGGTCGTCAGACGGAGCGTCCCGATCCCGAACTCATCAGCCAGCGTATCCATAGCCAAGTAAGTCTGGTTAGGAACCTTTCCAGAAGGATTCTTTGTCCGGAGCATAAACGAGTAGTTCTTCTGTCCACGGACCTCTCGGTCGCTCTGCTGGTAGCTCCCATGGAACTTGATCAGCTGGACTGCACTGTCATTGACGTTCGGAGCCTCCGAGACCAGCTCCTCGTTCAAAGGGTACCGGAGGAAATTGCTCTTCTCCTTGATTATCTCAACCTTGCTTCGCTTAACTGCTGATGCATCCTTCTTCAGAGGCTGCAGGAAGGTCATAAGGTTTTAGGACAGAACAGAGTATCTTCGATTGAGCAACTATCGGTACAAATATGACTTAATGTTCTAATCAACATTTCAGGGGTAATTGAATAAGACAAACAGATTTATTTATACGTTAATTTAAAATGATTTATTTCCAATCAATGACAATATGGCATAGCCAGTCCATCTGTTTTCGGCTGAACGATGGAGATTCTGAAATCAACACTGGACAGGGGACTGATTTATTTGTTTTCACACCACTGGGAAAAAACAATCCGCAGGCTAAACATATTATAAACGACATCTAATCGCATCAATTCCAACAAACCAGCCCATAATCACCAATAATTTAATCCCCGACACCGAACACTAAAAATTTGTCCCCCGGAAACGACTAAACCCTACGCTCGAACGCGCCCAGTATTCCACCATACCGCAGAACTCACCGCGGACACGGCGCGAATGCTGGCCGCCGAGGGCCCGCCGCCGCCAGCCGGTGACGCCCCGGGCGGCGCCACCCTGACGGGGCGCCCGAGCATCCGGGACCTGGGCAGCTGCGCCGCGCCGCCGAACCCGTGGAACTCGGCGCCACCCACCGCCGCCGACATCGCCGGAGCAGGAATCGGTCGGAGATGCGATGGCGAGGAGGAGTGAGTGTGAGCGATAGATTTTTTTGTTGTTGTCGTGGGCGCTTCGCACGGTCGAGAGGGCGTGACGACGGGCCGCGGGCTTTATGGGTGCAGCCACGACCGCCCTGGCCCACCGGTACAGGCGAGGGTAACATATCTGCGTGCACCATGTCTATGGTAGACCAGATGGACAACACTGTAGGCAGGACAGACAAGTGGGGCCGATTAGTCTCATGGTGTATGCACGCGGCGCAGGTGTCTCTTGGGGGAGTTGAGAAGAAAAAAGGGAATCGGCTGCGGCGAGCATCACAGCTGACGACCGTGGCGGCCACACGTCCCACGCCAGCGGCTGCCAAGTGGCCCCCGTGCTTATTGGCCCCACCTGCCGGTGAATGCTGGGGACGGACGCCCGTGGGCCGCCGAGCGCTGGGCTTGTATATTCGCAGGCAAACGCTAGCGAGGCGGCTGAAGATGCGCGAGTAGGTGCGACGGGTGGGGCTCTGGATTGACCCCTGTTCGTGTGGGTACATTGCACCTGGACGTCTTTTTCAGTGAGAAAAAGCTCGATTCCCCTCGCACTTGCTCTCCCTGTATTGGCGGCTGGTAGCAGCCGGAGCACCGCAGGAAGTGAGGTCAGAGATGAGATCAGGGGCAATCTTGTCTCCGTGGGGCCGAATCTCGTGAGGGCTGTGGCCCGTGTGGCCTTCCTCTGTTTCTAGTGCGCGAGTGGCTCCTGGTCCTCGATAAAAGCCGCATAGGGCGACGGGCAACGGCAAAATCGACGTTGTTGATCTCTGGGCGAAACAATAACACAAAATGAAACTCCGGCGAAACTATTTTACGCCTCTAACCTTTTTGGGTAGCGCCCCACAATCAGGCGCTACACTCTATAGGATAGCGTCTTACGATCAGGCGCGACACATCTTGCCAGCGTGGCGGGCCGGGGTCACGGGGGCCCAGTTTTGGATGTATAGCGCCTCATGATCAGGCGCTATGGTGCCGATCAAGTAGCGCCTGATCACAAGGCGCGACACGCTCTGTTAACAGGCAGCCGCGACGCGCCCGTCCCCAACCCTAGCCATTCACTCCTTTTCGACCCGCAAGAACAGAAGATGGCGGCGGCGGCGGTTCCCTCTCCCCCTCTCTAATCCTTCACCAAATCCGCTCCGATTTGAAGAGAAAAGCGAGGGGATTTCGTCCCCAAGTACTTCCCGCAGGTATTCTCCTCCGATCCCCCACTTTCTGTCCAATAAATTGACCCCATTTGACCTCCATGTGCAAGTTTCGGTTGAAACCTAAAATCTAGTTGATTTGGATTTTGTTGTTACCCGTGGCATGCTTGTCTGTTCTTTAGCATTAGGTTAGCTCTAGTATTAGTTGGTAAAAATTTAGTAGTGTTTTTTTCCTTAGAAACTGTAGCACATATGTTGATTTGTAGAATCTGTAGATTTCGGTTTTAGTAGAAACAACTGTAAATTGATTTGTACAATCTGTAGCACATATGCCTCGATTAAGAAAAGTTCAGTATGCCGTCAAACACATGTGTGGAGGAAATATGTGTAGTATTATTTGTATAGTTAGGTGATATCGTTTTATGTATGAAATATTGCTCACATATGTTGTAATATGTAGGATGGTGTGGTTACTCGATTCTGAGTATGATGTTGCTCACCGGGCCTATAGGATGGCGGAAATGGGGGAGGTAATAAAATGAAGCTTGTTTTCTTTATGTGTTTGATTTTATTTTGCTGCAATTGCGTTGGATACGGTGTAATAGTTTATTTCAAATTTGTTATTTGCAGGAGCTTAAACCTTTGAAGATTCGGTCTCATGGGGCTTCGTCGAGTGACATGCCGTACGATAAGCGGTACACTCCGTACATCGAGAGGCTAGGCCTCCTCCCTTTCATCCAACTTGTGAGCCGTTCGACCCCAAAATTGAACGCGCCCGCGATCACCGTCCTTGTCGATCGGTGGAGGCCGGAGACACACACATTTCACCTCCTGACTGGCGAGATGACCCCCACTCTTATGGATGTTTCCATGATTCTTCGACTTCCTATCGAGGGGAAGCCTCTTTGTATGAGCACAGATTCCGCAGGGTGGCGCGGGCAGATGCGGGACCTTATTGGTATTGCTCTAGAGGAGGTCGAGGACAAGAGCAAAGACAGAATCCCGGCCGGCGCTACGTACCCGTGGATAGTTTTGCACTTCGCGAACTGCCCCGTCGGAGCAAATAATGAAGTGATCCAGACGTATGCTCGTGTGTACGTGTGGTACGTTATCTCTAGGACTTTATTTGCTGACAGCGGTGGCACGACGGCTCAGTAGATGTGGCTGAAGGCGCTTACCGTCTGGGACTCGAAGTGGAGTTGGGGTTCTGCTGCACTTGCCAACTTGTACCGGCAGGTAATGAATTGGTCTTTTTTAGTTTGTTTTTATATTTCCATTGTAGAATGTCATAACTTCACCGTGTTTTCATTTTTTATGCAGTTGGACGATACCTGTCGTAGAACACTTGATAAAGTTGGCATTGGTGGTTGTATGCTTCTACTTTCGGTATGGAGCTGGGAGCACTTTCGAGTTGGACGACCGAAAGAGGTGACCCGCAATGATTGGAACGTAGTTGACCCGAACCCTCTTCGGCTCCCCACTTGGGCTTACAAGTGGGACGTGGTATCGGAGACTCATAGCGACAGGCAGTACACCAATGAGTTCGATGTGCTTACTAAGCACTTGTCTTTACATGACCCACTCTCATGGATTTGATGTTCCTCCTAATTGATTATGTTGTGCCATGCTGCAGGTGGAATGGGAGCCTTATGGCAGCGGGGACGATTTTCCTCTATTATATGAATTTACGTTGAACCCGCAGTGCTTGAAGGATAAGCGTTTGTGGCTCATGCGCTGCCCGTTGATATGCAATTGGGCGGTTGAGTTCCACTTGCCACAACGCGTGATGAGGCAGTTCGGGTTGTTCCAGGCCCATCCACCTGAGTATCGGTACACGGATAAGCAGCTTCACAGGTAACATAGATGGAGTAGTAGATTATGCTCAAAATTTTATTAGCTGTTACTAAGAGTGCCTTGGTTTGTTCTAATGCAGGATGGACCGGAGAAGACAGAGAAAGGTGAAGGATTGGGACAAGTACCATACAAATACGTCATCGAGTTCGAGCAATGTCTGGAGAAAACTATGGAGGAAGGATGGGGCCGGCATTGAAAGTGCATGTGTTGCCCCATGCATGGTTTTGGTAATTAATGACAATCCTTATGGACTAATGTTTGCATTGAGATATACTTGTAGATCTTGTCCATAGGAAGAGATTGGAGTTCATGTGTTGGACTCTAGAAGATTACATGATGATCAATGCTCTATTCAAGGGTTTATATGAAGAATGGTCATGTGTAGAGTTGAGCATATTGCAAGCATGTCTTGAAGGATTCAAGACATCATCTTTGTGAAGATAGAGAATATTATGAAGTGCAAGTTCAAGAGAAGCATCTCGAAGAAATCATATGCTTGATGCTCGCCACCCATTTGGAGATAATGGTCAAGTGAATATGTTCCTAAGAGTGGCACTCCCATCTTGGTGTATGGGGGAGCAACATGTGAGTCTTCATCAAGCATGTGCTAGCAAGCACAATCAAGAAAGGTGCTCCAACTTGAGAGAGTCAAGATCGTCATCATCGAGCTCAAGTGGAATGCGCAAGGCAAAGGTATGATCTTGATAGGTTTTCTATTTTACCGGTCTCATGGTGTTAGTGGGAGACCGGGTTATAGGATATACGGCATACTATCAAGAGGGGCTCTCAAGTGAGTAACTTGATCGCATCTTTGTGGAGAGCTCAAACATTTGCATACTTGGCATATCATCTTTCTTGGTTCTTATTTGGCTTTTATCCATGTGAGAATTTAGAGCTTGTGTTCATCCCCATACCAAGCTCTAGTTCATCAAAAACGGATTTCATTTTGATATCTTGTGATGTTTTTTATGTTGGAAGTTTTACCGGTTCGTCTCTTGTAGAGAGGTCAAACTCTCGTCTTGTGTTATCTTCCTCACATGATGGACTATGATGTGAATATGCATGATCTTGTAGTGCTTGTGATTATCTTCGGAGTAAGCCCAAGATCATTGTGAACGGAGTCCGGATGGAAAACTTGTTTGTTCTCGGCGTTGGAAATATTACCGGTCCACCTTCGAGTTAGGGTCCACACCTCACATGTGTGATATCTCCTCCATATTTGTGACCATGAATATTTCCAACCTCGTTGGTTTCACCTCTTTTGGAGTTCGTATGAGAAAGTTCTTGCAGTTTTTGTACCAGGCAGAATTCCCATCTGGCGGTAGTACCGCCGGCGCAACGGTAGTACCGCTCCTCCCAGGAGCAGTACTGCCGTGGTACTCCAGGTGCTTCCCTCGGGCGGTAGTACCGCGGACAGTACCGTGCCTTCCAGGCAGCGGTACTACCGCTGGTACTACCGCTAGAAAGTATTTCGCCTCTGTACTCCTTGCGGTACCCGGCGGTAGCGACCACGTAGTACCGCTGGAATATCTCGAATTTATTCGAGGCTTGTCCAGCGGTAGTACCGGCCGTCCACCGGTAGTACCGCCCCCTGGCTGCGACGGTTGTACCGTATGGTACCGCTACGCCTGGGAGCAGTACTCACCTGAGTACCGCCAGGAGTCCTGCAGCGGTAGTACCGCTGTCCTAGCGGTAGTACCGCTGGGCACGAAAACTGGACATAACGGTCAGATTTCCAGGGAACCTATTTAAGGGGTCCTCTTCCCCAATGGTTCCCTAGCTTTGCCAAGCACGTTTTTCTCTCTCTCCTCCACCATTGTTGGCCTTGCAAAGCTTGCCTCTCTCTCAATTCCTCCCGTGATTCTTGCATATCTTTGAGGGAATAGAGAGAGGAGATCTAGATCTACATTTCCACCAATCCATCTCTCCTCTAAGTGAGGGGAACCCTTTCGATCTAGTTCTTGAAGTTCCATGTGTTGTGTTCTTCGTTGTTCTTCCTCTCTTCTCCCCCCATAAGCATTAGTTGCTTTTGGTGGGATTTGAGAGTGAAGGACTTGAGCATTTTGTGTGCTCTTGCCATTGCTTCGTTGCATCGGTTTGTGCTCTCCACGAGGATTCGTGGAAGTTGAAAGCTTGTGAACTTGTTACTCTTGGGTCCTTGGACCCTAGACGCCTTTGTGGTGGTTGGACCGTTGTGTGGTCAATTGAAGCCGTCCGGGAGCCCCCAATCCCATTGTGGGTTGTGCCTCGGATTGTTGTTGAGAGCCGTTCGGGAGCCCCCAATCCCATTGTGGGTTGTGCCCCGGATTGTTGTTGAAAGGCTCCGGATTCCGCCTCGAAGGAATACCGATAGTGGAAGGTGAACCAAACCTTTGTGGTGCGGTTCATCGGAGAAGAGGGTGAAACCTTTGTGGTTGTTGAACCGTTGTGTCGGTTCACACCTCTCCAACGAGACGTACTCCCTTTCAAGGAGGAACTCGGGAATACATCCTCGTCTCCGCGTGCTTCGGTTATTTCTATACCCGAGCTTCTTACTTATGCACTTTACATTGTGATAGCCTTCGTGCTTGAAGTATTCTATATTGCTATCACCTTGTTACTTGTCTTGCTTAGCATAAGTTGTTGGTGCACATAGGTGAGCCTAGTTTATTTAGGTTGTTGGCTTGTTAATTTAAACACCTAGTTTTATTCCGCAATTAGCAAGACTAAACCGGAAAAGTTTTAATCGCCTATTCACCCCCCCCCCTCTAGGCGACATCCTTGTCCTTTCAGGCATATCCCCCATTGTCCAATTGCCTTCAACAACTACTTGCGATGGTTTCTTCAGAATACTCGTGTGAACATATGCAAGCCGGCTTATGACGAGCAGATATTAGAAGAGCCCCCCGTGTTTGACGAAGTTACTGAGAGCCAGTACAACAGGATGGTTAGGAGGGGGAAGCAAATCCCTTTTTCTAGTGTGATCAACTTTGTGGTAATGTCTTCTTGCATAATTTCTTTTAGCGGTTCCACCTCTCATATTTCTTGCATAACTAGTTGATTTTATTTCGCCCGCAGCGCACGGAGATAAGTAAGCAAGCCGGCGAAAGCGAGACGGTGTTGGAAGAAAACCCGGAAGGAGAACAAAGCGAGAGTGCACTTCAAGGATTTTTGAAGGTACAAACCAACATATTGCAGATTACTAGATGACCTACAATCTTACTACATGCTAAGTTTAACATTTTCTCAAATGTCCTTTAGAACTCAGCCCGACGCTTACGTCGGTTGGCGAACCTCCTAGGTTGTCGTGACCCGAGTACAAATCGCCGCAGCCGTCTAGGTCCGCTTCGTCGACTACCCCCGAGGTTGATCTAGACGATGAGGGAGATTATGAGACTACCTCGCAGGTTTGATACCACCATAATTTCATTTTTGGCCATTTTTCCATTCTTGTTATTGTGGAAAGACCGTAACACATATTTCCTTTTGGTTGTTAGGTTCCAGATGACATGTTGTTGGCCACGGCGGTTAAACAACGATCCGCCTACATGACGACAACCCGACGGGAGGAGGCATTTGTTCGGTTCACGCCGGATGAGTTTGTGAACAAAGGGAAGGGGAAGCAAATCCCGGAGAAGCGCCCACGGAAGTTGACGGTTAGGAGGATGAGGCGTGTCGAGTCCTCCGATGAAGATGAGGATGAGGAGAACGAGGAAGAGCCGCAGCCGGTGGTGAGGGCGAAGACTATGCCAAAGAGGGGTCGAGGCACGACTAGCCGTAGTACCCGTGGACGGAAGTAGTAGAACTTGTCGTATTGTCACACTTGTTGTAATGTTGAACTTGTAGTATCGCCGCACTTTTTTATCTTGTGAACTTGTAGTATTGTCGTACGTGTCGTAATGTTGAACTTGCTGTTAATTTACCATGTTGGATCATCAATTTGTTGTGAGATTTGATATGAAGATGTTGCTGTCATATTTGTTATTACGGACCTGGCTAGTTGCTGCTATTTTTTCTGCAATTTTCATACGGTACATAGTGTAGCGCCTCAGGATCAGGCGCTACATATACGCAGCATAGCGCCTGATCATAAGGCGCTACACACTGACTTAGGAAAAATCTCGTGCCTTCGCTCGACTCCGCTCTCTGGAACCGTTCGGGTCAGATGAGTAGCGCCTTATGATCAGGCGCTATGCTGCGTATATGTAGCGCCTGATCCTGAGGCGCTACACTGTAAGTATATAATGTCCGCATGGGGTCGCCCTTGCGAGCTGCTTCTTCCCCAAACCCGAAGGACCAGACGTGTCGGCGGCTGGCGCTTTCCCCCCACCGAATCCTCTACGAGCTTCGCGAAATCTCACGATTTCTTCCGTGGATCTTGCCCCTCTTAGCTACTAGAGGTAAGTTCTCTCGTTTCCCTATGTTTTGACCCACTGGTTCTTGTATTATTATGGATTTATGTCCAAATGTTGGAAATCCTAGAAATTTGAATGGATCCAAATTTGAACGGTATATGTTAGCTTATGGGTAGTGCTTCTTAGGTTAATGCTAGTGCTTGTTAGGTTATTGCTACAGATTGCTATGATTTAAGTTGTCTTTTTTTTGTCATTATGTTAGGATGCCTACAATTGTTCATGTTCATCATGTGGATAAAGAGGCCTTTTTGAAAGGCAATATGGAACCGGACCCGGATGAGGTAGCCTTGGTGTTCGAGCAAAGTCCTACCTACGCCGAGGTTTTGAAACAAGTTAGGATTGACTTGAATTTGATGAACCAAAATGAGTTTGTAGAGTTGGAGGGAAGACATAATGCGGGTCATGGAGTGCATCTCCGTTGGAAGTTTTTGCGTATCAACTCCGAACTTCATTGGGTTGCATACAAGGAAACCGTGGCCGAATCTCTAGACAAGTCTCTTGAGTTATTTGCCACGGTAAAGTTTGATGCGCATGTGAACTTGGACTTGAACGGACATGCCTCACCATTTGATGGTACGAGTTCACCACTCATGAACCAAGATGGTCGGAGCCCCATTACAAATGATGAGCATGGGGATGATGAGAACGAGGACATTGAGAATGGGGTAGCCTCCACGACAACAATGTTGGAGATTTGGACCTATATATTGAGCAAGAGACCATGGAGCATGACATCCCTTATTCTCGATGCTATGCATCGGACTCGATGACGATGGGCCCGATGAAGCTGTTGATGAGGAGGGGTTCACCGTCAAGGAGGCTGAAGCTTACGAGAAGGCAATGGACGGGATCATCGAATTCCGTTTTTTTCTGACCTTACTCTCGCGGATGAAGCGACGTTGATGGCGGAAAGGGTATCGTGCTCGAAGCTAGGCCAACTTCTTACCGGGATATGAATCATGTGGACAATGGGATAACTCTTGGTTTGAGGTTCGCAACCTTGTTGGAATTTCATATATGGATCAAGGAGTTCTCAGTTAAGTACCATCGTCCGTTTAAGGTGGCTCACTCCGATAAAAAGAAGCGTTACACGGTGAGATGCTTAGAGAAAGGATGCCCGTGGGAGGTGCGAGCAAGACCTTTCAAGAAAGGTCCCGATTGGCACATAACTAGTTGTGTGGCAACACACATGTGCCAAGGCAAGAAGGTGGATGGCAAGGATGCGAAAACAGACCACCGTCAACTCACCTCCGAGTTCCTCGGCTAAAAGGTTTCCAACTCCATCTCGACACTACCAACAATGAGTATTAAGAGTGTCATGGAAATTGTGGATAACCTATTTCACTACAAGATCAAGTACGGGAAGGCATGGAAGGCAAAGCAAGCTGCTTTCAGAATGTTGTATGGTGACTGGGAGGAAGCATACAACCGAATCCCTCGGTTGTTGGGAGCCATGGCCGCCACTAACCCGGGGATGGTCCATGTGGTTGAGCCGTTTGGGCAAAAAACAAGGAGTTACGACGGCAAGATTGTCCGAGTATTTGGCCGTGCATTTTGGGCATTCGAACAATGCGTCCGTGCTTTTGAACATTGTAGGCCGGTCATCGCAGTCGATGGCACCTCTTTGACCGGTCCATACAGGGGCACTCTATTGGTTGCAATAGGAAATGATGCGGGAAATCGTTTGGTTCCATTGGCTTTTGCTTTAGTTGAGGCGAAAACAATGATAGTTGGGAGTGGTTCTTTCATATTTTGAGAACCAAGATAATTTCCTCAAAGGGAAATTTGTGTCATCTCGGATCACCATCAAGGAATTCTCAACGCGGTGGAGATTGAGATCCCGGGCATGCTCGTTTACACCACCGATGGTGCATGAGGCATTTTTGCTCAAACTTCTATAGGGCTTGTGGGAGCAAGGAGTTTTCCGATGATCTGCAAGATTGTTGTCTCGCTTTCTCTGATCGTCGTTTTGCAAACTTGTACAACAGATTGCTCGCTAAGAGATCTTTGAACGCCGGGGGGCAAGAGTTTCTCCATAGGCACATTGAACTAAGAACGAAGTGGGTAAGAGCTTATGATGAAGATGGCCGGAGGTACGGTCAAATGACAAGCAACATGGCAGAATGCTTCAATAAGCAACAAAGCAACAACGAAGATCGTCAATGACTTGGGCGAGGAGGGTGAGAGGCCGAGTTGGTTGGAGGTGGGTTTGAGGAGGGTGAGAGAACAAGATGCGGCGGAGGAGAGGAGGAAGAAGCAAGAAGAGGATGAAGCGGAACGGGCAAGGAAGCAAAAAATGCATTTTGAGTATCGGGTGTATCAACGTCGTCAAGAGAAGAAGCACGAAGATGCGGCAAAGCAACGTCAGAAGGAGTTTGTAGAGAGATCGAAGAAGAACTGGGAAGAGGCTCGTCTTGCAAGGGAGAGGGAGAGTAAAATCTTCCGGGAGAGAGTGCTTCGTGAGGCTCGTCTTGCAAGGGAGAAGGAGGAGGAGGAAGAGGAGTGCACTTCCAAAAGGAAGGACAAGGGAAAGGGACCGAGCTCGACACAATAGAGCTATGTCGTGCTCATCATGTTCTGAACTATGACATGATCGTCGGGACTCCACTATGTGCCTTTTATTTTGAACCTTCTTGACATTTCGACTTTGCTATGTAGTGTTGAACTTTGAAATTGTATGAACTTGTTGTTATTATGCAGTTGCTGTGAACTCTGTGTATTTATAAGTTGTTCTGTGTTTCAATTCCACCAATGTTCTGAATTTTTTTCGAACTTTGCCCAGTTTGGATGGATAGCGCCTCAGGGTAAGGTGCTATGCCTCCTATATGGTCTGGACCAGAGAGTAACAGAGAGCCCAGCGCAGGAAGCCAGTAGAAAAATTCTAAGTACATGTGTAGCGCCTCATGGTAAGGCGCGACACATCTACTTAGAATTTTCCTACGGCCTTCCTACGCTGGGCTCACTAGTACAGAGCGACACTATGGCAACGGGCGCAAATCCTCATTAGTGACGGAGAATGGGTCCGTTGCGCCGCGTCCGATACTGATGTGAACCCGTCCATGTGCAACGGTTATTTTAACCGTTTTCTTTGAGCGCCAGGAATATTAAAAAAAAAAAGCCAGGCCACCGGCTAGCAGCCGGTGGCATATGGTAGCAATAAATGATGCACATAATGTATTCTGCAGTACATACAAGTCAAAATACATAGTACTTACATCATTTTACTACTACACATGAGATATTATACAAACAGTATCGCCTAGTGTTCTCTTACAGGGGATCCGAAAGAAACTACATGTACTTAGCAGAAATATACATTACAACTCCTGCTTCTAACATACGAGATATACATCCAGTCGAAAAATTGTGGAAATGTCCAGGCCAATGCTGAACACGGAGGGAAGTCCAGATATAACCTACACAGATTCAAGAAGCAATCTTGTGAGAAGAATACACCTGATACAGTATAAGTACAGAAGCATCAAATCGTTCAAGAACAACCAAATATACCAGTATCCAAACGAATCTCAACATGCATACTACCAAATTCAGAGCAGGAAAAATTCCAGCTTTTGTTTAACGACGCATGCATACTAACAAATTCAGAAAAGGAAAAAGTTTGCGGGAATGAGCAAACAAAACGAGTCATGCATATGCTAACTAATAAAAAAATTGCTTACCACGGATGTAGATCTGGTGCTTGCCACGCATGTAGATCTGACTGAAAGCCTCTTTACCGCACACGTAGATCTGGCTGGAAGCCACCTTACCTTGTGCTTACCTCAGCTTTTCTACCAGAAAAAAATCAGCGGTGCAATCCACGATGGTTTGACCAGCCGCAGATCGAGCGCGTCTAGGCGGTGACGCTGGCAACGCTATACGTGGGCTGCACCTCCTCTGGTTGCCTACGAGCCTACGAGGCAGGCGAGGTGCTCGTCGGAGATGCCGGCCAAACCGGCGCGTGGCTTGGAGCAGGCCGCGTGGTAGTCTCACCGCGGCCGGTCGCCGAGACCAAATCCAGCGCCGCCGCTGCGTAGTAGTCTCACCGAGACCAAATCCAGCGCCGCCGCCGGTCCAGCAACAACCCCGCCGCCCTTCCCGGAGCCGATCTCACCGGCGAGTGTCGCCTCGTCGCCGGAGGCAGCCGGAAGCAGCGAGATCGAGGAGAAGATGGAGTGGGGGAGAGAGGGATAAGGAGACGTGTGTGGCTGCTGAGAGGATAAGGCAGGAGTTAGGTCGAGAGAAGGGGAATTGCGGCCACGGGCTATTTATTGGAGATGGCTAGACAAGTTTTTTAGGCCCACATAAATTGCATACGGATGAACTTTTTAACCGTAACTGATATATAGGCTACGGTTAAATTTATGCAACCGTTGCCTTTGTGTCGCGCGCGGGACTAGACAATTCTATATAACCGTTGCCCTTGTGATAATACTGTAGCAAACTCTGTCGCCTTTTATTTTCCGTTTCCATAGAGGGGTATCCGATGTGTCGTTCTGTACTAGTGGCTCTCTGTTACTCTCTGGTCTAGATAATTACAGTGCCATAGCGCCTTGACACTAGGCGCTACACCACCATAACTAGGCAAATTTTGAAAAATTTACAGAGCAAGGGGAGTATACAGCAATGAACAAAACATACATCAATAATGAAAACATACAACAATTCTACCTATTCATAGAACAACTTAATAATAACAACAACTTCTTCAAATTTCTTAGTTCAAAATAACGACAACAACTTCATGACCACATCATCTAGCAAAGTACCATAATGCTACACTTAGCCACACAATTATAAATCTCCACACAACTATTCGTCACATATTTCCTTCATCCTTTTGATCTTGTCCTTGTTAGCATTATTTGCCTTGAATAGATCAAGCAACTGGTACTCTAGCTTCTTCTTCTCGTCCTTAAGGTCTCTTTTCTTTATCCCATTGCTGCTCCTTCTCCTTCATGACATCATCTTGTCTTCTCTGCACCAATTTCAGCTCACGAACCTGTGACTGCAACAGTTCAATTGTTATTGCCATCTGACGCTTCATATCAGCATGTCCTTCCTCTTTCTCAATGGCCTCCATTCTTGTGTCCCTGATGAATTTGTTCACTTCGTCTACCATATCATTGTACTTTTTCTCAATCTTGTTCTTCTCATCTGCCACCTCCTTTAGTAGCTTCGCATTCGCAAGCGTCTCATCAATTCTAGAACCGTTACTGTCATGATACATCCCCCACAGTTTTCGCAGGGCATTCTTCGCAGCTTCTGGCCATTCTGCATCTACCCAAGACACAAAACCACAGTTCTTTGCCTCCTAGAAATGAGATACCACAAAATTAGCGATTTACAAACCATTTTCAATAGAAACATCCATTACAACACTACTTCTACTTATATTTTCGACAGAACACATGTAGAAACGCCGGCCAGTGTTGAAGCTTTCGAATGCAACACACTTCCGAGGGGCGAGCTTGTGGACGCGGCAAAACGAAGGAGCATCCAGCACTATACCGAAGAAAGTGGGGTCCTCGCAGGTATCAGGGGCACAATCACGGTCGGGGAACTCCTAATCGGTACAAGATATCAAGATTATAATACCTAAATCGACGAATTGCATTCAAACCTAACCCTAAAAAAGAGGAGTGAAATTGAATCCTACAAAAAGGCTTACCGAGAGGAGGGACTCACCCTCGCTGAAACCAGGCAAGGCATGCCAGTTAGCCATCGTCACTGGCCGGAATCCCCTCGCTTTTCTCTTCAAATCAAAGTGGATTTGGTGAAGGATTGGATAGGGGGAGAGAGAACCGCCGCCGCCGCCATGTCTTTTGCTCGGGTCGGGTGGGTGTTGGATGAATGGCTAGGGTTGGGGACGGGCGCGTCGCGGCTGCCTGTTAACAGAGGGTGTCGCGCCTTGTGATCAGGCGCTACTTGATCGGCACCATAGCGCCTGATCATGAGACGCTATACATCCAAAACTGGGCCCCCCGTGGCCCCGGCCCGCCACGCTGGCAAGATGTGTCGCGCCTGATCGTAAGGCGCTATCCTATAGAGTGTAGCGCCTGATCGTGGGCCGCTACCCAAAAGGGTTAGAGGCGTGAAATAGTTTCGCCGGAGGTTCATTTTATGTTATTGTTTCGCCCAGAGGTCAACACAACAGTGTCGATTTTGCCAAGGGCAACGGGGTACTGCTCATGTGTGTGTGTGTGGACACGAGCAGAGCAAGGAATATCGCATCAACAGTGACATGTTCGGACAGGAAAGTCGCAGTACCAGCAGCTGAATGCGCTCAAAGTTTAGGTAGCTGGTGATTCCGAGGGTAAAATACCGAGGCCCCGCTTGGTACGTCGTAAATTAGCTAAAACGATGGTTTCAAATTACGGAGCTGTGTAGGTCCGTAAAATAGCCCGCAACTTATTCTGTACTGGTGATCCAAGCGAGCCCTTAGGCTAAATATACACTGTTGTTTTTATGATGAGATGATCCAGTGCTGTCAAGTGTCGACGTCGCACCAACACACGCTCGGCGGCGCAATAGTGGCTCGTGCGAGGAGGCGAGCGCTTGGTTTGCGGCGCAGCAAATCCGCAACGGGAAAACCTAAAACAAAACAGACACGATAACAGGCTCCGAGTGAATGTGCCAACGGACTATGGCCCATGGATCAACGAACATCCCTGACGTTGGCCTGCATTATGTCCGGATCCACGAGGCGGACTGAAATGTTTCGTGCGTTAAAATGGGCCCAGTTCATCGCTGTTAGGATTTGTCAAGATTTTGTTTTTTGCAAATGGCAACGAATGTTCAATACTACGCCCACCTTGTCTTTTTTTTTTTTTTTGAAGGAGAGGAGTACAATCCTGCGTACATCAAAAGATACAGAAAAGAAGAACAAACGCAAAATCGTACATAGAGGCCTCAACAAAAAGCACTACAGCAGCAAAGCTGCTGAACCACCGAAGCTCCTCATCGCCGACAGTCGCCGGAGAAGAAGAAACCATACCTCCAAAGCTTGGGAAAGGGATGACCTTCAACATTGAAGTAGACCGCAGAATCCACTCGCCGCAAGCGACGAGATCTCGACGAAGAACGAGCACGGCCGAGCCACTCCCACGCCCAGCACCAGCACCACCCGCCGCGGGAAACGGCCAGGCCGTGCTTGAACCAGCAGCACCGCACCACTGAACCCAGCGCCTGAGTTGAGCACCAGACCTCTCCGCTCCAGAGCTCCCGCTCCCAAAGGCATCTCCCCTCGCCTCCACGGCCGGCCAGAGAAACCACCGAGAAAAGGAGCACCAGAGACATCCCCTTTGGCGAACGCGACGCCGCAGCTCCACCCCCCACCACCACGGACGGCCAGAGGAACCAGCAGCAGACACTCGCAACAACAGCTCCAGAAAACCCCCAGAGACCACGGTGTGGCCGGAGCGCACCACACCGCCGCGGAGCTGGAGACAGGGGACGAGATCCCAAACCAAGGTCGTCACCTCCGCCGCCACGACCTTGGCTAGGGCACCAAAACTCGCCAGAACCTCAGAACGGCGAGCACCAAAAGCTAGCCCCCACTCGCCGGCACCGGCGAGGAAGAGGAAGGGGCCAGACCAACTACTCCCTATCGACGCCGAATCCCCCCCAGATCCGCCGCCGAGGGAACCTACCTCTACTCTATCTACACACCGGAGGACCGAGAGCAAGATCCCCACCCCCCCCACCGCCGAAGCGGCGAGAGACGGCAGGGATCCGCCCCGGCTCCGGCGAGAAAGAGAGAGAACTTCTTCGCCGCCCTGGTCGCCTCTCCTGAACAGTAGAGAGAGAGAGGGGGGGGGGGGGGACCTTCCTTTGGTGATATTTTGTTACGCCCACCTTGTCGTAATGTATAAGCATTCACTTTTCTTCTTCTTTTAAACAGAGATAACCTTTTTTGTTTCATCTTATCTCCTTGATTGAGAAGTACTATGAAATTGTAAGTGTTGCTGATTTAGTACAAAGTTATACTACATCAGCGACACTTGTTATGAATCGGAGACAGTAGTGCTAAATAAAATTAGACAAAATGTTATGTACTCCCTCCGTCTCAAAATAAGTGTCTCACATTGTTGATGTGAGACACTAATGTGAGACACTTATTTTGAGACGGAGGAAGTAGTTGTAACTAATCAGCGAACATCACAGCAGTGGTAGTACAGGTTAAGCATTTCATGTCCCGATGTCCCTATAATGCGGAAAACCAGCTCACTAGACAAACCAAAAGGCAACGGAATCAGCATGATTGGGGACCCAACAACAGCTAGCACTAGCAAAGCTCCACATCTCACCCTAGTTCCTAAATTAATCAAACCCAAACGAAAACCCGCATTGACCGGCCGGCCGGCTGGCCAGAAGGGTTACAGGCAGAAACCTTTGTTTCTAAGCCAAGTTGAGTTGAGGCTCTCAAGTAGGAAGTCTCCAACTCCAAATTGTACTACAGTACTATAATATAACCCTCCAAGCCATCTCTCCTCCTCCACCGAAGATCACAAGCTAGACAACAACTTCAGTTCTCTTCCACAACCAAAGTAACCTTTGCTAGTTGGCTGTATTCGTCGACAAGCAAGCAAATGGCGGCGACTCTGAAGCTCAGGATGCTCGCCGTGGCCGCTGCCACCGCCGTCGTGGCCTCCTCGCTGGTCATGGCGTCTGCGCAGGCACCAGCTCCTGCACCGGCCTCCTCCGGCGCGTCGGTGGCTGCCCCGGCTGTTGCCGTGGCGTCCTTGACGGCGCTCGTCTTCGGCTACTTCTTCTGAGGCCGTGGACGACGTGCGTCTTGGCAATCTGTGATCTTTCTTTGGTTCTTCTCGTGTTCATATATGAGTACACATATTGTTAATTATTCATTCGTTTTTAAATAATATAAATATGTTGCTGTGTACATAAGCCGGCAGTCGTAACTGATGGGTTCTTGATTTTACATCTCCTGAATATATTGGGGATTCAGTCTTCCAGTTGTCTAAGTCGAGTAAAATTGCACAACGTGTGACCCCTGCAGCCCTGCTTTAAACGAAAAAATGGATGAAAGTCAAATGATGTGTTAGCATTGACCAGTCACTTTGTCTTCTTGGAGTTGGAGTTGTCGAGGAGGTGGTGACCATTTTTATCCTGTAATGTTCGTCGTCAGAGCCAGAGCCGTCTCGTCCGACTCGTGTAGTCGATTATTTGGCATGGGCCGACATAGGTCCCGGCATCTGTTTGTGGTGAGGGCATTGTCAGTGGGTGTCCAAGGTGAAATCAGATGCTCACTAGCAACCTCAACTGTGAGTTTTCTCTCGACGACATGTTTGTGATTCTCTTAGGCTGCCAAATCTGCAGGGGCTGCCTGTAGTTTGTGGGCAATTCTTTTTTTTGACACCTCCTTTCCACTTTCAACAAATAGAGACGAGCCAAAACTTCGGTCTCCATTTGGAAATGTCACTAGTGAATGGATAAACTTTAGCCTCTTATTTCCAAGCATTGAAACGCAGTTTTATTCATCTTTTCTACTTCTTATCTTCCTGTCATTATTTATTCAGATTACAAATATCTGCTTTTACCATCCATTTTACCCATCTTTTGTCATCATTTTCGTCAAACTAGTGCACATATGTAATTGACAACTGAAAGAGGTGTGTTGGGGACAAACAAGACTTTTTATATCTTGATTTCATGGTTGTTTGGGAGGATCACTTTCAACCTATACCTTCCGCGGATTGATAAATTTTAGATCATCCGCTTGAAGAAAATTGTTGCTCGTCTACAATCTTCTGCACTTGGAGAGCCAACAAGGTCTACAAGAATAGAAGTGCATAATAGACATCCTAGGTAACCCATCAGACGTCTTAGATGATTTTAGAACCTTATGATACCTTCTGGATGATTTCAGTGTCATCTAGTGAATACTATTCCACAGAGACCTTCCTAGTACCCTGGAAAAATTCTGGTCTCCACTTCGAAACTAGTTTGGTGAAATTATCTCATGTTCCCAACCATTCTAGTTCTTAACAGAATGATGATATTTGAGCGTGTGACCCCGCATGTTTGGTAACTTGTAGACATGAACTGGAAACTCTTCCGGTCTATAATAAATAGCGGGACATGGACACCCATATTGATTCCTACTGTTACATAAATGGTTTTGAGTGAACATGTTGTTTTCGTACATAGTTCCCTTTTCTCACGATACTTAACAAATCCCAATGCGATACATATCGATATCCATGTGACAATGCACTTGATCACGAAACCTTGTTATCCTCGTTACTGATTTTTCATCTTTTCTTGTTCCCGTATTCCGGTATCCCCGAGATTACATCACGTTGTGTCTAGGGATGTCAATGGCCCGATATGTGGCGCCACATAATACCGGTTAGTTAGGTTTTACTGCTAGTTTGTTTTCCTGGAAAAGAAAAAACGTGAACGATTGGACCATTAAATGGACATAAATGGGATTAAAAGGTGCCACTTGACATCCCTAGTTGTGTCTGCCTAGACGATAATGGATACCGTAGTACCGAGTTGACCGTGATAGTATCTCTCCAGCGACGAAAGAACAAATTTCAATCTCGAACTATTAAGTTCTATATATATTCTTTTCGGAGATAATGGGAAACTGCCGTTATGATCATCCTGTCATGGATAACATTTGACATCACCAAAGTAAAACGTACGACATGTAAAACCTAACATTCTCATGTTTTAAGTTCATGCATATACGTTAACACTATGATATTACTAACAATATTTTGCCAAAACGATCTCGTAGTAAACTGTACAGATGGGTCTGTCCAGCACTAGTTGTTCCGCCAACAATGTGTTCTCAATGTTGCTGACATCTTTGTTACTTTAAGAATTCCAGTGATCAGTAAAATGTGATCATCATGCAACACATGAGTTAGTCTTAGAGGTGATTAGGGAGCTATTTTGTTTTATGTTTCCACACGTGCATATGATTTTTCCTCTGAATTTTACAATTAAGAACTATAACAGGTATAACACAGAAATATAAACTTGAATTATGAACTTAGATAAGAATAATAACATTTATTATTACCTCTAGGGCATATCTCGTTCATAGGATGATCATGACTTCCGATACCCTAATTACGATTTATGCAACAGAAAAATATAAATTGAATGGAGGTATCCTGTAGAACTTACATAAAAGACGTGTTCATTCACAAAGTGGGAGATTACTAGTCTGCATGTAACCATGCGCTAAACTTCTTAAAACTGAGAGGTGAAGGTGCTAAAATAAAAAAATGTTGATAAGTATTTTCTGTGTGGCCAAATTCTCTGCAACATATGCAAGAAATATAGCATCAATGGTAGATGAACATTATTGCGAGATTGTTAGTTCAGGGTTCAAACTTGAAACACCAATTCATAGTAAGCCATATGGAAGGCCTAGAAAGTTTAGAATCAAGGCCTTCCATGAAAAACATTCTAGGATAGGACTAAGGAAAAAAACAAAACCAAACAATATGTTGGATTTAGCCATCTAAAAAGGCTATGCAAAAACCCCGTTCCACATGATTTTGAAGATGCCCCTCTTCATATTGAGGAAGATACAAAATTTCAAACCTTCTCCTTAAGAGAAAGGAAAGAAAAATAATGGAAAGGATAAGGGGGAGAGAAAGGGGCACGGAAAAGGGAAAGAAAGATGTTGAAAAGCATGAAGTGTGCAAGTAGTTGATGAAGAACAAAAGGTCCAACAAGTTGATGATCAAGTGCATGAAATGTAGGATGATGATCAAGTCCCTGAGGTCCAATTAATGCAGGATGCCAATAATGTCCATGAAGTACAGGAAATGCATGATGTTGATCAAGTCAATGAAGTGCAGAAATTCCAGCAAGAAGTTGAACCTAGTTAAACTGAATAAAAAAGAAGGGAACGTAAAAGGGGAATAGGTGGAAGAAAGGAAGAAAATACAAAAGATATGACTAAGGAAGTCGCCGTCGTGGATGGCAATCTTGATGGAAGGAAAATAAAGAATCCCTACCTATTTCATCTTTGTATTGTTCACCAAACGTAAGCTTGATTTTTGGTATTTTTGGTGATTTTTTCAACTAAGTTGACATAATGCTTTGTGCAATAGGATTTTGAAGGATACATGAATACAATGAAAACTGAAGTATTGATTACAAATACTTCAAAGAAGAAGCAGGATGAAGAGAGATTTTACATATTTTCCTATTAAAACTATAGTATTTTGCTTTGAACAATGGGAAAAACATTTTCAAAGAATGTACCTGACGTTGTGGACCATATGTGTCAATAACTTAATACTTCGAGTTTTTGGCCAGAACGTAGAAAATGCTCCAAAGTAAAGATAAAATGGTCCATTTCTAGACTAGTGGGGTTGACTTTCCTTAAAACATACCAAAATTTATCTCAAGCTTTTATAGCCATCATATGACTACGTGCAAATGAAAATTGAATTTTGGCAAGTTTTACGTTTTCTATATTTTCCCTATTAAATAGCTTCAGAAAATGGTAGAAACATTTTTTAATGATTTTTAGTTCATAATATTCATTCTTAATGATAAAAATATGACTTTATTGGCTGTCGAACTGAACTTAACCTTATGTAGACATCACAAGACTTCATGCCAATGGAATTGAATTTTGACAAGTTTTATATAAATATCTCAAATACTTTTCATAAAAATGTTTTACTTCACATTATTCATTTTTAATGATAAACCAAGGAATATGTGTAATATAATCTAAAAAATATGAAATTTTGTTACAAATCTTGGTTTGATTACTCCAAAATAAAAAGTTTCCACTCCAACTTCAGAGACTTTCAACTAGTTAGTCACGTTTGCGAAGGAACTACCATTTTAGGTTTGTCTATTACCTTGTTGGATTTAACTTAAGATTATATACCTAAAACACCATTCCAATGGAAATTAAATTTTGACAAGTTTATATTTTCTTTATTTTCCTCTATTTTATTTTTCCGCTATTAAATTATTTTATTCCAATTCATATTATTTTTTCTTAAGGATAAACATAGATGTACACAATATGAGCTCAAAATTATGTTACAACTCTTGTTTTGGTTACTGCAAAGTAAAATGTTTTCGCTCTAAGTTTAGAGACTTCGCACTAGATAGTCCGGTTTATGAAGAAACTATCACTTTCAATTTTCGACTATTCTCGTTACAACCCTCATGTTTATAAGTCGTGCTATGTACACTACACTCCGTATGAGACCAATTCCAACACCCATGGTTTTCACGGAAACCCTCGTCTTTTTAAGTCGTGCTCTGCACACTTGTACAATACATATGAATACTAAATCCAACACCCATGGTGAGTTTTGGTCTTTTTAAGTCGTGCTTTGCACACTTCTAGTATCTATATGAGACTAAATTCAACAACCATGGTTAGAGATAAAACTGTCTTTGAACACGTCTAGTTCTAATAAATTTCGTACAAACAATCATGTTAAAAAATGTGTAAGTTGTGAGTAGTAACTAGTCAGCGATCAGCGGTAGTAGTACACTACTCCATCCGTTCCAAATTAGATGACTTACATTTGTCCATATTCGGATGTATCTATACTTATAACATGTCTAGATACATCCGCATGTGGACAAATGGAAGTCATCTAATTTGGAACGGAGAGTACATCTTAAGCATTCCAAGGCTGTTTAATTTGTCGTTAAATTTTATTTCCTTTAACCTAGTTTTTGCTGCTAGAGAAGCCAATGAGCTTGCACATCTGTGTGCAAAACAGGCTAGCCCTACTAGGAGAAGATGTCTCTGAATTAACTATGTGCCGCCCTTCCTTGATGCTTGTATCAAGAGGGATTGTAAGCCTGATTAAGTTTTGAATGAAAGCAATGACCAATGAGTTCTCAAAAAAGGCTGTTTAATTCGAAAACCAGCTCATCACACAACCAAACACATGCAACGCAATCAGCACAATCGTGGACCCAAAACACAACAGCTAGGCACTAGCCAACCTCCACACCTCTCCCAAGCTGCTAATTTAATCCAACCCAAACAAGCACCAGCGAAGCAGCCAACCGAACCAGCCAATGCCACCCAGCATCTGCCGTCCGGCCAGAAGGTTTACAGCAAGAAACCTTTGTTTCCAAGCCAAGTTGAGTTGAGGCTCTCCAGTCTGAAGTCTCCAGCTCCAAATCCCACTATATATAATCCCCCAAATGATATCTCCTCCTCCACCCAAGATCACAAGCTATACAACACCTTCAGCTCTCTTCCATCACCAAAGTAACCTTTGCTAGCTGCAGCAGCATCCGTCGACGAGCAAGCAAATGGCAGCGACTTTGAAGCTGAGGATGCTCGCCGTGGCCGCTGCCACCGCCGTCATGGCCTCGTCGCTGGTCGGCATGGCCTCTGCGCAGGCGCCAGCTCCCGCACCGGCCTCCTCCGGCGCGTCGGTGGCTGCCCCCGCTGTCGCCGTGGCGTCCTTGACCGTGCTCGTCTTCGGCTACTTCTTCTGAGGCCGTGGACGACTCGCGTTGTGCGCGCCATTTGTGATCTTTCTTTGATTCTTCTCGTGTTCATATATGAGTATATATATTGTTCATTACTTGTTCATTTTTTATAATATAATAAATATTGTCTTCAGTACATACGCTTCTAGTCGTAACTGATGGGTTCTTGATGTTGAATATATTGGATCCAGTCTTCCGTTTTTCCACTTGTTTTATTGTTTATGACGGTGTGCCTAGATTTCTCGAGCAATTGCTCAATGTGCGGCCCCTGCTTCAGAGGAAAACGCGGATGAAACTCAACCTGAATGAAATGGATGTGCTAGCTGCCGCTGGCTGCTAGCTGTCTCCCACACCCAATCCGAAAATATTTATTTTGCCATTCTTTCAACCCTTAAGTTTCCACCAACTCTCGATAATTGGTTACTGATTCCGCTTCTGCATAATAATAACCGAAGGAACAGGGGAGAATAAATCGGGATGGACAATACCTGAAGTGCTAAGGACGCGGAGAAATCAAACGTCTTTTAATATAGTGTATTATTTACACTAAAGAGAAAAAAATAAATAAAAGGCCGACAACTGGCATGTGGTGAATGAATGAAGTCTGTATTCTTACCCTGTCTATAAATAAGTAGCTTCCCCTCATTTAGCGGAAGCAATGCTTGAAACTATAGTACAGTGAAAACATGTACAAATCTAAAAGAAGAGCAGAAAGTAGCTTACATGATGAGTGGCGTGAGAAGTTGAAATGATACTTGTTTTAGAAATGGGATGGATTGGAAATTTGAGTTAGAGAAATAGAGTGGATACGTGTCCCATGTCTTTCTCATGTCCTAGTATTAGGCACTGTTTATTGGTTCTCTGCTGGTGGCGAGTCAAGAAAACTGAGCCCGGTGAAACGATCTCAGGTTGAAGCTTTCGCTGCTCATCGGAACCGCGCCGTTTGTGCTAGCAATTTGGCCCGAAGAAGCCTTACGTGACTGAATAATCACTTGTGCAGCAAATGCTAGCTTTTTCAATCGTTACTTTGGATCTTCACATGGAGTTTTTGGTTCTAAGTTCATACATATGACAATGAGAATAAAGACGTGTCCATTTAATTTGAAAACGGAACGTGTTCATTTAATCAACTTGTCAACGACCTTCACCTGATGTACAGTTTTTTTTTTTTTGAGATTAACCTACCGCTACTTTATTGATCACGTATAGTCATAGGAATACAAAAAGGATCTGGTGGCTGACCAAACCAGAAGTGACGACCAGAGTCTAAGTAAGCCGAACTACGAGCGAGGCCGTGGGCCTCTTTATTCGAAAGCCTTCGCTCATGTCTGAACTCCACCGAGCTGAAGTCTGATTTTCTTGCCTTGATCTCTGCTAGGACAGAACTAAAGCGACCCAGGTTCACCTCATTCATACCTTTAATCACCTCAAGACAATCAGATGCGATGCAGACATGTTCCAGCTGCAGATCCGCTGCCAAGGAGAGTGCTTCCCGCCACGCCAGCGCCTCCGGTATGCTCGGCTCGCTGATCCCATTGATAGAGACAGCCGAGGCTCCCAGAAACAATCCATCGTCCCGCCGACACACCGCTGCAACAGCACCAGAGTTCCAGAGCTTTTGAACTGCTGCATCCACATTAATCTTTGCGTATCCCGCCGGCGGTGCTATCCATCTTGGAGCTGGTGCAGCACTTGTGCGCTGCTGCTGACCCGGTCGCGCCGGCGCTGCCATCTCCAAGTCTCTAAGAAAACTCTCAACAAAACTATGTGTTGATAGAGGACTCTGGAAAATATTCTCGTGAATCACCTTCCTCCTTGCAAACCATATCGCCCACAGGGTCACAAAACAGCGGACAAGATCGCTGTGATTGAGCGTTTCGATCAGATGGAAAATCCAGTTCTTTGCATCCGGTTCCACGGTCCTTTCCAAATGCTCTGTGATCTCCTCGGGTGCCAATGCCCAGACGCATCGTGACATTGTACATTCCAACAAGCTGTGACGCCATGAATCCGCAGCCCCACAAACTCCACATGATGTACAGCTGGATCAGGGTATATATACTGTAACCAAATTATAGAGAGGATAAATAGATTGCAGACACCGTTGTTTAACTTGCCGGAGCTTCTTGCTGAGTTCTTGCAGCCATTGGATGTGCAATCGTAAAATTCCGGTGGGCGTTCACGTAAGGATGTGCGCGCAAACCTTCCTATTTTGTACTCCGTATATGACGGAGGAGAGTCCCTCTAATGGCGGAATGATCGGAGGCGACCCTAGATCGGCCGCGGTGCTGCGTCGCCGGGCTACGCTGGCGCCGCCGGCGTGGGGACGTCGGACCTCTGGATCGCGATTCGACTGCTTGGCTGGGCTGGTCGCCGAGCCGTCCGAGGCCGAGATGGAGTCGTCGGAGACCGAAATTTTGGGAGTGATGGCGGCGGCGGACCATGTTGCTGTGCGAGTTGCGCTCGACGCCCTCCCTGCGGAAGGGTCCCCGTGCAGGAGCTCGGCGCCGGCCGGCGACGCGATTCAGACGGATGCGGATCGCATCCACGAATTCTGGGCGGAGGCGGGTTTCCCGTCGCCGGGGAGCCGCGTCTGGGAGCGGGGAGCGTCGTCAACCGCAGGTGAGCATAACAGTGCTTTCAATCTATGCAGGGAGGATTCGTCGCCGTTTGGTCTATGGCTAGCTCGGCCGCCGCCGCGCATGGGGCCGTGGCGTGGCCCTCTACCTCCGCGACGGGTCACGCCACCGCCGGTGCTCGGGGCCTTCATCGACAAGGTGGTGGCAGCTCGCGGGGCGTCGTCTCCGCCGGGCGCGTCGACGCAGGCGGCCGCGGCTCCGAGCTTGCCGTCAACGGCCGATCCGTTGATCACGGAGCCGGTGGCGCTTCAATTTTCAAATTGCATGGTGGTGGGGCCCGCGGCACAAGCGTTCGATCGGAGCGTCCAAATCAGTGGGCGCATCTACACCGCCCGATCCGGCCTTGCCCTACCTCGTCTGCGCTTCTACTGCAAGGAGTTCTTCGTCCGCAGCGCCGCCACCGAATCACGACCGGCTTCCTCGCTTCGTCAAGCTCTTCATCGCCTGCTCGAGTTCCGGCGGCCGTCCCGCCGGCAGCTGCCCCGCGCCTCCCCCGCGTCGGTGGCCTCGGACGTTCGCGTCCGTCGCAGCCCAACCCATGGCCGCGCCCCATCGCCCGCACCAAGGTGGCCCGCCGCGGCCGGGTCCTGGTCGCCCTCCCGCTCCGTCCTCTGCTATTCTTCAACAACCGCAGCATCCTCAAGGGGCCGGAGCCGGGGGCCGCAAGGGGTGCAGCAGGCGCCGATGGCCGCGCCGTTCCAGCCTCCGGGTGTTGGTGCCGGCGCCGGGGCGCCGCTGGGTGGACATCTTTAGCAGGTGGCAGGAGGGGCCGTCCCTGGCGTGGGCGGGCAATTCTGGCAGCCGCCGGGAGGTCCTCCGTTCCGTCCTCTGCAAAACCCCTCGCGACAACCAGGACTCCCGGCGTACATGCCGCCGCCGCAGCAGATGCAATTCCCGCCTTTGATGCCAGTGCCGCCACCTTTGTTTCCGCAGTTTCAGCAGCAGTTCGCCCCCAGTTCCGGTGCCGGCGGGGCAACCAGCAGGGCAGGGACCGCGGCCAAAGAGGAAGAAGAAGAAGGGAGTTCAGCAAAATGTGGCTCAGCAGCATGTTCAACCCAATGTTTATCAGCAGCCACCGACAATGACGGGGCAGTTCGTCGCGCCGCTTCCAGTTCCTATGCAGGGTCAGCCAATGCTCGTGCCGTCAGCTGCTGTGGCCACCACCTCTGAGGTGGCTAATGTGGTTGATGCCTCGCCGGTAGCTGCGCCCGGCGTGCAGGCTGAGGCAAAGTCGGGAGGCACTGGTAAAGCGAAGAAATCCACTAAATGCTGGAAGCGCGGGGTTGATTCACATACTACAAAGGGGTGTCCTGTGCAGCACTACTGTCTTGTTTGCGACACCTGGGCACATCCGACCTTCAGATGCCCGACTCTCCGGTTACCGAGGCCCTCGGCCTTTACTGCGGCTATGGCTCAGAGGAGACTACTTTTGTGCAGCTGCCTGATAGTGTGTACAAGCCTCATCTGGTTCCCTCGAGCTCACCCACAGCCCTGGTGAAGATCGTGGGTGATATAGTGCATGCGACTGCTGTTCAGAGTTTGATAGCCAGGATGTGTCCTTCGAAGCCGACATGGACCTGGGAGGCGGTACCCCACGGTACGGATGCCTTTCTGATCGGGTTCCCTTCCTTCGAGGATCTTCAGCGGATGGATGGTATGCAGATGAGTGTCCCCTCCTGTGCAGCGCAAGCCACTATTTCTGTCTGGAAGAAATCGGATTATCAACCTATGAGGGTGCTGGAGCAGGTTTGGGTCCAAGTGCAAGGTGTTCCGTATCCTCTCAGACATTTCCTTGGTATTTGGGCGGTTGGGACCTTGATTGGGACTATGCTGGATGTCGATCTTGTCACGCTGAGGAGCAGTGGTATTATCCGTATCCTGGTTGGTATGCCATGCTCCAAGCCCCTGGACAAGCAACAGGACCCGGCTGGACCTTATCTTGGCACGGCTTGTGTGATTAAGCTGAAGGAGTTTGCTTTCATTTTCCGTCGTGAGGCAGCGGATTTTGTCCCTGACCCAGAGTTCGTTCCCTATTTCTGGCGACGCAAGGGAGATGACGCTGATGATGAGTCTAGGGGTACGGAGGAGGGTTTGGAGGACACGACGGGGAGCCCTGCGATGAGTGCGTCGCAGAATTCTAATATGGATGTTGATGCAAGTCAAAGCTCGGGAGCGGCTAGCTATGGAAAATCTGTGGCCACTTTGCACAACATTACTCAGAGTCCTGTTATTGCAATCACTCCATATAATCCGAGACCACAGACTCCGCGTGGTATTGAGATAGTTGCAAGGATTGGCAGAGTCTCGCCGGGTCTACTGCGTGCTGTCGACGCTGTGATTTCTATGCCAGATGGTTCTGCTGGCCAGAGTGAGACTTCCAGTATACAAGTTACGGCAACTGAAGATGTTCTGGCGCCGGCCAAACGTGCTGGGCTGGAAGGGTGACTGGAAGCTGAGGTGGTTGATTCTGGCCCAGCTTGGGCGCCGGAGTCCTTTCCAGGCCCGCGCGAGTCTGGGCTGGCGGTCCAAACCTCGACGCCGGATTTCGGCCCAACTGGGCTCTCGGCGGGAGAACAGGACACTAGTACAGAACGAGACATCGGAAACGGGCCAAAAACACCTTCGGCAACGGAGAAAGGGTCCGTGTCCCTGCCTCTGTCACTGATGTGAAGGCTTTCATCGGTAACGGAGGCCAAAAACCGTTTCCGATGAGGTCTCCATTTGGCAACGGTTGTGCGCAGACCTCCGTTTCCTTAGTTTTCCTTCATCAGATACGGAGTTTGCCATCCACCCGTTTGTACTGAGCATTTCTCATATTTCGGTTACAGGATGCCACGTTTACAAATGCCACTAGATACTTAAAATCTCACAGCACAAGCTCAAATACTAAAACGGTAACAGATTTCATTCATATCACAATGTAACTTTACATTTCCATCACAATTTCACCTTTACAATTGCATCACAAGATGTGACAAACATAAGAGGTAAAACGATAACAGATTTCATCTATACTAAGCCTATCATGTCAAAGGACGGAAAGAATATATGATTTCTTCCCTACATCCTTTTCCACAATCCTCGCAGGTGTCACTCTAGCTATCTCTTCTTATCTCAACTTCTTGAGAGAAGGATGTTGAAGCTTTGGACCCTATACATTAGTAAATAGAGTTACAATTGTTAAATACATATGCTAAAACAAATACACTATGAATTTAAGCAAACTGAAACGATATCTTACCTATGTCTTGAGGTGGCTCTTATTGATGAACCGGAGCAGCCAACACACGGCTTGTCAACAAGATATTGCGATGTCAGCAGCTTCATAGGATGCCTGACAACGATCATCCTTTCCATGGAGGCCACCACCGGCTCTGGATTTTTTATGCAGTGTCACCGAAATCTAATCTAATACGTCACCGATGTGACATTTCGGCGACACTGTATAAAACACTCTTACTTAAAAAAGTATTTTATGCAGTGTACCAAAACGTCACAATAGCGACGGTGGATATGTATGGTGGAGTTTGAAAGGGAACAGCTTGATATCCCTAAATGTAAATAAGGATTTATGTTAGTTCTGACACTACTAGATAGAACAAACAATTTAACACAATAATATGAAGTATACAGTAGTATATAGTGTGTACTGACCTGTGTATATAATTGGAGGCCATTATGGGAAAGTCAACAAACACTACTCTCTTGAGTAATGTTCGTTGTTTGTTCTGTGTCTCCGACTTTTTTATGCAGTGTCACCGAAATAGACTCCTGTTTTCACATGGACTAGTTAGCTAAACTACAACCGGTTGCAAGTGCACAATAGGCAAGTTAACTACATCAAGAAATGATCTAGATAGAACTACCGGATGTGAACTGAACTACTTTCAACAAGTTAGAAACTACAACTAGTTGCAAGTGCACAATAGGCAAGTTAACTACATCAAGAAATGATCTAGATAGAACTACCGAATGTGAACTGAACTACTTTCAACAAGTTAGCTAAACTACAACTAGTTGCAAGTGCACAATAGGCAAGTTAACTACATCAAGAAATGATCTAGATAGAACTACCGGATGTGAACTGAACTACTTTCAACAAGTTAGCTAAACTACAACTAGTTGCAAGTGCACAATAGGCAAGTTAACTACATCAAGAAATGATCTAGATAAAACTACCGGATGTGGATCTGATACCTTCTTCACGTCGCCGTTGGATCGATCTAGCAGATCCGGAAGTGGTGGAGGCAGAGGAAGCGGACAGAGCGACGACCTCGCCGTGTCGGGGGACATGGCGAACACCTCGCCGTGTCGGGGGAGATGGCGAAGACCTCGCCGTGATAGCCGTCGTCTGGGCGGAGACGGCGCCGCCACGGCGCCGGCGATGGCCGCAACGCCAGGAGGCGCCGCCACGAACAGATCTAGCATACTGGGACAGAGTGAGGAAACGAGTGTTAGGTTTTGCTCTGTACGCCCATATATATAGGTAAAACATAGGAAACGGTTCTTTAGAAGGACCGTTTCCTTTGTGTTTCTTCCACTGAGGTGTGGGACCTACGCGCCCACTCTGTGGAATTTCTTCTACTCTCTGGAATAATATTTTCCTAATCTCTACTATATGGAGAAAACCACTTATAGGATTTATTAATATTAGTGATTACTACATTACATACGCAGTACATATTAATAATAATAAAGTAAATTACAGTTGGAGAACTTATAGAACTACTACTAGCTACTTCTTGTTTTTCTTGCGCCCTGCTTCCGCGCAATCCTCGTCCTTCTCACGGCCTCGCTTATTGGGGGCCATTGGAGGTGGTGGCGGCGGCGGCAGCATATCGGAGGCGGTGGCGGCGGCTTTCTTCTCCGTCGCCGGGGCTCCCTTCTTCGGGACCGGCGCCTCCGCCTCGTCCTCCTCCTCGTCGTCCTCCTCCTCCTTCTCCTCTTCGGTTGACTCGTCATCAGAATCAACCTTCGGCGGGCCCAGCATCAAGGTGGGATCATGGAAGTTGGCGTATTCGTCGTCGCTCGTCTCCGGCGTCGGTCCTTCAACGGACTCGCCGCTGACGGGGGGACTGTCCCGCGGCGACTCAGTGTGCTCCTGTGTGTCGTTGCTGCGAGGCATCTTCGCTAATCAGTAGGAGGGAGCGAGCGAGCGAGAGAGAGAGAGCAGATTCGGTGGCGTCTTGAGCTAGCAAGGATTGGGGTTTTCAAGGAGTAGTGGGCGGTGCCACTACGCCATGGCATTTACTCGCCTCGCTTCGAATTCCAAGATGGAACGTGTCCACATTGGAAACGGACACCCAAAAGTCTCCGTTGCTATAGAGGCACATATCGGAAACGGAGCCAGAATTAAGACCGTTGCCAATACTATGGGTAACGGAGTTAATACTTTATCCGTTACCTATGTTGACGGGCCAGCCGCGGCCCAGGTCAGGTTTGTACGCACTGGCCGCGCGGAAAGCGCGATTCTCCGTCGCCTAACGCCTGCCGTTTCCATAGAGGGGTATCCGATGTGTCGTTCTGTACTAGTGGGAGGAGCAACCAGCGAGGTGGGCTGTGCACCGGACCGCCTCGGCGCCAGGTCCGGATGCGCGCACGGCCTGCTCTCCTGATGGGCTGGGCTGGCCTTGCACCACGCCAGGTTCGGCTGGGCTCAGCTCGCCAGGCCTGGCTGTGCTCTCGGCCGGCTCATCTGCTGGGCTGGGCCGGCAATGCAGCAGCGTCGGGTTGGTCTCCGGGGGGACTGCTACGTCACCACATCTCCCCCTGGATGGACCGGCTAATGGCGCGGCAGGGACGGGCGTGGGTTTGACACCAACACATACCCACCCGTCTCTCGGTGCGTTGGCTGGGTCGGCTGCTACTTCGCCTGTGCCGACCCGCGCTATCGCCGCCACACCTCCCCAGGTCTACGGCCTTTTTTGACGGGGTCACCGTGACCCGTCGTAGCGAGAGGTTTGGGGTGGGGGTGGACGGAGCTTCGGAGACGGATGAAGACTCCATGACGAGGGCCATGCGTCGCAAAGCGGCGCGTAACTTGGACTTCTCCGGTACGGAAGTTAATTCGAAATCTTTTCTTTCTTTTTCACCGTAGTCGATTCATTCTAAACTGTCTAGTGTAGGAGTTAGTCTTGGTAAAAGTAAACATCAAGTTCATGTTTCAACTAATGTCTTGAGACATATAGAATTTGACCGCCTTATGGTTATTCCTAAAGTTTCGACTAAGTTGGCAGCCACCTATGATGATGAGGAAGAAGCGATTGCCACATCAGATGGTCAGCTTATTTCTCATCTAATTGGTGAAGTGTTGGAGGGTGGTTTGGATGACGACGGTTTGAGCTCATTGTATGAGTTAAAAGCAGCCGATCAGAAATCTAAATCTAACACCAACAAGGCGTCCCGGAAACGGACAAAGTTATCTAAATCCCCCACAGTTTCTCGATGAATGGCATGTTTGCAAATAGCAGAGGTCTTGGTGACTTGGCTAAACATTTGCACTTTGCTGGTTCAATTCGGGACCATAATTTGGATTTCTTAGCTATTTCGGAGACGGGTAGACGTGAGTTTTCGCAATCTCTAACCGTCTTTCAGGCGGTATAGAGTTTGATTGGTACTCACGTCCCCCTCATGGCCGCTCCGGAGGCATTTTACTTGGCACTAGGACTGATACCATGGAAGTGTTGGATGTTACGGATGGTGATTTTCATATTAAAATGCACATCCGTAATAAATCAGACAATTTCATTTGGAGTCTTGTTGCCGTGTATGGGCCGGCACAGGAAGTGGCGAAAACCTCTTTTCTCTGCGAAATGGTAAACTTGGCAAAAGATAACCCATACCCTCTTATCATTGGAGGGGATTTCAATTTGCTACGTTTTCCGTTTGAGAAGAGTCGAGGGCGGTTCGACAACCGTTGGCCTCTTTTGTTCAATGTAGTCATTGACAGCTTGAACTTACGAGAGATCACAATGGTGGGGAGACAGTTCACTTGGGCTAATTCTCTCCCGGATCCTACATACGAGAAACTAGACCGTGTACTAATGGATACAGACTGGGAATCTAAGTTCCCACTGGTGTCGGTACGGGCTCTAGAACGTATTGAGGGTTTGTCGGACCATGCTCCCATTCTATTGACCACTGAAACCCCTAGACCACAGTGTAAACCACGGTTCAAGTTTGAACTTGGGTGGTTACACCGAGAGAGTTTTTATGAGATGGTTAAGAGAATTTGGGAAAGACCAGTTGCGGTGATTCGCCCATCCAGCGGTGGAACAATAAGATTCATGCTTTACGCACGCACCTCGTTGGTTGGGCTCGCCATACTACTGGTTTAGTTAAAAAAGAGAAGGTACGACTTTCCTCGATTATTGATTCTCTTGAAGCACTAGAAGAAGTTCGGTTACTATCTGTGCAAGAGATTGCACTACTAGGAAACTATCTTTCTATGGATCCACATTTTGTGGCGCACGGTATGGATCCACATTTTGTGGCGCACCATTGAGCCGTGCGCCACAAAAAAAGATTCTGTGGCGCACCTAAGCTGGTGCGCCACAGAAAGTTTCACATTCTGTGGCGCATGGAGGTCCCATGTACCACTGAATGCCTACTTTCTGTGGCGCACGGGCCATGTGCGCCACAAAATGTGACTTTCTGTGGCGCACCTGGCCATGTGCGCCACAGAAATGTGACTTTTTTTTCCAGATCACACCCCCCCCCTCGTGGATCGCCTTTTCAGTTTTGCAAACAAGAAAAGAAAATGATAAAATCTTCAATAAATAAAATCCTTTGAGATATAGTTAGGTTTTAGTGTCTACTTGGTATAGAAATTTTGAAATATGAATTTTGACCTTTTTTTTTGCAAAAAACAGAAAAAAAGTTTGAACGGCCATAACTTTTGCATACGATATCGAAAAAATCACGGTGGCCTGGTGGTGGCGGGTGCGCCACAGAATTGTTGGGCGGGATTCGAAATTTGAATCCCGCCCAACCTTTCTTATCCCTCTCTTTTCTCCTTCCCTCCTCCACACTTCTTCTCCACTTCTCCTCTCCTCCACTTCTCTTCTCTCCTCCTCCACTTCTCCTCTCCTCCTCCACTTCTCTTCTCTCCAATTTCTCTTCTCCTCTTCTCCTCTCCTCCTCCACTTCTCCTCTTCTCTCCTCCTCCACCTCCACCTCCGGCGACCTCCGGCGACATCCTCCACCATCCCGGCGACCTCCGGCGAAATCCTCCACCATCCCGGTGACCTCCGGCAATATCCTCCACCATCCCGACGACCTCCTCCACCTCCACCTCCGGCGAACTCCTTCTCCTCCTCCACCATCTCCGGCGACCCCCATCCTCCACCCACCCACCTCCAACGACCCACTCCTCCACCCACCTCCGGGCAAGCCACCTATGGCCATGGTCACGGGCAACACGGCCTCCGACGAGCTCCGAAAAAATTCCGGCGAAATTCCGGCGGCCATATTTGGATCTAGATCTAGATCTGGCCGCCTTTTTTTGAAATTCAAAAAACAATTTTGTGGCGCACGGTGTGGGGTGCGTCACAGAAATATTTCTGTGGCGCACGGCTTGAGATGCGCCACAGAAATTTGGGCTTTCTGTGGCGCACGGTGGGGTGCGCCACAGAATTCACATTTTTGTGGCAACAATTCTGTGGCGCACCCACCATGCGCCACAGGAAGGCAAAGTGGGTGCGCCACAGAATGTCTTTTCCCTAGTAGTGTCGAGCTAAAGAGCCAATCCAATGCACATATAGCTAAACTACTGCGGGAGGAGGAGTTAAAATGGTACGAACGTTCCAAAACTCAATTCATCCTAGAAGGGGATTCGAATACTCGCTATTTCCATAGTATTGCCAATGGCAGACACAGGAAAAAGCGTATTCATTCTCTAGTCCAGGATGAGGGGACGATTGAGGGCCATGAACAACTCAAGTCGTATATTACAAATTACTATAAGGGTTTGTTCGGGGCCCCAGAGGAAGGAAACTTCACACTGGATGAGGCCAGAACAGAGGATATACCTCAAGTTTCAGATGAGGAAAATAGTCTACTTACTAACCTCTATTCAGAGGATGAAGTGAGAAAGGCGGTTTTCCAAATGAAACTCAATACAGCTCCTGGACCGGATGGCTTCCCAGCTGAGTTCTACCAGAACTTCTGGGATGTTATCAAGTCGGATTTGCTACAACTGTTCGCGTGTCTACATGATGGGCAATTAGAGTTGTTTCGTCTCAATTTTGGTGAGATAATTTTATTACCTAAGGTTAATCAGGCAGAAAGGATTCAACAATACCGACCTATATGCCTCCTTAACGTTAGCTTTAAAATATTCACCAAAGTTGCTACAATTCGACTGAACAGTGTGGCAGATCATGTGGTTCGACCATCTCAGACTGCTTTCATGCAAGGTCGTAACATCCTGGATGGGGTGGCGATCCTACATGAAATCGTTCAGGAACTACATAGGAAAAAGTTGAACGGGGTGATTCTTAAAATTGATTTTGAGAAAGCTTATGATAAAGTTAATTGGTCTTTTCTCCAACAGACACTGAGAATGAAAGGTTTTTCTACTGAGTGGAGAACGCTAATAGATAGCTTTGTTTCGGGAGGAAGTGTAGCCATTAAAGTCAATGATGACACTGGCAAATTCTTCCAAACAAAAAAAGGCCTTAGACAAGGTGACCCGCTATCGCCAGTACTATTTAATATAGTGGCTGATATGCTGGCGATCTTGACCGAACGCGCTAAATCTGAGGGCCAAATCGAAGGAGTGATTCCACATCTCGTCGATGGTGGTTTATCGATTCTTCAATACGCTGATGACACAATTCTTTTTATGGAACATGACATCTACAAAGCACGTAACTTAAAGCTGATTTTGTCAGCATTCGAGCAGCTTTCGGGTCTTAAGATTAATTTCCATAAAAATGAGTTGTTTTGCTTTGGCGAGGCCCAAGAAAACACCGCCTTGTATGCAGAACTCTTCGGCTGTGAGCAAGGTCAATTTCCTATCAACTATTTGGGTATTCCGATTCATTATCGGAAACTTACAAATGCTGAATGGAAAAAGGTGGAGGAACGACTTCAACTTCGTTTAAATAGCTGGAAAGGCAAACTTTTATCCCTGGGTGGTAGATTGGTGCTCATAAATTCAGTACTTACTAACATGGTACTGTATATGATATCATTCTTCCAATTACCTAAAGGAGTCTTAAAACGATTGGATTATTTCCGGTCTAGATTCTTTTGGCAAGGGGATTGTGAGAAGAAAAAATATCGGCTAACTAAGTGGAGTGTGGTTTGCTGACCTAAAGACCAGGGAGGGCTCGGAGTTCATGACCTTGAGGTCAAGAACAGAGCGTTTCTGGGTAAACGGCTCTTCAAGCTTCTTGCTGAAGATGGAGTTTGGCAAACCCTTCTTAGGAGAAAGTATGTGGGATCTCAAGCCGTATCTCAGGTGCTTTGGAAACCTGGCGATTCGCACTTCTGGGCTGGCCTTATGGCTACGAAGCAGTTCTTTTTTCCACATGGATCTTTCTCAATTAGGGATGGTTCGGAAATTCTCTTCTGGGAGGATAAATGGCAAGGCCAATCCACTCTTAGGGAACAATATCCGGCTCTGTATGCAATTGTACGAAACAAGAGCGACACGATCGCTAAGGTGTTGGAAACCTTCCCACCAAATGTTTCGTTCAGGAGAAGTTTATTTGGTACGAGACAAGCATCCTGAAATGTTTTGCGCATCCGATTGGAGTCCATCCATCTATCGGAAGGTACAGATAAATTTATATGGAATCTTACGAAGAATGGTAAATTCTCGGTTGATTCTATGTATAGAGCATTAATCGTACCCGTAGGTTCAGTCGATATTAAGGATAATAATAAAATTTGGAACATGAAGATACCACTGAAAACTAAGGTTTTTGCATGGTATCTCCGTCGAGGTGTAATTCTTACAAAAGATAACCTTGCCAAACGCAATTGGCACGGAAGTAAAAAGTGTGTCTTCTGTCAACACGATGAGACCATTACACACTTATTCTTCCAGTGCGAGTTCGCCAGGTCTATATGGCCAGCCATCCAAATAGATTCTACCTTACATCCCCGCGTTCCGTTGCAAATATTTTTGGCAATTTGTTAAACGGGTAGATCCTAGGTTTAAACTCTTCAGTAGGATGGGAGCGATTGCCGTTATTTGGTCGCTGTGGCTATGTAGAAATGACAAGGTTTTTAACGATAAAAATACTTCTATTATGCAGGTTATCTATCGGTGTACAGCAACGATACGAGCATGGTCGGCCCTGCAGCGTGTGGAGCATCGAGACTTGTTTTTGGAGGTGGCGTCACGTTTGGAGGCTGCGGCCAGGGAGTTATTTTCCCGGCATGGATGACAACATAGTCTCCGGATTGACCAACCAGCATCTTAGGCGGATCTACAATTTCTCATTATGATATGTAATTCGCCTTTTTTATTTCCTGTTTTGGGTACTTATGAGCTCGTGAACTTGTGGCTGTGTGCATCCTACCTATGCAGAGGCCGGGTGTAATGCTTAAAACTCTTAAGTAATAAAATTCCCTTTATCTAAAAAACTCCGTATATGACATTTATTTCAGCTGGTACATCCCAGAATACAAGCTCCACATGCAAATTCAGCTAAACAAATCATCAAATATCTTCTAGCCTGACTTACTAATCAGCGTGTCCATGTTGCTTTAGCAGAATAGATACCTGCACTGCAGCGCGCGAGTGAGGGGGAGCAAGGACCGGGACGACAGAGGGGTTAGCACCTCACAAGTGACACCGCCGCCTGGGTAGGTGCTGCAGCCTGCAAACACCCGACCAGTTGATATTGCGCAATTTGACCTGGAAACTTGTTCAAAACTAACAAATAGGTAGCTTCTTCTTTTCTTTGTGATTTTTTTGAATACTTAGAAGTAAACTGGCATGGTTACTAGAGTAGTGGTCTTGATAAGAGTCACTCTTCCAGCAATGTTTGTGAATTTTCTTTGGCAATGAGCCATTTTTAAGTATATCTTGTCCATAATGTACAATCAATGCTCCAAAGATGGCCTAGAGAGTAGAGAGCTGTAGCCCAAGGTACTTGATGTGGACCGTTGTGTCATCTGCAGAATTATAAATCTGACCATTAGCGCAACATATGTGTCAGCATGCCTGTCACCGAGCAAACATCTGTATCATAGAGCCATGTCCTTGAGGAGTGGTCGTTTTGCACGAACCATCCACGAGCTACATACCAAAAATCCTGATGGAGTAATCTTCAACATAGACTACGAAAAAGCCTACTATAAAGTTAATTTGCCATTTGTCGGACCCTAGGATCATTGCTAGAGAAATATGTTATGTGTATGAGACATGCATGCCACGAGGGTTACTAGGGTACCAATCCCAGACTGAAACACATTGGCTGGCAAGCCGGAACACCATCGGTGCTATAACTCCTCAAGGCGCCATGATGATGATGACCAAATATGCATAAGGATGATCGCGAAAACCTTACCCCTCAACCGTGCGTTTTATATCTATACACGCGTAATTCAAGGGAAGGGTTGGAAGTTGGAACAAACGGTAACACAATGACAACTCTATGACAGCTTCTTGTCGACTAATGTCTTCTCAGGTCCTGAACAATATTTACACTCCAAGAGAAAAATAAAAGGCCAACAACTGGCATGTGGTGAGTCAATGAAGTACGTACTTACACCTTGTCTATAAACTAGCATGGCGGCCCTCGCAAATGCGAGGGCATTTCTTTATTAGTATTTAAGTGATGGATTAAATGGTACTTTTATGGGATGTGGCAGGAAACTATAGCACCAAAAATGTTATGCTGATAAAATATCATTTTCGTGAAATGCATTTTAAATTTGTGAATGAATTATCAGTAATAAATCATTGATTTTTGTTGTTGTTTTAACCTGATGTTGAATCAATTTGCATATTAAAGCCACACTTTTTATCTGTCACACACATAGGTATGTGTTACCATGTAACATCGACCTAACAACCGTAGCACAAACTCAAATCCTCCCAAAACTAATTAATGATTAAGAATATAAAGATCAAACTGTCATTAGTCGGGGCCACTTCAAGAGTTACATCTTTAAATAAGGCACAACATGTATATATTTTTGTGTCTATCTAATTATTAGGATCCACCATAAACGTTTTGTTGATGATTGTACGTTCTGGTATCTAATAAATGTGTAATATGTTGATATATTGCTCTCCAAAGTTGTATGATATATGATTTTATAATTTTACTTGAATTTCATCTCAAATTTTGATGGATGTATTTGCGCCTGCAAGAATCGGTCGTCACCCGTTGAGTGTCTTTGAAAAAAATAGGGCAATATTTGTTTGCTCTTCATGTCTTGCGCAAATAGATCCCGAATAATATCATTTATAATGTTTGGTTGCCAGTCTTGTATGCATAAGTGGCCATGTAAAATATTTTCAATTGTGATGAAATTTCTCTTATTACTCAAACATATAGAAATAATAACATTATGTTTGTATTTTGCATTTTTACTTGCTTTTCATGTATATGAATGTGTATGCCCATTTTACACACTGGACAACCGTTTTGGTTATCTCCTTGTTTCCTTTGTTCCTAGAAATTGCAGATGGGCATCTTTTTTTCTGTTTCATCATGGTGGGTCGGAGTTATTTACGTGGTGGATAAGCGATATTATACACACAATGCAATTAGCGCTGCGGCTTGCCGGACGTAAAGATAAAAGAAGTAACGATTAAGGAAAACGTACAACTCCTTTTTATTCTCGGGTCCAATTAAGCAATATCTAAACTTTTTTATAATATTGAACACGGACACCTTCCTTTGACTTGGGGGAATTGATTTTTTGACCGACTATCAGCTAGAGATTATGGATCGTGTTATTCTTCAAGACATGTATAGTTAATAATTAAATCTTTCAAAGTAAGATAAAAATCTATTCTTGAGCGACCTGTGCTAAGAGAGCACAGGTATTTATCGATCATTGATCAGCTAGCCATATGTCTGATCGATTAGCTTATACGCCGGATCAGGTTGTACATATCGGAATTTGTGTTTACCAATCGACCCACCCGCTTGGCTAATTATACGTTCGGCCGGAAGCGCCGATCGACCTGCTAATTATACGTCTGGCCAGAAGCGGACGTATAATCTGAGGAAAGGCGATGCATGACATGTAACATGTTGGTTGTGTGCACGTTACATGTTTTTTTTAAGAAACGTGACGTAATTTGGTTTACATGTTAAAAACGACTTGTTTGTACATATTAATGTTGTACGTAACTTTTCCATCTTTTAATCTCAACCATCACAACAAAAATCAACGGATTATATATTTATAACCTATGTGGCTTAACGTGGTGCTTCGAAAAACTAACTCATTTTGCTTTTAGTATATAATAGATAACTAGCTTCCCTCATTTTGCACAAGCAATGCTCCAAACTATAGTACAATGACAATATGAACAAATCTAAACGTAGAGCCCAAAATGGCCAACACAATGAGTGGCGTGGGAAGTTCAAATTAAGGACACTTGTTTTAGTAATGGGATGCATTGGAAATTTGAGTTAGCGATTTATAGAGGATACATGTCCAATAGTTTGTCTTTGTCCAATTGTTAGGCACAGTGTATTGGTTCTCCACCGGTGGCGAGTCAAAAGAATTGAGCCGGGAGAATCGATCTCAGGTTGACATTTTCGTTGGCTATGGGGACCCAGTCGCTTGTTTTGCCAATGTAGCCCAAAGTAGCTCCGCCTCACTGAATAATCACTTAGGCCATTCCTAACTGGGACGCTTTGTACAGGCACTAGGGAGCCTGACTGTAGCGGGGTACAACTCGCACTTTAATCAAATTTCCTAGCGCATGTGACTTGATTTTAGCATTGGAAGGTCTAGCTCTTAGGGCCTTAGGGGGCGCTTGATTACTTTCATCTTCTATGCAGAAAAGGCTAGCCTTTTCTACTGTTACTTTGTTTCTTACATGACGTTTTTGGTTCTAAGTTTGTACAAGTGGGTACGTATGAGATTCGAGACATGTCATTCTAGCTGCAACCATTTGATCCGCAGCTGTGCAATCGGAAGTGCTTTGCCTAAGATGTTTTTGGTCCTATCTCATACGACTTGACGTGGGTTAATCCTATTCCCGTAAATTCTCCTGCGCTGGGACCACCAAGACCATTGATGCATGAAAGATGCATGTGCTATAGTTTTTTTTTTGGAAACAAGGTGATATAGAAGGAGCAAAGGCAAGTACACGGCCAAGGCTGAAAAACATAAAAGATACAAAGCCCCCCCCTCGCCGGAGGCCCACAGAGAAGAAACTAAGCTGCCTACTCGCAAATCTCTGCCAGCTTCTTGGTCCCAGTAAGGATCCAATTCTTACTCTCACTTTTGATGCGTTGAAAAAGGATAGAAGGCATTGTAAAAGTGTTGTTGAATACCCTCGTATTCCGTTTTTTCTAGATTTTCCATGTGATTAGGATGGTCGCCATCTTGAATCCCTTACGAGAGGGGATGTGCTATTGTGCGTCATATGGAAATCGTACAGAAAACATCATACGTATAGCTTCCCAGATTATAACCTCTACGTGCAAATTCAGCTACACAAATCATTAAATCATTGCCAGTATCCTCTAGCTAGCTCGTCCCGGCGTACCAATTAATCAGCGTATCCGTTCTGCTAGCAGAACAGCGGGCAAGCGAGTGGTAGCAAGGACCGAGACTAGCCATAGGAACGAGCATGGGAGAAGACTTTTTGCATCTCTAATGCGACAGGCAATATTGCGACATCTGTGGCAACATGGTTGTGCACCACATGTTCAAATGTTGGTTCTCTCTACACATTTGGAGAGGAGTGACTTTGTTTGGTGAATTTCGACACCCCTCAATTGAAAAAAAAATTCCACCATCGAAGATTGGTGGTGCTCCATTATCGGGGTCCATGGCTGGTGGCGCAAGAGGATGTCTAATTAGGTCATGCTCACCTCTTGGAAAATATTAAATGAGCAGATTGCAAAGTTTTTCTTACATGACATCCTTAATTGTCTTGACCATCTCAAGCTCTGACCTTGCTGACTCAATCAAGCAAGAACTTGCCCAATGGCGTGCTGCTGGTCTACTTAGTGGTTATTTGTCTTTCCTTCATCATTCTTTCATTCTTTGGTCACCATTGTATATAATTTGTAAAACTTACTCTTACCGGCATTTGTCCCGGCCCCTATATCAAATGAAAGCAGCGCCCGATGCCTTCCGTAATTTTTTTTTTGTCTTGACCATTAGGCATAATGTTGCTCTTTGGACTCGCATGTGCGAAACATTTGAGCTATGTTATGCTGCAAGAGTAGGTTTTGTACTCGAGCCACATGGCAAGATGCCAACATCACTGGCTTTCATTGCTAGAGAAACAACTGGGCATGTAGGCATTTGGATGGTGCGAAATTGGGTTGTATATAATGTTAGAAGCAGTAGAGAGGTTCGTTGCGCGTGTGCGTGTGTGTGTGTTTTCACCACATGAGTTACATGAGAGGAAGATAACAAACGCAACCGCAACAAAATGGGAGGGGTTGTTGTCGTGTCAATCTAGCTGCTAGGGGATGAATCCATATTGTTAGGCAAACCGAATATGTATCGGTTTTGCTAACGCTCGGTTAGCTGAGAATTAAGAAGACGCTCGGTCGATTCCCATGCCCTGTAAATCAAGATGGCTAGAGAGAGGACGCGGAGCTCCTCGGCGGCGACGGCGATGGCGCGGCTGGCCGCGACGGCAACGACGACGGCGAGGGATGGAGCGAGGCGGAGCCACCGACGATGCGGCCGCGGCAGAGGTGGTGGAGGCGTGCAAGAAACTTAACTTGTGGGGGTGAGGGGTGCCGTGGCCGGAGAGGACGCCGGAGAGTCGCCGGATTTAGAGGGATGGCCGGGGGTGGCGGCGGACCGGCGGAGGAGGAGCTTGGGGCAGGGCGGGGCGGCGAGGCGTCGCGGCAGCGCGCCGGCCGCGGGCGGGGAGGACGGCGGTTAGGCCGATGGCTGCAGCCGGGGTCACCGGAGGAAGGAAGAGAGGCAAGGAGGAAGACGCCGGAGGGAAGGAAGAGAGGCTAGGAGGAAGACGACCGAGCGCTTTATTCATTCTCGGTCAACCAAGCGTTATCCACTCCCAATATGTATAGGATATTCGGTTATATCGTGCCATACTTAGCGCTTGATCTGTTGCACATAATCAGGCCATTATGGTTAGAATTTGTAATCAGTTATTTCCATGTAATCTGCTATATATATGAGATAACAGGAAACCCACAATTGTGGTCAATCATTCCTCTCTCTAATTCTATCATGGTATCAGCCAAACGATACGCTTCCTCCTCTCCACTACCGCCGCCGCCCTAGGGTTTTGCGCCGCGCCGCCTCTCCCTCCTCAGCCGCTCAGCCGCCGCCGCCATGCCTGACGCCGGCGCCCTTCCCACACGCACGACGCCCTCTGGTCCCAGGCCATGGCCATCCAAAACATCAAAAGCCTCCTCCCCGTCACCCTAGACCTAAAAACCTCCAATTTCACAAGTGGCGGAACTTCCTCTCCATCGCCGTCAACCAATTCGCCCTCGCCGACCACCTCACCACAGCCGTCCCTCTCGCCGACACCGAGTGGCTCCTGATGGACGCCATGGTTCTCCGCTGGCTGTACGGCTTCATCACCCCCGACATCGCCGACATGGTGATGGCATCTGGCCACACCGCCTTCGCCGTCCTCGGCGGCATCACCGCCCTCTTCCGCGACAACCAGCAGGCTCGCGCGGGCTACCTCGGCCAGAAGTTCCGCAACATCGAGCAAGGCGACAAGAGCATCACCGCCTACTGTCTCGAGCAGAAGACGGCCGCCGATGCCCTCGCCGACGTCAACGCCCCGGTCACCGACGACGCCCTGGTGTGGAGCACCATCAAGGGCCTCCACGACGACTACAAGGAGATCGGGAACCTCGCCCCTCTCCTGCGGCTCTTCCCCACTTTTCTCGAGTTCCGTAATATGCTTCTTCTCCAGGAACTCAAGCCGTCCGCCACCCGCTCGTCGTCACCCGCCGTCTTCTACATGGCCCCATCTGCTGGGGGCTCCCGCGGTGCTCCTCCACCTGCGCCACATCAACCCACGCCGGGCATCCAGGCTATGGTGCCCCCGGCTCCTCCAGCAACTCCGGCTCCGGCCGGTACAAGGGCGAGAAGAAGACCAACGGGGGCAGCGGCGCCCCTGTCCTCCCCAGCCCGCAGAACCCCTGGACCGGTGCTATCCACATGTACCCGATGTCGGGTCCTGGAGGTGGCCACGTCTTCCCCGGCGCCGGTCACGCCCCCGCCCATAGCCTCCTCGGGCCGTGCCCCACCGCCCCGCCGCCTCGTCCGGCCCATGGCTACATGGCTCTGCCGGCCCCGTCGCCCGCGCCTCCGCCACCCGTGACGTACAACTACGGTGGTACCCTGCGTACGACGCTCCCTCGACACCGACTTGGGACCCGTCCGCCCTGGCCAGCTACTTCAACACCATGACTCTACAAGCCCCTCAGCAGTGGATCATGGACACCGGCGCCACCGCCCACATGTCGTCTTCTGCCGGTAACCTCACCTCTATCTCCTCTACTCCTCCACGTAAATCTATAATGGTCGGTGATGGCTCTTCCCTTTCCGTTTCTCACTTCGGCCATGCATCTCTCCCTTCTTCTTCTTCCTCCCATAATCTCACTCTTCGCGACGTCCTTTCGCCTATTTATTCCTCCCGACGCGAAAACCCTAAATACCCGAGCCATTATCCATGAAAAGTTCCAGAGACGCCGCTGCCGTCAACCCTAGCTCGGGAGGGTTCAGAAGCTCTTCCCGGCACCCTGCCGGAGAGGGGAATCATCATCGGAGGGCTCTGCATCACCATGCCTGCCTCCGGAGTGATGCGTGAGTAGTTCATCCTTGGACTACGGGTCCATGGCAGTAGCTAGATGGTTGTCTCTCCACTTTATGCTATCATGTTTAGATCTTGTGAGCTGCCTATCATGATCAAGATCATCTTATTGTAATGCTACATGTTGTGTTTGCTGGGATCCGATGAATATTGAATACTATGTCAAGTTGATTATCAATCTATCTTATATGTTATTTATGATCTTGCATGCTTTCCGTTACTAGTAGATGCTTTGGCCAAGTAGATGCTTGTAACTCCAAGAGTGAGTATTTATGCTAGATAGTGGGTTCATGCCCCGGTAATCTGGGAGAGTGACAATAACTTCTAAGATTGTGGATGTGCTGTTGCCACTAGGGATAAAATAACCGATGCTTAGCTTAAGGGTGCGCCGTTAGGTCTAATGCATTTGTTTACATTACGCACATTACTTAATGCATTATCCGTTGCTTGCAACTTAATACCAACGGGGAACTCGGTATGACAACCTGGCGGTGGATTATTAGTCATAGACGCTGTTGGATAACGGTATGTATTTTTCGTAATGCCCACATGAATATCATAGTAATCATCATGTCATATATATGCATTGTCATGCGCTCAATATTTTGTCAATTGCCCAGCTGTAATTTGTTCACCCAGCATGTTAGTTATCTTTTATGGAGAGACACCACTAGTGAACTGTGGACCCCGGTCCATTCTTTTACACTGATAATACAACCAACTGCAAACATTGTTCCTTTTCATTCTCTGCAATTTACTACTGTTTTCACACATACGTTTAATCCTTTGTTTTCAGCAAGCCGGTGAGATTGACAACCTCACTGTTTCGTTGGGGCAAAGTAGTTTGATTGTGTTGTGTGCAGATTCCACGTTGGTGATCGAGTAACGGCGCCACCAACAACCTTCAGAAGTGATTTCTTGCTCCTACTGGTCGATTAAACCTTGGTTTCATACTGAGGGAAACTGCTGCTACACTGCTTCATACCTTCCTCTTGGGGTCTCCCAACGAACGTGTGATCCACGCAATCAAGCATATTTCTGGCGCCGTTGCCGGGGAGCAAGAGGATTTCTGCAAGGGGAGTTTCACGCTTCCAATCTCTTTACTTTGTTATTGTCTTGCTTAGTTTATTTTTATTTAGTCTTGTTTGCTTTATTTATCAAAAACACAAAAAAATTAGTTACTTTTATTTTCAAGTTGTTATCTTTCTGTTTTGTTTTAATTTTGCTAAAATGAGTACCCCTGAAATTGAAGTTCGGTCCTTTAAGCAACAAGGTGGAGAAAGTTTAAAAGATGCTTGGTATAGGATCAGTGATGCTCACCGTAGATGTACTAAAAAATATTCTACCATGATCCTTCTTAGAAATTTTTATGTTGGTATCACTAGTTGGTATCGGTATGTTCTAGATACTCTGACAGGAGGCAACTTTCTGGGGACTCCTGCTTTGGAAGCACGCAATATAATTGAAAGTTTGGTAGGAAACCACCTATTAATGATCTTAAAATTGAGACTACTTTGGAAGATGTTATAAAAAAATTGGAGTCCATGGAGAAAAACTTGCCGGATTTGCTTGGTAGTTCTAGCAAAGTTAATGAATCACTGGAGATATTAATAAAAGAATTGCTATTTTAGAAGCTAGCACTGGCCATGATAATCAAAACTTCAGGATAGGTGAATTAGAGGATACTCTAAGTTCAACTTTCTCCTCTATCAAGTTTAAAAAGCAGAAAGCTTTTGTGGGGAAAGAGCAAAAATTCATGTATGTTCGAAAAGTGCCTCAACCAAAACCCCCTAATGTGCTTAAAACTGATAAAATTGAGGGTGAATCACATAATGAATTATTTAAATTTGCTTCCCAAGAATTACCTGAACCAAAAATGCCTATTGTTACAAGCTGTGTTTTTGAGGAAGTTTTTGATGATTTGATGCTTCATCACTTGGAAACACTTGATTCTTACTTTCTGCGCCTAGCTGAAAGGCGTTAAAGAAAAGCGCTTATGGGAGACAACCCATTATTTTATTTCTGCAATTTTTCTTTTCTTTTTGAGTCAAGGAGTTGTTTACTTCTGTAACAATTCCTTTGTATCTTTATTTTATCGCATTGTTGTGCCAAGTATTGCCTCTAATAGGAAGATGATGCTAGATTTGGATTTCTGCGCAGGAACAGATTTCTGCTGTTCACCGTTTTAATTCTGTAAAATCACAGAAAAATTATTTAAATCTGCAAATTTTTGTGCGTGATCCTCAGATATGTACGCATCTTTCGTTAGTTTAAAGTTTTTCGATCTGAGCAACGTAAGTGCCTCGAAAAAATTCGTCTTTGCGGACTGTTCTGTTTAGACAGATTCTGTCTTTTATTTTTCGCATTCTCTCTTTTACTAGTGTTGAGTGGAATTCTTTTTTAGGGTGAAGAGCTTCACATAACATCAGTGGCAGTAGTTAATGTTAAAAGTAACGGTCATGTTTGTGTCCTTATAGAACATGTGAGTTTTTGATTGTGCACTAACCCTCTAATGAGAATTACTTGAGTTTGGTGTGGCGGAAGTTTTCAAGGGTCAAGAGAGAAGGATGATATAATGTGATCAAGAAGAGTGAAGAGCTTAAGCTTGGGGATGCTCCCATGGATCACCCCAGCATATTTCAAGAAGACTCAAGCGTCTAAGCTTGGGGATGCCCAAGGCATCCCCTTCTTCATCAGCAACTTATCAGGTCATCTCTAGTGAAACTATATTTTAATTCTTTCACATCATATGTGCTTTACTTGGAGCGTCTGTGTGCTTTTATTTTCAGTATTTTATTTTTCTTATGGTCAACTTGATTGGACCCCAGCATTCTTGATTGGGAGAGAGACACGCTCCGCTTTTTCATATGAATACTCCTATTCTTCACTTATACTTGTTGAGTATTCTTATCTAGCTATTGCTATGCTTTTAGCTCCTGTTTTATGCATCTCTTATTCAGAGCTGTTAGTTCTTTTAAAGAAAGTACTCTCTTGCTTCACTTATAATTGTTTGGAGAGTTTATGTTGAAATAAATTGATTGGTGTTTGGTTGGAACAGAAAATGTTGCATGTGGTAGATGGTATAATGGAAAAAGCTTACATATTCTTGTAGATCATGTATTGGATAATTTGATACTTGTCAATTGTTTTGAGTTATCAAGTAGTTCATGTTTAAGCTTTTGTATCATGTAGTTAAAACCTATTAATGAAGAACTACCGTAAAGCTCGTTGAAATTTGGTTTGCATGATTGGTATCTCTAAGGTCTAGATATTTTCTAGTAAAAGGGTTTGGTTAACAAGGAAGACAGTGTAGAGTCTTATAATGCTTGCAATATGTTTTCATATAAGTCTTGCTGTGTCGGTTGATATCCTGTGTTTGCTTCAAATAACCTTGCTAGCCTAAACTCTGTACTGAGAGGGAATGCTTCTCGTGCATCCAAAACCTTGAGCCAAAATCCATGCCATCTGTGTCCACCATAACTACCTATATGTGGTATTTCCTTGCCATTCCAAGTAAATTTTTCATGTGCTACCTTTAAACTATTCAAACTTTATTACTCCTATTTTGTGTCAATGTTTACCAAGCTCATGAGGACGGGGTGGATGTCTTTATGTCAACTGTCAAACAGACTTTACCACCGGACTAGCGGCATATACATCCGCTTATCCATTAATTTTGCAAAAAGAGCTGGCAAATGGGGTGCCCAGTCCCAATTAATTACAACTTTAACCGCTTAATTCTCTTCACATTTTTGCCCTGATTTATCAGTCAAGCAATGACAAACAGTGAAATATCTGCATGTGTAAACAAAAGAGAAAGAGGGATGATCTGCCTTGCTGGTAGAAATAACGTCCTTCATGGGAGCCGCTCTTAAAAGTCTGGTTGGCAGGGGTCATATTGTACTTTCCATTTTCTGATTCGTTGACAATTAACAAACACCTCTCAAAACTTATTTTTACTCTCTATATGATTTCAAAAACTTAAAAAGCTCTAGCACATGATTTAATCCCTGCTTCCCTCTGCGAAGGGCCTTTCTTTTACTTTTATGTTGAGTCAGTTTTCCTACTTCTTTCTATCTTAGAAGCAAACACTAGTGTCAACTTTGGTGCAACAATTTTTATATGCTTGTATATTGCACTTATTATATTGCTTTGTGTTGACAAATATCCATGAGATATATATGTTGAAAGTTGAAAGCAATTGCTGAAGCTTAAATCTTCCTTTGTGTTGGTTAAATACCTTTTACTTAGAATCTATTGCTTTATGAGTTAACTCTTATGCAAAACTCTTTGATGCTTGTCTCGAAAGTACTATTCATGAAAAGTTTTTGCTTATATGATTCAGTTGTTTGCTCATTATCTACTTGCTAGCAAACTATAGACCATTGACCTGGATCACTTCATTCATAACATGTGCTTTACAATACTATTTGATCAAGATTATGATTGTAGCATGTCACCTCAGAAATTATTTTGTTTTTATCGTTTTACCTACTCGAGGACGAGTAGAACTAAGCTTGGGGATGCTTGATACGTCTCAAACGTATCTATAATTTCTGATGTTCCATGTTGATATTATACCAATTGTTACATGTTTTATATACACTTCATAGCATTTTTATGCATTTTCTGGGACTAACCTATTAACAAGATGCCACAGTGCCAGTTCCTGTTTTCTGCTGTTTTTGTATTCCAGAAAAGCTAGTCTGGAAATATTCTCGGAATTGGACGAAACTTGGACAGAACCTCCTATTTTTCCAACACGAACACGGAGTCCAAGGAGAGACGGAGGAGCCACGTGGCACCCACACCATGGGGCCGCGGGCCCCCCTGCCGCGCCGTGGGGTGGTGTGGGGCCCACGGCTCTCCAGCCGCCGCCCTTTCGCCTATTTATTCCTCCCGACGCGAAAACCCTAAATACCCGAGCCATTATCCACGAAAAGTTCCAGAGACGCCGCCGCCGTCAACCCTAGCTCGGGAGGGTTCAGAAGCTCTTCCCGGCACCCTGCCGGAGAGGGGAATCATCACCGGAGGGCTCTACATCACCATGCCTGCCTCCGGAGTGATGCGTGAGTAGTTCATCCTTGGACTACGGGTCCATGGCAGTAGCTAGATGGTTGTCTCTCCACTTTATGCTATCATGTTTAGATCTTGTGAGCTGCCTATCATGATCAAGATCATCTTATTGTAATGCTACATGTTGTGTTTGCTGGGATCCGATGAATATTGAATACTATGTCAAGTTGATTATCAATCTATCTTATATGTTATTTATGATCTTGCATGCTTTCCGTTACTAGTAGATGCTTTGGCCAAGTAGATGCTTGTAACTCCAAGAGTGAGTATTTATGCTAGATAGTGGGTTCATGCCTCCGGTAATCTGGGAGAGTGACAATAACTTCTAAGATTGTGGATGTGCTGTTGCCACTAGGGATAAAATAACCGATGCTTAGCTTAAGGGTGCGCCGTTAGGTCTAATGCATTTGTTTACATTACGCACATTACTTAATGCAATTATCCGTTGCTTGCAACTTAATACCAACGGGGAACTCGGTATGACAACCTGGCGGTGGATTATTAGTCATAGACGCTGTTGGATAACGGTCTATGTATTTTGTCGTAATGCCCACATGAATATCATAGTAATCATCATGTCATATATATGCATTGTCATGCGCTCAATATTTTGTCAATTGCCCAGCTGTAATTTGTTCACCCAGCATGTTAGTTATCTTTTATGGAGAGACACCACTAGTGAACTGTGGACCCCGGTCCATTCTTTTACACTGATAATACAACCAACTGCAAACATTGTTCCTTTTCATTCTCTGCAATTTACTACTGTTTTCCACACCATACGTTTAATCCTTTGTTTTCAGCAAGCCGGTGAGATTGACAACCTCACTGTTTCGTTGGGGCAAAGTAGTTTGATTGTGTTGTGTGCAGATTCCACGTTGGTGATCGAGTAACGGCGCACCAACAACCTTCAGAAGTGATTTCTTGCTCCTACTGGTCGATTAAACCTTGGTTTCATACTGAGGAAAACTGCTGCTACACTGCTCATACCTTCCTCTTGGGGTCTCCCAACGAACGTGTGATCCACGCAATCAACAACTCATGCTCAGTTGAGTTTGACCCTTGGGTTTTTTCTGTGAAGGATCTCTGGACAGGAGACGTGATTCTCAGGTGTAGTAGCTCGGGTGACCTCTACCCGACGTCCTCCTTGCCGCGTGCCACACCGCATTTGCCGCCGACTCCACTCTTTGGCACCGATGCCTTGGTCATCCTGGCCCCGACGCGTTCCGGTGCCTCGCCTCGTCGCTCCCCATTAATAAAGCGATTAAGGATCCTAGTTTATGCCATGCTCGTCAACTTGACCGTCATGTTGGCTTGCCTTTTTCTCATTCTCGGACTAGTACTCATCCTCCTTTTTAATTAATACATTGTGATTTGTGGACATCTCCTGTTGCAAGTGTTTCTGGTTATAAATACTTTCATATAATCTTAGATGATTTTACGCATTATCTCTGGACGTACCCTTTCCGCCAAAAATATGAAGCTTTCTCACTTTTATCTAACTTTTGCAATTACGTTGCCACCCAATTCTCTTTACCTCTTTAGGCTATCCAGTGCGACAATGGGCGTGAGTTTGACAACCACGCCCTCCAGGATCTCTCTGCCAAACATGGGTTCTTGCTGCGTTTCTCGTGTCCGTACACTTCTCCCCAAAACGGTAAAGCCGAGCGCATCATTCGCACTGTTAACGACATTAAACGCACCCTTATGTTTTAAGCAAGCATGCCTCCAACCTTCTGGGTCAAAGCGCTTCACACCGCCACCTACCTCCTAAACAGACTACCCACCAAAACCCTCGTCGCCCCATGCCTATTTTTCGCTCTTTTTTCCACCCCACCCGATTACACCCTTTTACGCACCTTTGGTTGTCTGTGTTACCCTAACCTCTCCGCCACCATGTCTAACAAACTATCACCTCGCTCCACCGCGTGCGTCTTTTTTGGTTATCCTTCTAATCATCGAGGTTACCGCTGCATGGATATAGAGTCTCGTCGCATCATTATTTCTCGGCATGTGATTTTTGATGAAGCTCGATTTCCCTTTGCACCCAATTTTTCTGTCACTAACCTGCAGCAGTCAGCGTCCCCGCCTCCGAATGACGACATGATCGACGTCCCCGCCTCGGTTCCCGTGCATCACATGCATGCTGGACCGCATCGGGCTGCTGGACCCCGACGGCCCGCTGGGCCACGCTCTGCGTCACCCACGGCGGCATCGACCACGACCCCGCCCGCCTCGGTGCAGGCCTCTCCGACACCGTCTACTTCAGCCTCGTCGGCTCCCTCCCCGGGCTCGCCGGCCCACCCGCAGGCCTCCTCGACGCCGGCCTCTTCGGCTCCCTTCCGGGCTCGCCGGTCCACCCGACGGCCTCTACACCAGCCGTGTCGGCTCCGGCCTCGCCCAGCAGCGGCCCATCTCCGGCCGCCTCGAGCTCGTCCGCCTCTACGACTCCCATGCCGAGTTCTTCTGGAGCCTCGTCTCCTGCCTGGAGTCCACCTCGCTCGGCTCTGCCCTCTCTGGTTCATGCTGCTCCCGTGCATCACCAGATGGTCACTCGTCGACAGGCTGGCAAGATCATCGGGCCGCGCGAGCGTCTCAACCTTCACGCTGCCACCGATGCCGTCCCCGCCACCGCTCCCTCGCCGCTTCCTTAATCAGTCTGCGGTGCTCTCAAAGACCCTAACTGGCTTGCGGCTATGACTGACGAGTACGGCGCTCTCCTCGCGAACGAGACATGGGATCTCGTGCGCCCTCCTGCCAACGCCAACATCGACACCGGCAAGTGGGTTTTTTGCCACAAGTTCTAACCCGATGACAGCCTCGACCGCTACAAGGCGCGCTGGGTGCTTCGTGGCTTCTCCCAGGAACACAACATCGACTTCGACGAGACCTTTAGTCCTGTGGTCAAACCGGCGACCATTCGGACCATCCTCTCCGTCGCCCTCTCCTCCAACTGGAGGATTCGCCAGCTCGACGTCAAGAACGCCTTCCTCCACGGGCGTCTCGATGAGGTGGTCTTTTGCCATCAACCCACCGGCTTCGTCGACTCCGCTCGCCCTGATCACGTGTACCGGCTCACCGCGCTCTCTATGGCTTGAAGCAAGCCCCCTCGAGCGTGGTATCATCGGTTTGCGACCTTCATCACCACCCTTGGCTTCACTTGTTCGAGGTCCGACACGTCGCTGTTCATTCTTCATGGGACTTTCGGCACCGCATACCTGCTTCTCTACGTCGACGACATCATCCTCACGGCATCCTCCTCGACCTTGCTTGAGCGCATCATCACCGCTCTCAGCTCTGAGTTTGCCATGAAGGACTTGGGCGATCTCCATCACTTCATCGGCCTTGCCGTTCGACGTGACTCACAGGGGATGTTTCTCTCCCAGACCCAGTACGCTCTCGAGATCCTCGAGCGTGCGGGCATGAGCTCATGCCAACCTGCTTCGACACCGTGGACACGTCCCCGAAGCTTGCTTCAGCTGCTGGTCCTCCGGTTGCTGACCCCTCTGCATATCGGAGTATCGCCGGTGCTCTCCAGTACTTGACGTTCACACGTCCTGACATCGCCTATGCCGTCCAGCAGATTTGCCTCCACATGCATGATCCCCGAGAGCAGCACCTGTCTTTGGTCAAGCGGGTTCTCCGTTACGTCCAGGGCACCCTTCATCATGGCCTTCAGCTTACGCCATCCTCCACGGACCGCCTTGTGGCCTACACAGATGCGGACTGGGCTGGCTGCCCCGACACTCGACGCTCCACCTCCGGCTACTGTGTCTTCCTTGGTGACAATCTTGTCTCCTGGTCCTCTAAGCGCCAGCACACTGTCTCTTGCTCCAGCGCCAAAGCAGAGTACCGTGCCGTCGCTAATGCCGTGGCTGAAGCTAGTTGGCTCCGTCAACTCCTCCATGAGTTTCGTCGTCCCCTCCCGAGTGCTACGGTTGTCTTCTGCGACAACGTCAGCGCCGTCTACTCCATGAACCCTGTTCAGCATCAACGCACCAAACACATCGAGATCGACCTTCACTTCGTTCGCGATCGTGTGGCGCTTGGGCACATTCGAGTTCTTCATGTGCCGTCTACTCGGCAATTCGCGGACATCTTCACTAAAGGCCTACCGTCACCATTGTTCTTGGACTTTCGATCCAGCCTCAACGTCCGAGAAGAATCTCCCGTTGCGACTGCGGGGGATGTTAGGCAAACCGAATATGTATAGGATATTCGGTTATATCCTGCCATACTTAGCGCTTGATCTCTTGCACATAATCAGGCCATTATGGTTAGGATTTGTAATCATCTGTTTCCATGTAATCTGCTATATATGAGATAACAGGAAACCCACAATTGTGGTCAATCATTCACTCTCTCTAATTCTATCACATATGCGTTTGGTGGAGAAGACGAACACTGCTGACCCCGTTCAATCTATCTGGTATGGGCTGAATCGGCCGGAAGGCTATGCGCTATCATATTTAGAGATTGAAAATTCTCAAAAGAAAAAAAGCAATACAAAATAAGAAGGGAGCGGAAGTTGCTAGGCTAGTAATTGTGATGAGGTCGAACGCTTGCATGGTGAGAAAATTGGGTTGTTGTGGATGTTCTATTTAGTTACATAGGATGTGTCCACTGGCCATTATTTTATAGAAAGTCCACTATAAACCTCTTCCGTTAGTGCTTTGTCCAACAAGAAGGCTAAACTAAGGATCCATCTAAATTAAACCCAACACTTATATATTGTTGAAAGGACTCAAATGACACGGAATAAAAGATCCATAACAGTGTGTAGTACTGAGTAAGGTTGGTAAATCATAGATCAAGATTAATAGGAAGTAGTATTGAATAAGGGTGGTAAATCATCGATCAAGATTAATAGGAACAACCGTGGGGTATTTTCTTTTTGATGAAACAGGCCGTGAGAAAATTAAACTATAAAGAACTGTTTCGTAGCCACCCATGAACCGATCATTTAAGTGACTAGAGTTGTTCAAGAGAGACAGAGAATCGCACAACATTCTTTATTTCTAACCGAACTCATCCAACGGCTTCCCGGCCTAAGTTGCGGATATTACAGACAAAAAATAATTCAAAGGTGCATATTTAGAGGCGAGCTCGCCTATCCTACTTGTAAGCAGAGAATATTTTTGTGCGCCGGTTTGTGTTAGCAGGACAAAAGATGTACAACATTTAATTGCTCCTGAGTAGGATGTCTGCTTGGTGTTGTAATTGGAGTAGATGTTCATAAGTACTAAAACATTGATTAGCCAAGCCTAGTTAATCTCCATTTAGATGAGAAATTGTGACCCTAACAATGAAATTATCTTTGGTGTTTTATTGCACAGTAGTTGATCATGCTCTATATGATTTTTTAATTCATACTTTAATCACCCTTCTACAAGCTTAAGTTGGTTATTTTTGTTACTCGTATATTTGCTGATGTTACCGATTGTCATACTACAAGTCAACAAGAAACGTAACGTTTAATCTTCCCAAAAAGAAGGCAAGAGAAAATTCGCCGATGCTCTGTTCTTTTTACACACAAAAAGTAAAAAAAATACACTGCAGATGCCTTGAGGAATATTAGTTCCTCACCAATAACTATACTAGTGGAATTTTGCGCCGCGTCACACGGCGCTTATGTTAGTTTGTAATTTTTTTATAATTTTGAATTGTTTAAATAGGTTTGTATGTTGGCATTAATAAGAATCATTTTTTTTGTAGGCATGTAAATATATTTTGTAGTACCTCTAATACTCTACCAATCTGAAATGTTCAAATATACTTCTGTTTTGCAAATAATATTTAATCTAAGTACGTAGTTAGGGCTAATTTTTTTTTTTTGGGTTTGGGTCTACAATTTGGGAAAGTTCATTTATATTGCATGTAAATTTTGTCTATTTTGAATTGTGTAAACATGTTTTGTGTTTTTTCATACGTAGCTAGTGTTGATTTTTCCTGAGCATTTGTTATATAGTTTAGAGAATATTTAAATATTTAGCAAATTGTAGTATTTAAATATGTTTGTATGTTGCTATGAATTCTTAACTATAATCAGAGAAAATGTATTTGAGTTATGTCCAAATGCTGACCAATTTTATTTTATTAGAAATGGTACGGTCATTTCGAATACTTGGAAAATTTGAATGTTTGATTATGTTTGTATGTTGCTGTAAATAATTAATTTAGCTTCGTAATCAGAAGATGTGCATTGTATGAGCATATAGTAAAGTGAATATATAATTTTAGGAATTGCATCTGAATTCTATATTTAGAGAAAGTTTGGCGTGGCGTCACGCCACGCCCTTGGTGTTTTTTTTGTACAATATATATTTGTTGTTCACCAAAATGTTAGCCAATTAGGAGTGTTTAATCATGTTTTTATTTTGGTGTAGATAGGTAGTATTTTTTTTGTGAGCATTTTTGAAATATTCTGTAGAATGTTTAAATATGTAGTAGTTTGTAATGGTCGATCATGTTTGAATATCCGCTCAAATGTTGGCAAAATTCGTGTTTGCAAACATGTTTTTTATTTTGTAATGAACAGGTAGCATTTGTTTTTGAGCATTTTTATATATTTTTGTAGAATATTCAAATATGTAGTAGTTTGTAATGGTCGATCATGTTTTTATTTCGGTGTCAATATTTAGTTGAAATTAGAAGAAATGCACTTGAATTACATCTAAATGGTGAAAAAAATAATTATTTGGGGACAAAATATCTCAGCATAAGTATTTTGCATGTAATTTTAGGATTGTTTTGATATATTTGTCGTAATTTTCTAACGGATATATTCAGAGATATCGATGTATACTTTGTTTGAATTTCAAAAGTTGGTGAAAGTGGGAAGCTGTTCGCATGTTTTTTTTTTTGGTTTTTTAAATTCTCAGATTTGGAAGTCATTGAAAATTTTAAAGTTTTAAAATTTGAATTTCGGTCTTATGGTATAAATAGTGAAAGTTTTTTTTTATGTTAATGCTCATATGCTTGTCATATTTTTTAACATGGTGGTGGGAGAAATTCAAATTTGAAAATGCGCACATTTGGAAATTGTTTAGATTTGAATGTATCGAAATTAAGAAGGAAAAGTTAACATTTTCAAATTTATTCTATTTTGATTAAGTAGGGTAGGCCCACACGTTGGGAATTGTGGTGTCTTCTGAAATTATTTGTGAAAAGAAAAAAAGTTTGATACATTTAAGATCAGCTGAATTTCATAGTTAGAAGTATGGCAAATTTTTAAGCTAATTAGAATGTTTTAAAAAAAATTGTTTGTTTGTCAATTCGTAGTTGAAGTCCATAATGAGTGCGAAAGCACATTTATTCAACTGAATTTCATAATTAGAGAGTTTGTTTTTTGAAAGCCAACTACATATATTTGTGCATATATTTGGAGCAAGTGTATTGGTTATTTTTTTGAGATTGTGGGCAAATTGAAATGTTTTGTTCACTTAGCGTCGAATTTTTCAAATTTTTAAGCAGTTTGGAATGTTTCCACATTGTCCATGAACAGAGCTTTTGCCGACTGCCGTGATCTTCGTGAAGTACTCATCTATCATAGGAGGAAGCGAAAATAAGCGACATGAAATGGGAAATATTTTAGGGGAATGAATTAATCAAGAAAATATGAAACATGGTCAGTATACGTAAAATAGATGTAAACAAACGGTGAGCATAGATGAAGTGTTTCAAATTATAAAACAATATGTATGAAGTGTTTGAACTTGCTCTAAATTTATTAGGAGGTATATTTGATTTTCTTTGAAAGTTTTGAAGAATAGGAAAACAAAACAGGGAGGAAAAACGTTAAATTTGGGTGAATGTTATTAGGGGAATTTCATTTAGATTGTCCTGATATATTATTGAGAGTATTTCAGAAATTCTAGCAAATTGGAATGTTTATATGTGTGTGTGTGTGTGTGTGTGTGTGTTTTTGTGTGTGTGTGTGAGGTTTTTGATATGTTTTAGCGTAGTTCCAAATATTTAGCAAAATGAAATGTGAACGCGTTGATATATTTTAGGGTTTTCCAAGTATTTTTTAGCAAATTGGAGGGGTAATTTTTGTTACAATTTTTTTGTGTTCCCTGAGCATTTTGATGTGTTTTAGCATGTTTTGTAAATATGTAGCGGAATGAATTGTACAAATGAGTTTCTATTTGTATCTATTTATTTTGAAACATTCATCAGTTTATGGAATTCGTCTAGGAAAACAGGTGGCATAACTATTCTCTTATAATCCATAATTAGGGAGGATGAATGTGTGAGTATTCATCACCTTTGAATCAGTGTAATTAGTGGGAATACATCTAGATTATGTTGGTATATTTTAGAGTATTTCAATTTTTGTAGGAAATATTGGAATGTTCATATGTGTGGCATTTTTTTTTCTTTGAGTTTTTGGTATATTTTAGCGTAGTTCGAAATAGTTTGCAATTTAAAATGTAAGCATGCTGATATATTTTAGGGTCTTCCAATTGTTATTTTTTTTAAAGCAATTTGGAAATCCAATTTTTTTTTCCTGTGGGCATTTTGATGTAATGTACTGTATTTCGAAATGTTTACCAAATTGTATTGTTCAAATGACTTTGAATTTTAAGATTTTGATTTTAAAGTATTTAGCATTTTTGTAAGATTTGTTTGGGAAAGCAGGTCCCACATGGCAGTACTGTAAATTATTTTGTGGAATTGTTTTGTTAAAAAACTGGCAAGTGGGTCCATGGCTGACGTCGCGATGACGTCAGCCATGGTTAGCGCGGCCGGGCCAGCGCGGGCGTGCGGACGTCGCCGGCGTCGCATCCGCTCCAAGGAATGAATTGTACAAATGAGTTTCTATTTGTATCTATTTATTTTGAAACATTCATCAGTTTATGGAATTCGTCTAGGAAAACAGGTGGCATAACTATTCTCTTATAATCCATAATTAGGGAGGATGAATGTGTGAGTATTCATCACCTTTGAATCAGTGTAATTAGTGGGAATACATCTAGATTATGTTGGTATATTTTAGAGTATTTCAATTTTTGTAGGAAATATTGGAATGTTCATATGTGTTGCAATTTTTTTTTCTTTGAGTTTTTGGTATATTTTAGCGTAGTTCGAAATAGTTTGCAATTTAAAATGTAAGCATGCTGATATATTTTAGGGTCTTCCAATTGTTATTATTTTTTTAAAGCAATTTGGAAATCCAATTTTTTTTTCCTGTGGGCATTTTGATGTAATGTACTGTATTTCGAAATGTTTACCAAATTGTATTGTTCAAATGACTTTGAATTTTAAGATTTTGATTTTAAAGTATTTAGCATTTTGTAAGATTTGTTTGGGAAAGCAGGTCCCACATGGCAGTACTGTAAATTAATTTGTGGAATTGTTTTGTTAAAAAACTGGCAAGTGGGTCCATGGCTGACGTCGCTGTCGGGGGAATAATTATCCCACGACTTATTCAAGCAAAACGCGACTTATTCAAGCAAAAGCGCGACTTATTCACAGTCGCACCACTATTGGGCTTACATAAAGTGGGCTGACTCAAGATCATGAGGAAGGATCCAGAAGCTCGAAGATAACTTGACTTGGAAGACAAGACATATGATTAGTCTCCAAGTAGGACTCCAGATCATACTTTCCTTGGGAGAAAAGTTTCCTTGTAACCTTGCGAGCCACCGTCTTTATAAGGTGGACTCCAAGGACCTAGAATCCCAAGCTAAAAAGCTCTCATACATCCAGAGAGAGGCGACTCGACATCTCGATCGCCAACCCCTTGTAACACCATATTCATATCAATACCAATCTAGGATAGGCAGGACGTAGGTCTTTACCTCACATTGAGGGGCCGAACCTGGGTAAAAAACATCATCTTCCTCGTGCCTGTGATCCTTAGCTCGGAGACGCTCGATCGCTTAATCCCCAACTCTACGAAGTCATCTCCATGACCTCTGCGTGACAATCCCACGACAGTTGGCGCCCACCGTGGGCTGCGGTCTAGAGCGTCATGTTCCGCGCTGGATCTGTGCCAGGGACGGAGGATCTCGTCGTCGATTCAAGCTCGGCGACTTCGACGTCACGCCGGTCTAAACGATGCGGCGGTATCGACATCAAGATCTACCTAAAGCTCGAGTAGAAAGCGTGGAGAAATTCGACCGCGCGATTCGGGGCTCAACTTCGACAACGCCCCTCACGCGCGGGTTACAGGACAGCAGCAACGCCCGTATGGCGGATATCACCGGCGGCGGCTCTAAACTCATCTCGACGATCCCTTCGGTTGAAAGATGCGTAATCGAGTTTCCTAACAGCTGTCCAAAGCACATCGGATTCCAACGGTTAGATCTCTGTGGGCGACTCAAACACTGAAGCCCTATCGAAAGCTGACGGAACTCCGTGCGACTTTGGGAAAATAATTGTCGAGGTCGACTCGGACATCAATTCGAAGATCCCTCCGGTGGAACCCTGCGCAATATAATCCCGAAGACCTCCAACAAGTTTGAGACAATTCCAACGGTTAGATCTCCGCCGGCGACTCATGCACTGCAACGAGTTTTGTATGTAGGCGAGTTCGCGAATCCTCCGCTGGCGACATCTCCAACATCGGCGACTCGCTGCACCACGTTCTGTGTCCAGGGGCTCGACATCAACATCGTTCTCATGCGCGGCTGAACAGCAATCCGATTAAAGGCAGCAGCTAGTAGTACCTTGGGTCGCACATGGATCGTGGAAAGTTATCAAAGGAAGGGGAGAAGCAAATTGGTTTGCTAGCTCGTCATGGAAGGGCAGCCAAGGCTACGTACAAACCCATGATTGGTTCACGTTCCGAGAAAGGAAAAGAAAAGAAAGAAACTGCTCAAAAGCCGGATCAACTCCAGAAGTCAGTGTCCGACTTGAAGTATTACTTGGGCTCGTATGTGGACTGAGATCGGCCTACTGGTCTTCACGTAAGAAACAAGAAAAGGAAAGAGGCGGTCAGCTGAAAAGGAAGGCGTGATCAACTTCATCGATTCAAGTCCCAGGACACAGATCACGTGCACATCCTGGGTAAAAGGAAAAAGGAAACAGATCAATTAAGCTCCTAGCTTGGGGGTTAGCACGTGCATGTCTCCGAGGGAATACGCACGTGGAGCAAGCCAGCAGATGAGTCAGGAAAACCTTGGACACCTTGATCTTCAAACGAATCAATATCAATGAGCGTCGCGGTTCACAGTATAATCGATGACACATGCGCGGGGGCTTAACATCAGCATCGCCTCGAGCACGTTCGTGTATATCCACCAGAAAAATTAGTCGAGGCAGCAAACGTGCCGCGAGTCGAGTTGCACCTAACCAAGATCAATGGAGGCTCGGTCGCCAGCATCAACTTATTTCACTGGCCCGGGACATGTTCCAACTCCGCGCATTAATATTCCCAAGGCGCAGTATAAGGAAGAAAAAATAAATCAGCTACGACGATCGGAGCTGTACACCAACGTTGCCTCGCGCGTGCAGCTGTGGGGCAGGTATCATCAGGTCGCATCGGTGACTCAGAAGTTTCTTCAGCAATTCGACTGATGGAAAAAACATGGCCATGAAATATACATGCGCAAGAGGAGAAAAAGAGAAGAAGATAAGTCGCTACTACATAGCGCGACTCAACTGGAGCGACTCAACTGGGTGATAGTACCTAGAAGTACTGCTAGTTTCAAGCATGCATGGGTCAAGAAAAGAAAAGCCGCTAGCTGCTACCATCGCTGATTCTTCCCAAATATCAAAGTGCTAGCCGATCAAAAGAAGACGAGCAAGAGCGTGAAACGTGTGCTCAGCTCAAGTCATCAACAGGCTCACCAACTTGATCAGCCCCATCACGACGACCTCTACTCTGTCGCAACGATTATCGACGGGTTGCCGCGGTGAACTTTACCTCCGCCATGGATAGCCCTACCTTGCTGCGGCCGGCTTAGGCTCCGCCGCGCGACGATTTCGACTTCATATCATGGTCGGACTCGGCCAAAATCATGATTATCTCCACTGGCAAGCCATGTTTGATTTCAAGTACGATCATAGCCACTTTATATTGGGCGAATCAACAGCTACGGTCCGCGGATAATACCGCGACATCAACGCCAGGAGAATAAGAAAAAGATAAGGTGCTATTATGCTCAACTTTCACAGCCTTTTACTTTTATCAGTGAAATTAAGTTCTCTTCGAGTTTATCTCGGGGGCTGCATTTCTAGGTTATTATGCCTTTTATTAAATGTCTTTGCGAACTCATGTTATATCATGTCGTAGACTTTAAATTCATATCAGCTTTTGTAGATTTAATTACATCTACTTCTCAATACATTCGTCAAATTAGAGTTCTTTATAACTCGCATTGCAAAGTCTAGCTATTTACAGTTTGCATTGAATATCAAGATCACCACTACATATTCAAGCATTGATATTTGGCGATTCATTTGTCATTCTATGACTTATCATTATATCAATTTATGACTGATCGTTATATAATTTCATGATTTATCATCGTATCATTTTATTAATCATCATCGACTTATTATCATATCAATTTATGAGTCGCATAGCGATTTACCCCCATATCATTTTATGAGTCGCAAACAGCTCATCATTAAATCAGTTTATGAGTCATTAATGAATCATTATCTTATCAATATTTGAGTTAAAACAGGTGACTCGCTGTACCACATCTACAGCTAATCAGAGCTGGTTATCATCAAAGCTAATTAGAGCTCGTCACGGCTATTGCAGCCGATAAAAGCAATAATCCTGGTTATTCTCGACTTAAGTCAGAAATATCTTTGCACTATGCGGCCAAAGTACTGGGGCGCGGCGTCAATCGAGCTTGATTGCCTATCATGGCCGCTCTCGACCCTGAACACGCGTTTTTACCTGGGAAATACTGAGCCGCGCGAAGACCTACTTAACGGTAATAGAGATAATTCAGAAAGACTAAAGTACCCGCGTGTGGCGTCAATCGAGTCTGAATGCCTATCATGGCTGCTTATCATGGCCGTTCTCGACCCTGAACACACATTAGATTTGGTAAATACTGAGTCAAGTACCATATGCTATCATGCATCGTACAATATGCTATCATGCATCTTACCAGTTGCTATCATGCAACTAAGTTGTTATTATGCAATCATTTGCTATCATACAGATTACAACATGCTATCATGCGACATACCATTTGCTATCATGCAGGGTACCATATGCTATTATGCGGAGTACTAAATTTTTATCATAATTATTACCAGCCACCAAGGCTAACATGTTATTATCAAGTCATTATCATTGTTTCCTCGGGGGCTTTGCCATTTGAATTTCAGGAACATATAACTCAGCCAATTGAGTTTGAACTGGCATGACCAGATTTTTTCGGATTGGGATGATCATTCCTGATATCGGCTATACAAGCCACCATCATTTATTTAATTTCAGCCACATCAAGTGGAATTTTTAAGGATAATTCCTTAATTTATATCTAGAATATTGACTGGGATTATCTTTTATCCTAGCATCTCAACTAATATTTCACAGTTTGAAGTTTATATGCGGCTCTGCCCTACTCCAAGTATCATTATTTTCTTGCGGCAAAAATATTTGCTCAATCTGTTGCAGGATCAAATTGCAACGATATGCCATCAAGCAGGATAATGAAATCATGCCTGCTTAATGCCTGGGGGCTAGGACAATTAAATTTTTGTCCAACTTGTGATATTTTTGAGTCCCGAGCAGCATGATCGTGCATACAACTCGGCCCTCGGGGGCTACACATCCACCAGTATCCGGCGGTCTTTATTATATTCATATATCATGTTTATATGTATATCTCATTTTTTGCAGCACATGAGAATATACATATCCATTTGCGAGTCAAATCAGCGACTCGGAAATCTTTAAATACAAGCTGTGGCTATATACCCTTGAGCTGCCATGCGCTCAGATGGCTTGTCATGATACCTTGACAAATTATTATACTTTTGGCCAGCTTATTTATGCTTATGGTCTTTTTATGCTTCGATGTCTATGACTCAGCACCTTATACACATTTGGCTGATATATCTTGATGCTCATAAGTTATTATTCTTATGATTTCAGCTCAATCTTACACCCAACAGGAAAATGTGGTTTTCACCAAGTGCTTCACGGAAAACTTACCGCGATTCTGCAGTTTCAATGCAACCAAGACAGAAGTGCTCAATTGGCAACATAGTGGCTAAATAAGCCGCAAAGATAGCGACTCATCGCTTCTACATCAGCGGCTTATTGAGCCGCTACGCGTGCGACTCATCATCAGCGAGTCGCCAAGTGCAACATCGACAAGTCGGCGAGAATTACATATGCAAGCCCGCAAGATCATCATCAAAACAGAATCTTCCGCCTGATTCTACGAATCACCCGAAAGCTTGGAGGCTAATGTCGGGGGAATAATTATCCCGCGACTTATTCAAGCAAAGCGCGACTTATTCAAGCAAAAGCGCGACTTATTCACAGTCGCACCACTATTGGGCTTACATGAAAGTGGGCTGACTCAAGATCATGAGGAAGGATCCAGAAGCTCGAAGATAACTTGACTTGGAAGACAAGACATATGATTAGTCTCCAAGTAGGACTCCAGATCATACTTTCTTGGGAGAAAAATTTCCTTGTAACCTTGCGAGCCACCGTCTTTATAAGGTGGACTCCAAGGATCTAGAATCCCAAGCTAAAAAGCTCTCATACATCCAGAGAGAGGCGACTCGACACCTCGATCGCCAACCCCTTGTAACACCATATTCATATCAATACCAATCTAGGATAGGCAAGACGTAGGTCTTTACCTCACATTGAGGGGCCGAACCTGGGTAAAAAACATCGTCTTCCTCGTGCCTGTGATCCTTAACTCGGAGACGCTCGATCGCTTAATCCCCAACTCTACGAAGTCATCTCCATGACCTCTGCGTGACAATCCCACGACAGTCGCGATGACGTCAGCCATGGTTAGCGCGGCCGGGCTAGCGCGGGCGTGCGGACGTCGCCGGCGTCGCATCCGCTCGACTTGGAGCGCCAGGCTCAGAGCGTGCAACGCGCGCAGAGGCGTGGTGGTTGCAGGTGGCTGCGCCGCCGATTTTGGGACTGCGGAGCGTCGGCGGCGGTGAAAAAACGCGGCGGTCTGACGGAGGGTACGGCGGCGTAGATTCCGGCGTGCCTCGGCCGGGCCGGCACGCGAGAGTGGGCGAGGAGAGAGAGGGCGGGGTGGCAGAGCATCCGTGAGCGGCGATTTGTCCGTGGAGCAATAGCGCGGCGGGGGCGCGCGTCGGCGGCGGCGGCGACGCCGGAGTCGCGCGGGAAGAGAGAAAGAAGGAGAGGGAGCTCCGCTGGTGATCTTGCAGAAAAGTCCGTGGCTTTGTCGTAATTCACAATTCGGTCCCTCGTCTCGCGTTTTCGTGGGCTGCGGGTTATTTTTCGGTTTTGGGAGGTTTTTTTTTGCAAAAGCGTCACGGGATGCGCGTGGATCGTTGGATCGACGCCGGACGGTGTGGATCGTATTACTATTCATTACTGTTCTTTACTGTAGTTGTACAGTGCGTCGGCAGCTCTCCGCTCGCGAAAGGTTTCGTCTTTCATATAGTTAGGAGATGGTTGGAACTTGGAAGAAAGAAAAATAGAAGTCAGTCAACTGGCACCGGAGGTTCGGTAAAGAAATGAAGTTTACATTGGATCCTGTCTATAAATAGGTAGCTTCTTCGTGCAGCCGAAGCAGTGTTCGACTCAAGCAGAGCCAAATCCAGAGAACAGCGAAGAGCAGCCAACACGATGACTGTTTGACTGGCACCGGCAGTTCAACGGAGACAATTGTTTAGAAATGGGATGCACTGGAAATTCGTGTTAGAGATGACATCTTCGACAATGCAGTTGGCACAACTAAATTCGTTCTCCGCCGGTAGTGTGCCGGTGGTGACCCGAGAGGATCAGTGTCAACCTGAAGCATTGGTTTTCCGTAAGATGGATGCTTTCTGTTTATCTTCTCCTGGTTAGATATCACGCTACTCGTATTTTTCTGCAGATTCAGAAACATACTGAGTATCTGCTAGTTGACACTGTTTGCAGAAAATGCCCTCTCTTCATATTTTTCTGCAGCTTATTATTCTTGTGGTGGAGTACCTCTAAATAATAAGCTGCTGCAGTAGAATTTTTTTCGACTACTCCTAATTTTTAAAATAAAATGATTTACTACTTATTCAGCAAAGGCTTGCCTTTTCTCCAATTACTTGTAGAGATGGAAATGAAATTTCCACTCTGTCCATATAAATTTATGATCAATCCACACGTCAACTGTTTTCACATTTTTTCTAGCTAGATCAAAGTTTTACACATAGTAGTTACCAAGTTATAGAGGGCACAAATAGATTACGAATATGTGGTGTTCTACTCGGCGGAGATTCTTCTCGAGTTCATATATAACTATTGATATGCGGCTGGAGCACTGAGGCGTGCGTGCGCGTGCACACACATTTTTAGTTTTGTAACCACACATAGCCATACCTGGATCCACTTAATTTGCATCACAGTATGCAACAGGTTGGCATTTTTAAGGGCGTCAGTGATAGTTTTCTGTTTGTTACAGGCAGGTGGCTGAGGCTGAGGCTGAGGCTGAAGTTAAGAGAGGATTTCTTGCTGGTGCTTAGGGTCCCTTTGATAGTAAGATTGTAAAAAAATGCAGCAATAAGAAAAACATGCGATTGCAAAGTCATATCTAATCCAATTATAGCATTATTTGCATCAAATTTTGTTTAAATCGCCACAGAAAAATAGAGGATTATTATAAAAAAGGTTTAAATGTATGCTGGATTTCCTATAAAACGTAGTGAAGTTGATTTCTTAGAAAAAGACAAATCAAACTATTTTTTTGAGACCGACGCAGGAGAGCTGCGCTAGACAAATCAAACTATCACCACAGAAAAATTCCTAATTATTTGAATCGTTCCAAATTCCTATAGAAATCCTTTTAATCAAAGAGACCCTAATTGTTGATATTGTTTTCTCTCGACTCTGGTTTGCCAAGTAATATTGTTGTGTATGTAAGTCGGCCTTAATTAGCTCTACCCCTCAAAGCTGGTTGATTCTCCCAACTGATTATTTGATTCATAATAAGTGTATGTTGCCGCTGATCTGCAAGGCATCTTTCAGTCTGTAAATGCAGTGAAGTAAATGGGGCCAGAGAAGCAACTGGCCAGACTCCAACTTTTGGGATTAATGGACTACAACGTCTGCAAAAGGAAGTAACCGGCCAAGAGTTATTATTAGTGCATTTCTAATTGTTCTAACTTAATTGTCATTTTGGAATCTCTAGCCGATCCTATAAAACTTAGTACAGTAACTGCTTATCCGGTCACTTATATTTAACTCCTTACAGTTTGAGGAGTTAAAGGGTGGTTGTTTTCGAACCCCGGCCTATGTTTAACTCCTAAAAACACTTTTGTCCAATTCTTATAGCCATTGTCACATACAAATAATTGCAAAATATTTCATCCCATATAAACAGGAGGAGAATAAACGATGAACATAAGCAAAACTTCACTATATCGGGAGAGATTACAGACGTCAGTGATTTACAACTTGCGACTTATCCTAAACCGGCGGCTTACAAGTGGTATATATAGAGGCGGAATCCTAAGTCGGTATCAGTCCAAATCGGTAACGATCTATTCCGGCCCAAACCTCGGTGACGGGGCTCGCTCCGCTCGTCAGAAGTTAGATTTTATCTTTATATAAATTTCGATCACAATAAAACAACACCATTTATTATTCGAATGATTCAAATCCAGCATACACAATAGCTACTACTATTAGCTATATTTTTCCTTTTCCTAGTTCTCCCTGTAACTTGGGCTGAATGTAACAAGTCAGTGGTTGGAGGGATGTTATAAGCAAGAGATGTTAAGGTTGGTAGACATACATACAGTTACTCCAATCAAACAATTCAAATTAAAACATGCAGAGGGTTCATCACAATAAAACAACATCATCGATCATTCAAATGATTCAAATTCAACATACACAATAGCTACTACTATTAGACATACATATAGTTCCTCCAATCGAACAATTCAAATTAAAACATGTAGATAGTTCATCTAAAAGCCACCACGTCGACCAACTTTGATCCACAAAATCACAACATAGCAGGCAAAATGACACTACACGGACTGAAGCACCATCACCAACCCCGTGGCCACCACCACCATCACCCCCATGACCACCACAATCACCCCCAACTAGTTCCTTGTAGAAATGGTGAAATGTGAAACTATTGTTCTTGTTGCATTGCTCGTAGAGGTGTGGGACCGTGATTGGCACCCACTCAATGGTGCATGGTTGACTTGATGAACACAACAAGACCTTCGGTTGCATTGCTCTTGGACGGTGGCCCAACTTTGTGCAAGGGAGCCTTGACTGTGGCTCGATGAGACGACAAGATGTTGCAATAGTAGTTCTCAATCCTAGTCCAAGACTTCCCCTTTGATTGATCCATGCATGCCAAGTGACACATCAAGACACACCTTCATCCAAGCATGGCACAATGCAATCTCTTCTTCACAATATTTTACTGTCCTTGATATCTTGTTGCTTACTTGTATATCCCAGGATCATCGACCTCCTCCTCGTCACCCACTTGTCTAGCCAACTCCTCTCCAATTGATACATGAAGCCGGCCACATCCATATCCTCCGCCCCCGCCACTTCTCTAACGAACTCGCCAAATTGACACATGAATCTGACCACATCCATCTCCTCCATACTACTTTCAACAACAAGCAACCTCATCACCGTACAGCCGCAAGCCATCACCAATGTTTCGGCCCAAAAGAAAAGGCAAAAAATAAAATTACCTTTTCGGCATTTCATCAAACACTAGGCGTCCATGGAACTCGGTTACAGTTGAACATACCAGACGATGAGGCGTAGGGTCGGCCGGTGACGGGGTAGGAGCCACTGGATGCGCCTTCATATTCTCCTCCTCGGAGAGAGCCTTCACAGCCTCCACCTCGTTAGCGCCTTCATGGTGTCCATCGGCTTACCGCCGGCCGGAGCAAGGGGAGGGAGAGCTTTCGTCACCCAGCCTGCTGCGCCCTTGTCGCCGGCCTTGGTTGGGGGTCCGGTGGCCCGCACCAAGTTATTTTCCCCCAACCTCTTCCTTGGCACGCATGGGCCGCGACATGTGGGTCAATGCCGGAAGCAGTGACCGTTGCTCAGGGTCGCAGAAGAGTTTCCGGTTCCATTCCGGCCGAAATCAGGGGCATATTTGCTAGTGGCAACGAGATTGGGCGACGGTGGCAGAAAGTTGTGCGGATCGGGCGGGAAATGGAGGGGCCAAACTTGTATCCTCTAGAGAGGCAGGTCGAGTATATGTGAGAGAGTTAGCCTCCCTTTAAGGGGCTAACTCATTTTTTTTGCTCTTATAAACGTTTGAGAGTTCGGCTAAGTGTTGTTGAATCCTAGAAATAAGAAGTTACATATTTTGAAGGAATCAGTTGGAGATGCTCTTAGATTTTACCACATAGGACTTTATATTATGTGGCATAGAAGAAATAATGAGAGAGAGAGAGGTTATATGCTCGTAAACGAACAACTCTCTAAGGTAGAATGAGATAGAGCCATTCAGCCATAGAGGCTTGTATTATATATTTGCTCACCTTTTATTGTACAAACTATATGGGTGTGTCTAGGGCTTACTTAAGTCTCAGTCAGGTGATGTCATCGTCTTCCTCGACTCCGGCGACCCCCCGCCGCCACGTACCACCGGCCATGCCGCCTGCGGCCGCCACCCGCGCCCGGTGCCGCTCCCGCGCCGCCTCGGCGCCCCGCCCTCCTCCAACCGCGGCCCATCGCCGGTCCGCCGCCGCCCTGAGCTTCCCTCTAAACCCCCCACCGCCGGCCGAGTCTTCTCCGGCGCCGGCACCCCCACCCCCCCAAGTTAAGTTACTTGCTCGCCTCCACCGCCTCCGCCACGGCCAGCCGCGTCTCCGGCGGCTCCGGGTCGCTCCAGTCTCGTCGTCGCCATCGGCCGCCGCAGCCAGCCGCGTCGCCCGCCCGCCGCCGACTCGTCCGTCGCGAGGAAGAAGAAGATGGGAGGAGCACGCATCGCGAGGCGCAGATCGGAGGGTGGAGGAGGTGACTGAGACCTAGCTTAAGTCTCAGCAAAACCGAAACTATATACACGTTACTAGTGTGGTAGTTGTAAAATGAATATCTGGTTGACGGTAAAGTTTTTTTTTACCAACAAGCTAATCAGTAAACTATTGGAGATGCTATCAGGTGAAGTTTTAAGATGCAATGATGCGTGGCTGAACACTTCCGATCCATTAAAGCTTGCTTCACATCGTTGCAGATGGCAGATGCTGTTAGGTGAAGTTTTAAGATGCGTGGCTGAACACTTCCGATCTATAAAAGCTTGCTTCACATCGTAGGAGAATAGACACCCAAGTAGTAGCGTAAGTATCAAGTATGCATGACCATCTACTGCTGGCAGGAATAACCGCAGATGAAAACAATGACCACTGCTATATACGAATAGGATGCGTCGGTAATTTGAGCTGAATCTTCTGGCATCTTGCCGAGGCCAGATGGGATGAGGTGCTAGCTAGATCTCACTTCGCAGCTACGGTAAGCGTCAATCAGGCATTGGAAGGATGGATTTTGATTACTCACGACGTCTGCTCCTGGACGGACCCAAACAAGATCCATCTCCAACATCGCTGGAATGACCAGCGCTGAAGACGCACTGCACCCCCCTTTTAGTACCCATTAACCTTCCATCAGTGTGCATGCCTGTAGTCCGCTGTTTATTTCCTTTTTTTTTTGGTTATAAGAGGCGTGTTTTCCCTTCTCACTTATTCGGTTATTCTGGCGGTGGAGTAACTTTTAATAATATTATAAGTAGTTGCTGTAGAGAGATTTTTTTACTATTTTGGTGTAAAAAATGATTTAGTACTTAATCAACATAGGCTTGCCTTTCTGAAGTTACTATGTTAATCTGTTTCTTACTCCCTCGGTTTTTAAATATAAGATGTTTTAACCCTTTGTTCATATTCACAAGTCTATAAATATATCTAGACAACTTTTAGTATGTACATTTTCACTTATTTTAGCATGCATCTAGACAACATGTAACACATCTCAAACATCTTGTACTAGTCCGTTTTAAATGTCGCACGGAGGAGATGGGCTCCGTCTTTCACGGAGCGCCGTTGGAGGCGACTGGAGGGCGATTCTGGGCGCTGGCCGAAGAGCTCGGCAGCGAGGAGATCCCCGGCGACGGGAACGACGACGGAGCCGATGGAACCATGGGTTGCGGGATCGACGGAGGGGCGGATCTGCGCTACCTGTGTCGAACACCGTCGCCATGCTCACAGAGGACCCTGGAGGATCGAAGATCAAGGGAAGAAAAGAGGCTACTCAAGCGATCGGCGCAAAGGTACGCAGCTCTCTCACTGGAGGTAATCTCGCCGGAAAGATCGATGGAGGCGGAGGACGGGACCCGCGAGCGGTCGGGATCTGCTGGTCGGTTACCGATGGGGAGGTCGGCTCAGTGGAAACTACCGGTCTTGTCGCCGACAATCACATCGGAGGATGATGGTTCGGGCGTTTGGGAGACAGTGCAGCGCCGCCGAGGGCGTGTCGGCGTTGCGACGCCGGGTTGATGTCGGGGCATAGAGATTCAAAGTTGCAAGCTGTTCATGCGACTGGACACGCTAGAGGCCATGCGGGCCGTCTTGCGTGGACAAGGGTTCAACGCGTTCGTTGCGATCGCCGCTTCGGCCAGCTCTCGCCGGAGCTGGTGAAGAAGGGCGCCGTTTCCGGATCGAAGGATTCAAATTCAAAAAAACTCGAGAACGGCTATGCGGGCCGGATGCATCGAACTGGGCCGAAAATTACTGCGGTAATGGGCCAAGAGGGGGAAGTGCGATCTCGGATGCGTGGCCGAATCAACTCAAAAACCCTTTGCGCATAGGGTTTACGAGTGAGAAATTTTACGGCTCGGTTCCTAGATCGAACGCCGCCACCATGAGTAACGGCGGAGGGCGGGGCTTCGGCGATGGCCGGGGCTATGGTCATGGTGGGGGCAATGGCGGACGGCCTCTTGATCGCTATGGTGGAGGTGCTCCTCCCCCTCCCCGAGGTGGTGCGGGCAGAGGAAACTTTGCCGGAGGGCAGAATCATCCAGGTGCCGGGCCAAGCGGGACGGCAGGACAGCAGGATCATCGGCAGCAAGGGTTTGAGACGGAGAACAACGCAGGGTTTGGGAGCTTCAATGCGGGCTCCGGCTTTGGTAATGGTGGCCAACCACGACATTACAATAGTTCGTTTCAAGCCCCGAGGGGAGGAAGATTTGGGGGAGGAAACAACAACAACTATCCTAGGCGTACTCCTGAAGGGTATGCGAATCAAAGACCCAACAATGACTCGATGGTTCTTACGGAGGATTTGTTAGCAAAAGTTGTCAAGCAGGTGACAGACGCGCTTCGGCAGCCGGGGGTGTTACCAGCCGGGTCGTCCGATGCAAGTCGAGTGGCACCTTCCCTTCGCTATGTACCCATAACCAAACAAGTGGCTGCGGCCAAGGGTGGGAGCTCGGAGGGGGCTGTGGCGACCTCGCAAGCTGATGCGCAGCGTGATCATCCTGCTCACGTGGGTGGTGAGGTTGCAGCGGCGAAGAAAGCAAAGAGGAATGAGAAGGATCGTTGTTACCGGTGTGATGATACTGGACACCATGGTAAGGAGTGTACTGTTGCTGTTTGTGATATATGCGAGAGCAAGGAGCACGAACCTGAGGTGTGTCCCTTGTTGACTGCACCGAAGCCGCAAGTCATTGTGCACGGCTTGATTAATGAGGGCCTTATGTTTTTTGAGCAGCCAATTACTGAAACTTACAAGCCTAAGATAGATAATGTGCGATTGGCTAAGCTCACGGTTACAGGAGGAGAACTTGGTATTCCTGAAGTTGTTGCTCAGCTGCAACATCTGGTGTCGTCGGGGTTTCATTGGGAAGTTGTTCAAGTTGGCAACAATGTCTTCAAGGTGCCTTTCCCATCTAGGAGCGAACTAGACAGATTGGCCATCTTTGGTGCTTGCAAGGTACCTAACACTAAGTGTGAAATCACGGTGGTGCCGTGGATCACTAATATGGAGCCTATGGAACTTCTTCCAAAGAAGTGGATTAGAATCTATGGCATCCCTCCTAAACACATCGGCGATTTTTTATCTCTCTGGAGCTTGGGGTCCTTGTTTGGGAAAACTATAAAAGTTGATATGAAGTTCACTCGGAGACACGGGGTTTTGCGCATCCTTCTGGGTTGTGTGGACTATACATTGATTCCAAAGGGCTGGATGATTTTTATTAAAGACGGATTTTATAGGCTGAAATTCAAAGTGGAGAATCCGGTGGATGAAGCTGATAAGGAGGGTGATGCTCCTAGGTCACCACCGCCGGATGATGATGCAGAGGAGGGGGTGACGAGGGGTCATCTAAACAGAACAATGATGAGACTGAGAACAAGGCAGTGCATCACATGAACTTGCTGATATGGCCATGGATACAGAAACAAAAAATGCGGAGGCAAAGAAAATGTGGGAGAGACATTGCCTGATGCTATGCAAGAGATGAAAACGGGTGTGGTTTTTTCTCCTAGTGTGCAGAAGCAGTTTCGGCTAGCACAGGAGGAGGTTCAATGCATGATTAGCAATAGGATACAAAACATACATGAGAAGGCTGCTCAAGAGGTTGCTCCAGTGGTTGCTGTTGAAGCAGCTAAATTTAATATTCAGGTTGACAAGCACGGCAATGAAAGTGAGGTGCATGCGGCACCAATGGCTGAGGGGAGTTTGGTGAGCAAGCATCTGGGACTCACGGATATTGAGAATATCAGGGATGAGGTGGAATCAATGGAAGTTAATCAGGAGGCCAATACTCAGTCCGACGTGCGCTCGGATAGGTTGGTGCGGGATGATACAGAGGACAGGAGTGCATGGACGACACCGCCTTGCATGTCTCCAACAAGCTGCAGTCGCTCTGACTCGTCTGATGGGGGTTTATACATGGATCGATTGGGCAATGTAATACCAAACCAATGTCTGCATGATGAAATGAGAGATGATACGATGTTACATGCGGTAACAGGACACACTGAACAAGAAATTTTGGCATTCGGAGGGATGGAAGAGAGGGAGGTGCGATCAAGTCAGAGGATTCAAGCACAAGTCAATGCGAATACCCCAATTCTTGAGAGGGCGATGGACTTGGCGGCTCGGAAAAATTACATGCCTCCAATAGGTACTCCCATTTCTTCCAAGTTATCTTTATTAGCTTTTACTGATTCTGAAATTAAGTCTAGAGCGGATAGACTAGGAATTTCTTTAGGTAAATCTAGGGAGCAAGAAGTTTTGTCAATTGCAACAATTAGAAGTGTAGAAAAAGAAAGGGAGGTTATCTACCTACACAACTCTTTACCACCGAGAGATGATAATGATGAGTCTAGCTTAGCTTTAAAAAGAGCACAACAGTTAAGTGAAGATCTAGAGGATGAGGAACCCGAGGGTGTGTTGGATCATGCGGATCACGACATACCTAAAGTAAAAGAGAAACGAGGTCGTAAGAAAAATAGCTACTCCAAACGGGAGCTTAGGAGAAGTGCTAGGATACGAAAAATCAATAATCATTAAGAATGAAAGGCATGGTTTGGAACTCCGATGGTTTTGGTGACTCTGCGAAACACCTAACAATAAATGAATCGGTAAAGGAACAACATCTTGATTTTGTTGCTATTGTAGAGACAGGAAGATCTTCCTTTGCGGCACCCTTTCTGAAATTTTTAGCGGGGGGATTAGACTTTACGTGGTTTTGTATTCCCCCACACGGCCGGTCAGGTGGTATGTTGGTGGGTTTTAACAACAACACTTTGGTAGCAAACAATGTGCTCACAGGAGATTTTTGCGTTAAATTTCATGTGAGAAATAAACTAGATGGTTTTAGATGGGCATTTGTTGTGGTATACGGGGCTGCACAAGATGCTAAAAACCTGATTTCTTGGCTGAATTAGTGAGAGTGTGTGATGATGAAACAATTCCACTTTTAGTTGGGGGACTTCAACATAATCAGAAGACAAGAAGAAAAGAAAATGCAAATTTTAATGCAAGATGGCCCTTTTTGTTCAATGCCATAATAGAAAGTCTAAATCTAAAGGAATTAAAATTGTCGGAAGACAATATACTTGGGCTAGCCGAATGGAGACTCCAACATTTGAGAAGTTGGATCGTTTTCTGGCGAGTGTTGAATGGGAGCAAAAATTTCCACTAGTGTCTATTCATGCGATGACACGTACGGGGTCGGATCATACACCCTTGTTGTTGGATACAGGGGAACAATCTTTTTTAGGAAACTCGAGTCACTTTTCATTTGAGCTGTCTTGGATGCGCCAAGATGGTTTTTTGAAATGATAAAAAAAGAGTGGAATTCGATTAAAACCGGTAGTTCACCTGTTGAAAGGTGGCAGCACAAGATTAGACACTTACGCCAATTTTTGCGAGGATGGGCTAAGAGTCAAAGTGGGGAATATAAAAAATTGCGTGACAAACTATCCCTGCTAATTAATCAATTAGATATAAAGGCCGAAACAATACCTCTCAATGCAGCAGAGCGGGCTGCAAAAAAAGAGGCGGATGAATATCTAGCAAAACTTAGAAGAGATGAAGAATCCAAATGGGCACAGCGGGCTAAAGTAAAGTACATTCAAGAGGGTGGAAGTAATACGCGATACTTCCATATCATAGCAAATGGCAAACATAGGAAGAAGAGGATTTTTCAATTAGAACAAGATGAGGGTACTATTGTGGGACAAGAAAACCTCAAATTCTTTATCTCGGAATATTATAAAAATTTATTTGGATCGCCGATTCCAAATCACTTTTCGATGGAGGAGGAAATGACTCACGATATGCCTCAGATTTCGGCTGAGGAGAATGTCATTCTAACTCAAGCATTCGGAGAAGGAAGTATATGATGCTATTAATCAGATGGAGCATAATAAAGCCCCAGGACCAGACGGGTTCCCTGCGGAGTTTTACCAAAAAATTTGGGGTATTATAAAGGATGACTTAATGGCGATGTTTTCTCAACTGCGAGAAGGAAACCTGCCATTATATAAGTTGAACTTTGGAATTATTACACTGCTGCCCAAAAAGGAGGATGCAAGTCGCATTGAGCAATATAGACCCATTTGTTTATTGAATGTGAGTTTCAAAATTTTCACAAAAGTAGGAACGAATAGAGTAACCTCGATAGCAAGTAGGGTCGTGCGTCCGACTCAAACTGCTTTCATACCGGGGAGAAATATTCTTGAAGGGTCGTTGTGCTCCATGAAACGATCCATGAGTTACATACGAAAAAAATGGATGGGGTACTGTTCAAAATAGACTTTGAAAAGGCTTATGACAAGGTAAAATGGTCATTCGTACAACAGGTTTTACGCATGAAAGGATTCGCACCTCAGTGGTGCGAGTGGATTGCAAGGTTTATCCAGGGAGGGAGTGTAGGAATACGAGTTAATGACGATATCGGTCATTACTTCCAAACTCTAAAGGGTTTAAGACAAGGAGATCCCTTGTCACCGCTTCTTTTTAACCTAGTGGCCGACATGTTGGCAATTATAATTGCGAGAGCCAAGGAGGATGGCCAAGTTGGCGGGTTAATTCCTCATCTTGTGGATGGAGGAGTTTCCATCCTTCAATATGCAGATGATACCATCTTATTTATGGAGCACGACATTGCGAAAGCCGTGAACATGAAATTAATCTTGGCCTTGTTTGAACAACTATCGGGATTAAAAATTAACTTTCACAAAAGCGAGTTGTATTGTTTTGGAAAAGCAAAAGATAATGAAGAAGAGTACCGTCACATTTTCGGTTGTGAGATCGGGTCTCTGCCTTTTAGATATCTGGGGATTCCAATACATTATAGAAAATTGTTGAATAAGGAATGGAAAAGTGTGGAGGATCGGTTTGAGAAGAAATTAGCATCATGGGTGGCCAAGATGTTATCATACGGAGACCGTCTTGTGCTTATTAACTCAGTATTAACAAGTCTTCCCATGTTTCTTCTATCTTTCTTTGAAATACCTAAAGGGGTACGAAAACGATTAGACTTTTACCGGTCAAGGTTTTTTTGGCAAAGTGATCAGTTAAAGCGCAAGTATAGGTTAACAAAATGGAACATTGTGTGTAGGCCGAAAGATCAAGGGGGTTTAGGAATTGCGGTCCTAGAAACTAAGAATAAATGCCTATTAAGCAAGTGGTTATTCAAATTAATGAATGAAGAAGGAGTGTGGCAAGAGTTGTTGGTCAATAAGTATTTAGGGGGAAAACGTTATCCCAAGTACAATCTAAACCATTTGATTCACCTTTTTGGAAAGGTTTGATGAAGGTAAAGAATGAATTTCTCCAGCGAGGAGAATTCAGGCTGGGTAATGGCGAGCAAATTCGGTTTTGGGAGGATGTTTGGTTAGGAAAAATTTCATTAGCGAATGAATATCCAACCCTATATGCTATCACTTCGAACAAAAATGCGACAGTAAGTGCAGTTCTTAGTTCGAGACCTATAAACCTTCCTTTCCGACGAACTTTAATTGGAGCTAATAGAAATAACTGGTTTCATCTAATAGATAGACTAATGCGAGTTAATCTTTTAGAACAACCGGACAGATTTAAATGGAGCCTCACCACTGATGGTATTACACGGTAAAATCTTACTATCTCGACTTGCTTAATGGGCACACAAGATATCTGCGGAAATACTTGTGGAAACTAAAAATCCCCTTGAAGATTAAGATTTTTTTGTGGTTCTTAAATAGAAAAGAGATATTGACTAAGGATAATTTGGCTAAGAGACATTGGATAGGGTGTAAGAAATGCGTTTTCTGTGATGCAGATGAGTCTGTTGAGCACCTGTTTATTTCATGTACTTTTGCAAAGGATATTTGGAGACTTGTACATTTCACATTCAATGTTTCTCCACCGACTAGTATATCAAACATGTTTGGGTCATGGTTAAATGGGATAGACAAAGGCACCAAGGCTCGCATTAGGATTGGTGTTGCGGCCATTCTTTGGGCTATTTGGAACTGCCGCAATGACATTATTTTAACAATAAAAACTCTTCTCACTACTTGCAGGTTATCAATATGGCTATCCACTGGATCCGGCTGTGGTCATATCTCCTTCCTGTGGATCGGCGTGGTCTTATGGAAGCTGGATGTACCCGCATGTTGACGGTCGTACGGGCTATCTTCTGCCGGGCTGGATGGCAGCACACTAGAAGAATCGATGTTTAGTGTTGCCTTGTTTCAGTGGCTGATTTTTGTATCAACTTTATGCGACCCATGAATTGTAAACTCTGAGACTTCTGATTATTAATAATGCGGCTGGCTGTGTGCATCATTTTGATGCAGAGGCTGGGGATCCGCACCCCCTTTTCTAAAAAAAAATGTCGCACGGAAAGAACTGACTATGTGCAATTTGCTAGCACAAGCCGCGACATTCATTTGGGATCGGAGAAGATGAGAAGCTCGACTGGCTACGTTGAGCCGATGCCGAAGCTGTGAAAGTTTGCGCGGCTGAGAGGCAGCCATACGTCTCTAAGAGAGGCTCGGAGGAGCAAGAACCTTGGCCGCCGGTCGCACCCCAAGCTCGCCGCGTCCGAATAGAGGTGGGGCGGAAGGTCGCCGACCTGCCTTGATTTCAACGCCACAAAGCTCTGTGTTCGTTCTTCGGCAGCTCATTTATCCTCAAACCGAGCCGGAATAGGCAAGATAGAGGCGGCAGAGATTCCTACAGCAATGGACGCGCGGAGGAAGAGACTCTAACGGCGATGAGCATCCGGCGGGAGAATTGGAGTTTTTCTCTGGCCGGTCAAGGTGCGAGTATATTTGAGAATCAGCCGTCGGCGGCCCAACAAACTCTTCAATGCTTATTGATTTGTGGAGCTTACTATTTGATGCACAATTAGTGTATATTGCCGCTCATTTGGAAAGCATCTGTCAGACTATCACCGTGTTTATATACGTGTCATATTGTTCGTCTATGCATCCATGTAAGTGGAGCTTTGTTGCTAAATGCAGTAAAGTAATGGGCCCCAGAGAGGCAACTGACTAGGCCCCAACTGTCTTGTGATGTTACTTGTTGATGAATCTATAACGTCTGCAAAAGGAAATATCAGGCCAACAGTTGTTAGGTGAAGCTTGACGATGCAATAATGTGTTGCCCAAACACTTCCGATCTATAAAAGCTGGCTTCACATCGTAGGAGATTGGATACCCAAGTAGTAGCGTAAGTTTCAAGTATGCATGACCATAGAGATTTTTTTTAAAATAACATTAATTTTAATAGTAATTTCGGGTAATAGTACGCGCGGCGGAGATATTTGAAAAATAGCGCGCTGTCGGCTCTGAGCGCGACGAAAGTTGAGTTTCGGCCTAGGGGAGACCGAAAGTAGGGTATAGGTGCGGTCAGCGACAAGACCTCTGCGCGCGCGGCAGGCGGGGCCCGCATGTTTCGGCTCGGAGCGAGCCGAAAGCGGCTTTCGGCCAGGAGAGGGCCGAAAGTCCCTCCACCGTCGATTAAGGAGGTTCACGCAGTGAGTTTAGTTTCCAAACTTGCCCCTCATAAATCGCATGCGACGGTAAACCATTGGCTAGCAAGCAGCTAACTTCTGGCATGCGACGTCCCCTCGTTTTTCTCTCACATTAATGCGCATGCTGGTGGAGTCTGCAGCGAATGGATACCCAATTGCAGCTGCATGCACACTGTTTTTTTTTTTTGGCAGAAGCTAGATGCACGGTAACGGTTGGCCAATTCAGCTGCATGTACGAGTAAAGTACGGAGGAGGGACTTTCGGCCCCCTCCTGGCCGAAAGCCGCTTTCGGCTCGGAGCAGAGGTCTCGTCGCTGATCGCACCTATACCCTACTTTCGGCCTCCCCTAGGCCGAAACTCAACTTTCGTCGCGCTCGTGGCCGACAGCAAGCTATTTTTCAAATATCTCCGCCACGCGTATTATTACCCGAAATTACTATTAAAATTAATATTATTTTAAAAAAAATCTCCATGACCATATCCCTACTGGCAAGAATAACCACAGACGAGAAACAATTACAGGTACTATATACGAATAGGATGTGTCGGTAATTTGAGCTGAATCTTCTGCCATCTTGGCGAGGCCAAGTGGGATAAGCTCCTAGCTAAGTCTCAGTTCAGTGCTACCGTAAGCCAGTGATCCAGCACCTTGCCTGTGTAAATGGTGGTCTGATGCGGTAGCAAAATTCATTGCCTCCCCGTCAAGCATTTGGACGTTGGATTTTGACCAGTCATGAAGTCTGCGCATGGACAATAATCAGATCAATCTCCATCATCGCTGGAATGGCCTGAGCTGTAGACACTGCTCCGCTAGATCCCTCTTTTGTAGCCTTAACAGTTTGTTAATTACATACTTGTAGTCCGCTGTTTAGTTCCATTTTTGTGTGCTTAGTGCACTGTTTCAAAAACATGCACAACAAGCATCAAATAACTAAACGGCTTTAAGACACTCATCAACAGTAATTTCAACAGAAATCTGTGTTTTCCCAAAGTCAACACAGACTGGCGTTCTCAATACTGCAGCCGGTCAGCACTATCGACGGTCTGGAGTGACTAATACTATTGACACTCTGACAGTCGATAGTGCGGTCTGGAGCAACAGGAAGATATATGTGTCGGATCCTCCTCAAAAAAAAAAAAAAAAAAAAAAAGGAAGATGAGCGACAGTTCGACTTGGAGGAAAACGTGCAGTCGGCCCAGCCAGCGATAACAGCCCAACAGCCAACGCAAGCGCGGCGGTACTCCTTCTCCTTTCCGTTTCCTATTTTTTCCCTAAACCAATCGATCCATTCCAGCGATACATACGTACTATGAAAAGAAATTCGTCGCGAGCCAAGGTAGGAATGGGACGAAAAGTCTATTGTAGATTTATATTTAATCAACATTTAAAGTTTTCAAAAAATTTCGGAAAAATAATAGATGTTGACAACGACTTGATCTAAGCTTTTTCAAAGTTTCAACTCGACATAGTTTTTATTGCGCCCTTCACGAAAATGATAAGTCCTGAAAATTTTGAGATATTTTGAATCACCACGCCAGATCTAGAAATTTGTCATTTTTACACAGAATAAAATACAAAATGTTTCACAATGCTTTTCTACACAGGTAGAAATCGTCATTATCTACGTTTAGATTTTCTTCAGAATTTTTGGAAACTTAAAATCGTAGATTTCGAATTTTAAAAAAACCAGGCTACATGTAGCCGGGGAGACAAAACACCGTACTCTCGCCCTACCGAGAGCTCCGGCACCAGTGCATGTCTATTGCGTAGTACATATTACTGTACGCACATCTTTTCGGTAGATTCCGAAACATAGTGAGTACTCAACGTTGTTTTCTTCCAAACAGTGTGGAGTGGCAGTTACAGTTAGTGTTTCAGGCAAGTAGCTGAGGCTGGAGCAGGAGTTAAGACAGGATTTCTCGCCGATGCTTAAGGATCTATTTGATTTTTGTAGGATTCTAAAAGCACATGTATAGAGAAAAAACTTGAGATTAAATTTCATGATCACTTCAATCCTACAAAATTTCATTTGCACTAAAGTTTGTTATGTTTCATCACAAAAGATGAAGAATTCTTACAGAGAGATTTGAGGGGATTCTAGATTACATATAAACCTTCCTTCAAGGATTATATATAAAATATAGTGCAAAGGACTTCTTACAGATGTCCTACAAAATAACGACCACCGCAGGGATTTATAAGGATTTGAATCTTTGAAAATTCCTATCCAAATCCTTCGAATCAAAGACGCCCAAGCTGTTGATATTGTTGAAATATTGAATTGATGCACTAGCCAATTATCCTAAAAGTCCGAACTAATGGAAAGGGTTGTGCAATATATTATATTTCTGACACTCCCCCTCACATCCAGGCCGTGGACTTTTTCTTCACGAGCCTAGTACGTGGATTTAGGGTGTCCGCAAATATTTATTTTAATACTGCGTTGGCCAGGATTTGAACTCTAGACCTCTGACTCTGATACCATATTGAATTGATGCACTAACCAATTATCCCAAAAGTCCGAACTGATGAAAAGGGTTGTGCAATATATTATATTTCTGACATGAATGTCTGAATGTCGGTCTTAGCTACTCCTCAATGCTGATTGATTCGTCCAGCTTGTTATTTGATTCATAATTAGTGTATGTTGCCTCTCACTTGCAAAGAATCTGTCAGACTGTCACAGTGTCTATATATGGGTCATCTTCTTCTTCTATGCATCCATGTAACTAGCGCTTTGTTGCTAAAATGCAGTGAAGTAATGGGGGCCAGAGAAGCAACTGACTAGGCTCCAACTGTCGGGAGATTTTACTTCATGATGAACTATAACGTTTGCAAAAGGAAATAACAGGCCAAGAGTTGTTAGGTGAAATTTGACGATACAATAATATGCGTGGCCCAAACCCTTCCGATCTATAAAAGCTGGCTTCACAATCGTAGCAGACTGGACACCCAAAGTAGTAGCATGAGTATCAAGTATGCATGACCATCATCTGCTGGCAAGCATAACCGATTAACCGCAGACGAAATAGATGACCGATACTATATGAATATGATGCATCGGTAATTTGAGCTGAATCTTCTGGCATCCTGCCGAGGCCATGTTGGATTATGTCCTAGCTAGATCTCCATACTCTACTACCTCCACAAATCCATCTTGCGGCTGGCCTTAGTAATTGGTGGTCTGATGAGGTGGCTTAGTTCATTGAGTCCTCGGTCAATCATTGTATGGTTGGATTTTGATCACGAAGTGGCATTCCATAACCAAAGCCGTTGACACCAGCATAGATCATAACAAAAAAAATTCCCGATTGGAAGTGGTTTATATTGTGGTTGTTTGGGTACTTCTAGAAGCCTTACACCTCTAGTAGTAATGCCTGAGTCGCAACGTCTAACCCAACTTAAACGAATGCGGCCACTTCGTGATATTGGGCCAATTCCAGTATTGAACTACTTAGCAACGCTGGAATGGACAGCGCTGAAGACCCTATTAGATCCCTCTTTTGTAGCCTTTAACCGTCTATCATTGCACATGGTTGTAGTCCGCTGTTTATTTCTCTTTTGCTTCAAAAACATGCACACAAAACATCAAATTACTAAACGTCGTTAAGACACTCATCAATGGTTACTCTTCAGCGGCAAGTTGTGTTTCCACAAAGTCAACACGGACCGGCGTTGTCAATATTGTAGCCGGTCAACACTATCGACGGTCTAGAGTGACTAATACTACAGACCGGTGAGCAGTCATCTGCTAGCTAGGTGTTGTGCGGCCTGGTCAGGACTAACAGGCCACCAGCACTGATTAGTGCCTCATAAGTCATAAGAGCCTGTTATTAGTAGTGCCAGTTAGTGGTACTAGATGGCAGCCCCGGTGCTGTAAGAGCCCTCGCATTACAGTACTGGGGAGTCAGACACAGAAAACACGTCCGCGACTCTAGTAGTGGAAAAGTTGCATACATGGCCCAATAAATTGTCCGATAATTTCACCCTTGCCCCGGTTCACAGGGAGCGGCATGGGAGTGCTTTGGGATGACAATGGGCACCAATTATCCGCGTACCCTACGGGTAAAAACCAAATTAAGTTAAGGGTTTGGGACAAAAATTGTCCATGGGTATTTAAATAGAGAAATCGCCTAGCATCAAATAGAGTACATGTATGGGATTGCATAACCCATATCTGCGTACCCCTATACCCGTATGTAGTCAGACAAGTGGGACTCTTTATAAACCTAAGTGGCGTAACCTAATTTTCCCTAATCCCCCAAGTTAAACCTCACGAGGTCACGATATCTTGGTATTCATAAGTATGTGATGTTCAAAATGTGCTTTTGATTATAAATTATGGTATATATTGTGGTTTATAACTATTTTCTCCTCAATTTGGCGTGATGCAAACGTGAGTATTTGTCTAATGACAGCCTCCACGGTCCACCGACACCGAGTGTTAGATTACAAATGAAAAGTCTGCAATATATGTAGACGACCATGGTCAATAATGTATATCTATACATGCTTAAACCATTAAACTAGTCAAACTTTAGTGTTTCACCAATCACCTGACATGCAAGATATTTGCACTGTGAAGGATACCCTCATGTTCTGAAGAGCCAGCTAGCTGACTTGCACGGTTCCTTTGAAGTTGACAAGCAGGCATACATGTTGTACTCATGTGTCTTGCTTCCTAAAATCCAACTGATTCAGTTTAGTTCAACCCGCGCCACTTGCTTTTTTATTCTTCATGATTTCTAGCGGGCAGGAGTTGTCGTAGCTTTACGATCATTAAAGAGTTGGAGCAAAATATGCAACTTCTGATTTTCCTTTTTAGTGAAACTAGCCAGGTGGCCCTCGCAAATGCGAGGGCATCATCTTAAGCCTACTCAGTGTGTCCGGAATTGTTCTCAAGATGTTAAACATTGTAATTTCGAAATGATATCATTTGGTCGCTTAAATAGTAAATAATTACAACCCATGGAAAGTAGAAAAGTGCATTTGACAACATGAAAAATGGATTTGATTACATCATATAAAATACATTCACCAGATAAAGATCTAAATTTGTTTATTTTTAAGATAATATCACCGCTTTTATATGATTCATTTTAATTAATGGACGAATTATTATTTAAATCCCCCAAAACACCTACCAAATTGAACATGTCCATGGATTTTATTTCAATAAACCAATACTTATTTGATATTTTTTGAAATATTTAACTTAGTTTTGAACCATGCATGATATGAAATATGATCATATAGTGTAGTATTAAACCACATTAATATTTTGTATTATAGAGATACTATCAACATCTGATTTTTCATCAACGGATACGACACAACTCAAGACCTGCTAGGACCATATACCGTTATCCCCAGAGTCATGCACATTGTTGTATGGCTTTGGTCTGCAAAACGTCAATAATGACACATAGTAGTGTTAGAAATATTTGTTGCTGATAATTTTAAACATCTTCTAGGTTCACCTTGTGATATATGGAATTCCTAAAAACCTTATATTTGCAACCAAATTATATATGACAACAAATGTGCAATTTTCCTGACAAATTATATGCTTTTAAAGCCTTTGTGTTCTCCTTTGTTTCAGTTTGCATGTATCAAATATTTTTGATGGATAAATAAAGATAGATTATTGTTAACAAAATAAAATGTGGATGCACACTTGAATAGAGATTTATATTAAAATAGTCCATCCGTTTCTGAATGTAAGGCGCACAGTTTTCTGCATGAATGTTAAGACATGCCTATTTTTCATATGATGGACTCATTTGGTTTTTTTTTTAAAAAAATCAGAAGAGAGGTGTCCCTAATAGTACCAAATGAAAACAATAAGTAAAATCTCTCCGCTCGAGTGGAACTCATTTTTGGATGGTTAAAATCATCCATAAACCGTAATAAGCCCTATATTTTGAAATTTTATCAAAAAACTATACGCCTTACATACAGAAACATAGGGAGTATAATTTTGGAAAAAAATTATATGATTCATCACTTATAGTAAAGTAATATAGTACATAGTCAATTTTTCCCTATAATCAGTCATGTTCCCATGTATACTAATTTGCATTTGTAGTCTAGTGCTTGCCTTGCTAGCAGTGTGTGTAATTTCTTTGGAAAAGTACAAATGCAACACGTATGAAGCACTAAAAAGGAACAATTCAGGCTCTCCTCTACCTATATATCATAAGACGCGTTCCATATCCATATTCGGTGCGCACACGTACGTGAGAAGGACTTCTTTATTAACATGTTTTGCATGGAGCGTGCTAGGAGAAAATATTTTGAAATAGATACACATGACTTATAGATATGTGGCTAATGACTTTCCTCTGCCTAATCACAAACTAATTTATGGAATATTTAGGCACATTTTATTTGAGACTACCACAATTTTGTCAGGGAAGTTGGCATACACGCTTGTTTTTTGGCGAATGCAAGTGGCTTAGCTACGTAGTCCATGTTCAATACATGGCCTTCTAAAGATAAATTATCTCACCCCGTTTACGTGAATGGTTTTTTTTAAATAAAGTAGATACTTAAGATCTAATTATCACAATAGTTTGGATGATGTGGATGAACTCAGTGCCACTACTTTAGAGACAAACAATGTTGAACCGGTTATGTGACTCTTAATTTTTAATATCCATGCCGTTTACTTTAATCTAACTACCACGATAATTTGGAAGATCTCGATCAACGTGGTACCTCTATTTTAGACCAAGGTATGATATAACAAAAATCTTCGTTGAAGAATTTGTAAAGTTACTGGAGTGTGTAAAGATGGTATTTTTCTTATGTTCGTGAAAATAAGATGTACGGAAAAACAAATTGCCCATTAAGGATCCTAACCATCTCCTCGAGTCCCCAATTCTATCGCTATGAACCTACTCTATATCCTTTTACCTTTTCACTAAGGGAGGCCCTAAATAATCTCTAGAGTTTAGATTATCTCTGAAGTAGCGAAGCTTTCCATAAATTATCGAGAGGACGAAAGGGACTATAACAATATTTTATAGGTAGCGGGAGCAAAATAATAAATCTTCCCAGAAAAATGTCTTCTCAACTTAGTCCAAAGCTGAGTGCGATAGCAGCACCTAAATTACACTAAGCTCTGACTATGTATGTATGGTATGTACATTCTTCATGATAATGTTCATCTTAATTCTTTGTGTTCCCGTACTGAGTTGGTCGGACATTTTGTCTTGTCAGGGTGTGTCGTTGGCACCACTATGCGTGCCACAACTTGTTTTATAATCTTCGAAGTATATTATTGTAGATGATATTCCTATAAAGTTCAAATAATGGGTGACGTCTTAACACTCCGGAGCATATGATCCACGTTTTCAAAATGTTTGTTAATTGTATTGTGGGATGTCAGAATAATCGGACAAAAAATTGCGCGTGTACATGTCGTCGTTCTGTATGCTCACAAAGTCATCTCACGGAAAATCGAAATTTTTGTGTCGTGTGTAAAAATGATAAAATTTTGGTGCTAAAATATGTTTTTCATGAAAAACCATTTGATCATTTTTACACATGCCATAAAAATTATCGGTTTTCACGAAACTTGGCGTGCGCACATAGAATTTCGAGAAATATGTGCCAAATTTTTGTCATATTATTTTGGTGTTCCGACAAACAATTCTGATGGAAAAATCATATACTCCAATATGCTTTCTGTGCATATCATTCTACATTTACACGTAACCAACATGCCCTAGTGTAGTACGATTGTTCCTGATCGCTCCGTTAGCCATTAAAGTTTTCTGAAATAAAAAAAAAAGCCTTTAAAGTTTTTTGTGTGTTCCTTAAGAAATAAGTTTTCTTTGTGTGCTCTATGTACATAGTTGCTGATCGCACCGATCAGTTTTTTTAATCGATCAGGCTAGACGTGCGTATTTTTGCTGATCGCACCGATCAGCTTTCCTTTTTTTTTTTGAATCGATCAGGCTAGACGTACGTATGTTTCAGACTTAGCTTACACACAGTTGTAACCGATGTGGACTCTATCAACGTATAAATATTGTCTCTCTTTTTTCTGTTTTCAAAATAACGGAACGGTACATGGTTTGGTTGTACGTGTTAAAAACAACTTGTTTGTACCCGATTAATATTGTACGTAACTTATCCATCTTTTAATCTCAACCGTCACAACCAAAATCAACGGATTATATATTTCTAACCTATGTGGATTAACGTGGTGCCTCGAAAAACTAACTCATTTTGCTTTTAGTATATAATAGATATGCAACTCAACTGGGCGAGAAGCTCTTGGCAGCAAATCCCATCATGCATTACCTTGTCTGTAAGAGTGAAAATGAAAGTACATACAACAAGACTTCAATCAACCACGGAACGTAGTAGTAAGGATGACATTTTTTTCATTGTCTTCCCATATACATTGGTGAAATATTAGCTGCTGACCAACAATTTTATAATCTGAGTTTGCTCCTCCAACAACTTCCAGTAGTCTATAAATATAGATACAGAGACGAGCTTCTTTTATCATGTTGGCCTAGTCCTATTAGCTTCGGATTGAACTGTTAGTTTAGACCCGTGCAAACTTCTCCACCAGCTTACCAGTTTCCAAGTGGAAGGAGCGACTAGGAGCATGTTAAAGATTACATGAGCTGCATCGACGGATTGTTCTTTCATGGAGAACATACTCTAGGAATGGGATGGATAGGGAATTCAAGCTCATCCGCCATCCTGAACTATGGTGGCATCGTGACGGTTAGACGGACATTATTCGTTGAGGCCAGTGCTTGCCTCCCTCTTGTTCGTTGAGGCCAGTTCTTGCCTCCCTCCAATTGCTTCTATAGTTGGGTACATACGTCGCGACAAAACCCTCAAAAGTTGGGCAAGAATATCTGAGTCATGTGTAGCTGGTGCATCTGTTCGGCTAACTCTTCCTTTGTGCCACAAAATTTGTCGAACAAAGCAATTGCATACTCGTTTGAAATTGGGTGTTACTCCGGACGCAAGTACCAAATATTTTCCTCATTGGTCCAAATTCATATGTCTTATTTACACAACTTGTTAGGATTGTGTTGGTGGTGGCTCACCTACTCATACATCGAAATATGAACATGTCATGTCTCCAAACCAATTCATGACTTCAGCCTTGAGGCAATTTCCTTAGACAAAAAGAGACATGTACGTGTGGTATGTGCACGTATCCATCCCCTACTCCGAGCGGTACCAAATCTCTGAACAACAGTGGTGCAAAATATACCTTTGAACAAAAGAACGATTACGAAATAGCCTCTAGAGTACTTGTTTCCTGTGATATTGCAAATATATGTACTTTAGTTGTGTTGTGTTTTGTTTCTGAACCTGGACAAGTTAGTCCTACAAGATCTCTCTTTAGTCGAGTTTGTGCCTCACTACCGGAAAATCTGTCTTTCCCGTGAGGGCAGGTGTTTGCCGTGCGTCAAAAGTTGCGGAACACGGCAAAGAAAGACTTTGCCGAGTTCACTCCGCAAAACACTCGACAAAGAAAAAACACACAACAAAGGCACGGGAAAACACACGGCAAAAAAACCACACGGCAAAGTCTCATCAGAAAACACACGGCAAAGACAACCACACAGCAAAGTCACAGCAAAACACACGGCAAAGATAGGTATACGGCAAAGAAAATGGAGACAAACGGAAGAGCGGACGGCGCGGTCACGGCAGCTCTTTGCCGTGTGTTTGCACACGGCAAAGATTGCCGTGTGTAAACACACGGCAAAGAATATTTTTTTGACCAAAAATTTAAAAAATCTTTGCCGTGTGTTTATTTAGTTTATCTACTTGTAACAACGGTATGACTATACCCGTGGCATAGTTTGTGATAAATTGTCCATATTTTACACATGGGTGTGTCTTGGTATGACAAACAATGTTGCCAAAAAGAGTTTTCAAAATAATTTTATATAATATTATTTTTTATTTTTTAAGTGTCAAAAGTGACATTTTTTGTGAAGCAAATACACAAAATATGGTGCAAAATGGCACCCATCTAGATTTCACACAAAGTAGACCATATTTTATGCACAATCCAAAAAAAATAGGAATTTTCTCGGTTTCTAACTAATTTCGCCTATTTAAATGACTTTATGCCGATTTTTCGAAAATAATTCAAATTTGAACTACAAGTGTGTGATAGTTTGCTCTGATATTTAAAAAAAAATCATTTTAAGCTACACAAGTAGTGATTATATCACATAACCGTCTATGGTTTCGAAAAATTCGGCCCCTTTTGACGAACAGACACGGTGGCCATTTTGACCATTTTTTCCAAAAAAATCAAATAAAGTGAAACATTGCTCAAAAAATAAAATCCTTTGGCATGGAGCCCTTTTATGTGTAGTAGTTGATAGCATAAATAATAAACTTGAGTTTTGACAAAATTTTCAAAAGATTGCTTCACAAAATGGTCTATCGTCTATAAACATGTATAGGTTTCAAGCCAAACGACCAAGATATGACCATTTCCATGGCATAGTTTGTGATAAAAACCCCATATTCAGCACATAGGTGTGTTTTGGTATGGGCAACAATGTCGCCGAACTGAGTTTTTTCAAATTATTTATATAAATATCATTTTCCATTTTCTAAGTGTCGAAAATCACTTTTTTTTGAAGCAAGTACAAACAATATGGTGCAAAATGGAACCCATCTAGATTTCACACAAAGTAGACCATATTGTATGGATAATTCAGAAATATTAGGAATTTTCTCGGTTTCTATCTAATTTCTCTTATTTAAATAACTTTATGCCGATTTTTCGAAAGTAATTCAAATTTGAACTACAAGTGTGTGATTGTTTGCTCTGATATTTTTTTAAAAATCATTTTAAGCTACACAAGTAGTGATTATATCACAGTACCATCGATGGTTTCGAAAAATTCGACCCCTTTGACGAACAGACATGGTGGCCATTTTGACCCTTAAAAAAATCAAATAAAGTGAAAAATTGCTGAAAAAATAAAATCCTTTGGCATGGAGCCCTTTTATGTGTAGTAGTTGATAGCAAAAATAATAAACTTGAGTTTTAACAATTTTTTCAAAAGATTGCTTCGCAAAATGGTCTATCGTCTATAAACATGTATATGTTTTAAGCCAAACGACCAAGATATGACCATTTCCATGACATAGTTTGTGATAAAGTTCCCATATTTAGCACATAGGTGTGTTTTGGTATGGGCAACAATGTTGCCGAACTGAGTTTTTTTCAAATTATTTATATAAATATCATTTTCCATTTTCTAAGTGTCGAAAATCACTTTTTTTTGTAAAGCAAGTACAAACAATATGGTGCAAAATGGAACCCATCTAGATTTCACACAAAGTAGACCATATTGTATGGATAATCCAGAAATATTAGGAATTTTCTCGGTTTCTACCTAATTTCGCCTATTTAAATAACTTTATGTCGATTTTTTGAAAGTAATTCAAATTTGAACTACAAGTGTGTGATCGTTTGCTCTGGTATTTTTTTAAAAATCATTTTAAGCTACAAAAGTAGTGATTATATCACAGAACCGTCGATGGTTTCGAAAAATTCGACCCCTTAATTTTGACGAACAGACATGGTGGCCATTTCGACCGTTTTTACAAAAAAATCAAATAAAGTGAAAAATTGCTCAAAAAATAAAATCCTTTGCCATGGAGCCATTTTATGTGTAGTAGTTGATAGCAAAAATAATAAACTTGAGTTTTGACAAAAGTTTCAAAAGATTGCTTCACAAAATGTTCTATCGTCTATAAACATGTATAGGTTTCAAACCAAACGACCAAGATATAACCATTTCCATGACATAGTTTATGATAAAGTCCCCATATTTAGCACATAGGATTGTTTTGGTATGGGCAACAATGTTGCCGAACTGAGTTTTTTCAAATTATTTATATAAATATCATTTTCTATTTTCTAAGTGTGGAAAATCACTTTTTTGTGAAGCAAGTACAAACAATTTGGTGCAAAATGGAACCCATCTAGATTTCACACAAAGTAGACCATATTTATGGATAATCCAGTAATATTAGGAATTTTCTCGGTTTCTACCTAATTTCGCCTATTTAAATGACTTTATGCCGATTTTTTGAAAGTAATTCGAATTTGAACTACAAGTGTGTGATAGTTTGCTCTGTTATTTAAAAAAAATCATTTTAAGCTACACAAGTAGTGATTATATCACAGAACATCGATGGTTTTGAAAAATTCGACCCCTTTTGACGAACAGACATGGTGGCCATTTTGACCATTTTTTCAAAAAAAAAACAAATAAAGTGAAAAATTGCTCAAAAAATAAAATCCTTTTTCATAAAGTCCCCATATTTGGCACATAGGTGTGTTTTGGTGTGGGCAACAATGTTGACAAACTGAGTTTTTGTAAATTATTTTTATAAACACCATTTTTATTTTCTAATTGTTAAAATGACTTTTTTTGTGAAGCAAGTATAAAAATATGGTGCAAAATGACACCAATATAATTTACACACAAATCAGTCCAAATTTGATGGATAATCCATATTTTCACTGCTATATAATCAAAGAAAATAAGAAAAGCAAAAAGAAAACTTAAATCCCAAAAAATATCTCAAAGAATGTATGCGTGCTTATTGGTCAGGAAGTGTTTCGCGTGGATCGCCCTCTGAACCGTTGGATCCGTGTGCTCTGAACCAACAGCTCACAACATGTACTCCCTCCGTCTCAAAATAAGTGTCTCAAGTTTACTCAATAGTGGATGTATCTAGACATGTTGGATGTATAAATACATCCACTTTTGGGCAAACTTGAGACACTTATTTTTAGACAAAGGGAGTACTAGAAAGCACACGATCCGTGTGTGCTCTTCTCTTATTGGTTGAATCGGTCCAGCTGGTTGCTTCCGAAGCGGTCAAGGCAATGAAATCCAATTAAAAACAGAGCAGAAACGCCAAGAAGCACCAGGTCTCTCGCTCGCTCGCTACCGTCGTCTTCTCTGTTCGCCTCTGTTCCGTCCTCCTCCTGCGCAGCACCTCCATGGCCGGCGACCTCCTCTGGCCGGGCTTCCTCTCCCTCACTCTCGTTCACCTCCGGCGCGTGCGAATTGTGCGGCCCTGCTTCAAGCCCTCTCTGTCCGATGCGCAGGTCGTCGGGGGCGTCGCCGGGCTCGGGACCAGGGACGCCATGCTCTGGTACAAGGACATGTAATGGGCCAGCCCAGTACCGCACACACGCGTAGCGTTGGATGTTGTTTGGGGATCAGCCCCGCCACAGACACAACGTTCAGTAACCAGCCCATACCACTCACACCCAAAACCCGGGCGTTGAGTGGAGGAAAGCTGTCCTTATAAGCCAGTGCTTGGCCTCCTCAACTAGCGAGGTGGGACTAAAGCATGTCACGCATCCAGCTTCTCGGGGCGTGACAATCTCCCCCCCCCCCCCTCGGGGGCCGGGAGACGCCAGCTCTGATACCACTGTAATGGGCCAGCCCAGTACCGCACACACGCGTAGCGTTGGATGTTGTTTGGGGATCAGCCCCGCCACAGACACAGCGTTCAGTAACCAGCCCATACCACTCACACCCAAAACCCGGGCGTTGAGTGGAGGAAGGCTGTCCTTATAAGCCAGTGCTTGGCCTCCTCAACTAGCGAGGTGGGACTAAAGCATGTCACGCATCCAGCTTCTCGGGGCGTGACAGGACACCGGCAAGCACGCCTGCGGCGACTTCTCCATGGCCTTCATGCAGACCAACAATCTGCTCGAGGATGGGAGTAAGTCGAGGCCGGACCCTTCTCCAGCAGCCTCGATCCACCGGCCAGCCGCAGCAGGAAGCCACCGCGCTGGACGAGAGGGTGCTCGACGGACTGCCACCGCACGACGGAGGTGGTGCTCGACCACGCCATCGGCGACACCATATGCCCCGAGTGCGCGCTCGTCCTCGACTGCAAGGAGCGTCCCCGAGGAGTTCACCGCGCGACTCACCGGCGACCTGCGCGCGAACTCGACGCCTCTACCGGTGTCCCCGCTTGCCCGCCGCTCTCCACGAACCTGCCACCCCTAGGCCCGCTCCGCCTCGCCGTGGCGGCGCCCAGCCCGGCGAGCACACAGCACCGTCGGCGGCGGTGATTTTTTTTATCCTATTTTACCTGTTTGCCGGTTGGAGCAAAAAGCACAAGGCAAAGATGGTTGCCGTGTACCAGTGAAAACACACGGCAAACTGACAGCAACGGTACCGTCAGCTACGCTACCGCCGTCAACCTGCTTTACTTTGCTGTGTGGTGGAAAAAAGGGCAAATGCTTTGCCGTGTATTTTCCAAAAAACACACGGCAAAGTGCCTTTGCCGATGTGAGTTGTGCCGTGCGGCCTTTGCCGTGCTGTTTCGCACGGCAAAGGCTTTGCCGGGTTCCGCAAATTCGCAAGCTGATCCTAAGTAATCGTTGTTGTTCATTGGATTCCTCCAGAATTACTTCGTTAGGATTGAAGAATTGCTGCAATTCTTCCTGAATAGACTCGATTCTCCCGTCGAGAGTTTCTTTGAAAGTCTTACCTAAACTCTTCCGACTGAATATGAGAAAGCCTATAAAACAACGAGCTACTATCATTTCTTCATTATAGATTGAGATCTTCTTCGGACTTGATGCACAAATAGATGGAATAGCAGCAAATAGCATATTTATATCCTTCATACCCTATGAACTAAATCTCACCGTAGGGTAACTCCATCAACTCTGCTCCCGAAAAGAGAAAGGAGACTGAGACAGGGAGACTTTTTTTTTGTGGACGCCGGTTTTTCCAACGAAAGCCTGATTTCGCATGTAACGGACACCCAAGCCTTTGCCGTGCGGTTTGGATGCACGACAAAGAATGGATTTCCGGTAGTGCCTTAATTCAAATTTATATAACCCAATATTCCAAACTTACTTCACCAGAGTTGACCAGTGTAGTTTCTTGGCAGTTTCAATGAAAGGTCTAGACTAGATTTTGTTTCTGAAAAGCAGACTTTGTATCGACGCACATAGTCATATATTATTTATTATTTAAAAATTCAGGCCAAACATTATATCAATGAAACAAGTTGACCTAAGAAATCGGGCCCGTATGATTCGTAACGTCAAGCTTACTATCACTAACCCTATGGCAAAACATCGGAACAAATAAAATTAGGCGGCTTGTAGTCCAAACCTTCAAAAAAGGACCCTGCTTCTTGTAAGCCGCCGATCGATATAAGTCGCAAGCTGTAAATCGCTGACGTTTGTAATCTCTCTCGATATAGTAAAGTTTTGCTGCCTGGCGCCTGTGGTTTTTCTCTTCCTCCTTTGAAGGGTTTTCCGCGTGAAAATCTCATGTCCCACTATGTTGATCTTACCTTTCGGTGTCGTTTATAACATATGGGACCTAGTCGTCATCAGTTTTTGGGTTAAAACTCAATAATAAGACAACCAACGGTATTTTGAGACTACTCCTTAAAAAATGGTGGTATTTTGAAGAAAAAAATGTGGTAGTTTATTGAAAGTTTCCCCCAAATTTGATGGTTTGGAGTAATATGCTCTTTCAAAAATGTGAAAACTGGTCATAGAAGTATGGAATGCTAAGAGTTTATCTAATTTGACTTTGGATATTTATATGAATTTCCATATATTTTTGTATTATCATTTAATAACATTCCCTATAGTTCATGAATCCATTCAGGTTTTTTCTGAAAGGCCAAAATGCAAGAACATTTTTCTTTAAAATACTATATAGGTCATTTTAAACGACACTAGAACTTATTTCAGGTGATATTGTAATTTAGTCTTCAAGTTAGACAAAGTGTAGTAATTGATGTCTAAAAGTGTACTTTTCACTAAATCAAAAGCTAGTCAACATGTTTATCATCAAGCGCATGGATTTGTCTTGTAAACAAAGATTCATTCAGGCTTATCCATTCAACTAATATTCCATTGCAAATGAAGAGGAACCTATCCAATTAAAACACTAAGGGGCAGTAGCACCGAAGAATTATCAAGTCCTACAGTATCTCATCTCAGAGAAATTGGCCTGCCGACAATGACTGACACACCAAAATAGTCTCTGCCAACTTGTTATACGGGCAAATTATCCGGAAATTGACGGCCAGGATCACATCAAGATTCGCGCGATAAGAAACGGACGGACAGGATCGCCCGTAAGTCCTTATCTACAGCCAGTAAGCTCTAGTTACTGAGAAGCCTCCTAGCACCCCCAAGAATGTAATCTTTAGATACATGCTTAAACCATTAAACCACTCAAGTATTATTGTTTCACCAATCACCTGACGTGCAAGATATTTACGTTGTGACGGGTACCCTCCTATCCGGAAGAGCCAATCGATTTTTTTTTAGAAAGAAGGCAAAAGATTTGCCTTTTATATTGATATAGTAGGAGCAAGGACAAGCTAATTTCTTTCTAAAAAAGGTAAAAAAGGCCCCATAAAGGCGGCCCGAGAACTAGGCACGCCGACTACTCACAAATTTCTTCCAACTTTTTGGCCCCAGCTAGGATCCAGTTCTTGCTCTCACTTTTGATGTGTTGAAAAAGTGTTGAAGGCATGGTGAAGGTGTTGTTGAAAACCCTCGCATTTCTCTCCTTCCAGATCTGCCAGGTGATGAGGATGATCGCCGTCTTCAGGCCTCCCCGGGAGGGGGACGGGATGGCGGCCAGGTCTTTCCAGTAGTTGAAGATTGTGTCCTTTGTGACCCCAATGCATTGCATGAGCGTTGGGCACTTGAGTCAAGTGGAGACGTCGGCCCAGATCCTCTTCGAGTAGCAACATTCGAACAAAAGTTGTCGACCCGTCTCCGGTTGATTCCTGCACAGCTGGCAGACAGGCTGGTGAGGCCACCCCCTAATGGCGAGGCGATCGGAAGTCCAAAGCCGATTCTGAACGGCAAGCCAGGCAAAGAACGAGCACTTAGGGGGAGCCCAGGTGTTCCAGACGATGGCCATGAAAGGGCGAGAGGTAGCCCCCAAAAATTGAGCCTTGTAGGCGGACTTGGCCGAGTAAACCCCCGTAGAGGAAAGGGTCCATGTGATGGTGTCGTCGATATCAGGGGAGAGGGTCGTCGTCTGCATGAGTTCCCATAGCTGCACAAACTGGGAGATGTGTTGGACCGTGAAGTTGGCGACGTTAAGATCGACGATCCATTTGAAGTCCGTAAGGGCGTCATGGATGCATTTGTTTTTGCGCTTGGATGCTTCGAAGAGGTCAGGGGCGATGACTTTTGGGGAAGCCCGTCCAGCCAAGATGATCCCCAGAAGGAAGCTTTTAGCCCGTTTCCCACAGTCACTTTGGTGGCCGCGTTGAAGAGGTTTCTATCAGTGTCATCATTCGGAGTCTCCGTTCCCACCCAATCGACTTACACAGTTTCCTTGAAGATGTGAGGGGCAGGCATACATGATGTACACATTGCAGGTTCGCAACTTGCATTGTGTAGTAAGCCATGTAGGTAATTGATATTTTTTTTCTTTTTGAGAGAGGTACATTCTTCATTGATGATGCGAGTGAGACATGCCTGTTACCAAAGCTCGCCTCCCGTCCTGCCGGCAAAGCCCATTTACATCGTCTGTGCCACTGTGCGATCCCTTTGCGCCAGTCGTATTAGCGCTAATGTCCTACTACTCCCTTGTCTAATCCACCAGCGTACAAGTACGGCCCAGTAAAAGCTCGCTCGAGTGGACGAAGGTGTTTTTTTTGTACAAGGGGTGGGGTCAGAAGACCCCGGTGCTGCATTTCTATTCATCCACGTGGCAGGTACATTTTGCAAATAGGCCCTTAACATCTATTGCCCTGAAAGACCTAAAATTCGAAGAAAAGGCCCTTGCTTTTACAAAAAACACCCTAGAAGAAGAAGATAAAATGCAATCAGGTCCTAGAGTGCCTCCGCCACCCACCGCCGGCCTTCTCCAGGTGGATGAAGCACCGAGATCATCGGAGCACAAGACGCTCGGACACTCCCTTCCGGCGAGCAACCGCAGACGCCAGCAAGCTTGACGCAACAGGGGACGAACCACTTGGATGCATCGAGCCGCCGAGCACTGGCGCCTGATCGAAGAGGCCTCCGTCGTGGAGGTTGCAAATTGGCCACCTTCTTGGCCATTGATCACGGCGGCGAACAATACCACCGTGTGTGTAGCTCTTGGATGCAGCAGAAGCCACTCCGCCGATCTTGAGAAGGAACAGCAGCACCTCCTCCCCTCCTCGCCACCACGGCCGACCAGAGGAGGACAACGCCTCGTCACCCCACGATCTGCAGAATGGGTGATACGGGAAGCGATCTTATTGAATCAGCTTTGGCCGTCTTCAATCCTGCAAGGAATCCACCGTAGATTCGACCTGCAGAATAGATTAGGCCCGGCTCTGGCGTCGCAGCGAATCACTGGAGACCAGTCGAGGATGAAGAAGAAGAAGCAGCCACTGCCGCAACGCCCCAACTTCCGTTCATCCCTCTTCTTTTCCCCCTCGCCACCGAGGCCAGCCAGGAGAAGGAGAGTGATGCACCAAAATTGGAAGCAAAGGCACTTATTGAAGAAAGCTGCCGTCGATTCGCCTCCATATTTCCTCCACCTTGGAAGCTTGACGGAGAGCAGATCGATGGCAAGCTCGACGCCGCGCCGAAGCATCCGAGCTACAGCTCCCCGAGGAAGAAAAGACGGGATATCCACCACGGAGAACTCAACTGAACCTAAACTACAACCTAAACTACCTATATACAAGGCGGGTCGGCACCCTAGCTCATCTCTGCACCAGCCGGCACGAGCGGCCGGATCTGGGCGGCGCTGTAGGTAGACTCTCAAGAGCGGAGAGGAAGAGGAGAAAGAAAAGCAGGATTTGGGCGGTCCGGGAGAACCGCGGACGAAGGTGTTAATCCGGCGGTGTCGAGCTTGTTGAATTTTGCATCTCTGGATTAATTGAAGGATGCCTTGGGACCATGTGTCTCGCTCCCTAAAATCACACTAATCCAGTTTAGTCGCGACCGGCGGAGTAGGTACAGACCACAAGACTTGAATCAACCAAATACATTGGTGAAAGATTAAAATGCCTTTTATCTAAAAAAAATACATTGGTGAAACATTAACTACTACTCCCTCTATTTTTTAATATAAGATGTTTTAACATTTGTCCGCATGCATGTGTACATAAATGTATGTAGACATATTTACGTGTGTATGTTCACTTACTTTAGTATGTATCTAAACAACATGTTTTTTTTAGAAATGGGGATGTCCCAGCATCTGCATCGAGTGAAGCACGCAACCATTTATTACCAAAATTATGTCAAGTATAGTTTTACATCCCAAAAGATCACAAAAAGATTGAGACAAGCCTCAACCGGGTAAAGAAGGCAAAGCCTGTAGTGCACTACGAAAGTCGACTAATATGCTGCCACGTATGTCGGGAGAAAAAATCCTGTGCCACCAACAGGAGTCGTGTGCATCCAGCCACCATAAGGGCTCGCTGGTCCGAAAAAAGCAAGAAGGCCCATAGCTGGATCCAGTGCACCGGCGTATGGATAACCTGTAAGACATGAAAAGTTTCTTTCCTGTTAAAAACAAGATTGTTCCTACAATTCCAAATAGACCAATAAATAGCTGAAACGCCAATACGAATCCTATCTTTGGTCTTTTTATCTACCCCATTCAACCAATTCCCAAACATATTAGTAATATTGGTGGGGGGGAGGAATATTGTAGGTACAGAAAACAACACGCCAAACCAGTTTTGCAAAAGGGCAGGAAATAAATAGATGTTCAACTGTTTCACTATTCCCACAAAAGGAACAATGAGAGTCTCCTTTCCAATTTCGTTTTGCCAAATTATCCTTAGTAAGCACAACTTTTTTATGAAGGAACCACATAAAGACCTTGATTTTCAGTGGAATTTTCAATTTCCTTAAGTAAGTTTGTAAGAATCTAGTATGATCGTTCATTAAGTCTTCATACATTGATTTAACTGTAAATATCCCGTTTTGTGTCAATTTCCAAGTAAAGGTATCCGGAACATCATTGAGAGTAATATCCATTAGTCTAACACATAAATGAGACCACATGTCCCACTTGTTCCCAACTAAAGCCCTTCGAAAGCCTATGTTCAAAGGTGGACCATTGTGAAACACATCATGAACCGATACATTTTGCTGTTGCACAATGTTATAGAGCAATGGATATTGGTTTTTTAGCGGAGTATTACCTAACCAAGTGTCCTCCCAAAACCTTGTGGTTTCCCCGTTACCAACTCGAAATGATCCTCTACTAAAGAAATCCTCTTTAACTCTCATAAGACCTTTCCAAAAAGGTGAATCAGACGGTTGTGCCTCTACCTGAGCTAACGTTTTACTATGAAGATACTTGTTTTGCAGCAACTCCTGCCAAACCCCCTCTCCATTTAAAAGTTTAAACAGCCACTTACTGAGTAAACATTTATTTTTTAGTTCAAGGGCCTCAACCCCTAAACCACCATGATCTTTCGGTTTACATATGATGTTCCATCTTGTCAATCTATATTTCCGCTTATTTTCGTCACTCTGCCAAAAAAATCGGGATCTATAAAAATCCAATATTTTACGTACCCCTTTTGGTATTTCCATGAAAGACAACATAAACATCGGTAAACTCGTTAGGACCAAATTGACAAGGACAAGACGATCCCCATAGGATAGCATCTTACCCTTCCAACACCCCAACTTGCCTTCGAAACGGCTTTCCACTGGGTACCACTCGGAATTTCGAAACTTCCTATAGTGGATCGGAACCCCTAGATATTTAAAAGGTAGAGAACCAGACTCGCATCCGAAGATTTGTTTGTATTGATCTTCTATCTCTTTTGCCTTTCCAAAACAGAAAATTTCACTCTTTGAAAATTGATTTTAAGCCCCGATAATTGTTCAAATATGCATAGTATAAGTTTCATATTCACTGCCTTATCCAAATCATGTTCCATAAATAATACAGTGTCATCAACATACTGTAAGATGGATAGGCCCCCTTCTACTAAATGAGGGATCAGCCCACCTATTTGGCCATCTTCCTTCGCCCGTGCGATAAGAATGGCTAACATATCCGCAACGATATTAAACAACATAAGTGACAAAGGATCACCCTGTCGGAGGCCTTTTTTTGTTTGGAAGTAATGACCGATGTCATCGTTTACCCGTATCCCGACACTTCCTCCCTGAACAAATTGTGTAATCCAGTTGCACCATTCCTGTGCAAATCCTTTCATACGCAAAGCTTGTTGAAGAAAGGGCCATTTAAATTTATCATATACTTTCTCAAAGTCAATTTTAAATATAACACCATCCATCTTATTCCTTTGAAGTTCATGGATAGTTTCATGCAAGACCACCACACCCTCTAAAATATGGCGTCCAGGCATAAAAGCCGACTGTGTCGGTCTAATGATTTTTTGAGCAATTTCGATAATTCGATTAGTACCTGTCAAACTTCATGCACTAACCAACTATTCCAAAAGACCGATCTGATGGAAACGGCTAGGCAATCCACTTATACACATCAACACCCCCCCCCCCCCCCCCCCCCCCCCCTCACGTGTGACGGGAAGACAAGGGAAGACAAGTCAACACGTGTAGAGTCAGAGGCAGGCTCAAGAGGCATGACGTGTCTGTACGTGGCCTGTACGTGCCTATACGTTGACACCGAGGGGGCAATAGCAATTTTAGGATAAATTGCGAAAACCAGGACTCGAACTCGAGACCTTGGGCTCTGATACCATGACAAACTTCATGCACTAACCAACTATTTCAAAAGACCGATCTGATGGAAACGGCTAGGCAATCCACTTATACACATCAACACCCCTGTCAAACTTCATGCACTAACCAACTATTCCAAAAGACCGATCTGATGGAAACGGCTAGGCAATCCACTTATACACATCAACAGTACCTACTTTTGTGAATATTTTAAAACTAACATTGAGAAGACATATTGGCCTATATTGCTGAATCTGAACCGCATTATCTTTCTTAGGGAGCAGAGTAATAACTCCAAAGTTTAGTTTAAACAAAGACAAATTCCCTTGTTTTAACTGAACAAATAAAGTCATAAGATCGTTTCTAATAACCTCCCAAAAGGTTTTATAGAACTCGGCCGGGAAACCATCAGGTCCAGGCGCCTTGTTCAGCTCCATTTGAGAAATAGCATCATACACTTCTTTTACTAAGAAATCAGCTGTAAGAATACTATTTTCTTCTGATGATAATTGCGGTATATCATGGGTATTATTTTCGTCCATGTTAACATCACTTGGCAGAGAGGGTCCGAATAGCATGTACAACATGTACAACACCTAAAACGTCTTATACGGAGTATTAAAAAACGGAGGAAGTAGCAAACAATTTATAATCTGAGTTTGCTCCTCCAACTACTTCTAGTAGTCTATAAATACTGATACAGAGACGAGCTTCTTTTATCATGTTGGTCTAGTCCTAATAGCGTCGGATTGAAATGTTAGTCTAGACCCGTGCAAATTTCTCCACCAGCTTTCCAGTTCCAAGTGGGAGAAGCGAGTAGGAGGATGTTAAGGATTACTTGATCTGCATCCACGGATTGTGCTTTCATGGAGAACATACTCTAGGAATGGGATGGATAGGGAATTCAAGCTCATCCGCAATCATGTCCTTAAGTGGCATTGCGGTGGTTGAACGGACATTGTTCGATGAGTCTAGTGCTTCACACCTTCCAGAGGCTTCTAGAGTTGAATACATACGTATCCTAAAGACCCAAGAAAGTTGGTGTTTGGCGAAATCTTCATATTTGTCAAAAACAATTGTTTAACAACACAAGTGCATACTCATTTTAAAATTGTGTGTTATTCCAGATGCAAGTCGTAGCGCAGGTTCAATTCTTTACTCATTGGTCCAAATGCAAAAGTCTTTTCCACTATATTTACCGTTCACACATTGCTTCCATGGGTAGTAGCAGTTGTCGGCCGGCTTTTACACAACTCGTTTGGATTTGGTAGCTCGCGGCTCCTACTCGATCATACGAACAACTATGAACATGTCATATCTCCGAACCATGTTCATGACTTCAGCCTCCAGGCACCTCATAGACGCATACATGTGGTTTGTGCGCTATCCATCCCCGTATCCGCACGGTATCGAATCTCCCACAAACCATGGTGCAGAATATAGCTCCGAGTCTATGAACATAAAGGCGATTACAACATTATCTCTAGAGATTTTGTTTGCTGTGATATTACAAATCATATCATATTAGTTGTGTAGTGACTGTGAACCTTGAAAAGGTAGTCTGTAAGATTTCCCTTTAGCGTGTATGTGTTTTAATTCAGAATGTATTATTTGTAATATTCTAAACTTCCTTCAAAAGAGTTGACCCTTGGCATTTTCATTGAAAAGGTCTAAAGACTAAAAATTGTTTAAAAGGAGCATAGTCATATATTATTTATTATTTGATCATCAGACAAAATCGTGACATCAGTGAAACAAGTGCACCTAAAAAGAAAAAAAAACCTTGAATGCATGCTTCGTATACATTCAAGAGATTACAACTAATCTTATTGCAAAATACCAAAACAAACAAAATAATGTGACTCCTAGGCCAGACCTTCAAAAACAATCCCGCGAGTGCGGCGATGATGACAAATCCAACCATTAGTCAATTTTGATATTTTCATCCCTAAAGACGCAACCACATTCAATAATAACACAATAGATACACCGTCAATATTGCATAACCAATGACTACTCTTTCCACCAGAGTGTAGAGGGCGGAGCCGAAAGTTGAACACCATTTTACAAAGGTGTAACTGAGCTGGACACACATCTGATCTTACATAGAGCATCTCCAACCGGAATGTGTAAAATTGGTCTCAAACTGTCAGCGTACACGTCCGGACGTGTCCGCGAACATCTCTCAAAAATTACCTCCTACAGAATTGTTCCCAAATGTCACTCCAAATTATCCAGTTACTTGCATATGATTCGTGGAGAAGAGAGAGAAAAATAAAATAAGGACAAAAGAAAGAGAAAACAGGTGTAAAAGTGGTTCAGAGTGGGCCAGGCGAACAACCCAGACATGCCCGGACGTTCTCAAACTCACCCCATATATGACATGGGTTTGAGGTGTGTCACACAGCTCGGACAAATAAAACTACGTCCGGACAAAAAAAACCTGGTTTGAGGACCGTGGTTGGAGATGCTCTAAGCTATGCAAAACTTGATAGTGACTATCACTCATCACGACCCGATTAATTTCGTAATGCTAATGTTAAACGTGTGTGGTTAACATGGCATACATATCTGTCATAATGCCGATTGCTGAACCTATTGATTTGTACTTGCATACCATAAAATTTTACCGCCAGATTCTACAATTTGTAGCCGGTTTACCAGCCATGTATTCGGATTTCGGAGGAAGAATCTCACCTAGTGAAGTCGTTCCTGCATTACTACAGGTGTCGTATCAATATAGCACTCCTCATTCCCTTTCCCCTCTCTCCCTCTCTCCCTTATACGTTGAGAGTCCACCGCCGCCGCAGCCCAGATCCGGCCGCTCCAGTCGCCGGCGTTCGCGCTGGCCGACGTCGAGCTGGTCCTGGATGCTGGGTTCTCTTGTATAGCAGTAGTTTAGGCCGTAGGTTCGGCGAGTTGTCCTCTGAGGCGCTTGGCGTTTTGCCTCTTCTCTCGCCCCGAAGGTCTGGTTCTCCGGCGTACGGGTGCGGCGCTGGGTTCGTCTTCGATTCGTGCTGCACAAAGTCTCCAAGGTGGAGGGGATGTGGAGCTTGCGAGCTGTCGACAGCCTTCTTCAATATGCGTCTTGGCATCACTCTGCTTCACCTCGTTCTTGCTCTTCTGGCCGGCCTCGGTGGCGAGGAGAAGAGGAAGGGGGTCGTGCGGTGGGTGGTGCGCTGCAGCTACCCCGGCGGTGTTGCGAGTTCGCTGCCGGAGTGGAAGATCTTGAGGTGGTCCCGGGCTCCATGGTGGAGTTCATCTGCGTCAAGCATCATCCGCTGTGGCTTCAATAAACTCGACTACTGGTGGTTCTGGTGCGTTTCTCCTTCGTTGTTTCTACTCCGACCGGCCGTGGTGGCGAGGGGAGTGGCGGCTGAAGGTGGCTGGATGCTGCTGGTGGTGGTCCTAGGTATGGCGGAGGCGGCTGGGTGTTGGGTGGAGTCGGGGAGTTGGTGTTGTGGCCGTGTTCTTTCATCGAGTCTAGGTTTCGTCGCCGCGCGGCGGACGGCTCTTGCGGTCATCTACTTTGTGTGGCGGCGCTCTTTCCCCGGCGGCTGGCGGTACGGCGGCTCCGGCGTCAACTAGGAATTTGGGGCGCGGCGCGTGGATCCGATTGTGTTTCCTGCAGGCGACTCAGGGTGCTCTGTGCAAGTTTCGGGGTCCTTTTGTTTTTCTTGTTTCTGTTTGGACCTGGTTGTAATTTATACTGAGTTTCTTGAATATATGTATCGGATCCTTCCTCAAAAAAAAGGTGTCGTATCAATATCCAACAGACACAACCTCTCCCACTTCTTGTTTTTCGACATAACTGGAAATTGGAATTGAACTGTGCAGTTTCGAATCTTCTCAAATCCTTCTACAGTATAAACATGCGTAAATTTGTTGATCATTGAACATACAACTTTTTTTTGTCTATGCTCAGGTTAGCAAGAGTAAAAGAACTTTAGCTTCATTCAGAGTCACAAACACTGAACAAACATGTCGTTTTTTCTGACGTACTCTGTTTTTTATCACTGTAATTTGACTACATCATGTTAGAAAATGTAATTTGGCTATCTCTAAGTGGCGAAACCCGACGCAGCCGCCGCCGTCTCTCCTCCGGACACCCTCTTGACTCCGCCGGCCGATGGGGACCAGCGCGGAGCCGGCCAAGGGGCTGCTGCCCTACCTGCAGCGCGCCGACGAGCTGCAGAAGCACGAGCCCCTCGTCGCCTACTACTGTGAGTTGACGCCGGCTCCCCCGTTTCTTCCTTCCTAGTCGCCGCCGGCCGCTAGGTTTTTGGTCTGAGATTTTTCGATTCTGGGTTTGAACAGGTCGGCTGTACGCGATGGAGAAGGGGCTGGTGATCCCGCCCAAGGACCGCACCAAGATGACCAACTCCGTCCTTGTCTCCCTCATCAATCAGCTCGAGAAGGTCATCTACATCTGCCCCCAATCCCCCTTCTACTTTTTCCTGCTGTTTTCTTTCGTAAGCAGTCGAGAAGGAGTTGGAGTTTAGTTTAGATCTGTTGCCTTCCTAGGGTCAGTAAGAAGAATACTGATATATTAGCTCCTTTGAGTAGTTTGTCGATTTGTGTCTGCTGTTAGCATCCGAGTGAACCCCAAGGAAGAGTTTATGAGGTCCCACGATTTCATCTGAATCATAGGAATTGATTCCATCAGAATTCTACGAACCCATTTGGTCACTTGCCTGTTTAAGTAGTGGCCCATAACATGTCTTTTCTGTTATAATACCCTTAATCTCCTACAGTACAAATTAGTAAGTTCCTCCCTCCCAGATTTATAGTACTGATAAAGTTATTACATTCTCCAGGATAAGAAATCTTTGACCTTGGGGCCTGATGACAATCTTCATTTAGAGGGGTTCGCATCGAGTGTCTTTGCTAAAGCAGACAAACAGGATCGTGCTGGACGAGCTGACATGTATATTTCTAAATGATTCTTACTGTTCTTCAATCTATCTGTAGTCGCACTAACTCACTCCAAATAAATCGGCACATTCTGCAGAAACACTGCAAAAACCTTCTATGCAGCCAGCATCTTTTTTGAGATTCTCAGCCAATTTGGCGAGCTTCAACCTGATGTAAGTGTAATATGGTCATGTCTACATTTATGACTAAATTCTTATATAAGCCTGATATGATAATGTCTACACCTTTATTATGTAATGTTCTTGACCTATGTCAAATTCTAAATTTTCACTTTAACTGGCCTTTAACAGCTTGAGCAGAAGCAGAAATATGCTATCTGGAAAGCTGCTCAGATAAGGAAAGCTCTCAAAGAAGGACGACAGCCTGAAGCTGGCCCTCCTGGGGGGGACAATGATGAAGCCTCTGCCAGCAGCACCACGAATGCCCATGTAACTTTCCTTATTCTGTCAAATCGTCCTGATGCTGATACAACACGTTTTTAGTAACTGCCTATGAGTACTGTTGGACATGCTCTTATGTACTTATGCTACCAGTATTTACTTGTACCTTTTCTTTCATCTGCATTGCTTTGTTGAATTTATGTGCATGGAAGAATAATAGAAGCTATGCCACATCACACTTGTGCAGATTTAGTGTTCACTGATTAATAGTTATGTTTTGGTCTATTAATCAGGATATGGGACGGAGCCAGTCTTTCGGCGGCAGCCAGAATGGCAATGGAGCACCATCTCAACCTATAGACAAGGTCATTTGGCAAACCATTATTTTTTTCATGTATTCGTTTTTGCTGTCATAATAAAGCTTTGGTTTTCTTAATGTTATTATCTTTCTGTACACAGGATTTTAGCAGAAGGGATAGCTTTTCTGCTGCCCAGCCAGGAAATGTATCTTCTCGCGAAAGTGCAGACAAGTTCAGTGATCATGTCTCTGCCCAGGCACATTTCTCACCACCACCACCACCGTCGGAGTTCTCATCTCCACAGTCCCAGTTCTCACCCACACCACATTCATCTTATTCCTCTCCCTCATACCAAGGAACAGATTGCCCACCTCCTGATGTCCACAAACCACACCCGAATTATTCGTCTCCCTCATACAGAAGCACGGACTACCCTACCAATGAAGTCCACAAACCACCATCCAGCTATTCCCCACCCCCGTACAGCAGAACGGACCACCCTTCGGACGAGGGCTACAACCCCCAAAGCAATGCGAATCCAGGCGTTTCAGCTTATCCTCACACATACCAGCAGCCACCCTACAAGGTCGAACCCCAGCACACCTCCCAAAACTACCACACCACAGAAACCCCGCCCGGTCCATACAACCACCCCAATTTCCAGTCCTACACGAGCTACCACGACAGCACCCTACCTTCAGCCACAACCCACCAGTCTCCGTTCCATCCCACCAGCGACGCCGTGACCGCCCCATCATACTCTCCCTCCGCATCAATCCATCATGCCGCACCGATGCAGTACCATCAAAGCTCCGAAGTCACCCCTGCACCGCCAGCCAGCCAGTACGCACACGACAGCAGCTACCAGCCAGATGTCGAGAAGATTGCCGAGGCTCACAAGGCGGCGAGGTTTGCGGCCGGCGCCCTTGCGTTTGACGACGTATCCATCGCCGTGGAGCACCTGAAGCGCGCGCTGGACCTCCTGACGAACCCTTCCGCCGAGACTCATTAGCTTTGCGTGGTCAAGAGAAGGGAATGTCTGATATGCATATACGGGCATACTGTAAGTATGTACAGGACCGCATGGCGATATTTTGTTTATTGTGCATGAAAAGACATCGCTTGCGTGGCTACACAGATGTAAGGGATTGAAGTTTTTTGTTTGAGGGATTTTTCAAGGAACACATTCTTCGGCATAGTAGATTCTTGCGTGGTGATGAAATGTTTGTTGTTGGAGTTTTGTGATAAGGTTGTATTTGCCATTGCTTCAGTTGCACACCCTAATGGTCTAATGCGCTTTAGAGATGACAATTCGTTCCTCGAAAACAACTACACTGGCAGGAAATGTGAAATAAACAACAAGCACTTGGTGAAGTTTGGTGAAGCATTGAAGTTTGCACTTGCTCACTACACATAAATAACTGGATTCGCCGTGTAGAAGAAACCCAGTAGAAGTGTGCAATGCATTTAAATGTAGTAGCACTATGAACTTGCCTAAGAGGAGAGAACAAGTGGCCAACACACCACGATTGGTACCCTGTGGTAGGATGGAAACATATACTAGAAATGGGATGCAGCAGAAACTTGAGTTGAAGGATTATGCGCAAGAAGAGACCTCTCGGTATGTCGGCAGTGGGCGCAGTACGTTGGTCCTGTACCAGGGGGTACTTGTTTCCATTGGTATGGACGAGAAATCCGGCTATCACACGTCGAGAGAGACGACGAAGCTATCCTGGTAGACAATAATAGAAATAGAAAGCAGGAGCAGGTCGAGTTGACGGACACAACGAAGATGTCGACTATCCAGGGGGGCCGCTCTGCAGAGCGCCTAGAACGCCTTGCAGCCATCGCAGGAGTTGCTGGATTGCCCGGTCTGCGTTTTCTGATTCCACAGCCCAACACACCTAACGCTGAGACATGCAAACAAGCATGATGTGTACAGCAGTTTGCAGGCAACAAAGAGAACGAACTCTTCCGCCGAGACTCATTAGCCTTGCCTGGTCGAGAAGGGAAACGTCTAATGCATACGCGGGAATACTGTAATTAAGTACATAACCGCATGGCGATGTTTCGCTGATTGCGCATGCATAGAGATCGCTCACGTGGCTACACAGATCTAGGAGAGGGAAGGCTTCAGTAGCAACACAGTTTGCAGCATAGTAGATTCTTGTGTCGCGGTGAAATGTTTGTTGTTGAAGTATTGTGATAAGGCTGTATTGGCCATTGCTTCAGTAATTCAGTTGCACATCCTGGATTCCTGGGTGGCGATGGTTATTGATTACAGCCTGCTCTTGGGTATATGTTTTCTGGCAATAAATCAACATGGGATGATTCAAATTTGATAGTAGGAAGCAAGGACGCAACAAAATCTGCTTTGGTACAACTTTTTTATTATTTGTAATTAACCAGGATCTTAGTTTATAGCTACTTGGCACATGGCCAATATGTCCTTTTTCGAGCTCCCCTCCCCTATATTGTGGGACAGAGAAACCAAACTGGAATGTGAGGGGATACGGTTCTGTCGCGATGCATCAGGAACTTCATTGCAGCTTCAGATTCAAATGAAAATGCACAACTCGAATTGTGTGATTCAAAAGAACGTCAAAGAACCCATCGAACTACCAACACTGACGAAGGTGCGCGTCACAGACAAGCAAACTCTCCACATCAGTGACAATTGTTTTCCTTACCTGGTAGTCCAGTCGAGCATGCACATATTCGGTCGATGGCAGTGTCCAGCTCTTGTTGGACAATTTTCGCCATTGGGTCCTGATTGGAGAAGCGAGAACTCTCCTGGGTTGCAGTAGTAGACACAATCCTACCCACCCAGGCTCGAGGACTCACCCCTCTTAATGAAAATGGCAGGGTGACGTCTCCCTCTCTGCTCTTGTTGTTGTGATTGGAGAAGAAAGGGTTTCAGTTGAGCAGATGCTGCTGCTGCTGGTGGTGGAACAGTGGAACTTGATGTCCGATAAGAGCGTTCCACGTGACAGGTTGAATCGAGGGCGTCTTCTTTTCCTCAGTTTTCTCTGCACTGGAACTCCGAGCTTTACTTTGACTGATGTATTTGCCTGGCTTATAGTTGCTGCAGCCAAAGTGAGATAGACAAAATTACTCATCATGTGAATCATTCGAGATGCAAGTTGAAGGACCTAAATGAGCGGAAGCTCTTTATGTAGTTTGAAGGTAGCGGCAAACAAAATTACACTGGTTCTATTCTACGCAGCTGTAAATTGATATGAAATGATCAACAAGAATTTACAAAGGCAATACATTGTTGTGCCCAATTAGGATCCTTCCATCTACTCACGGAAACCTATAGCCACCGCGAGAATCCACCTTCATCGGGTCCCCTCGTCTCGCCCAGGTGATTCGGCACATGAGGCAAGAGGAACCCAATATCAACGTGTCATTTGCAGTTTATTTTTCTTCACTGTCAGATTTGTGTGTTGGTGATGATGTCCTGACTCCTGATAGAGAATTTGCATCACATAGAATAAGAGTAGCACCGGGGCGCCTATATATGGTGGTCTATTCATGTAGATCTTGGCTCGATATCTGTCAGTTTATGGTCCCGTGTTTTCGGCAAGATGACAAAAGTAGTAGTGTCAAGTTTTCTCGGGTTTTCATTCTTTTGTGCTCGTGGAGTTCTTCTCAAGAAGCATGACGACCAATCTGGTTCTATAGCCTTCCTTTCAATGGGTGTGTCCCCGCCCGCAACACCTTCAACGATATTATGTTGTTCTCACATATTGGGGTGGTTGACTCAAGTGACTCTTGAAAATAACTTGTGCAAGTTTGGTGTTTTGTGATTTGTTCAACTGATATTTGAAGGGACGTCAAGATGCAAAAGGATGAGTTAGACAACACGACTTGTAAGGTTTTTATGTTACTTTTAGTTTTATTAGAAATCTTTGTTGTTTGGTGTTGTTACACTTTGATCTGATTTACTTTGGTTATTTGATGAATAAAGCCAGTTCTTTTCTCAAAAAACAACTAGGATGCACAACCAAGGGAGATCTATTTCGTTAAGTATTAAACATAATCAAGAAGATCATTCTAATTAATTCATGTCTTGTCATCTCAGCGGCACCTCTCAGGATTTCCACTCGGTGTTTTGTTGACCTATACACATATTTATGGCGGCACCTCTCATTCTAATTAATTCATGTCTTCTAATTAATTAATCGAAGATCGTGGCGGTTTCTTCAGTTAAGAATGCATGATTTTTTTTTTCCTTTTTGCTAAGACCAGTCGGTTTGGTTGCTGATAAGTACATAGGTACAATCATCTGTAGGGTGAATTTTTTTATGACCAGATCAGAACGAGAATGTGGGAAGCTAGAAAGATAAACTGCGAGGATGCAATGTAGGAATTAGCGGCTCTGGGGACATGATAATGCCGGTGCATTTTATTTTCGCATGTGGTCATTTTTTCCATCGCAAGCAATATGCATGGAGAACAACTTGTAACCTCCTAATGCTCCTTGCACCAGAGACACCATATAATTCTGATGCCCTTTAGAGATGTCAATTAGTTCCTCGAGAAAAACTACACTCACTACAGGAATGGCCACCTGTGCCGACGGCCGCAGCCTGTCGGCAAAGGAACCAATGCCGTCGGCACACACCTATGCCGACGGCCACCGTCGGCACAGGGTGGTCGGCATAGGGCCCCGTAGGCACAGGCCACCTGGCCGTCGGCACAGAAGAAAACCGTCGGCACAGCTTTTCCCGACGGCCAGAGACGCACCGTCGGCACCTAGTTTGTCGGCACAGCGGCGGGTGGGGCCCACATTGGCCGGGCGAGGTGGAGGGGTCTGTGCCGACGGCCTGCCGTCGGCACAGCGTCGCCACGTGGAGGCAGCTGGGCGCTCCAGGGATGGGCCTGTGCCGACGGCAGTGCCGTCGGCAAAGGTACGCCCATTTGGTCACATTAAGGGGTCTGTGCCGACGGCAGTGCCGTCGGCAAAGGTACGCCCAGAATTTTTTTCCAGCGGCTCGTTTTTTGCAGCAAAAATAGCAGAAAAAATAATCAAAAATCACGACAAATTCACAACAAACAAGATCACACAATGGCTCCATATATCATCAAGTAGATACACACATAGGACCATCATCAAGTAGATACATACATAGCTAGATGTCTAGACGTCCAAAGCCCTACATCTATTGCGCCGACGGCGACGGGGTGAACCCCATATCTCCCCGGCTGATAATAGGTGAGCGTCGGATCGGCGCAGCAGAAGCACCGGAAGAAGGCGAAGCACCAGGAGAAGCTGAAGAACCGGGAGAAGGACCACCAGAAGCGCTTTCCTTGCCCTGGCTCATATTGTTCAATCAACTGCATTGAGAAAGAGAAAACAAGTAAGCATCAAGACATAATAAAATGTAGACACTAAGCATAAAGACATATGCAATGAAGAAGCATGTCGAAAAATAAATACTAAAGAATAAAAGACATAATAACATGTAGATACCAAGCATAAAGACGTAATGCAATTAAGAAGCATGTTGGAAAATAATTACTAAAGCATAAAGACATTATAGACCGTCACCTATCGTCATCACTCTCCTCATCAGGGTGTTGGTTCTCATTCTCACTATCACTATCACTATCACGTGAGTAGTAGGGCGGAAGCTCATCGCCAGGCTCGTCATCGTCGTCATTTTCCGCATGAAACTTCGAGAGCACATCTATGTCCTTCAGATCCACCACTGACTCACCACGAGTGTGTGCATTGTTCTCGAGGTCCTCGAGACCACCTATTTGTAAGTCAAAGTGCCCGAAGTCCTCTTGCTCTTGATAGAAAATTCCCTCGTATGTTTTAGGGTCAATGTTGTTGTAATCGTCGTCGGAGGGCCTGGGTAGCTTACCATGTGGGGATACCCGGAACACGACTTCCCAGCCCTTGAGGTTCTCTTTCTGGCATGGGTAGGGCAAATAATAAACTTGCTTGGCTTGGTGAGCCACAATATAGACATCGGCTCCGGTATAGGTGGTTGAAGGCTTAACTTCAACTAACCCAATGGAAGGCTCACTTCTCTGTCCACCATGTGGTCCAGTGCATGGGTCGAACCAGTGGCACTTGAACACAACGAGCTTGAGTTCTATGTTCGTACGATTGAACGTCAGCTCGTATACGTTTTGTAACCTTCCGTAGTAATCTACGTAATTGGCTCCATCGGCTCCTCTGGATCCTTTGGTGAAGACCCCAGTATTTACAGTTTTTGCTCCAGGACGATTATTCTGGTGATACTCTGTATGGAAGCGGAACCCATTCACATCATACTTCTCATACTTAATGACGGTACGGTTAAATCCTTGGGAAACACATCTCAGCTCATTTGTCATCTCAACGTTGGGATCAGCTCCCTACAAGTACGGTTCAAATTGTTTTGTGCATTAGTTACGTGTAATAAGAGGGACAAGTCACATATTGCAAGGTAAGAGGGACACGTTAGAAATTACTTTTCCCATGAACCAAGACACAAATTTTTTTCCTCCGTGAGCACCCTCTTTCAGAAGAGTGTCCAGCTCCGCGGGATCGGGATCCACCGTTCCCAACCAGTATTCATCTTGGAATTGTCTAAAAGGAGAAAATACGTATTAGACCGAAACTGAGTTACTAGTTGCAAAGTAATTTGTTCACCATTTACCTCATGAAATCGAGTACTTCCGTCATGTTTATAAGCACATAGAGCATTATGCAATCCTTCTCTTCCTTGGTCAATTTACATTTTTCACCGGCACCGGCCTTGCCACCGGGACATTGGAAGAGGAGGAGCTTGGGGTCATTCTTGGGCTCGTCGACATTGTACCGAGTGACCGGGTTATGCATAGTGGCAACTTCATCGGGAAAGTACGTTGTCACGGCGTCTGCCATCTCCTCGTATTGTTGCCTCAGCTATGCATGCTTCAATCCTAGCTTTGTTTCCAGTTATGTTTCGAATGTACTTAAACTCTCTCTCAATACAAAACTGCCAACGAAACTGCACCGGTCCACCCAAGAGTGCCTCGTTCGCGAGATGCACAACGAGATGTGCCATCGGAACAAAGAAGCCTGGCGGAAAGATCATCTCTAACTTGCATAGCAACTCCGGCACAAGATCACGCAGCTTCGCAATAATCAGGGGACATATCTGTTTCGCACAGAGCGTGCGGAAGAAATGGCTCAACTCCGCAAGCACTCGCCAGATACTATCGGGGAGATACCCTCGAAGCATCACCGGCATCAACCGCTCAATCCATATGTGATAGTCGTGACTCTTGAGCCCAGTGACTTTTCCTGTAAGAAGATTGACTCCATTACTTATATTGGAACAGTAACCATCAGGGAACATCACGGCGATGTTTTTGAGCCACTTGAATGCCTCCTTCTTTTGGATATTATCAAGGCAGTAGTCGGCATTTGGCTTAAACCAATTTTTTTGACGAGGGTTAGGAGGCTTCATGTGTAATCTCTCCCTATCACAGAGCTTCTGAACATCAACTCTAGCCTTCACATTGTCCTTTGTCTTCTTAGGAATGTTCAGGACTGTGTGAAAGATCATCTCTCCAACATTCTTTTCGGTGTGCATCACATCGATGTTATGGGGAAGTTCGAGGTCCTTGTAATACTCTAGCTGCGTTAAGCCTGCCACATGAGTCCAGTTGTGCGTTACACCATATCCCTCAAATCGTGGGCCAGGTCCCACAGCAGGCACGAGAGCACTTAGCTCGGCATCAACTTTTGCACCATCGAACTTCGGTATCGCTTTTTCTTCACGCACAACTACGCCCTTCGTGAAGTTTTTTTGGTCTTCTCGATAAGGATGCCTTCCTTCGAGGAACTGTCGATGCTTGTCAAACGCGACATACTTGCGACCTGACTTTAGCCAAAGGAACTCAAGTTGGTTCCTGCACACTGGGCATGGCCATTTACCAGCTGTACACCATCCGCAGAATAGGGCATACCCGGGTAGGTCGTGCATGGAATAGTGGAACCAAATTTTCATCGAGAAGTTTTTCTTTGATGCTCGGTCGTATGTCCACGTCCCATTGTGCCATGAGTGGTGCAAATCATCCACAAGCGGTTGCATGTAGACACTCAAATTCTTCCCCGGGTATTCGGGCCCTGGAATGATCAGCGACAGAAACATGTGCTTCCTTTGCATTAGTACCCCAGGAGGGAGATTGAGCGGAATAACAAACACGGGCCAGCAGCTGTATGACGCAGTCGACATCCCAAATGGATTGAACCCATCTGTTGCTATTGCAATTCTGACATTCCGAGCATCTGCTGAATTAAGGGGGTGTTTCAAGTCGAAGTTCTTCCATGCCTCACCATCAGATGGATGTCCCATCTTTTCCCGTCCTAACTCGTCGACGTATCTCTTCCCTTTCCTGTGCCAAGTCATTTGTTTGGCAGACTCCTCGGACATGAAAAGCCGCTGCATTCTTTTTATGAATGAGAGGTACCGAAGAACCTTCACAGGGATTTTTCCCTGCGTCTTCCGACCATCAGGCAGCGTTTTCTCCTCATACCTAGAGGCCCCACAAAGGCTACAGTACTTGTCATTCGCATATTGTTTCCGGAACAACAGGCATCCTTTTGGACAACAATGAATCTTTTCATAATCCATGCTGAGCGATCCCAATAGTTTCTTCGTCTCGTGCATGGATTTTGGCAGACAATGCCCTTTGGGCAACATGTTACCAGATGTTGTCAGATTAGCTTCAAAGCCTGCACGGGTGGTGGAGAACTGACACTTGTCACTTAGTAGTTGAGCTACGGCATCGAGCTGAGAAACGTTTGCACCCTCGTATAGAGGCTTCGTAGCCGAGGCCATCGTCTCATAGAAAGCCTTCGCGGTTGGCTCTGGTTCCTCCGGTTCATCCGGTGCCTCCGGTTCACCCGGTTCCTCCTGTTCCTCCTGTGGAGGTGGCGAATCCGGCATGTAAGCAGCATGGTGATCATCTAGCATGTTTCTCAACCCATCGTACTCATTGCCATCGATCCGCTGCCGCATCACCCCAACTCTGAGACGTTCGTACTGATCAAATTTGACATGCGTGACGTAGTTAGGCGTATACCCATACAACCAAAGATGTTTAGTCATATCTTCCTTTCCTTGACGGTCACGATTCTTGCAATGAGTGCAAGGGCACCTTCCACGAACTCCTTTTGCCTTTGAACCACGCCCTAACTCCTTCACTAATATATTGGTCTTCATCTCCCACTCCTCTGTTCTTTTAATCTTATCGACACGGCCACTGTACATCCACCCATTATCAGCCATCCTCTGCTTTATTGGGAGCGAAACAAGCACGCAGTCTTTTAATATGCACCAAGTAATAATAAAATGATTTAGTGTCACCAGATTAATTACGGTCAAATTTTAATCTTTACATCATGCAAGGGTTCACCTACACTTCTAATAGGAGGGCCTATCCCGCCCGAGTACGTGTAGATCGAGCCGTGTTCCATGTTCTACCCCGACCCGAGACGGAATTTCGGCAGCACCTCCCCGCTGTTCTTCAGAATACACGTCTCGAGCTTGTCAAGCCGAGAGGGTGTGCATCCGAAGAACAACAGGGAGGTGCTGCCGAAATTACGTCTCAGGAAGGGGTAGAACATGGAACACGACCCGATCTACACGTACTCGGACTGTCCAACAGGACAACCCGGAAGTGTTACGGTTATAAATATGCAAAGATGGACAATCCTGCATATTTATAAATTTGTAACCCTTCCGGATGGGATCTGACTCGGGTTACGCGACTGACTTGGTGATCTAGACCAAAATAAACCTATGCAGCAAGAGAGGCGAAAGATTTATACCCTCGAAGCGTGATCGGTGGCCGGAGAAGGTCGAGGACGTGCTCCGGAAGAGGGCGACAAAACAAAGGGCACCGAGGCGGCCCCTCCTCAGCTGGAGAAGCCGCGACGACGCGCGGGACCGACGGTGCTGGCTGGCGGGAAGCTACGTCATCTAAAAAGTACAAACAATCGAAATATATAAGCAAATATCCCTCCATTTTACCTAATAATTAAACATAAAACAGAATAAACCATAGAACGATGTAACCATATTAGCTAAACATAACACATATAGACAAGTAGCACAATAATACATAGGTAGCATGTATGATAAGTCTAGCAGTACAACAGGTAGCAAGATAAGTCTAGTAGTACGACAGGTAGGATGATAGACATCCTAAACTCGACTCGCGCCGGTGTCAGTGGCGTCGTCCAAGCGGTCCCAACAAGAGGACAGGCTGCTGCTAGAGTCCTCGCCCTGCTGCTGCGTGCCGGAGGGGCCGGCCTCGCCCTGCCCGCGCTGCTGCCGGCTCTCGCTGAAAACCTGGTACTGGACCGCCATCACCTGGGGATCAAGGAGGAGATCCTTGACCAAGGGGTCATCCTCCTCGCGCTGGTGGCGCGCCCTGAGCAGCCTCTCTGCCTGCCGGTGCTCCCTCTCCTCGGCCTTCGTCGCGATCCTCATGCCATCTGGCGCTAACATATGCGCCACGCTCCGCTCATCCTCAAAGTTGAGGATCGCTCTCGCCCCAAAGTGCTGGACCGCCGCGCAGTCGTAGGCGCGGGCCGCCTGCCACGGGCACCTGAAAGTACCAAGCTGGATCTTCCTGTGATCCACTGTGATCTGAGCTGCCCAAGTCGGGATCTTCGTGGGTCTCCGATGAACACCACGAAACTTTCGCTCCGGCTCCGACATGATACTTAGTTAAGTAAAAGCATTTGATACACGGGTTAGTCAAGGAAGCATAGATAAAAAAATATAACAAGAACCATGTGACAGAATTACTATGTGACAGAGTTATTCAATGTGGTGAAACAAGATACAGCAAGCATCTAACAACAACATTTTAGCAATCAGTGAAACCATATAACAGCTACCAAATGCATCTAGCAAACATCCAGAAAGCATCTACAGATCCATCTAGCAAGCATATAATAGGATGCACTAACACTATAACACACCACTAACATCCATTTACCAATCCATCTAGCAAGCATCTACAAACCGAGAAACAAATTCGGAGCAGGAAATAAAATAGAAAAACAGAAGAATCGGCCGGGATCGTCCTCACCTTGATGGACGGAGGCGGGGCCGGCGAGGTGGTGCCGCGGGGTGGTGAGCTTGGTCGACGGAGGCGGGGCCGGCGAGGTGGTGCCGCGGGGTGGTGCACGGAGGCGCGGACCGGGGGCGGCGGAGCTGTCGGCGGCGTCCAGGAAGGAGGGGAACGGGGGCGTCGGCGCTGCGGCGGCAGGGAGCGGGTGGGGCGGCGGGGTGGTGCACGGAGGCGCGGACCGGGGGCGTCGGAGCTGTCGGCGGCGTCCAGGAAGGAGGGGAACGGGGGCGTCGGCGCTGCGGCGGGTGGGGCGGCGGGGTGGTGTGCCGGTCGGCGGCGGGGAGCGGGGGCGGCAGGGTCGTGGTGGCGGCGCTGGGTTTGGGTGAGAGGAACCCTATCCTCTCGCTCGGGCTGCCAGGAATGAAACGAACGGGTAGGCTCGCTCGGGTTTTTTACTGGTCCAAGCCCTGTGCCGACGGCTTTTCCGTCGGCACAGCGTAGATTTTTTTTTAAATCCTTTTCTTTTATTCTATTATCTGTACAAATGTAAAGATAAAAAATAAACAGCTGTATTTGTATGGCATAACCTAGGTTTTGGTGGGGTTCCGACGCTCCGGGGCCCCGCTTCGGCGAAACCCTGAATCCGCTGGAAAAACCCTAACGTTTTCGTCTACCCCCATAGACGTGCGTCGAAAGGGGTAGGCCAGTGGACTTTTTTGCCTGGTTGTGTTAGGTTAGGCCATAGGCACATGGGAAACCAACTTTTATCACAAATCAACAAAAGATTCCACCCGTTCGCCCGAAAGGGGAGTTTTCACCTCTAAGCGCAGAAACTCACTAGAGAGAAAGTGAAGTCGGTGAAGCCGGTCACACCCCGGAGTAGGATATTGCACATTTACAACACATAACACACTTGTTTACATATGGTATGGCACAACCTAGGTTTTGGTGGGGTTCCGACGCTCCGAGGCCCCGCTTCGGCGAAACCCTGAATCCGCTGGAAAAACCCTAACGTTTTCGTCTACCCCCATAGACGTGCGTCGAAAGGGGGTAGGCCAGTGGACTTTTTTGCCTGGTTGTGTTAGGTTAGGCCATAGGCACATGGGAAACCAACTTTTATCACAAATCAACACAAGATTCCACCCGGTTCGCCCGAAAGGGGAGTTTTCACCTCTAAGCGCAGAAACTCACTAGAGAGAAAGTGAAGTCGGTGAAGCCGGTCACACCCCGGAGTAGGATATTGCACATTTACAACACATAACACACTTGTTTACATATGGTATGGCACAACCTAGGTTTTGGTGGGGTTCCGACGCTCCGGGGCCCCGCTTCGGCGAAACCCTGAATCCGCTGGAAAAACCCTAACGTTTTCGTCTACCCCCATAGACGTGCGTCGAAAGGGGGTAGGCCAGTGGACTTTTTTGCCTGGTTGTGTTAGGTTAGGCCATAGGAACATGGAAAACCAACTTTTATCACAAATCAACACAAGATTCCACCCGGTTCGCCCGAAAGGGGAGTTTTCACCTCTAAGCGCAGAAACTCACTAGAGAGAAAGTGAAGTCGGTGAAGCCGGTCACACCCCGGAGTAGGATATTGCACATTTACAACACATAACACGCTTGTTTACATATGGTATGGCACAACCTAGGTTTTGGTGGGGTTCCGGCGCTCCGGGGCCCCTCTTCGGCGAAACCCTGAATCCGCTGGAAAAACCCTAACGTTTTCGTCTACCCCCATAGACGTGCGTCGAAAGGGGGTAGGCCAGTGGACCTTTTTTTCCTGGTTGTGTTTGGTTGGGACATAGGCACATGGGAAACCAACTTTTATCACAAGTTTTTACAAGATTGCCCCCGTTTCGTCCGAAGTGGGAGTTTTCACCTCTAAGTCCACACACTTGGTAGAGAGAAAGTGAAGTCGGTGAAGCCGGTCACACCCCGGAGTAGGATATTGCACATTTACAACACACAACACACTTGTATACATATGGTATGGCATAACCTAGGTTTTGGTGGGGTTCCGACGCTCCGGGGCCCCGCTTCGTCGAAACCCTGAATCCGCTGGAAAAACCCTAACGTTTTCGTCTACCCCCATAGACGTGCGTCGAAAGGGGGTAGGCCAGTGGACTTTTTGCCTGGTTGTGTTAGGTTAGGCCATAGGCACATGGGAACCAACTTTTATCACAAATCAACACAAGATTCCACCCGGTTCGCCCGAAAGGGAAGTTTTCACCTCTAAGCGCAGAAACTCACTAGAGAGAAAGTGAAGTCGGTGAAGCCGGTCACACCCCGGAGTAGTATATTGCACATTTACAACACATAACACACTTGTTTACATATGGTATGGCACAACCTAGGTTTTGGTGGGGTTCCGACGCTCCGGGACCCGCTTCGGCGAAACCCTGAATCCGATGGAAAAACCCTAACGTTTTCGTCTACCCCCATAGACGTGCGTCGAAAGGGGGGTAGGCCAGTGGACTTTTTTGCCTGGTTGTGTTTGGTTGGGACATAGGCACATGGGAAACCAACTTTTATCACAAGTTTTTACAAGATTGCCCCCGTTTCGTCCGAAGTGGGAGTTTTCACCTCTAAGTCCACACACTTGGTAGAGAGAAACTGAAATCGGTGAAGCCGGTCATACCCCGGAGTAGGATATTGCACATTTACAACACACATAACACTTGTATACATATGGTATGGCATAACCTAGGTTTTGGTGGGGTTCCGACGCTCCGGGGCCCCGCTTCGGCGAAACCCTGAATCCGCTGGAAAAACCCTAACGTTTTCGTCTACCCCCATAGACGTGCGTCGACAGGGGGTAGGCCAGTGGACTTTTTTGCCTGGTTGTGTTAGGTTAGGCCATAGGCACATGGGAAACCAACTTTTATCACAAATCAACACAAGATTCCACCCGGTTCGCCCGAAAGGGAAGTTTTCACCTCTAAGCGCAGAAACTCACTAGAGAGAAAGTGAAGTCGGTGAAGCCGGTCACACCCCGGAGTAGGATATTGCACATTTACAACACATAACACACTTGTTTACATATGGTATGGCACAACCTAGGTTTTGGTGGGGTTCCGACGCTCCGGGGCCCCGATTCGGCGAAACCCTGAATCCGCTGGAAAAACCCTAACGTTTTCGTCTACCCCCATAGACGTGCGTCGAAAGGGGGTAGGCCAGTGGAGTTTTTTGCCTGGTTGTGTTTGGTTGGGACATAGGCACATGGGAAACCAACTTTTATCACAAGTTTTTACAAGATTGCCCCCGTTTCGTCCGAAGTGGGAGTTTTCACCTCTAAGTCCACACACTTGGTAGAGAGAAACTGAAGTCGGTGAAGCCGGTCATACCCCGGAGTAGGATATTGCACATTTACAACACACAACACACTTGTATACATATGGTATGGCATAACCTAGGTTTTGGTGGGGTTCCGACGCTCCGGGGCCCCGCTTCGGCGAAACCCTGAATCCGCTGGAAAAACCCTAACGTTTTCGTCTACCCCCATAGACGTGCGTCGAAAGGGAGTTTTCACCTCTAAGTCCACACACTTGGTAGAGAGAAACTGAAGCCGGTCACACACCGGGGTAGATTATTGGACATTTGAATCACCCAAAACACTTGTACACATATGGTATGCATCAACCTAGGTTTTGGTGGGGTTCCGACGCTCCGGTATAGACAATTATTCGCGACGTTATTTTATGTGGGTGGAAACCGCTATTCGGCGAAGCTATGTACATAGAATATGAATAAAACATATTAAACTTAATTGAGAGTAATAAATAGATACATAAAAAAGAAGATTTGGGTAAAAATGTAAAAAAATTGTAGAGACCTGTCCGTCGGCACAGATTGCCGTCGACGTCACCTTAACCTCTTTGCCGACGGCTTCCTGTGTCCCGACGGGTGCCGTCGGGATAGAACATCTGTGCCGACGGCTGTTTCTTTGCCGACGGCCTTGTGGACGGCTGATCCTCGTATGCCCCTGTGCCGACGGCCCCGATAAATAGCCGTCGGCACAGGTTCTGGCCGTCGGCACAGTTCGCCATTCCTGTAGTGACTCGTAGAAAATGAGATATAAACAACCAGCAGTTGGTGAAGTTTGGTGAAGCAATGAAGTATGCACTTGCTCCCTATCTATAAATAACTGGATTCCTCGTATAGCAGAATGCATTGCATATAGTAACTTAGTAAGTAGCAGTATGGACAAGGATAAGAGGAGAGAACAATTGGCCAACAGCCCAACACACCACTATTGGTACCCGCAGTTGGTGGAGCCATCTACTAGAAATGGGATGCACCGGAAACTTGAGTCAAAGAATCATGTGCCAGAACTGTCCTATGCGTGTTCTTAGTGCGCACAGGGAAGAGGTCCCGTACAAGCGCGTGCTTGTCTTCAACGGAGCTAACGAGAAATTCAACCCACAAAGGGAGACGTGGCAGGTACCATACGCAAGGAGCGGATTGATGAGATGGGCATACCACAGGAGGCACAATGGTGGCGACGAAACATTTTTCTCCTTCCTTCAAGCCATCCCTATCTCCCGCTCGTTCAGTGTTAGGTATCTCCAAGCCCAACACTTCCTCCTAGCTAGCCCATTTCGGAGATAACAACGAATGTGGGGACGAGGTTGTAGATGTCTTTACAAGTTACTAGTAGTTGTATAGAAATATTTGACGATGTCAAAACTGAAGCCTCATCAGAGTGCATATTTCGGCGCCAAGTCGCCGTCCTTGGAACTCGACTGTGGCGCTTGTTTGGTGGGAACTGTGGAAGGAAAGCAGTGAGTGGACCTTGAATGAGTAGGTCTCCTCAGGGCACCTCCAGCCGTCCCCCCAGGGCCCAAAAAAGCGCCGTTTTAGGCCAAATAGCGCCGTTTTTCTACCAGTCGCCCCCTAGGAGACAAATAGCGCCGTTTAACGCCGTTTTGGCGCCGCGCACCCAGCCCAAACCCAGCGCGTCGGGTTGCGCCTGGGGGGTCGGCGGAAGGGAAAACGCGCGTGGGCCAGCACTGTCGGGGAGACAACGCATTTCCCACCCCCCGCCTCGCCCTTTCCTCTATCCCGCCCCGTCGCCGCCATCTCGCCACCGGCACCACCCCCCCCCCTCCGCCGGACGCAATCAGCTAGGAACCCCACCATCTCACCCCAAACCACGGCGCCGGCCGCCGGCGCCGCCCCTCCCCTCCGCCGTGATCTAGCCGGGAGGAAGGCTCTCGGGAAGGCTCGCGCCCACCTCGCCTGCTAGGTGTTCGGCGGTTTGCCCGCCCAGCCATGGACTCCGACGACGACGAGCTGCTCGCCGAACTGCTCAACGAGGAAGCCCAGGCCGACCTCGACGACGAAGAGCACTTGCTGATCCTGGCCTGCCTCGCCGGCCTGCTCGCGCACGACGCGCGGCCGCGGCGTGGTGGCTCGGCGCCCGGCCGCCGCAAGAGCAAGCCGAGGCAGCGCTATGAAGGGTACTGCATCCTCTACTCCGACTACTTCGCCGATCATTCCATGCAGGACGAGGTCGTGTTTCGGCGCCGCTTCCGGATGAACCGCAAGCTCTTCCTCGACATCATGCATGCCATCCGGGAGTTCGACACCTACTTCAAATTGAAGAAGGATTGCACTGGTACGGTTGGCTTTACCTCAATTCAGAAGTGCACGATGGCCATGAGGTTGCTTGCATATGGTGCTCCCGCTGATTCGCAGGATGATTATTTGCGCATGTCCGAGTCCACTGCCATTGATTGCTTGAACAAGTTCTGCCGGGCAGTGGTGGAAGTGTTTGGGCCAAAATACTTGCGATCACTCAATGCGGAAGACATTGTTCGGATCCTAGCTTGCAACGAAGCAAGAGACTTTCCTGAGATGCTTGGAAGTATCGACTGCATGCATTGGGCATGGAAGAACTGTCCATTTGAGTGGCAGGGGATGTACAAAGGCCACAAAGGAGAGTGCAGTGTGATTCTTGAGGCCGTGGCTATACATGATTTATGGATTTGGCATTCCTTCTTTGGTATGCCAGGAACTCACAACGACATCAATGTGTTGCAGTGCTCGAATGTCTTCGCCAAGCTTGTTGAAGGTCATGCCCCTCCAGTGAACTACGAGATCAATGGGCACCAGTACACAAAGGGCTACTACCTTGCAGATGTCATTTACCCGAAGTGGTCAACATTTGTGAAGAGCATCTCCAACCCTGTGCCAGGAAGCGCGAAAGCTTGGTTTTCCAAGTGTCAGGAGTCTTGCAGGAAGGATGTTGAGCGGGCATTTGGTGCGCTGCAGTCTCGATTCGCTGTTGTCCGGTACCCAGCCATGACTTGGTCGAATGCCAACATGTGGGAGGTAATAAACTGTTGTGTGATCTTGCACAACATGATCATTGAGAGTGAGCGGGATCATCCGGTGCCAGAGACTACTGAGCCATACTACCGACAGGGTCCTCTTGCAGATGTAGATCACCAGGTTCCGGCAACATGGGCAGCCTTCCTCGCTATGCGCCAGGAGATTCGAGACCCTGCAGCACATACACAACTGCAGGATGATCTTGTGCAGCACTTGTGGGAGCGCAAAGGCAATGGCAATGCCGACAATGCCAATGCCTAGTTTGAATTGTTCTATTTGCTTGCATTGTTGAACTAATTGTGTGTGGATTTGTATGTTGAACTATTCTTATGTGTGAATTTGTATGTCGAACTATTTTAATTGTGTTTGCCTTTGTTTATGCGCGAAATATGGCCCAAACTCGTCCAAACTCGCCGGCTGAGGGGCGGCTTGGGTTCGGCGACTGGGAATCGGCACCCCCCAGCGCGTGAAATAGCGCCGTTGCCCCCCCATGCGGGCCAAAATAGCGCCAGGCCGCCCCCCCCCCCCCCCCCCCCCCCCCCCAACCCCAGCGCGTGAAATAGCGCCGTTACCCCCCAGGCGGGCCAAAATAGCGTCGTTTTTCGGCCTGGGGGGCGGAACGACTGGAGATGCCCTCAGCTCTCAAAACGTATGAAAAAAATCTTTGCCACTGTGGTCGACTGGTGCAGTGCTGGCCGGATCTTGCTGAACGCCATTGCACACAGACCTCGTGAGACAGATTAGTTACCTCTAGAATGTGTGTGTGTGTGCGCCTCCTTGCACCTAAGCTGTATAGCTGTAGTCTCTAGTTTTCGTTCATTCTTTTCGTTCTGTTTGTTCTCTGTACTCTCCTCTTTAATCAATGAAAGCATCGTTGTCTGCATTCGCCCAAAAAACCAAACAAAATAGGTTAGTCTTTGCTACACCTCTGAACCTTGATGACCATGGTGACGTCTCTTCAATAACTGAGCTCAAAACATATTGACCCGAAGACAAGCATGTGAGATAAAGATAAATTATGATGAGGCAATGGAGAAATTAATTAGCGTATGGGACATGATAATGACCGTGCTCAGGCTCCTTGCACTGTAGACGCCCCTAATGGTCTAATGGGCTCTAGAGATGTCAATTAGCTCCTCAACAACAACTACACTAGTAGAAAATGAGAAATAAACAACCAGAAGTAGGTTAAGTTTGGTGCAGCAATGAAGTTTGCACTTGCTCCCTGTCCATAAATAACTAGATTCCTCGTGCCTTAGATACCCACTAGAAGTGTGTGATGCATTTGCACATGTGAACTAGCAGTATGGACAAGCCTAAGAGGGGAGACCAAATGGCCAACACACCACCGATTGGTACCCGGCAGTTGGGGGAGACATCTACTAGGAATAGGATGCACCGGAAAATTGAGTCGGAGGATTATGATCCAGAAATGTCCTATGCGTGTGCTTATAGTGGCTAGATGGTATTGACCCCCACAATAGTATCCTCGTCTTCAATGGAGCGAACGAGCAATCATCCTGAAAAGGCCATTGTGGCAGGTAACAGCTGCATGGAGCTGCCTTATGAAATGGGAATAGCACAGAGAGCGCGCGCCATGGTGGAAACACTTTTTTTCCTTCCCTCAAGCCAGCCCTATCTTTCTCGTTCAGTGTTAGGATGTCTTCGTTCCTTCCTTCTAGCCAGCCCATTTGGGAGATACAACGAAGGGGGGACAAGGTTGTAGATGTCTTTACATGTCAGTTGTCAGGTATATAGAGCTTGTGGGAGTGGTGTGTTTTTCAAGGGCTTCTTCTGGCGGTGACGATCTCCGGATCGTCGTGGAGCTTTATTGGCCGTTCATCCTTCTTCTTCGGCACCGGGACGACATATGTGTCTTCTTGACCCTTTCGGTGACTTCCCGTCCGCAACCAACAACGTCACGCCGGCTCAGGGAGGAGCGGCAGCGGTGGCGCGACGTTGACACAGTCTGGAGGTTGAAGACGAAGGGCATCTCAAGGATCTCGTTGTAATTTTTATTTTTCTTGAAGTGTTTTGTATGGTTCGGTGTTTCTTTTAATACTAGGGTCCTTTTTCGCAAAAAAAGGTATATAGAAATATTTGGCGATGCTGATAGATATAACACACACCACACAATTTATTTTCGTATGAAACCCACTAAAAATGTAACACATAAAAAAAGCGAGATATAACACACCACACATTTTATTTTCATATGAAACCCATTAATAGTGAAACACATAAAAAAAGCGATATCCTTTGAACCAAATGTTTGAATTACTATCCGTTGAGTCTCTCATACCAAGCTCTTCAAAATTTGACCCCATTTACATATTTTGACAAATATTTGAGATGCAACTTTAGTACAAAAGAAAGTGATTTATGTGTCTTCTACTACTCTATGATAAGTGATAGAACGAAGAAAAGTACATAACCCCTAGACAAATCTTCCAACAATGGTTCGTCGTGACGCACGATGGCGAGTCTAACTATAGGTCGATCTCGGTATTTTCATCGCCAAAGCCGAGTTTTGAGCCTACACCTTTACCAATGTCACGACACATGTGTGTCAACATTGCGTATCTGAAATCGTGTGTTTTCCGCCAGAATGCACACCTACTTATCATCACCAGAACTGTCAGAAAACTTCACTACCAGATTCACTCTGGCAAGACAAAGGGAGCTCTCGGAACCGCAACTCCCCTCGACCCTCCGATCCCCAACCCTAGCCGCCACCAGTCTGGCCGCTGGCCTCTCTCCTCCACCGCCCGTCCCCTCCTCCCACCCCTCCCCTCTGCTCCCGTGCCGTCCCCCGAGGAGGCACCGGGGCGAGACCCTCGTCGCCCAAAGAACTTCGCTCGGTGACCTCCCTTGCTGCCACTGCCGCCGGCCGACGAGGGTCGTGGTGGCGGCGGGCCCAGCCCTGATGGTGCTGGGGGCATCGTTGCGGTGGAGCACTGGTGGCGTTCGGGGATGTCGCCGTTGATCTTCTGCGAGCGGGATCCGGGGCGGCGACCCTGGTCAGCGGCGGCGACGACTTTCTCTCGGGCACGGCGTCTGCACGGAATCGTCACATGGACGTCAGCGCTTGAGGTTGGGCGGCGGCTGTAGGTCCTAGGCTTCCTCCTAGACCCATCATCGGTGCGGCCGTTGGTCGCCCGGAGGTGCGTGGGCAGGTGGCGCGGTGCTCGTGTTTGGCCTTGCTGTTATCAGCGGGACGGCGCGCGCGTGGTTCTTCGTTGTCGTGCCTCCTCTTCCGCCGGAGGGGGTCGGCTGGCGGATGGCGGCGTGGGGGCCTACTGCTCTGCACAATGAGATCTGCTTGTCACCTGTTTTCTTCGATTTGGCCGGATTGTCGAGTTCCGGAATGCTCCGTCGGCGAACTCCATTGGGCAACCAAGCCTGGAGATTGTCGGATCGGGTGGGATTCGGTCGCGCGCAGCCATGTTTGTTCTGACCATTTGGTTTCAGATGAAGCATTGCAAAGCTCTGCTGTCTGTTGCCATCGTGGACATGTCTTTATGTTTCATGGTGAAGTCATACTGCGGAGAATGACATGGAGGCCCAGATTTGAAGACTAGTAGTGGTGGTTCGAGTCCTGGTAGCGATGAGAAATTTGCTTGGTGATTCGTAACTTGGAGCAGCGACAAAGGCAAGTGGGGGCGACATCACAGGAGAAGTTCAGTGTCTAAACTTTCAGTGTGAAAACCCAAGGTTTGGCCTTAAATTGTTGTGCCTGACAATGGCCTTGTTGAAGGTATTTTCTTCAGGGTGAAAACCTGTGATCTATGATCAGGGCGATGACGGCGCTATAGCACTGGAGGCGTCGCTTTTGAAGAAGTTGTACTTCTGGTGCTGTTTTGGTAGTGTTAGGTCTGCTGCTACAAGGAGGATGATTGTAGCGGGACTTTTCTTTTCTGTAATTCTTCTTCTTTTTGTTGGCCGTGTGCATCCATGTTGTCGCTAGGTCAATGCGTTGTTGTAGAGACTGGGTGTAATTGATATCTTCACGATATTAATATATGCTCTTTATCTAAAAAAACATCAGAGAAAAAATAGGCATTAGGGCGGTGGGGATCGACGCAAGACCAAGCTTTAGAGTATGACAAGAGCATGTTGCTCAAGGACTTAATCACTCCATTTTGCGATAGAAAAACAGGTTCAATAAAGGCCAACAATGCTTCAAATATTTTTCCACAGACAATGCGGGTGACGTGAGCATAACACAAAATTCATATTAAACACATCTATCTTTTGCAATATGCATGCGAGCCTCTTTTCTCTGTCCTAATCATTACTACCACCGTTGCTGCACAATATCATCTGTTGCAACAACAACGAAGCCCAAAATTAAATTATTTTGTTTCTCCTAGATAATTTGTTGCGACAATCTGATGAGCAATATGGGTTTTCAGTTATTATTTAATTAATTCCTAGACAATTTGTTGTCAAAACCGATGACTTAGCCTGATGTTTGTTTCCAAGACGAATTTCTGTTTCCGGTTCTCTTTCCATGTGGGCAGCCAAAACGAAAAATTGGAATTTGAATTGATGCGAATAAAAAATGATTGCAACAAAAATATGGGGACGAATAAGCGGAAGCCAAACGAGTTGTATATATAATCCAGATCAGGTACACCCACGTACCACCAAACATCACTTGTTCCAGCCCATAAATAGCCATCTTCTTTGTGTGAGCACGTATACCAACAGTCCCCTTAGAGTGTGCTACTAGTTTTTTACTGGAGCGTGTTGGAGCGGAGGTAGACAAAAGTATGCTGAGTACTCCAGTAGCTTTCAGGACTGCATATGCGATCTGATGGGAATAGGAAGTATCGGAAATTTGATTTGCACGTCGGCAAGCACTCTGTGTGCTCGGTATGGCCGTCGGTCTAAAGCTGCTGCCTCCGCTGAATCTGAAGACATGTTGCTGTTGCCATGACTGCCATATCAGCAAACCTGGCTCGGTTATTGCCGGCTTGGCGATGACCTCTGTACACGAATTAGTCAACACAGAACCGTTTGACCCGCATGTTTTTTTTTTGAAAAACTACTTGTACATTATACGGAAAACCGTACAGGAACCCATACAAGTAGAATACAGGACGAGTACAGACGCAGATACAACTGCAACCAACTTACAGAAAGGACCTCATAGAAAAAAAAACACAACGATCCTCCATGTCCTTCTTCTTCCACACAACCATGGAGCTCGAGATTCTCAGTACAGAGCCACCGACGGAGGAAACTCCGTCGCTTCCAAGGTCGCACCACGACGCAGGAGAAACTTCTCGCCAAAGGCGTTGATGAGCCGCAACGCATCCTAGCTCGCCGGAGCCAGGGAAGAAAACGATGAAGGAGCATCGGCCGGGGACGCACCCCAAGCTTCTCACACGCCGGATCTGGGCCCAGCGGCGCCTCACCTCGACAGAGGTGGCCAGATCCCTCACCGTCGACACCCACCTCCCCGCAGCTGTAACCACACAGCAGTTCAACCTGCCACTTCCTTCTCTCCCCTCGCCACCACGGCCGGCCAGAAAGAAGAACGCCGCAAGCCACCACAGCCGAACTCTTCCAATCCACATGCTCCTGTACAGGTAACCAGAACCTCCGGCGAAGAACGCCAGCGCCCAGCTACCCAACCCCCCAGATCTTTCACAGCAAGATCAGAGCACATCTTACCGTAGCGAAGAAAAGAGCAGGGGACAAAATCTCCAAAAGCTGACCGCCGTCTTCGCATCGCCGACCCAGCCCGGAGCCCCAACCCTCACCAGATCCACCGACCCAGGAGGGAACTACGCCGGGATCTCGTCGACAACGCCCCGCAGAGCACTGCCGAGGTGGAGATCGAGCTCCCACACCTTTATTCCATGGCGCCGCCGCAGCAACCACCTCTCCAGCGCCGCCCAGAAACCCTACACTACTATTTACAGGCCTCGGGCACGGATCCGGGGTCTCTCCACCCTCCCACCGCCGCACCGGCGGCCGGAGAGGGAAGAGACCGACGAATCGGCCGTCGGCGGGACTGGGAACGAGGACGAACTCCCTTTCGCCTCTCTCTCAAACAGTAACAGAGGGGAGGGGAAAGGGGGCTGTACGTGATTTTTCTACATCGTTTGACCCGCATGTTGTAATTACCAAGTTGCTGGAGGGTTCAGCTCTAGGAGGGGTCATAGAGCATCTCTGTGAGCATTAACTCTGTCCACCTGGGGTTGTGGACACAAAAAATGATCCAATTGCTTTGTTGTTTTAATTATACTAGTAAAGGTGTCTCTATTATAAAAAAATATCACTCCTTGAATTTTTTAGTTTAAATGAGTTTTAAAGTATTTATATGCTTATATTTACTAATCGTTATGAAACAAATCTGAAAGGAATATGTTTACGTCAATTGCTCATTTTAGAATGGAAAGAAGAAAACATTGAATTTCATTCACGCACTTTATGATTCTTGACCATTCCATTTTCACAAACAAAAATCCTTGATTTTTTAAAAATGAGTATGAGGTATTTTTATGTTTATATGTACTAATTGACATGAAAAAACCCCTGAAAGTAATATGTTTACGTCAATATCTCATTTTAGTATGGAAAGAAGAAAACATTGGATTTCATTCACGTATGTTATGATTTTTGACCGAGTCCAGCAACCAACTGTGACATGAGGCAGCCCGGCCATTACCGCACCTTATTGTGTTCTCTGTGATCCATGTCATGTCCGCAATATATATGTGTCAATCAGGTGTTGAATTCTTTTTGTGTGGCAAGTAGAAGAAATTATTAGTCAAAGCTGAAGGTGGAAGGGACCAGCTATAGGAACTGTAATTGTGCAATGTAACTATGTAAGCATCGGAAGGTGCATTAAGTCACAGGATGGAAGAGTACACTGCACTAGACTATAGACGGAAGCTATGACCATGTCGCCATTGCCATTGGTGAGCTGTAAGGCTACTTTTTCTCCGACCTGCCACGACTCGCTCAGGACTCCCGCGGTGTGCCAGTAGGATAGCTCAATCGGGATGTGTGTGTGTAATCAGAATTTCCCTCAGTGTCTTTATACAAACTTTGCATTGCCTCAGTATCTGTCGCCGTCGGCGTATCTGAAGTGGGACCCACAAAACGGACGTCGAACGTCTCCGTCTGCTCCACCTATACGCCGACGGCAGTACCGTCGGCCTAGGCTGCCACGTGTGCTGATCCGGTGCGTCTGGGAGGAGTCGTACGCCGACGGCAATGCCGTCGGCGTAAGGATGACCATATGGTCCTCCAGCGTCGACGTGGCGCCATCCTGTGCGTCCCCGCAGCATACTATGCCGTCGGCGTAGACTTGACCATATTTTCAGTTTCTGAAACTTTTTGCTGCTGGTTTCTGGCGCATTTTAAATACAATTAAAATTGCACAAATTATAAAACATCACAGAAACATCAAATAAAACACCACATACATATCCAAATGACACAAACATGATTCAAATTCATCCAAGCATTCATACAAACTCCAAACAAGTTCGAATTCACACACGCTACACCCGAACACATCCTACACCTCCCGAGAGCCCGAGGCCGATGATTCCTTGCCTTGGCTCATCTTGGTCAATCACCTGCATTGAGAAAGGATAAACTTTTAAGCATGTTGAAAAATGTAGTAAATAAGAATAAAGACGTAATGCAATTAAGAAGAAGCATGTTGAAAAGTAAATAGTACGCAAAAGGACATAAAAGACCCTCACCCCTAATCATCACTCTCATAGTTAAGTCCTGGGTTGTCATCATCACTATCAACATCACTATCAACTCACTATCACGAGTGTTGTATATTGGAACCTCCTCGCACGGTGGAGGCTCATCATCGTCATCACTATCACTCTGTAACTTGTTGAGCATATCTATATCCTTTAGATTCACCACTACGTCACCACCTGTTTGTTCATTGTCCTCGCGGTCCTCAAGACCTTGTATGCCAAAGTCCCCAAAGGTTTGTTCCTCTTGATAGAAAATCCCCTCGTATGTTTTAGGGTCAATGTTGTTGTAATCGTCTTCGGAGGGCATGGGTAGCTTACCACGTGGCGATACATGGAACACGACTTCCCAACCAATGAGTCCCTCTTTCTTGCATGGGTAGGGCAAATAATAAACTTGAAAGGCTTGGTGAGCCACAACAAAGACATCGGATCCATTGTAGGTGGTTGAAGGCTTAACTTCAACTAACCCAATGGAAGGGGTACTTTTGGTTCCATGCTCAGGGTCGAACCAGTGGCATTTGAACACAACAAGCTTGAGTGATATGTTCGTGTTATTGAACGTCAGCTCATATACGTTCTGTAACCTTCCGTAGTAATCATAATTACCGGCTCCTTTGGTGAAGACCCCGGTATTTATAGTCTTTGCATTAGGCCGACTGTTCTGGTGATGCTCTGTATGGAAGCGGTACCCATTCACATCATACTTCTCATACTTCTCGACTCTACGGTTACAACCTTGGGAGACACATCTCAACTCATCTGACATCACAACGTTGGCATCAGCTCCCTACAAGTACAAATTGTTTTGTGCATTAGTAAGAGGGATAAGACACGAATTGCAAGGTAGAAGGGACAGGTTTGAAATTACCTTTTCCCTGAACCAAACCGTGAATTTTTTCTTTCCGGGGGCAGGCTCTTTCAAAAGAGTGTCCAACGCGGCTTCATTGGGTCCATCTGATGTTCCCGACCACATTTCATCCGTGAATTGACTAAAAGGAGAAAATACGTATTAGAACGAAATCATGATAGTAGTTGCAAAGTAATTTGTTCCCCATTTTACCTAAGGAAACTGCCCTCTTCTCCCTGCTCGTCGTGGGTCACTTCCTTCATGTTCATAAGCACATAGAGCATTATGCACTCCAGCTCATCATTGGTCAAGTTATACCTTGTTGGGCCACCGCTCTTGCCACCGGGACACTGGAAGAGGACGAGCTTGGGGTCTCGCTTGGGCTCGTCGACATTGTACCGAGAGGCCTGGTTATGCATAGTGGGAACATCATCGGGGTAGTACGTTAGCCTGGCGTCTGCCATCTCCTGAAGGATAGTTGCCTCGGCTATGGATGACTCAATCTTATTTTTGTTTCCACATTTGGTTCGAATATACTTAAACTCTCTCTCAATACAAAACTGCCAACGAAACTGCACCGGTCCACCCAAGAGTACCTCATTCGCAAGATGCACAACAAGATGTGCCATCGGAGTAAAGAAGCCTGGCGGAAATATCGTCTCTAAGTTGCACAGCAACTCCGGCACTAGTTCATGCAGCTTCTGAATAATCAGGGGACATACTTGCTTAGCACAGAGCGTGCGGAAGAAATGGCTCAACTCCGCGAGCACTCGCCAGACACGGTCGGGGAGATACCCTCGAACCATCACCGGTAGCAGCCGCTCAATCCATATATGATAGTCGTGACTCTTGAGCCCGGTGACTTTTGCCGATTGTATATTGACTCCCTTACTTATATTCGAACAATAGCCATCAGGGAACATCACGACGAATTTGAGCCAATGGAATGCCTCAGACCTTTGCATACTATTAAGGCAGAAGTCAGCATGCGGCTTGAACCAGTTCTTTTGACGGCCTTCAGGAGGCTTCATGTGCATTCTCTCCCTATCACAGAGCTTCTTAACATCAACTCTAGCCTTAACATTATCCTTCGACTTCGGGGTAATGTTCAGGATTGTGTGAAAGAGGGACTCTCCAACATTCTTTTCGGTGTGCATCACATCGATGCTATGGGGAAGTTCGAGGTCCTTGTAATATTCGAGTTGCGTCAAGCCTGCCACGTGAGTCCAGTTGTGCGACACACCATATCCCACATATCGTGGGCCTTTTCTCCCAGCAGGCACGAGAGCACTTAGCTCGGCGTCAACAGCTGCACCATCGAAAGTTGGTATCGCTTTTTCTTCACGCTCAACTCTGCCCTTCTTGAAGTTCTTTTTGTCTTCTCTAAACGGATGCCCTCTTTTGAGGAACTTTCGATGTGTGTCAAACGCGGAATACTTCCGTCCCGCCGTTAGCCACATGAACTCAAGTCGGTTCCTGCACACTGGGCATGGCCACTTACCAGCTGTACACCATCCGCAGAATAGGGCGTACCCGGGCATGTCATGCATGGAATTGTGATACCAAACTTTCATCAAGAAGTTTGTCTTCGATGCACGATCATATGTCAACGTCCCGTGGTGCCAAGAGTGGTTCAGATCATCCACAATTGGCTGCATGTACATACTTAAATTCTTCCCCGGATATTCAGGACCTGGAATGATCAGCGAGAGGAACATGGTCTTCTTTTGCATTAGGGCTCCAGGAGGGAGATTGAGCGGAATAACAAACACGGGCCAGCAGCTGTACGCGGTAGTCGACAAACCATATGGATTGAATCCATCGGTTGCTATCGCGATTCTCACGTTTCGAGCATCTGCTGCCTCATCGGGGTGGTTCGCATCAAAGTTCTTCCATGCCGTACCATCAGATGGATGTCCCATCAATTCCCGGTCGTGCTCATCCTTGTATCTCTTCCCCGTTTTGTGCCATTGCATCTGTGTGGCAGACTCTTTGTTCATGTAAAGCCGCTTGATTCTTTGTATGAATGGGAGGTAACGAAGAATCTTAATGGCGACATTTGACTGCGTCTTCGTACCATCGGGTCCTTTTACCACATGATACCTAGAGGCCTTACACAAGATACAGTACTTGTCATTGGCAAACTGTTTCCAAAACAAAAGGCATCCTTTTGGACAACAATCTATCTTCTGATAATCCATGCTGAGATCTCGCAGGATTTTCTTCGTTTCGTACATGCTTTGAGGCAGACAATGCCCTTCAGGCAACAGGTTACCAGTTGTTTGCAGATGCGCTTCAAAGCATGAACGGGTGCTGCCATACTGGAGCTTGTTGGCTAGTGCTTGCGAGATGGCATCGAGCTGAGAAACATTTGCACCCTCGTACAGAGGCCTCTGAGACGAGGCCATCATAGCAAAGAAGGCCTTCGCGGTTGGCTCTGGGTCCTCTGGTTGACGCGGTTCGTCCGGTTCACGCGGTTCCTCCGGTTCTGGAGGTTCCTCCGGTTCCTCCTGTGATGGTGGCGAATCTGGCATGTCGCCAGCACGGAGATCATCTAGCCAGTTTCTAATCCCATCATCTTCATTGCCATTGATCCGCTGCCGCATCACCCTGCCACTCTCGCGCTCGTACTCATCAAAGTTGACTGTCGTCACGAAGTTCGGCATATACCCACGAGAGAAGAGGTGTTTAATCATATCATCCTTTCCCTGACGTGTACGAAACTTGCAACGAGGGCAAGGGCACTGTCCACGAGCGCCTGACTCTAAACCCTTACGCGCTAACTCCTTCACTAACAAATGCGTCTTCCATACCCACTCATCTGTTTTGTCAACCAAACTAGTTCGGCCACTGTACATCCACCCATTATCTGCCATCCTCTGCTGCTTTACTGTGAGCCAAATAATAATAACATGAAATTAAATGCATCATATTTTTATTTTCTTGCATGCAATGTCACCATTTTATTACGGCCAAATTTTATCTTTTACAACATGCAAGGGTTCACATACACTTCTAATAGGTAGGGGCCTATCCCGCCCGAGTACGTGTAGATCGAGTCGTGTCCCATGTTCTACCCCGACCCGAGACGGAATTTCGGCAGCACCTCCCCGCTGTTCTTCAGAATACACGTCTCGAGCTTGTCAAGCCGAGAGGGTGTGCATCCGAAGAACAACAGGGAGGTGCTGCCGAAATTCCGTCTCAGGAAGGGGTAGAACGTGGAACACGACCCGATCTACACGTACTCGGACTGTCCAACAGGACAACCCGGAAGTGTTACGGTTATAAATATGCAAAGATGGACAATCCTGCATATTTATAAATTTGTAACCCTTCCGGATGGGATCTGACTCGGGTTACGCGACTGACTTGGTGATCTAGACCAAAATAAACCTATGCAGCAAGAGAGGCGAAAGATTTATACCCTCGAAGCGTGATCGGTGGCCGGAGAAGGTCGAGGACGTGCTCCGGAAGAGGGCGACAAAACAAAGGGCACCGAGGCAGCCCCTCCTCAGCAGGAGAAGCCGCGACGACGCGCGGGACCGACGGTGCTGGCTGGCGGGAAGCTACGTCATCTAAAAAGTACAAACAATCGAAATATATAAGCAAATATCCCTCCATTTTACCTAATAATTAAACATAAAACAGAATAAACCATAGAACGATGTAACCATATCAGCTAAACATAGCACATATAGACAAGTAGCACAATAATACATAGGTAGCATGTATGATAAGTCTAGCAGTACAACAGGTAGCAAGATAAGTCTAGTAGTACGACAGGTAGGATGATAGACATCCTAAACTCGACTCGCGCCGGTGTCAGTGACGTCGTCCAAGCGGGCCCAACAAGAGGACAGGCTGCTGCTAGAGTCCTCGCCCTGCTGCTGCGTGCCGGAGGGGCCGGCCTCGCCCTGCCCGCGCTGCTGCCGGCTCTCGCTGAAGACCTGGTACTGGACCGCCATCACCTGGGGATCAAGGAGGAGATCCTTGACCAAGGGGTCATCCTCCTCGCGCTGGTGGCGCGCCCTCAGCAGCCTCTCTGCCTGCCGGTGCTCCCTCTCCTCGGCCTTCGTCGCGATCCTCATGCCATCTGGCGCTAACATATGCGCCACCCTCCGCTCATCCTCAAAGTTGAGGATCGCTCTCGCCCCAAAGTGCTGGACCGCCGCGCAGTCGTAGGCGCGGGCCGCCTGCCACGGGCACCTGAAAGTACCAAGCTGGATCTTCCTGTGATCCACTGTGATCTGAGCTGCCCAAGTCGGGATCTTCGTGTGTCTCCGGTGAACACCACGAAACTTTCGCTCCGGCTCCGACATGATACTTAGTTAAGTAAAAGCATTTGATACAGGGGTTAGTCATATATGAAATGAATATATGTGAAATCTATTTCAAGCATTTTTATACCTGCACTCAAGCTCTGCTGCCACTAGAGTAGGAATCCTGCAAGCAAAGGGACTTTTTTTAGTCCAAATAACGAAGATATTATGGAGATGACTATGCATAGGGAACGTGGTTTTACATCTGAAGCCTCATATGTCAAAGCCATTAGTTAGCAAAAAGAGTGCCTACAAGAACGAAGTAGAAATAAATGCATTGTTCTTGCATTTACCCTTGGTTCTGTAGACAGTCTTCTTGCAAGCATAATGGACTATTCTAATCATCGGCTTGCATTAAGAATAGCCAAGAAGACAACATTATTTCTTTCGACTCATAAAAAACAGCAAATCACCTACACTAAATTTTTATACGACGATCATTCCAAATTGACTTAGCAAATTTTTCTAATAACATTTCTAATAAATTTCTAACACTAAATTTCCTAACACTAAATTTCTAACACTAAATTTCCTACCACTAAATTTCCTACACTACAAAAACAACACAAAAATGTACCTAAACTACACACCTAATTTATACTCTACCACCTTAGCAAAATTTCTACTAACACTTGGTCGACTAAATTTCTAACACTAAATTTCCTACCACTAAATTTCCTACACTACAAAAACAACACAAAAATGTACAAAAACAACACAAAAATGTACCTCGGGGCGGCGGGAGGTGGCCCGCGTGGCGGCGGCGGCCGAAGCGGGAGGCTGCGGCGGCGGCGGATCGAGGGCGGGGAGGAGGCGCACGGGATGGGGGAGGAGGCGGCGGCGGCGGATCGAGGTCGGGGAGGAGGAGGCGCACGGGATGGGGGAGGAGGAGGCGCACGGGATGGGGGAGGAGGGGCCGGGTCGGGGAGGAGCGGCCGAGGCGGGAGGTGGCCGGCGTGGGGAGTGCGTCGAGGCGGGAGGTGGCCCGCGTGGCGGCGGCGGCCGAAGCGGGAGGTGGCCCGCGTGGCGGCGGCGGCCGAAGCGGGAGGCTGCGGCGGCGGCGGATCGAGGGCGGGGAGGAGGCGCACGGGATGGGGGAGGAGGCGGCGGCGGCGGATCGAGGTCGGGGAGGAGGAGGCGCACGGGATGGGGGAGGAGGAGGCGCACGGCGTGGGAGACGTTTTTTTTTGTTTGTCTCCGCTCCGACCAGGTGCTTGTACTAATTATTAGGGCAACCTATAGCCGTCGGCGTATGAGTTGACCATTTTTTATTTATGTCCCTTGCAATTTATTAAAATTAATCGAAACAGAGTAGTAGCAACTAAGATAGAACAAAACGTGCAATGTATACAAGTGTGTTGTGTGTTGTAAATGTGCAAGAATCTACTCCTAGGTGTGACCGACATCACCGGCTTCACTTTCTCTCTAGTGAGTTTCTGCACTTAGAGGTGAAAACTCCCCTTTCGGGCGAACCGGATGGAATCGTGTGTCGATTTGGGGTAGACTTTGGTTTCTCATGTTCCTATGGCCTAACATAACACAACCAAGCAAAAAAGTCCACTGGGCTACCCCCTTTCGACGCACGTCTATGGGGGTAGACGGAAACGTTAGGGTTTTTCCAGCGGATTCAGGGTTTCACCGAAGCGGGGCCCCGGAGCGTCGGAACCCCACCCAAACCTAGGTTGTGACATACCATATGTATACAAGTGAGTTGTGTGTTGTAAATGTGCAAGAATCTACTCCTACGTGTGACCGACATCACCGGCTTCACTTTCTCTCTAGTGAGTTTCTGCACTTAGAGGTGAAAACTCCCCTTTCGGGCGAACCGGATGGAATCGTGTGTCGATTTGGGGTAGACTTTGGTTTCTCATGTTCCTATGGCCTAACATAACACAACCAAGCAAAAAAGTCCACTGGGCTACCCCCTTTCGACGCACGTCTATGGGGGTAGACGGAAACGTTAGGGTTTTTCCAGCGGATTCAGGGTTTCACCGAAGCGGGGCCCCGGAGCGTCGGAACCCCACCCAAACCTAGGTTGTGACATACCATATGTATACAAGTGAGTTGTGTGTTGTAAATGTGCAAGAATCTACTCCTACGTGTGACCGACATCACCGGCTTCACTTTCTCTCTAGTGAGTTTCTGCACTTAGAGGTGAAAACTCCCCTTTCGGGCGAACCGGATGGAATCGTGTGTCGATTTGGGGTAGACTTTGGTTTCTCATGTTCCTATGGCCTAACATAACACAACCAAGCAAAAAAGTCCACTGGGCTACCCCCTTTCGACGCACGTCTATGGGGGTAGACGGAAACGTTAGGGTTTTTCCAGCGGATTCAGGGTTTCACCGAAGCGGGGCCCCGGAGCGTCGGAACCCCACCCAAACCTAGGTTGTGACATACCATATGTATACAAGTGAGTTGTGTGTTGTAAATGTGCAAGAATCTACTCCTACGTGTGACCGACATCACCGGCTTCACTTTCTCTCTAGTGAGTTTCTGCACTTAGAGGTGAAAACTCCCCTTTCGGGCGAACCGGATGGAATCGTGTGTCGATTTGGGGTAGACTTTGGTTTCTCATGTTCCTATGGCCTAACATAACACAACCAAGCAAAAAAGTCCACTGGGCTACCCCCTTTCGACGCACGTCTATGGGGGTAGACGGAAACGTTAGGGTTTTTCCAGCGGATTCAGGGTTTCACCGAAGCGGGGCCCCGGAGCGTCGGAACCCCACCCAAACCTAGGTTGTGACATACCATATGTATACAAGTGAGTTGTGTGTTGTAAATGTGCAAGAATCTACTCCTACGTGTGACCGACATCACCGGCTTCACTTTCTCTCTAGTGAGTTTCTGCACTTAGAGGTGAAAACTCCCCTTTCGGGCGAACCGGATGGAATCGTGTGTCGATTTGGGGTAGACTTTGGTTTCTCATGTTCCTATGGCCTAACATAACACAACCAAGCAAAAAAGTCCACTGGGCTACCCCCTTTCGACGCACGTCTATGGGGGTAGACGGAAACGTTAGGGTTTTTCCAGCGGATTCAGGGTTTCACCGAAGCGGGGCCCCGGAGCGTCGGAACCCCACCCAAACCTAGGTTGTGACATACCATATGTATACAAGTGAGTTGTGTGTTGTAAATGTGCAAGAATCTACTCCTACGTGTGACCGACATCACCGGCTTCACTTTCTCTCTAGTGAGTTTCTGCACTTAAGGTGAAAACTCCCCTTTCGGACGAACCGGATGGAATCGTGTGTCGATTTGGGGTAGACTTTGGTTTCTCATGTTCCTATGGCCTAACATAACACAACCAAGCAAAAAAGTCCACTGGGCTACCCCCTTTCGACGCACGTCTATGGGGGTAGACGGAAACGTTAGGGTTTTTCCAGCGGATTCAGGGTTTCACCGAAGCGGGGCCCCGGAGCGTCGGAACCCCACCCAAACCTAGGTTGTGACATACCATATGTATACAAGTGAGTTGTGTGTTGTAAATGTGCAAGAATCTACTCCTACGTGTGACCGACATCACCGGCTTCACTTTCTCTCTAGTGAGTTTCTGCACTTAGAGGTGAAAACTCCCCTTTCGGCGAACCGGATGGAATCGTGTGTCGATTTGGGGTAGACTTTGGTTTCTCATGTTCCTATGGCCTAACATAACACAACCAAGCAAAAAAGTCCACTGGGCTACCCCCTTTCGACGCACGTCTATGGGGGTAGACGGAAACGTTAGGGTTTTTCCAGCGGATTCAGGGTTTCACCGAAGCGGGGCCCCGGAGCGTCGGAACCCCACCCAAACCTAGGTTGTGACATACCATATGTATACAAGTGAGTTGTGTGTTGTAAATGTGCAAGAATCTACTCCTACGTGTGACCGACATCACCGGCTTCACTTTCTCTCTAGTGAGTTTCTGCACTTAGAGGTGAAAACTCCCCTTTCGGGCGAACCGGATGGAATCGTGTGTCGATTTGGGGTAGACTTTGGTTTCTCATGTTCCTATGGCCTAACATAACACAACCAAGCAAAAAAGTCCACTGGGCTACCCCCTTTCGACGCACGTCTATGGGGGTAGACGGAAACGTTAGGGTTTTTCCAGCGGATTCAGGGTTTCACCGAAGCGGGGCCCCGGAGCGTCGGAACCCCACCCAAACCTAGGTTGTGACATACCATATGTATACAAGTGAGTTGTGTGTTGTAAATGTGCAAGAATCTACTCCTACGTGTGACCGACATCACCGGCTTCACTTTCTCTCTAGTGAGTTTCTGCACTTAGAGGTGAAAACTCCCCTTTCGGGCGAACCGGATGGAATCGTGTGTCGATTTGGGGTAGACTTTGGTTTCTCATGTTCCTATGGCCTAACATAACACAACCAAGCAAAAAAGTCCACTGGGCTACCCCCTTTCGACGCACGTCTATGGGGGTAGACGGAAACGTTAGGGTTTTTCCAGCGGATTCAGGGTTTCACCGAAGCGGGGCCCCGGAGCGTCGGAACCCCACCCAAACCTAGGTTGTGACATACCATATGTATACAAGTGAGTTGTGTGTTGTAAATGTGCAAAATCTACTCCTACGTGTGACCGACATCACCGGCTTCACTTTCTCTCTAGTGAGTTTCTGCACTTAGAGGTGAAAACTCCCCTTTCGGGCGAACCGGATGGAATCGTGTGTCGATTTGGGGTAGACTTTGGTTTCTCATGTTCCTATGGCCTAACATAACACAACCAAGAAAAAAAGTCCACTGGGCTACCCCCTTTCGACGCACGTCTATGGGGGTAGACGGAAACGTTAGGGTTTTTCCAGCGGATTCAGGGTTTCACCGAAGCGGGGCCCCGGAGCGTCGGAACCCCACCCAAACCTAGGTTGTGACATACCATATGTATACAAGTGAGTTGTGTGTTGTAAATGTGCAAGAATCTACTCCTACGTGTGACCGACATCACCGGCTTCACTTTCTCTCTAGTGAGTTTCTGCACTTAGAGGTGAAAACTCCCCTTTCGGGCGAACCGGATGGAATCGTGTGTCGATTTGGGGTAGACTTTGGTTTCTCATGTTCCTATGGCCTAACATAACACAACCAAGAAAAAAGTCCACTGGGCTACCCCCTTTCGACGCACGTCTATGGGGGTAGACGGAAACGTTAGGGTTTTTCCAGCGGATTCAGGGTTTCACCGAAGCGGGGCCCCGGAGCGTCGGAACCCCACCCAAACCTAGGTTGTGACATACCATATGTATACAAGTGAGTTGTGTGTTGTAAATGTGCAAGAATCTACTCCTACGTGTGACCGACATCACCGGCTTCACTTTCTCTCTAGTGAGTTTCTGCACTTAGAGGTGAAAACTCCCCTTTCGGGCGAACCGGATGGAATCGTGTGTCGATTTGGGGTAGACTTTGGTTTCTCATGTTCCTATGGCCTAACATAACACAACCAAGAAAAAAAGTCCACTGGGCTACCCCCTTTCGACGCACGTCTATGGGGGTAGACGGAAACGTTAGGGTTTTTCCAGCGGATTCAGGGTTTCACCGAAGCGGGGCCCCGGAGCGTCGGAACCCCACCCAAACCTAGGTTGTGACATACCATATGTATACAAGTGAGTTGTGTGTTGTAAATGTGCAAGAATCTACTCCTACGTGTGACCGACATCACCGGCTTCACTTTCTCTCTAGTGAGTTTCTGCACTTAGAGGTGAAAACTCCCCTTTCGGGCGAACCGGATGGAATCGTGTGTCGATTTGGGGTAGACTTTGGTTTCTCATGTTCCTATGGCCTAACATAACACAACCAAGCAAAAAAGTCCACTGGGCTACCCCCTTTCGACGCACGTCTATGGGGGTAGACGGAAACGTTAGGGTTTTTCCAGCGGATTCAGGGTTTCACCGAAGCGGGGCCCCGGAGCGTCGGAACCCCACCCAAACCTAGGTTGTGACATACCATATGTATACAAGTGAGTTGTGTGTTGTAAATGTGCAAGATTCTACTCCTACGTGTGACCGACATCACCGGCTTCACTTTCTCTCTAGTGAGTTTCTGCACTTAGAGGTGAAAACTCCCCTTTCGGGCGAACCGGATGGAATCGTGTGTCGATTTGGGGTAGACTTTGGTTTCTCATGTTCCTATGGCCTAACATAACACAACCAAGCAAAAAAGTCCACTGGGCTACCCCCTTTCGACGCACGTCTATGGGGGTAGACGGAAACGTTAGGGTTTTTCCAGCGGATTCAGGGTTTCACCGAAGCGGGGCCCCGGAGCGTCGGAACCCCACCCAAACCTAGGTTGTGACATACCATATGTATACAAGTGAGTTGTGTGTTGTAAATGTGCAAGAATCTACTCCTACGTGTGACCGACATCACCGGCTTCACTTTCTCTCTAGTGAGTTTCTGCACTTAGAGGTGAAAACTCCCCTTTCGGGCGAACCGGATGGAATCGTGTGTCGATTTGGGGTAGACTTTGGTTTCTCATGTTCCTATGGCCTAACATAACACAACCAAGCAAAAAAGTCCACTGGGCTACCCCCTTTCGACGCACGTCTATGGGGGTAGACGGAAACGTTAGGGTTTTTCCAGCGGATTCAGGGTTTCACCGAAGCGGGGCCCCGGAGCGTCGGAACCCCACCCAAACCTAGGTTGTGACATACCATATGTATACAAGTGAGTTGTGTGTTGTAAATGTGCAAGAATCTACTCCTACGTGTGACCGACATCACCGGCTTCACTTTCTCTCTAGTGAGTTTTTGCACTTAGAGGTGAAAACTCCCCTTTCGGACGAACCGGATGGAATCGTGTGTCGATTTGGGGTAGACTTTGGTTTCTCATGTTCCTATGGCCTAACATAACACAACCAAGCAACAAAGACCAGTGGGCTACCCCCTTTCGACGCACGTCTATGGGGGTAGACGGAAACGTTAGGGTTTTTCCAGCGGATTCAGGGTTTCACCGAAGCGGGGCCCCGGAGCGTCGGAACCCCACCCAAACCTAGGTTGTGACATACCATATGTATACAAGTGAGTTGTGTGTTGTAAATGTGCAAGAATCTACTCCTACGTGTGACCGACATCACCAGCTTCACTTTCTCTCTAGTGAGTTTCTGCACTTAGAGGTGAAAACTCCCCTTTCGGGCGAACCGGATGGAATCGTGTGTCGATTTGGGGTAGACTTTGGTTTCTCATGTTCCTATGGCCTAACATAACACAACCAAGCAAAAAAGTCCACTGGGCTACCCCCTTTCGACGCACGTCTATGGGGGTAGACGGAAACGTTAGGGTTTTTCCAGCGGATTCAGGGTTTCACCGAAGCGGGGCCCCGGAGCGTCGGAACCCCACCCAAACCTAGGTTGTGACATACCATATGTATACAAGTGAGTTGTGTGTTGTAAATGTGCAAGAATCTACTCCTACGTGTGACCGACATCACCGGCTTCACTTTCTCTCTAGTGAGTTTCTGCACTTAGAGGTGAAAACTCCCCTTTCGGGCGAACCGGATGGAATCGTGTGTCGATTTGGGGTAGACTTTGGTTTCTCATGTTCCTATGGCCTAACATAACACAACCAAGCAAAAAAGTCCACTGGGCTACCCCCTTTCGACGCACGTCTATGGGGTTAGACGGAAACGTTAGGGTTTTTCCAGCGGATTCAGGGTTTCACCGAAGCGGGGCCCCGGAGCGTCGGAACCCCACCCAAACCTAGGTTGTGACATACCATATGTATACAAGTGAGTTGTGTGTTGTAATTGTGCAAGAATCTACTCCTACGTGTGACCGACATCACCGGCTTCACTTTCTCTCTAGTGAGTTTCTGCACTTAAAGGTGAAAACTCCCCTTTCGGACGAACCGGATGGAATCGTGTGTCGATTTGGGGTAGACTTTGGTTTCTCATGTTCCTATGGCCTAACATAACACAACCAAGCAAAAAGTCCACTGGGCTACCCCTTTCGACGCACGTCTATGGGGGTAGACGGAAACGTTAGGGTTTTTCCAGCAGATTCAGGGTTTCACCGAAGCGGGGCCCCGGAGCGTCGGAACCCCACCCAAACCTAGGTTGTGACATACCATATGTATACAAGTATGTTGTGTGTTGTAAATATGCAAGAATCTACTCCTACGTGTGACCGACATCACCGGCTTCACTTTCTCTCTAGTGAGCCAGGAAAAGTTTTTATTTGTTTTACATGTATATGTTGTTGGGTTGGGTTCCGGAAAACTCAAACCGTTATTTTACGTGGGTGGGATACTGAAATTGGGAGGGCAATTATAGGTCCAATATATATATAAATTACAACTACATTAAATATTATATAGAGAAATAAAGAAATGAATATTATATACGAAAATAAATAAAAAAAACAACTAAACGCCGACGGCAGCCGTCGGTGTATAATAACGGCAGCCGTCGGTGTATAATAACGGGTGTACGCCGACGGCCGTACCGTCGGCGTATCAACGATGCTGGACGGTCCCGTTATGCCGCCCGTTTGTACGCCGACGGGAGAAAGAACGCCGACGGCAGCCATCGGGCACGTATGTCTACGCCGACGGCGCTTCGTACGCCGACGGCTTGCTCGTCGTCTGCCCTAGCCCGTGCTGTACGCCGACGGCCCCGACATTTGGCCGTCGGCGTACAATAAGGCCGTCGGCGTAGTGTGGCTTTCCCGTAGTGATGCAGAAGCTGGGGGAGATATCTTATGAATCTCATTTAAATAAATTATTGTTTTATCGTCTTTCGGTGGCACCTCATAAACCATTATCCATGCATATACGTGTTTCATGTTTCGCTGACTTATCCATATATTTGGGGCCGCATCAATTTGTTGTTGTTGCTAATTCTAGTTGGAAACTAATCAAAGTTTGTGGTCGGTGCTTCAGTTAAAAATGCATGTTTTTCCTCTTTGTTAACACCATTCGGTCTGGTTGCTGATATGTACATGTGTAAAGCCATCTGGGGTGTGGCAAAAACATATTGACCTGGAGAACAAGCATGTGAGATACAGATAAATAATGATGAGGCTATGGAGAAATTAGTGGCTGGGACATGATAATGACTGTTCAATTAATCTCAGCACATGGTCATTTTCGCAAGCAATGTGCATGGAGCACAACTTGTGAACGGCTCAGGCTCCATGCACTGTTTTCCTAAATAAAGGCTCCTTGCACTATAGACGCCCTAATGGTCTAATGGGCTTTAGAGATGTCAATTAGCTCCTCAACAACAACTACACTAGTAGGAAATGAGAAATAAACAACCAGGAGTTGGTGAAGTTTGGTGAAGCACTGAAGTTTGCACTTGCTCCCTGACCATAATTAAATAACTAGATTCATCGTGCCGTAGATACTTAGTAGACGTGTGCGATGCATTTGCATATATATTAACTAGCAGTATGGACAAGCCTAAGAGGGGAGACCAAATAGCCAACACACAACCGATTAGTACCCCGCAGTTGTATGGAGATATCTACCAGGAATGGGATGCACCGGAAACTTGAGTCGGAGGATTATGATCCAGAAATGTCCTATACATGTGCCTATAGTACCCACATGGCATTGTTCCCGTACGATGACGTCTTGGTCTACAATGAAGCGAACGAGAAATTCATCCCGCGAAGGCCATTGTGGCAGGTAACTGCTGCATGGAGCGGGTTTATGAGATGGGTGTAGCACAGGCAGCTCCATGCAGGCAGCGAGACCTTTTTCTCCTTCTCTCAAGCCCGCCCTATCTCGCCCGGTTAACGTTAGGTTGTCTCCATTTCTTCCTTCTAGCCAACCCATTTCGAACATAATAACAGCAAAGAGGGGACGAGGTTGTCGATGTCTTTGCAAGTCAGGTATAGAGAAATATTTGGCGATTTCGAAACTGAAGCCTTATCAGAGTGCAGCTTGCCATCGCATGAGTCACCCTGTTCGGGGATCTTGGATATTTGGCCTTTGCGCTAATGTTATAGTTCCTGTCATGGTGAAACCAAACAAAATAGGCCACTCTTTGCTACACCCCTGAACCTTGATGACCATGTTTATTGTCAGCAAATTCCTTTATTTTTATCGTCACCAAACTCTTTGCTACATAGCCTGCTCTTGTGTTCACATTTTCTGGCAATAAAATCTCGCTTTTCCAGCTACCAACCCTATACTGTACGAGAAAGACACCAAACTATTGTGTCACGGCGCATCAGGATCCTCATTGCAGGTCCATCCATTCTATATACGCCCACGAAAAATGACCGACACGAGACGCAAAATGACAATGCACAGCTCGAATCGTGTGATTCAAAAGAACGTCAAGTGAACTACCAACACTGACGACACTGCATGTGGATTCACCATACTCCCACCTGTAAAACAATCGGAAGCAGACTCAGCTACATTGTTCAGTGGCAAATAAATTTGTAGATCGAAGGTGCCTTCCTTTCCTCAGTTTTCTCTGCACTGGAACTCCGAAGTCCGAACTGTACTTTGACTGGACCTAGTAGTAGGAAACAAAGTATCATATTGTCTCTTGCAAAATGTTCCAACTGTTGGATATATATTTGAGTAATTTATTGGAGAATGTAACCTACTAACCTAATCAAACATATCCATGTCTTGACATGTAGTAACGAGTGGACCTGCAGAGGACCATGTTTTCAGTGTGTATCGTACTTGAGGCCTTGAGGGCCCAAACACGCAACCATGTGAAAACTAAGATGGTTTTTTTAGATAAGGCACAAAAGGGCCCGGCCTTAAATTAATAAGACCACAGAGTTTACACGACATTCGGTTACATGCTGCGGCGTACAGCTTAGCCATAAGAAAATAGACAGCACGAGTAGCAACAACTAAGATAACAGACTGAAAGGGGAGCCACCCCAGCAACACGGCAGGCGCGAAAGGAAGGGATGCCGGTAGCAGCTGGCAAGCTCAAGCTCTACTCAGACTCCTCGGGCGATTTGCTGCATATAACAGCTTTAGCCTGCCGACCAGCGTCTCGAGTCTTGGACGATCCTTGGCCTTGGAGTTTAGGCACCACAGCTGCAAAAAGTTAAGCGTTTTGTAGATCACGTCAGCGGGATCAAGACTGCGCAACAAATAAAGACCACACCACTCTACGCGTTTGACCCGACAAACCGCTAAGGATGGCAAAGAATTGCGCAAAGTTCGCAGGGCACCAGCTGTTCCCTAGGAGTTGTCACAACACACTCCAAGCAAACTTGGTCAGCGAGCAAGAGAAGAACATGTGAGATGCATCCTCTGCAGCACCACACAGGGCACATGACCCGTCCGAAGGCCCCTGCCTTGAAGCGAGAACCTGTCCTGAAGGAAGCCTGTCTAATATCAACTGCCATGAGAAATTTTTATTTTCAGCGGAAGCTTAGCCGCCCAAACTTCATGGAAGTGCGCCACGGCCGCCCCCTGGGCCAGCTTAGCATACATGGACGCCACCGTATACTGACCCGACGCATCTAACGACCAAGAAACCGTGTACAACCCCTCTACAATGGGTATCGGATCAATCAACTGTAGCAGCTCCTCCCATTGATCTCTGACCGCCTCATCTAAAGAGCGCCGCAGACGGATGGAGTTGTACACCACCGAAGCCACATAAACCTGTTGGTTATCACAAACTGCAAATATGAGAGGGAACATGTCTTTAAGCGTACTAGATCCAAGCCAAGAATCAGTCCAAAAAGGGTTCGCTGCCCATTATGAACTGAGTGACGTGCACCTAACTTGAAGAGGTGCTTAATTTTCCCTAACTTCTCCAAAACTGCAAGCCCCTGGGCTCGAGCTTGCAAAGATGTCCTCGTTAACCAAATATTTGGCCATAATCAAGTTGGCCCACAAGCTGTCATCATGATGGTATAGCTTCCTGACCCATTTCAGCATTATGGCTTTATCCATAAGCTTAGAGTTGACGATTCCAGACCGCCAAACTCCTTCGGGCGACACACCGCCAGCCAGTTAAGCAAATGGTATTTCCTTTTAGGTCCCGGCCCCTCCCAGTAGAACCTCGCTCTATGTGAGTCAAACTTTGCATGGACGCCATCTTGGAGAAGAAAGAGCCCCATGGCAAACATCGGAAGGCTGGCTCGGCAGGAGTTGGAGAGGATCAGTCTTCCCCCGGAAGACAAGAAACGTCCAACCCAGGGTTCTACTCTAGCCGCCGCTTAAGCACTAAAAAGTTCCATTGATCAATTGTGAGTTTTCTGTCCCCATCGGCAGACCCAAGTACATAAACGGAAACGAATCCAGCTTGCAGTTGAGCATATCCGCCACCCTTTGGAGGTGCTCTCGTGGTTTACCCAAGACTATGACCTATCTTTTGTGGTAGTTGATCTTTAACCCTGACATCTCTTCAAAACACATCAGCAGAACTTTAGGTTAGCTATCCCTGTATCGTTATCTTGGATCAGAATCAAGGTGTCATCGCATACTGTAGGTGAGAGACCCCCCTGGGATCAGATGGGGCACAACCCCCTGGATGTGCCCGGCGGCGGAAGCCGCAGAAAGAATGGCAGATAGGGCCTCCGCAATGAAATTAAAATGCAGTGGGGACAGCCGAACACACGTAAGATACTGTAGTCGACAGGGGTGTTGAACATTTTTGTGAATGGGGTGGAGTTCTGGATAACACGACTAGGCATATGATTTATCAGGTAACAAGCTATGAGGATGGCATCATCCCAAAAACGAATGGGAACATAGGCTTGAGCGAGGAGGGCAAGGGCTGTTTCGACTAGGGGTCGATGTTTCCGTTCGATGGCACCGTTTCGTTGATGGGTGTGTGGGCAGGAAATTCGATGGTTATGCCGGTGTCATTGAAGTAGCGATGGAGTTGTTGATACTCCGCTCCCCAATCTATTGAACCGAGACAATTTTCTTGCCTAGAGAAAGCTCAACCTTCTTTGAATTGGTAAGACATGTTCAACATCCGATTTGTGTTTCAACAAGTACACCCACGTAAATTTACTAAAATCATCCAAGAAACTTACATAATAACTAAAACCACCAACAGATTTGATGGCTGGACCCCACACATCCGTGTGGATTAATTCAAGAGGAAATTTTGAAACACGACTAGACAACTCATATGGGAGTTGATGAACTTTTGCCTGTTGGCATGCATCACATGACATGTGAGACTGAGTTCTTATTTTGGGAAAAATATAATTTATTTGATTGGATGATGGCTTGAACGACGGTAATGCAGGATGTCCGAGACGTCTGTGCCACAGCTCCTTTGATGGCGAGGTGAGGTGGGCTTGGTGGATAGATGATGGAGTTGGAACTGGGTACAGACCATCCTTGACTTTACCGTGCAGCAGGGTTGTTCTCGTGGTGAGGTCCTTGACAAAAAAAGAAGAGGGATGAAACTCAAGGAAATAATTGTTGTCGCGTGTGAGTTTGTTAACAGAAACAAGATTGTTGCTGAGATGAGGTGAATGCAAGACCTTTCTAAGATGCAAAGAGTGATGTGAACCAGATATAAACGAATCACCAATATGTGATATGGGAACGTGCGTACCATTTGCGACCTGCACCTGATCGCTTCCCTGGTAGGCCTCGTACATGTTGAGGCATTCCATGTCATTCGTCATGTGATCTGTGGCTCCAGAGTCCATGATCCAAGACGGCTCGCCACCGTCGCTGGAATTGGTGTGGTAGGCCACGCGGTTGGAGGTCTCCGAGGATGGCATGGTTGAAGTGGGAGTAGCGCCGCAGTGCATCGTGGCCATAGATGCGACAGATTTGACAAGTCGATTTGCCGCCGTCACGGCCTCCACCATTGACGTTGGTGTGGCCTCCTCCGTAGCCGCCTCCTCGATAGCCGCGTCCGGCAGGGCGGATCCAGGATTTGACTATAGGGGGCGCGAACAAGAAATTGACCATCAAAGAAAGAAAATATGAAAATATATCAAGTCATACTTAACACAGAAACATAGAAATTGGCGTGTTTCTACTTGATTATCAGTAGGCATATCCCAAATCTGTTGGCTCTTTTCGTGGTCTCACTCATATGCGTGCTTATGACTCTAGCTTGTTCTGGGATCACGATAGACGACATGATATTTCCGCCCAAAGGTTGCATATAAACCGGGCCAGGATTAAGATCATTATATACCAAGAGTTGGAGATCAAACCAAACGGCGTAAAAACGTACTAATTTGTGTGTCCTTCTCTTCATGACAAGCAGCTATACTAGTAGAAAATAAAGAATAAACTGATATAACTAGCACATCAAACTAGCGAGCAGTAATTATTAGATTTGATCAAGACAGGACGTAGCAATACATATAGAATAATGTACCTTGGATCAATCAGTTTAGGAATTGTGTCAGTCGGGGGCGTGGCGCGCAGGACGGCGGCAGTTCGTAGCCATCGCCGGCAATCAAAAATAGATGTGATCAAGGGATAGAAGATTAGTCTGTGTTTCCTGGCGGCGGCGCCCCGGCGACGATGCTCAATCACGGCACCTGTGCGGTTGGGCAGCGGCAAAGGAAGAGAAAATCGAGTAGATGTGATGTAGATGCAATCGTGCGTGCGAGGTGTAGCTCCAGTACAGGAATTATGTACGTGGCCTTTGGCCCTTGGCTGGCTAATGGCTTTGGGCTTGGCCCATTCAAATTCGCACGCAGGTCTTCTCGCTGGGCATGGCAGGATTAGGATTAGACAGCGCTATTTGCCGGTGTATTAAGCTAATATAAGTCCACAGCGCTACTGGCCCTGCTACGTAACCTTGGGGGCGGCCGAGCCATGGCGGGGGCCTGGCCCCCGCTCGCCCCCCTGGATCTGCCACTGGTGTCCGGCACCATCACCATAGCCGCGGCCTCCGCCATCGCCGCGGCAACGACCACCTCCGCCGCGCATGAAGCCTCCACGATTGCCGCCGCGAGAGGCATTGTTGGCGGAGTGCTGGAACTGAGAAGCGCACGATCGCCGTTGCGCGCCTCGTACGGACCATGTGCCCGTACAGGTCGCTGAGAGTGAAGTCCTCGCTTGCCGACGTGAGCATGGTGAGCGAGGTGGTAAAGCTGTCGTAGTCGTCTCCTAGGCCGGCGAGGATGTAGGAGGTGACCTCGCCGTCGCTCAGCGGATTTCCAATTGCCGACATCGTGTCAGCCAGGTTCTTCACGTGGTGGAAGTACTCGGACATGGAGACCTCCCTTTCTTCGGCTTCACCATCGCCGCACGAATCTGCACAATCCGTGCTTTGGACCTGGATGCAAACATCCGGTTGAGAGCCTCCCAGACTTGAACCGATGTCTTGAGGGATTGGACATGGCCAACCACCGACGGGGTGAGGGAGGACAGCAGGCCACTCAGCACCTGCTGATCACGACGAAACCAGAGGGCATACTCCGGGTTGTCAACTTGACGCGAGCTGCCTTCAGCGGCAGCAACTTTCTTGGACGGCGCTGGATTGGATCCATCGACGACATCATACACCTCAAGGCTGAAGAGGGCCGGCAAGGCCTGGGCTTTCCAGAGAAGGTAATTGTCCTAGTTGAGCTTGATGGTGATTGCAGCACTAAGGGTAGCGGCGATGTTGATCGTGGAGGGGGAGATGAGATTGGAGTAGATGGGGCCATGGTTGAGAAGGAGCACTGACTCTGATACCATATAAAAAGGTACGAGATTGATTTTGTGCCGTACCCAACAGGTAGGCGGTAGCTCCATATATATCCAGCGTTTACATGCTAGGGTTTTACAGATCGTGTACATTCAGTTAGGATTACAACAACCTAATGACTATCTAATCTACACACGGTTAGCTAACAGCTCAGGATCGTATACACCGCTCCTGTCACAACCAACTCTGTTTAACACGGTGCCCGTAAATGTGTGGCACTGCCCTCTCCCCAATAGAGGGAAGACGCGGTGAAGACTGGTGGGAGGGAGGTCGTGGCAGGGTGTAACACATGTATTAGATGTCAGGAAATATACCAAACTTGTACGACGACAAGTCTTGTAGTATCTTAGCTTTCAGGCCAAAGCGACCACGAAACAAGAATGCACCGCACAAAATGGAGAATTAACCGAAACTTGCATAAATAAACAAAAGGTACCTAGAAAGCGAGAAAAATCGTCAAATATAGGAATTGGCCATCCCACATGGTCTAGTTTGGGTGAAATTGGATTCGTGCCATTTTCCCCCATATGTCTTGCAGCCGTTTTCAAGCAAAAAATACATTTCTGGCACTAATAAATCATAAAATCTTCTTTTGTGACAAAAAATCCAAAACTCCTTTTGGGACTTTTGGGAAGATAGAATAAACTCATTATCATTCTGTAAAGTGCGTCAACATTGAAAATCAGTAAGAAGTATTGACGATTAATTATCCTGGGGAGCACCGTTTGCCAGAACCGAGACATGCCAAATTTAAGAACTAAATATATCCATGTTTTTTTTGAAATGGGTAAATCCCCAGACTCTACATCGATTGATGCACACAACCGCTTATTGCATAGTTCAAAAGTGTATCTGGTATAGCGATATAAAGTATGTAGCGCGTGCGATGTACGGGTTGATTAGTGGTTTTACTAACTCACGTGATATAGCATCTGGTATATTCACCTCTCTTTATACATAAATTTGAAAACTTTTAAGTGCCTCAACCCGATATGATGCTCATACGTGCCTGTCTACTCTTTTCTTCCTCTTTCCTCCTCGATTACTTCAAAATACACGGTTGCAGCAAAAGAAGTAAAAGGCAAAGCACCAGTCGTCTCACACTCGCATGCACACGCGAGCCGTGCGCATCGATGCTTAGCTAGCTTTACTTCTTTCTTTCTCTCGTGTCATACTGCCATACCTCTCTTTTGCTTTGCAGGTTAAGAAGATTCATGCCCATATATACGTACGTGCCACGCGGCCATGCATGTCATGAATGCAACGAAATTTATAATTAAATATGTCAAACGTGCGATGCAATTCTCAAATCGTAGACGAATATATGATGCAAACCACAAAACATGATTTACATAAGTACCACCTCCGTTCCACAATGTAAGATGTTTTAGGTGTTAAACATGCATGTCTAGATTAATACTAAAAAATGAACATATGCACTTAAACGTGTCTAGATACATGTGTGTGCATGTGCATGTGAAAAAAGACTAAAACATCTTATATTGTGGAACGGAGTGAGTACTAGTGATAAGTTAGTTCTGACAATCTGCTTAGCTGCATACATGCTCGGAGCAAGGACATCCAATTCGGCAGGTTTGGTAAAATACTCAAGAAACACAAAAAAAAACAAAATGACAATATTTTGGACATATCACCATAGATTCATACGAAATCTAGAAAGAATATGCGATAGGTAGATTGATCGATCAGCCTCGGTCAAAAAAATGACAGATTTCTTGCGAGGGAAAGATTGCAACTTCTGTACATAACCCCCACTACCAAAATCCACATTGATGGAGAACTCAGCTCGCCATCTGGTTCCACGGAGCAAAGGATCTCATCTAACGGACCGGAGGAAGCCGAGAAGAGCACACGTGGATGTTCGTCGTCTCGCTGGCGCTAGTCTCTCCGGCGCGGCGCAATCGTCGTCTTCCCAGCACGCCTGAAAGCACAGTTCTGTCAGACTTTGCTGTTGGCAACCAACCAGAAGGTGAGGGCAAAGTGTTCATATCAACCCAATGATTAGTTAGTGGATTTCTTAGTTTTATTTGATTCAGAGTTATGCTCATGTATGGATCAGTGTCAGCCACAAACATATTCAATTGTTTTCTGATGAGGTTACAATTGTACAAACCATATTGTCCAATCATTTGGATGTGATACTTAATCTTGGTTTCCCTAGCTAAACTATCAAAAGCAGGGGGATATGGTTCTACTAATGGAATCTTAGGTGTCTCTGATGGGATTTAAGTATACAGCACTGATACTCTTCTTGTCAGTAAAGCGACTTCAAAAATGATTTTCTTAGCTCAGAGGTACACTTGCTTTTTGTTCTTTTATTATTCTCCTTGCCAAATGCCAAACCGTACCAACAACTCTGTAGTAGAACAGTTAACTGGAGTTCTATCAGGTGTCTTGTGGGTCAGTGGGGAAGCCATTCTCTGCTTCAAGCCTTCAAACAAGGAGAAGGCAGAAGAAGAAAAGTACTTACTAATTATTATGCTTAGTAATTATAAGGATGGACTTCTCTTGTTGACAGTGGTGCACTGCATGGCAACTGACAATCGAGCAGAGTGCTTGTACGTGTAAAGAACAGCAGAGTAACAGTGAGCAGAGTATTTTAGGCCGTGTCATTTATTCAGGTAAATCGATCCATTCGCACCATGTTACCGACAGGCATTAGTTGCAATATTCTAGTGATGCAAAACTCTCTTCCTCTTCGTGATAAATATCTTATAAAAATTGCAAACTTTGCGACACAAAAAAAGTATGACAGTTCTTGTAGAGAAGCAGAATGTATGCGTGCATGCATGTCACAAGTAAAACGACTAGTGCATGCAAGCATCCATCATCAAGCATGAAGTGATCAAGGTTACCTGTTGTGGATAGGGTCAGGTCCCTTGGGGATCCTCCTCTTGCTGCTCCGGTACGCGTCCTCGGCGGATTGTCCACCGCCTGGATACCACGGCGGGGAGGTTGTCGTCGTTCTGCCGCCGGCCCGAGACGCGGCGTTCGGCCCTGAGCTCACACCAACACCACTCGTCGTCGCCACCATCAACAGCAAAAGAGAAGTACAGACGACTAAGAGGACAACCGCCGCTACCTTGCAACACGCCAATGCCCCTGCCGACCTATCCGGCCGTCTTCCCATATAGAGAGCGACCCTCCTCTGCTTCTCAGCTTGCTTCTCCTCCTCTCCGCACGAAAACCCAATGTTTTGTTTTTCGAATCTACGAATCCACAGGAGGGTCACAGGGACAGGGCAGAGAGTAACGTTGCTGAGCGATAGTAGATGCAGCGGCGCCGCTATATGAAGTCGGTCGAAGAGAAAAGCAAAGGTAGGAGAAGAAGATGAGGAGGAGGAGGAGGAGGAGGGCAGAGTTGCATGATGACAGTGAGTGACAATGCCAAGGCAGGCAGGCGAGATGAATGATCTTATGCAAAGCACTGGCGGAGCACACGCACAAGTGCAATGCAAGCCTCTTTATTTTTCTTCCTTTTACATAATGACACGCAAGTGCGCGTCTAATGGGCACTTAGATCGCGCGAAACGCGCCTTTTTACGTGACATGGAATCTGTGATCCACATTCCCTATCCCCTCCATCCTCCTCTTTAGCTTCCGTTGATGTATGCTCGGCGCTTTGCTTTTGCATGCCTTGGGAGCTCGCTCGCTTGCTTTCCTTTCTTTCTCTCGCTTCTTCGGCGCCCTAGATGGATAGCTTTGCTCTTTGTTCTCTTCCTCTCTTCTTTGCGGGGCGAAAGCGAATCAGCTGCCGCGCTTTTGTAGGACCATGCGTGGGGAGCGGAGCTGGAGCTGGTTCCGGGACGTGGCCTGCTTGATTTCGAGCTGCTCGCTTTGGAAGCCGATGGGGCCCTGCGCTGCACTCGCCATGCCGGCTGTAGCTTCATCTACCTAGATCGCTATCACGTCACTCTCCCGGATTCAGTTCCTTTCATTCTGTACTATGCCACTGACAAGCGGGCCTCCCAACAGCTGTACAAGCTGGTAGGGTTTTTTCTTCAGACATGCATAGGGCCGGTAGCTAGTACGGAGTAGCTATGAAATCTCCTTAGGTGGCCCTTGTTGCGCTCGACAAAGGGTCTAAAACACTCGGACAAATGGTTTACCAGTGGCACACTGACAACCATTTACTTGGCAACAATGTACTCCTTCCGTTCCAAATTAGATGACTTCCATTTGTCCACATTCGGATGTAAATATAGATACATCCGAATGTGGACAAATGAAAGTCATCTAATTTGGAACGGAGGGAGTATCTGTCGAGTGCCGCAAACATTTTTTTGCCGAGTGTTCTCCGTGACACTTGGCATAGACCACCACTCGGCAAAAAAATAAATTGTCTTACGACCAGAAGTCGGCGGAACCACGGTTTCTCAAGTGTTTATAAACACACTCAGAAAACTTAACAAACAGAAGGAAAACATATTTAGGAAATTGTCTGATGGCCGGAAGTCGGTGGGGCTAGATTAATCGGCCAGCAGGATTTTGCGTCCAGTAGCGTGGGTGCGCGATGGAAGGAGAGGGGTGGCGATGTCTCAGGAGAGAGGAGAGATTCAGTGAGCCAAACGATTTCAGCGCAACAATAACGTATGCTTAGTGTTTTAAGAAAGAAAAACGGCAAACTCTTTTTTAAAGTTTTGCGTTTGTTTATTCTATTGATTTGTTCAACTACCCGAAGCTAATATACCTACTATGACAAACTTAGAATTTAAATTACTTTCGGGAAATCGACTGAAACTTTGGAGAAAAAGTAGCTAGAAAGCGAGAAAAAACTAATACTTTGAAATTGGCCATCAAATATGTTCTACTGTGTGTGAAAATTAGAGAGGTGTCATTTTGCACCATATTGTTTTCAGTTGCTTCACAAAAAATAATATTGTTGGCACTTTAAAACTAAAAAATTGTAACAGTAAGTTGGAAACACCTTTTGGCACTATTATTTGTCATGGAAAGTTGCACGTTTGTGCCAAATATGGCCATTTTAGTTGAACTATGCCATGGATATGGATATGGCATTAATCAATTGGATTGAAAAACATGAATGTTCATGCATGGTAAGCCATTTTGTGAAATTATTTTTCAAAATATGTTTATCATTTTGCCTATACATTAGTTCACACAAAAGGAGCCAATGCCAAACGTCTAGTTTTTCTTTTTTTTTTCTTTTTTTTTTTGATTTTTTTAAACTGGTCAAGATTGTTGTCAAAACTATTTATAGCAAGCAAGTCATATATGTTTCAATACCATTTGTGGCTATTGCACATAATCCTACTTTGTACTTTAATTTTTATTAGCAAACTACCACACACTTACACTTCAAATTAAAATTACTTTTGGGAAATTGGCCGCCAATCATTTAAATGGGTAAAACTAGCTAGAAAGTGAGAAAATTATAAATAATTAGGAACTAGTCATCCGATACGTTCTAATTTGTGTGAAAAACTTGAGAGGTGTCATTTTTCACCATATTGTTTGCAATTTGAAAATAAAACATTTTTATAATAAAATGTTGGAAACTCTTTTTGGCACTATTGTTTGTCAATGTCAAATATGATGAGGTTATTATGAAATATGCCATAGATATGGCCATGCATGACCTTTGCCATTTGAACTGAAACAATGAAATATCGATAGATAGGCCATTTCGATGAAACTTAAGGAAAGCCGGCATAAATTGGTAAGTACATCACGCTTCAATTTTATAGATTCGAAATAAAAAGGCAATAGCTGATAGGTAAACTCACTAAATAGGCATCCCGTGGCACTTCTTAACTCACGTATACATGCCTATATATTGCACATTGACTTGTACATGTGTTGGGCAACCAACACTCGAAGTGTACCGCTAGCTGCTAGAGAAAAAAGTGGAAGAGGAGGAGGCCGACAAATGAGTGTGCGGACTGTCAATCACAATTCAATTGACTACAGGATCTGCTGGGAATAGGAAGCATTGGAAATTTCAGTAACAATGGCAGTTAACTGAGACGTGCGAGACTCGATTCTGTTACGGTTGCTGCCACCGAACTCGACGCTTTTTAATCCTGTGTCAGGACCTAGATATAGATTCTACACGGTATGACGCGGAGAGACGATTCTAGTAGCATCTAAATACTATCATGTGGCACTAAATGCACTAAATTGTTTTTTAGTGCGTCAAGAAGGGAAGCCATTCTGAACACACAGAATCAAATTGCAAAAGTGTGAATTCATTATACATTTCTTACATTTAGTTACTTTGGGCAGCTATAACATGCATGTTCAAACTGGACACTTGTAGTTTTAAACTATTAATTAATTGAGAAGGCGAGAAGGATCATTCGTTTAAATTCTCATATTGAATACGGTTCACTAACTGTGAAAAAATGCATTTTGTTTGTATGCCTAATGCTTGGGACTAAAGCCGTGCCCCCCCACCTGAGTGAGGCAGAGGTGACCCTAACATTGTATGCCGGTTGGTCGACAAGTCTAATTTTACCAAACGCCGGGCCGATATAATGCTATCGGCATACCGGACACGTCACTCCCAAATTGGCCGTTTTCAATATTTACTCGAGCGGAATTTTTGTGAGCGCTGATTCATTAGTTTCACTCAAGTGTACCTATTGCTTTTTTTTTCTATTTTAAGTTTTGAATCTTCTCTATTGACTTTTATAACATTAGAGTATATTTCAATTTCCCCGTAATAATTTATCATATTGGCATTTACCCGACTTAATAAACATCTTGCCACGTATTACCGCATTGTCACGACCTTGTAACAGCTTTAACCTATTTTTATTGTTGTCTCCAAACTAAGAAGCCAGACCCACATGACAGAATTATGTGACGGCTAACTAGGCGGATAACTTGAAGCCATGTCCATCAGCAGTGTATCCGCGTGGCACATGAGAATTGTGTTCCTGCTAGCTGCACTTGTTTGGCATAATTTGGCACAATTTCATAAATAATAAAAGATATATATGTTGAAATTTAAGGAAATTAAGCTGACATAAATTTGTAGACCAGGGAATAATCGCGGTTATGCAGTTTCAAACCTTTGAAAAAAAACAGTATGTGATCGGTCAAATTACTAAATATGCATCTGGTAGCACTTATTCACTGGTGTATACGTACATGCCTATAAATTGCACATCGACTTCTGGATGTGTTGAATAACCAACACTCAAAGTGTACCGCTAAGTTAGACAAAAAGGTTGGAGAGGAGGAGCGCGAGAAATGCCACAAATGAGTGTGTGGAGTATCATTGTCGGTTCAATTCCACTATAAGATCTGATGGGGGTAGGAAGCATCGGAACTTTCAGTAACAATGACTGTTAACTCTAACATGCAGTACTCAATTCTGTCACCGTTGATGCTGCCTTCGTTTTTAAATATAAAATGTTTTAGTCATTTTTCACATTATAGACATGTTTTAGGTTGTACGATTCAGTTCGCATCTAGATAACATGTGCAATAGCTACAACATTTTATATTAAAAAACAGAGGGAGTACCTCTAAACTTGGCGCTTGTGTGTCGAGGACCCCACGATAGAATCTAGACGGAGGAAGGGGTTACAAGTAGCATATTGATGCTTCCCCTTCTCAACGCAGATAACCAAGTGCAATATATTTTTTTGAAAGAGAGGCAAAAGATTTGTCTTAATTCATTAATTAAGGAGGAGTTGCAAGACAAAGTTTGGACATGAAAGTCCCGAACCAAGGAACAACAAAACAATTACTCTCTCGGTATTACAAGACCCAAATCCTTAGCCCCCGCTAAAACCCAAGAGTGAGCTTTCGACTTGATCCGCGAGAAGATGATAGAAGGCATGGTGCTAGTGTTCTTGAAAACCCTGGTCGCGCTCGTTAAAAAGCTCCCAAGAAGCCATCATCACAAGGGTAGCCATGGCCTTCCTCCTTCCGGGGTGAGCGTGAAGCATGTGTCCCCACCAATATTGCATGCCGTCGAAGTTGTGCCAATCCGAAGGGGTGAAGTCGTATAAACCGAGCCAATCCTTAATCATCCCCCAAATTTGTCGTCGAGGTTGTGCCAATCCGAAGGGGTGAAGTCGTATAAACTGACTCCATCCTTAATCATCCCCCAAGTGCAAAATTGATGCGTTGTTCATCCCCGAAATGTAGTTGCTTTGAAAGCTATAACATGCACGTTCTAAATGGACATGTATCTTGAAACAATTAACTGAGAAGACGTGAAGGATCATTCATTTAAATTCGCACGGTGAACGGAAAACAAATACCTTCGTTATCCGTGAAAAATACCAGATGGTCCCGTCCTGCCATATGCTTCTAGGAGGAGGGCTAAAAAACAACATTTATTTAAAATACGTTAACCGTTCTTTAAGAAAAAAAGTGTAATCCTAACTCAAACACTAAGAAGTGCGAAGCACGCCTCCCATACCGGGACATAATTAACATGATACTCAAACCATTCTTTTTTTTTTAGAACATTCTAGTGTTCGCAAGACTATTCCAGTGATCTGTACACTATAAGAAAGGCCACCACTCAGTCATCAGTAAAGCCCACTGAATCGGGAAAAAAAGACTTGGCCCAGACGCTAGAAAGCCCGGGTAAAAATACTACGTAACTCAAAAGAAGGTAGACCATTCGCCGTGTATAACTTGCGTTTTCAATGTGTCTTCAAGGCTGCTTGAACATTTTTTTAGAAACGAACATACATTTTTTATTAATCCAGAAAATGTTCCTAATGTATTACTCTATTTTTGTAAGATAGTAATACTATTTCTTACATTTCCCTTCTTGTGGTAGATATATGATTTTTTTATTTTGCAAACATATGTGAACATTTATCTCCTTCAAAAGAACATTTGTGTTGACATACAAATAAAAATTTAGATAAATACACTCATTATAATAGGCATGCATTTTTTGGTGCAAGGAACTTTTAAATTAATATAAAAATAGCAATACGGAAAAAATACTACACAAAATATTTTCCAAGGTATAATCAAGATTCATGGGAAAATTCTTTATGTATGCATCTCAAAGACTTCAACAAGTGAAATGAAGCAACAAACAAGGATGCCAAACAAATGAATAGAATGACATAACTCGCAAAAAGTCTTGAAAGAGTTGGAAAGAAGGAAAAGTAATTGCGTTAAACCCGACAACGTAAACGTGAAACAAAAGGGGAAAGAAAATGTACAAGTCCCATACAGAAAAATGAGACAAGCTCATCCTGGATGCGGGTATAGGTATGGTTTTTGCATAGGCCCCCATTGGCCGATCAAATCAGAGTATAGAACTATAGATCTCTCTATATCTATCTTTCTATCTATCTATCTTTTTTGAAAGAAAAAAGAAAAGAAAGAGAGAACATGTCGCATGAAATTTATGTCATGCTCTTCCCATCGTACACTGTCGGGCCACTTACTGGTCAAATGCGCTAACATGCATCTTGCCTGCTGGCATGCTGCCCTGCTGCACATCAATAATTGCCAAGTGATTTATCCAAGAAGGATTTCTCATAAATTTCTCATTGATGTTGTGAGAGGGTTCTCATGGTGACACAAGCTGCATGTCTTAGGCAATAGATTGATACGGAAAATCATTAAACAAGATTCGATAGTCAACTACTCATGTATACATGCCTATAAATAACAGATCGACTTATGCATGTGTAAGGAAACCAACACAACACTCCAATGATAGGGAGGAGTTAGAGACTTAGACCACAAATGAACATTTCTACTGCCATCAGCAGTTGATTTGCAGAACAAGATCTGATGGGAGTTGGAAGCATCAGAAGTTTGCGTAGCTGTTGCAGCAATCTTTTACGTGCGATCTTGTGTTTCTTCACATGTTGTTGCAGCAAGATCTGCCTCGTAACTCAACGCGTCTTTGCGAGGTTGTAGGATCCCGCTCTGGACTGGAGTCTAGACATGCTGGGGACAAGGAGAAGCTCTAACTTGCTTCTGATAGCCTGTGACACTAGAATTACATGGTCTTGTTAGTGGAATTCTTTGGTTTCACCCTCTCAATGCACAGAATACACATGCAAAATTATTGATTTATTGTAAATAATCTCCGTCAGCTACTTTGGCGGCTAAGTTATATATGCAAGTTCTACATATGCGAGGTAGTTGTTTAGAACTATTAGTTGAAGAGAAATTTTAGGATTTTCGATTGTTGGTCGGCCATTAATATTGGTACAGAGCTGGATTGTAGACAACCATATTCAACTAGGATGTAAATATGCCACATGCTCGCGTTCTACCATATTCAACTAGGATGGTAGAGAAAACAAAACAGCACGGAGCCCCAGCTCCGAATCCCCAAATGCACGTGTTGTATTTGCACATCATTTTACACCTTCAGATCGCTTTTCCTTTCTGGATATTCACCTCCTTGGCTTACTGACAAAGGAAACTAGAAGAGTGCACCGGTATCACGAGAGACTCTCTACTAGGTTACGAGTAGCAGTGTGGCGCATCCCTGCATGATCCGTCAGTTTTACCCACACCACACCACACGGTGTATTGACGTGCAGCCGTACGTGTGAGGTGGCTCCGCGCAGGATTATCCGAAAGAGTTAAGAGCCCCCTTACACTTCCCTTACTTCATACTCCCTCCGAAATACTAGAATCTCATATGAATGTATCTAGCCGTGTCTGGTTCCTTAAACGTCATAAAAGCGATACACTCGAGTGTTGGAGGACTCTCCTTCAAATGTGACGTTTAGAAGAGATCTTGTTGGTCCCAGACTAGCACCTTGGCATGAGGTTCTACAACATCTAGCTTCCGTCAATTTGACGCAAGGGACTGACAAGTTTCGTTGGAATTTATACAAGAGTGACAAATTCTCGTGGACTCTATGTACAAAGCATTAATCCAACTAGACCTGCCAGTCGACAACAATAAGAAAATCTGGAAGATGAAGACTTCACTAAAAAACAAGGTTTTTGCGTGTATCTTCGTCGAGGAGTAATTCTTACTAAATATAACCTTGCAAAGAGTAATTGGTATGGAAGTAAAAAGTGTGTATTCTGTCATAAGGACGAGACTATTAAACACTTATTCTTCGAGTGTAAATTAGTTGATTCTATATGGTCAATCATCCAGATATGTTCTACCTTATACCCACTAACAAGCATTGATAATATTTTTGGCAGTTGGTTGAATGGTGTGGATCATAGCTTTAAACAACTTATTAGGGTGGCAGCGTTAGCCATTATATGATCATTTTGGCTGTGTAGAAATACAAGGTTTTTAATGATAAAAATTGTTCTCTCATGCAGGTTATCCACATGAGTACATCTACGCTCCGTTTGTAGTCTCAGTTGCAACGTGTGGAGCATCGCGACCTGTTTATGGAGGTGTGTAGAAAACTGGAGGATACCGCCAGAGACTTTTTATCCCAACATGGATGACAGCATAATTTGTGGATCGGCCCTCCAACTCATTAGGTGTTTCTACAATTTCCATCATGATATGTAATTCGCCTATCTTTTTATGTTTGGTAATTCGGATCTTCTGTCGGTTGTGTGCATCTTAATTATGCAGAGTCAGGTGTAATACTTAAAACTCTTTAAGTCCCTTTATCGGAAAAAAAAAGCCATGTCTGGGTTATGGTGGGGCGACCTTGGGAGATCGGAGAGAGGGAATGCGGATAAGGATTGACAGATCTGCGATTTTGGTTTTCAACACTTCTCATTCCCAGCCAACCTCTTTTGAGACAAAACGTTGGTGTCATGCATTTTTCTTTCGGGTCACCCTATTTCCCTCTTTGCTCTTTTGTAGCTAAATCAGGTATGCTAGCCACGCTGGATGGTTTTCGTCGTTTCTTATACACCTCTCCACACGTGAAAAGCCATAAGTTTGTCAGCATTGTTTTATATACGAATGATTGTTTCAACTTAACAACTCTTCATGCTTCACAAATGTACCTTGTGAATATATTGGTAGGGAGGTACTGATTCGTCTTTAATTTTCCGTATCTCTTCACCAAATTGCAATTACAATTCCTTGAATATCTCACTCTCAGCTAACATCTGCTACCTATACATGCTCAAGCATTCGGTTTCTGTTGGCACCTTGGCACCCAGAGAATCCACAAGTTTCCTTATTGACAGAGTAATACCATGTGCCTCTAAAACAAGGTGTGGACGGCGGACCGTCTCGAGCGTCGTGGGTGGCCAAATTGGGGCCTTTGCCAATTATGCAAGAAATAACCCAAGAACGTGGCACACATCATGTTCAAATGCCGGTACTCTATCGGTGTACGGAAAGGATCGTAGAAGATTGACTTGGTATTGGAAGCATCGGCATCTCGGTTGGCATAATTTCAACTCGGTGCAACACTGGTGGGGTGTTCTAAACGGAGCAAATGGGCGAACGCGCAAGGGCCTCGCCTCGTTGGTACTTTTAGCCACTTGGGAGATTTGGAATGAGAGCAACGCTATTGTGTTTAGAAAGGTTGTCACCATGCCTAATGTAATCCTCTTGTCTATTAAGAGGGTCGCATCTCCTTGGAGTATTGCGAGGGCAAAATATTTGGGTTCAATTATGCCGCGAGAGTAGCGCTTGCGCTCGAGTCTTTGACTCATTTTTGTAATCATTACTCTCTCCTTAACCAACGAAAAACGCAAAGTTTTTGCCTTGTTTAAAAAAAATGTGTAAAGCTACTCGGACAAATATAACAATGTAGTGTCCGAAGTTACATGAACAACACTATTCCCAGCTCGGCCATTTATATTTGTTGGTTTTCCCATATGGTGTGCGTTAATAATGTGGGAATAGTATCATTTCCAATCAGACTATCACTTCATGGCTTCCTGCACGCAATCCCGCTCTACTGAACCTAGCTGGTCTATTTGCTGCTTGATTAAATCCCTACTAATTTTGCTGATCCTATATATAATCTGGTAAGAAAGGGAGCAAAATCTTAACTTTTAACTTTAGCCGCAACTTCTCTAACACTGGATCCGTTGTCCGCTGCTTGACAAAGTTCATGAACCACTACAGCACAGTAACTTTCATCATTAACAGCCTGTCAATAAAACTGAAGGCCTCACCCAATTCATGTATACCTTCCAGGAAAACAACGGTTTCGTCCAAATCTGCATTGGAGCAGCGGTGATGTGTCGTCGACCTGCCCACACGACTGAGCGATAGTCTTCTAGAAAAAGCCAACCCTAGAGCATCTCACATGTATTGTGAACGAAACTGGAATCAATGTTCAGTTTTGGCTAACCTTCTTAATGTTGGGTCATGTCCCTCCTCCACATGGAGATGTGTTGACAGCCTAGCTTTAGTCAAATAAGTCAAACATGTGTGAACCGTTAATCGTTGTATACATCCAACAGTTGAGCTCTGCTCCAAAAGATGTAAGAAGAAAAAAAGAACTAGCCACTCTTGGTGGGTGTGTAAGCAAGCTAAGGATTGAAAGCAGAACGTGGTTGCTGCTGTGAGAGAGTGAGAACACACAAAAACACCATAACCAAGTAAGAAGAGAGGAAGAAAAAGGGAGAGGTGATTTCTATCAGAATTGGTGCATCTGACCAGTCGGTCTTTAAGCCGCCGGTGTTCGGAGACTCAAACATGTTTGGATTGGCTCCAAACTTTGTGAGGTTGTTACTTCGTTTGATTACTTCGATTGGATAGATGGGTTGAGATTTGGGTCAGATGAGCATCAGATTAGAGAGGTTTCATCAGGCACTTTCAGCACAGAGCAGTTTTGGTAGAGGAACAGTCTAGGCAGGCAAATGGTGTCCGATTAAACTCATCTTCGGTGCATATGTTGGAAACTCATATGCATGCTTGTCTACCAAGTGCCATTCAGTTTGGATCTGGGTTTTAAGAGCAGTTTACTGATTACCAAAGGGGACAACATCTGGGATACTCTACTTTGCCAAAATCTTGCCATTTGTGGTAATTGTTGTTGTTGCCGGTTGGTAAGGATCTGAATTGTGCAACGCAGTTTTTCTGGCGGCGCCGCGGTCTACCGGTCATGTTTTAACCACTCATTTGGTGCTTGCGATTCGCGCTGGGAGACAGGGTATTGTTTCATATTTCCTCCCGAACATGTGAGGCAGCAGCTGATACGTACAATACGTTCCAGGCCCACTCCTCTATTTAATATCAGGTGAGTAGGTCACCCATCCGTGCGCGGCCATCTTTCCTTATCTCTATTTTGTCTCTCAATATCGATCCAGAAAAAACCGGCGGCGGCGATCCAGAAAAGGAGCGAGACCAGCGGTGAGACGACGAGCTAGCGTTCGGAACTACAGTGATTGAGTCTGGGCAGAAAGGCTTAACGAAGGCGAGGCTGCGACCAGAAAGGCGGCGTTGTGCATGAGACAAGGTCGCACTCGAGCTTAGGCTCCTCCTCCGCGGTGCCTCGCCTTGCCTCCTCGAGGAGAGCCATCTGAGGAAGATGAAGCTGCAGTCGTCACTATGTTCATGTACAGGGTAGGTTTGGGTTTCATTTTCTCGACAACCGCTTGTTGTATTTCAATCCGATGAGGATGCATATCTGGATTATGATTTAAGTGGTGGCTATTTTTGTTCGATCTGAATTTTACTCCGCTCTTCCATGTCAAATCTATTGCATGCAATTCTCTGCTTTGTTTTAATTTTCCAGATATTTTTTCTTTTTAATGCCAGGTTGAGAAATCCTTGTTAAAATCCAACAAGAAAAATCTCTAGATTGAGAAATGATTTTGGTGGTACATCTGATCTGAAAGCTACTCTTTTTCTTGCTCCAATATTTGAAACGAGTTGTACCAAAAAATGTGAAACATTTGTGATGCAGTGAAATGATTTTGGTGGTGGTTCATCCATCCGAAAGCTACTCTTTTTCGTTTGCTATAATATTTGAAACAAATTGTTCTAAACAATTCTGAAACATTTGTGATGCAGTGAAATGATTGTGAAATCAGATTGAAATATTAATGATATTTTTACATATCATACAATTCTCAAATACTAATGGAATATGCGTCATGTATGATTGGTACCAATTCGGTACCATAACCAAACATGGGTCGTAAAGAGTATGTGTAAAATTTCAATACTATTTTGTCATAATTTGTTGATATAATATTGATATCTCTGATAGAAAAAATTGATTTCTGAAACATAATTGGATTGTATTAAGTATGATCCAAATTTTAGTAATGTATGAAAATATATGCCATATCTCTTTGATACCGAAATGTTACTGAACCCAAACCTGATGTTTTGTCCTTTTATTGTATTTTCCAGTACGGTATAAAATATGTCATATTTATTGAACGACACATAATTTAAATATATGTTTAAAAGATGAACGAAGGAACTTGCTCCTTGGTTTGTCGGCTGACTGACCTCGGAGAGTTTGTGGCAACTGTACAAAACAATGGGCAAAGAGCTGGTAGGATGGGAGCAGTTATTCCTGCCACAGGCCTGCGCAGCAGGGCAAGATTGGTTGTACGGACTCGGTTTTTTTGTCATCAACAAGTGATGGTCGCAGCAAGCACGAAGGGACTGGAGTTTTTCTAGGTGGCCGGAACTCTAGAGCTGAGGTTATCTCTTTCGGTGGCATTCCTGAAGCGGCAGCAGTGGGAGGTCGGTCTAGTAGGCGTATTAGGGCGCAACCGAATGCCGACGCTACTCAGATGGACCGGGCTAAATTGAGAGCTCAAGCGCGGGATCAATTAATGTCAGGTACGGATTTAATTCGTGAATTTACGTTAGCTTCTATTCCTAATGATGAGGTAGTTGCTAGGGCTGCTAAGCTTGGGGTGTCGCTAGGAAAATCACCTAGTCAGATTGAAACCTCGGTTAATTATCTAAAAGACATGGATCTGGATAGAGCCTTAACCGTGCTTAAGAAAAAGGAGGCAGCTCGTGATTCGGTAGATGATGATCTTGGTAGTTTAGTTTTGAATGAAGCGAATAAATTAGCTGTTGATCTGTTAGATGAGGAGGCTGCTGTAGCGGCGGATCACAAGGATCCTCCGGTTACTAAAACTAAGAGTACTAGGGGGAGAAGCAGGAAAATTGTTGGTGAGGTTACGGCTGTTCGTCGAAGTGCTAGATTCAAAAATAAAAAGTAATTTGTGTTCCAAATGAAAGGGTGCTTCTGGAATTGTGATGGGTTTGGGGATACGGCAAAACACTGGTTTATTCATGAGTCAATAAAAGAACACAAGCTAGATTTTTTTGCTATTCAGGAAACAGGTAGAGATAACTTTGCTGCTCCTTTTCTGCGTTTTTTAGCAGCAGGTTTGGACTTTGCTTGGTACTGTCTACCACCACAAGGGAGGTCAGGCGGTATATTAGTTGGTATTAATATGCAATCACTCACGGTTCGTGGGGTTAATAACGGGGATAGATGTGTTAAGTTTGACCTGACTTCAAAAAGTGATGGTTTCATGTGGTCTTTAGTGGCGGTTTACGGAGCGGCTCAAGATGAGCATAAACAAGCTTTTTTGGCTGAGCTGGTTAGGATCTGCGAGCATGAAACTAAACCTTTGCTCATTGGAGGGGACTTTAATATCTTGCGTAGAAAAGAGGATAAAAGTAATGATAATTTTAACCCTCGCTGGCCTTTTTTGTTTAACGCGATCATTGAGAGTTTAGAGTTAAAAGAAATTAAAATGTCAGGGAGACAGTATACTTGGGTTAGCCGCAGGGAAGTCCCTACGTTCGAAAAATTGGATCGGGTTTTGTCTAGTATTGAATGGGAGCAAAAATTTCCCTTAGTTACAGTCAGACCTCTTGAAAGGGCCGGATCTGACCACACGCCTTTGCTTCTCGACTCAGGTGAACAAGCTCACCTCGGGAATAAGTCACGGTTTTCTTTTGAATTGTCTTGGTTTAAACAAGAAGGTTTTTTTGATATGATTGCTAGAGAATGGAACTCGGTACCTCCTGGTCGAAATCCTATGGAAACTTGGCAGAACAAGATACGCCACCTTAGGAGTTTTCTAAGAGGTTGGGCTAAAAATCTTAGTGGTGTTTACAAAAAAGAGAGAGACCGGTTATTAGTTGTTATTGAGGATTTAGAAGCCAAGGCAGAATTAAATCCTCTTGGTTCTACTGATAGAGAAACGCTCAAAGAAGCAAATGCTCGTATTGCATCACTTAGACGAGATGAAGAGGCCAAATGGGCACAACGGGCTAAAGTAAAACATATTCAGGAAGGGGGAAATAATACAAAATATTTCCATATGATTGCTAATGGGAAGCATCGGAGAAACGGATTTTCCAATTAGAACAAGCTGAGGGTATTGTCGTAGGACAAGAAAACCTTAAAGTGTATATTACACAATTCTATAAAAATTTGTTTGGCGCACCCGAAGAGAATTTCTTCTCTATGGACGAGTCCAGCATAGAGGATATTCCACAATTATCTGAGGAAGAAAACAATATTTTGAAAGCGGAGTTCACTGAACAGGAGGTTCATGACGCCATTTTTCAGATGGAAAAGAATAAAGCGCCGGGTCCTGATGGCTTCCCGGCGGAATTTTACCAGAAATGTTGGACTATTATAAAAACATGATTTAATGGATATGTTTAGTGCTTTCCACAAGGGAGAGTTGCCAATTTTTCATTTAAATTTCGGAACCATCATTTTGCTACCAAAAAAAGAGGATGCTATTCAAATTCAGCAATATCGACCTATTTGCCTTCTGAACGTGAGCTTTAAAATGTTTACAAAGGTAGCTACCAACCGAATCACTAAGGTGGCTCACACGGTTGTAAGACCTACACAAACTGCTTTTATGCCGGGAAGACATATTTTAGAGGGAGTTGTGGTTCTGCATGAGACTATACACGAGCTTCATAGGAAAAAGTTGGACGGTGTTATTCTTAAGATTGATTTCGAAAAAGCGTATGACAAAGTGAAGTGGTCTTTCCTTGCACAAGCTTTACGCATGAAAGGTTTTCACCCAACTTGGTGTAAATGGATTCAAGAATTCATTAGCCGGGGATGTGTGGGAATAAGAGTGAACGATGATTTAGGACATAACTTTCAGACTAAAAAAGGTCTTAGACAAGGAGATCCTCTATCTCCAATTCTTTTTAATGTGGTGGCTGACATGTTAGCTATCCTGATAAACCGAGCTAAAGAAGATGGTCAAATAGGTGGACTCATACCTCACCTAGTGGAGGGGGGAGTGTCCATTTTACAATATGCGGATGATACAATCATCTTCATGGAGCATGACTTGAGCAAGGCTTTAAACATGAAATTAATACTTTGTCTTTTTGAACAACTTTCGGGGCTTAAGATCAATTTTCATAAGAGTGAGCTTTATTGTTTTGGACAAGCTAAAACAATGGAAGCGCAATACATTCAACTTTTCGGTTGTGAATCTGGATCATTTCCATTCAAGTATTTGGGAATACCAATTCATTTCCATAAACTAAAAAATGGCGAATGGAAGCCGGTGGAGGATCGTTTTGAGAGAAAACTTAGCAGTTGGATTGGTAAATTGTTATCTTATGGAGATAGATTAATCCTAATTAATTCGGTACTTACAAGTTTACCAATGTTCATGTTGTCCTTTCTTGAGATCCCAAAGGGGGTTAGGAAACGACTTGATTTCTATAGATCCCGGTTCTTTTGGCAAAGTGACGGCCAAAAGAAAAAATACCGGCTTACAAAGTGGAATATGATTTGCCGGCCTAGAGATCAAGGTGGCTTGGGAATTGAGGTGCTTGAGTTAAAAAACAAATGTCTATTAAGCAAGTGGCTTTTCAAATTAATGAATGAACAAGGAGTGTGGCAGGAATTGTTACAGAATAAATACATGAGCTCTAAGACATTATCCCAGGTTACGGCTAAACCTCTTGACTCTCCTTTTTGGAAAGGACTGATGAGAGTGAAGGATGACTTTTTCAGTAGAGGATCTTTTATGGTGGGCAACGGATTGAACACTAGGTTCTGGGAAGACGTCTGGCTAGGTGAAACCTTCTTAGCACAACAATATCCGCAGCTTTATAATATTGCTAACCAAAAACAAGTTTTGGTAGCCCATGTTGTAACTCAGCCTCCAAACATTACTTTTAGGAGGAACCTCACAGGCAATAAATACGAGCAATGGCTGCACCTTGTAAACCGTTTAATGGATGTTGGTCTTAGCTTCGAACCGGATAAGTTTGTGTGGAAATTGACTAGCTCGGGATTCTTTACAGTTAAATCAATGTATGCTGATTATTTGAACGGACAAACAAAGTTCTTAAAAAGTATATTTGGAAAATGAAAGTACCACTAAAAATCAAGATCTTTATGTGGTTCTTATATCGGAAAGTGATTTTAACTAAGGATAATCTCACTAAGCGCAATTGGAACGGCAACAAGTGATGTTCCTTTTGTGAGTCCGATGAAACAATTCAGCATCTTTTCTTTGAATGCCCGGTTGCTAAAATAATTTGGAGAATTGTTCACTTGGCCTTTAATATTACACCTCCTAAAAATATTACACACCTGTTTGGTAATTGGCTTCGTGGTATTGACAAGACAGAACTAAAGCCGATTCGTGTGGGTGTTTGTGCGGTGCTTTGGGCAATTTGGAATGTACGCAATGATTTTGTTTTTAACAAGCCAAAGAAAACATCTTTCTTGCAGGTCTTTCTATGATTACACACTGGATCCGGTCTTGGTCTTATCTCCTGCCGGAGGGGCAGCGCCATATTATGGACAGTGGATGTACCCGGTTAGAGACGGTCGCCAAGGACTTCTACAACCGTGCGGGCTGGCGTTTTGAGAGAAGAATTGAGCAATGAATAAATAGTGTCTTTCCTTTTCGTTTTAGACTCTTTGGTTTCGCCGTTTTGTTGAACTTCGTATTGTAACAGACTTTTTGGACCGTGTAATAATGTAATAAAGCAGCCGCATGCATCATTTTGATGCAGAGGCTGGGATGCCCCTTTTCTAAAAAAAAAAGGCCTAGTCACATGGGTGGTCCCCTCATGAAAAATACGTGACGCAGTAAATATGCTTAAAGAATCGAATATAGCCAAATGTGGGTCCAGGTATAACTATACAACCGCTCGTGGCATGCTTTGATTGGTTGGAGGGACACCGGTAGACACCGGCTCCGCTAGAAAGTAGTTTTCGTTGAATTGTGTGTTTGTAATCTCTAGATATATTCTAGAGAATACCCTTGCTCATAGCGAAACTTGCGTGTACCGGTTGTGGACCAACCGTGTTTATATTTCCGCTGCATATTGTTGTTGGTTGAAGCTATCTTCAAATTTTCAAAGGTTGTTGGAGTATTGTATCTTCTCCCCTTTGCCTCAACAGTTAATATGTCTTCACATGGTGAAACTTAATTGTCTTCACATGTTATCTTTAATGGATCACATGTGGCTATCACATATGTTTCGGAAAAAGACCAGTCTTAGAAAAGATAAGCAAACCAGTCCTTTCCAATTCGCCTAAGACACTGCTCTGATGGTGGATGGAGGCTTCCTGTATATCCGGTGCTATGACACTGGCATGCAGCCGTATATGCTGGTAGGCAGCTCGAAATTTCCACGCGTGGTCATTTATGCAACAAGGTGAAACTTCACCTCTACTTTTAGGACATATTCACTACCGAGTCACGAGATATAAAAAGAGACCAAAGATTAGTAGGTAAACTCAATAATCTATTTTCTTTTAGAACGCAGGCTTGACAGCCCTGCTTTAAATTAATAAAGCCGAAAGGCAACGGTAGCAACACTGGGTAGCACCAGTTTAGAGATTACAGCACAAAGGGAACCAAGGTGCCAGCAAAGCTAGAGTTAAGGGTTTAAGCTTAAGGCACATGAGACAAAGGTGATCGCAGTTACTAGACCATGTGTAGTGATGATCAAGTAAGGGATGTTCGGCTAGTGATACATAATCGATGGTGTCATTGAAATGACCAGCCTCGACTTGCTCCAAGGAAGATGCATTTTTCCGAGACAAAATGCTTGTGGTTGAAGTCGCCTAGGATGATCAATTAGGTATATTATTGAAAAACAATTATTTTAGGGCGTCGTCGGTTAGAGCATATACATCAGTAAAGCTGAGGATTGTTATGGTCATGGTAAGTACTGAGGATTTTATTACAGAATTCGAACTGAGGAGAAAATAGGGCTGTGATGATGCCGAAATATGATTTGAACACGTAGTGTACTAGTGGCATCGAGGTTCTGTGGATGCAAGATCGACCTTTTGTTTATGTTTATGTCAAAGATTGTTGTTTTCCTCGAGGAAGGCTAAATAAATTCCGACAGAACGTCAGCGCACGGGTTCCATAGACATCCCCTTGAGAAGCACCACGCTAACCCCTCGCGGCGCTCCCCAGGGCGCCGCCGGGGGCTCCCCATACCGCGCCTCCCCAGGCCTCCCTCCGCTGATCCATCGAGCCGCCGTTGCCGCCGGCTCTCGCCGCGGCGGCGGCGGGCCCAGCCGCCACGAGGTGGTCTGGGGGTGGTTGCCTGGAGTTCGGCGGCGGAGTTGCTGGGGCGGTGAAGTCGTCGTGGCTCTAAGCAGCGGTCAGGGCGGCGTCCCTGGCCGGGGTGGCGGCGGAGGTCGACTTTCGGCGGCGCGTTCTTTGCCGGCGGCGGGATCTGGGGCTGGGAGGGGCTGGATCCCGAATGGGTGATGGCCTCCTCCTCATCTCCTCCTTGCTGCATGGCTTTTTCGGCCGGATCTGAGAGAAGATCGCCCCTGTTTCTGCCGTCTTCTTCCTCGCTGCCGGCCTTCCGGTGGGGTTTGGAGTGGCAGATCCACAGGGTACCGGCGGGTGGCGAGGGGGCTACTTGCTTGGCTTGAATAAAGGTGGTGGTCCTAGGGTTCCAAATCGCGCGAAGACGAAGATCTGCTTGACGCCGATACCTTGATCTGGCAAGAGTGTCGAGTTTCGGAAGGCTCCGCCGGTGATCTATCATGGGCTAATGCCTAGAGATTGCTGGATTGGGGGGATTCGGTCGCGTCGGAGGGAGCGGCGTGAAGCTCTGCTTCTGTGCCATCATGGGCAAATCCATGGTGTAGTCAGAGGCGGAGAATGTCATGAAAGCTGAGATTAAAGGACTAGCAAATGGTGATTGGAGGCTTTGCGACGATGAGGAACTTGCTTGGAATTACATGTGAAGTTCAAAGTCCTACCTCGCAGGATGAAAATCTAAGGTCTGGCCTTAATTGGTTGTGCCTGGCAATGGTTTTGATGAAGGCATTGTTTTGTGAGGGGGACTATCTTCAGGGTGAAAACCCATGACCTCGGTCGGGTGATAACGGCGCTTGTGCACTGTTTCCTTCTTGAAGGCGTTGCTTTTGGAGTGTTTGTACATCAGGTGTTGTTGTCTTGGTGGTGGTTGTGCTGCTGCTGTAAGGACTGTAACTCTATAGCGGGACTTTTCTTTTTTGTTTCTTCTTCTTATTGTCTTTCGGCTGTATGCATCCGTAATACCTTTGGTTATTGCGTTGTTGCAGAGGCTGGGTGTAATTGGTATCGGCTTGATATTAATATATACTCTTTATCTAGAACGTCAGCGCACTTGCTCAGCTACCCTAAATCTCTAGCGCTCCAACAGAAGGTGTATAAGGTGTATGTACCAATACTCATCAGGCCGGATTGTCACCCAAGTAGCAAGGAAAAATAGTGGCTGATAAATTGATCAATTTTTAGTTTGATTATATAATAAAGGGAAAAGAACCACAACAAAATACAAGGCATTGAGTTCGTAGTGGGCACAGACAGGGGTGTGTCCAGACATGGTGCAGTGCAGAGAACTAAAAACAGAGGAGAGTAAGGGGACTGAACACCAACTCCATTGGCGGAATATGTTTGTGTCACACGTCGTTGGAAAAAAAATATGGCAGGGCGAGAACACGAGGAGGCATCGTGGAGGCAACTTCCTCCACGTCACCCTGGTCGGCACCGCCGACCAGAGCTATGTCACACAGGATGTTGGCACCGGTGACCAGAACATCTTGGTGATGTTGTCAGAGGACAGGAAGTTGCCTGCGCATTTCCCCTACACTTCGAGCACTTTCCATTCCCAACACTTCCTATTCGCAGCTCACCTTAGGGAGCATGACTTCAGTGTCAATCGTCTTTGTGCTCACGCTCTTTCTCCCGCATTGTTCTTGGGTAGCTAAAAGAGTTATGCTAGCAATGCCTTTATGTTGTGGTTATTGCTTTTGCATCTTCACGGACATGAATATATAAGCCACAAGTTTGTGAGTATCGTAATAGAGGTCCAGTTATTTGGACATTTACTCATCCTACGTCCCAGGTTGTACGTTGTCAATATGTTGGTAGGTAGCTATCGACTCGTCTTTGATTTCCCATATGTTCACATATTTGTAATTAGAATCCCTTAGTCCTACATCTCAGTCCCAGCTAACTCTTCAGAACAGAATTATAGTGTTATTCAAGACCAACCTTCTTTATCCCCCACCGGCCTCCGTACATTTACTTTTTTTTTTGCATAACTAAATGTGGTGTGCTGGCTATTAAAAAAAATCGTTATTGTCTTTCCACATTCGCATACCTGGAGAAGCCACAAGTTACCTCTATGACCAGTATATTACATGTGCAATGCTACTTGACAAATGACTAGTCCACGTGTCTCACGTCTATTATATATTAAAAGCAATATACGTATATAAAATAGAGACGCCACGTTAGTCCACATCATCCAAATCATGGTGATAGACAGATCTAAAATTTACGGTTAAGATTTAACTACAAATTATTAGTTACTTAATATGTTTGACACGGTTAAAGTTGACAAGACAATGTCGTAACCAACCAATCAACGTTCAACCCGAAAATTTTCTAGGACCGTACATATAACTGCGTCGATTTCTTGTTGAAGACTCTGTCATTGCATTCCTTCCAAATCTCTCAGCACAGAAGCATCATAACTGATCGAGTCCTTTTTTCCGCAAGCCTGTCCCGAGACGAATTTAACCCAAATCTGATGGATCCCAATAGTTGAAGCAACAAGGGTGAACAATGAGGCATTCCCAAGCCAGGAGGCAATGCTTGCCCAAATTCGTTTGGAGTAGCGGGACTAGAAGAGCATGTGGGAGACATTCTCCGGGGCGCATTTGCAAAGCTGGCGTGTTGGATCATGAGGCCATCCCCGCCTGACTAGACGGTCCGCAGTCCACAGTCTATCTTGTAGGGCGAGCCCAGCAAAGGTTTTGCATTTCGAAGGCGGACAGGTGATTCTTATGGTCATGGTAAGTACTGAGAATTTTATGATAGCATCGAGGTTGTGTGGATGCAAGATTGACCTTTTGTTTATGTTTATTTCAAAGGTTTTTGTTTTCCTCGAGGAAGGCTAAATGAATTCTGACAGAACATCTGCGCACTTGCTCAGCTATGCTAAACCTCTAGCGCTCCAACAGAAGGTGTATAAGGTGTATGTACCATTATTCATCAGGCCGGATTGTCACCCAAATAGCATAAAAAATTGGTGGCTGAACAGTTGATCTATTTCTAGTTTGATCATAATAGAAGGGAAAAGCACCTCAGTAAAATACAAGGCATTGAGTTTGCAGCGGGCACAGACAGGGTTGTGTACAGACATGGTGTAGAAAACTAATATCAGAGAGTAAGGGGACTGAACGCCAACTCCATTGGCAGAATTTTTTTTTTTGTCACGTCGTTAGACTGAAATAGAGAGCAGGCTGACGAGGCTAGGAGTCGTCGTGGAGGCAACTTGCTCCACCTCACCCAGGTCGGCACCACGGACCAGAGCGATGTTGCACGGGATGTTGGCAACGGTGACCAGAATATCTTGGCGATGTTGTCGGAGGACAGGAAGTTGATTGCGCATTTCCCCTACACTTCGAGCACTTCCCATTCCCAACACTTCCTATTCCCAGCTCACCTTTGAGAGCAAGACTTCATTGTCAATCGGCTTTGTGCACAAGCTCTTTCTCCCCCATTGTTCTTGGGTAGCTTAAATTAGGTATGCTAGCCGTGCTTGATGTTGTGGTTATTGCTTTTGCACCTTCACGTACGTAGTACATGAATATGTCACAAGTTTGTGAATTTTGTAATATAGAGGTATAGTTATTTGAACTTCATCTTACTTCCCCGATTGTACCTTGTCAATATGTTGGTAGGTAGCTATCGACTCGTCTTTGATTTCCCATATGTTCACATATTTGTAATTAGAATCCCTTACTCGTACATCTCACTCCCAGTTAACTTTTCAGAACAGAATGATAGTGTTATTCAAGACCTACCTTCTTTATTACCCACCGTATTTGCCTTTATTTTCATAACCAAATGTGGTGGGCTGGCTATATGCTCAAGAATTCGTTACTGTCTTGGGCACCTTCGCACGGCTGGAGAAGCCAGACCAGTATATTACATGTGCAAAGCTACTTGACAAATGACCACTTCCTGCATGGAACCGGGAGCTGCACCTCGCACAACACCATCACACAACCCTTCTCCACTAAACCTAACCAATATTTTATGCTGCTTTACGCCCATATTAATCTTGCTGATTACTTCGACGAGAGGACTGGACGTGCTGTCAGTTGCAGAGTCGTCTGCAACAATAGCTTGTCTTCTGAACGGAAGTAGCATCAAGCCATCTATGTTAAGGTTTTTTATAAGCGTGCCTCTCCGTCAGCTCGTTAGGAACCTTTAGCTAGTTATAGTTAGAGGGGAAAGCAGGCCCTAAACTTTTGCTCTTGCACCATGGTTCCCGGCTAATGGGCCCAAAGTGTGTCCCCTCGGACCTGTAAACATCTGTTTTTTTTCTCTTCTCTTTAATTGATCCCATATGCAGCTATTTTGTACTCCAGTCCTTTCCAATTGTACCGTGACTGTGCTCTGATGGTCAACGATAATTACTATCATCCGGCGCTCTGTTACCGACGTGCAGCTTGAACTTTTCGTACGTGGTCACTGTTATCAACTATGAATTAAAGCCGGTACAAAAGTAAAAGAAGCAATAATTGCATCCAGATTTGTAGACCACCTAGCGATGATTACAAACACTGCAGTAGCCTAAGGTGCGTCGTTGTCATCGCCCCTCCCTCGTTGTAGAGGACAGTTGGAGGAGTGTTCGTGCTAAAACCCTCCAAGATCAACGCACCAGACGAGCAACAGTCGCCGATGAAGAGAAGCGTAAATCGGAAGGATCCAACCTGTAAACACACGAACACTGACAAATGACGACCAGATCCAGCCGGATCTGTCGTAGACAAACGCCGACCGAATGCGAGATCCGCGGAGACACGCCTCCACACGCCATCCGCTAGATGCACCGCCAGAACACGGGCTAGATGGTGAGAATTTTATTCCATCACCAGGTAGCAGCCACCTCGCCTTCCTGAATAGGACAAAAAACTTAATAAAACCAAGAAAACACCTAAAACGTAGCCCTCCCGTCGGCAAGAACCAGGATCCACCGCAGCTGTGTCATTGTTATGGACTATGGTAAGGTTGAAATTCACCTTTACTTCTAGGACATATTCACCCACGAATAAAAAATGGGCGAATATCGGTAGGTAAAATCACTAAAGATGTGTTCAGACATATGCCCTCCCTTGTACCTCCCTATAAGAAACATATCAGCTTGACAGCTTCTTCTGCTCTGCATAAATGTACTAGAACAACACTACACTCGAAGTGCATTGTCCTACCATCTAGTCTCTAGGGTGAAAGATTGGAGACATAAGCAACAAATGAGTGAGTCGAGTGCCATCGGCACTTCGGTTTCTCATCGAAATTTCGTGGGAGTAGGAAGCATTGGAAATGTGCATAGAAGTCACACCAGTCCGGGATGAGATTCTTCAAGCATGTTGCCTCTGAACTCGTCAAATTCCATATCCAGACCCTGCTCTACAGTCTAGACTCCAATGAGGCAGTATGCAGATAATTAATACTCCTCTTGAGCATCTTCCTCGCTAGAGTCTAGACTGTAGAGCAGTCTACACTCCAAACCGAGAGCAGCTTTCTCTTGAGCATCCAAACCAAGAGCATCTTCCTCTCGAGCATCCAAACCGAGAGCATTTTCCTCTTGAGCATCCAAACCAAGAACAGCCATTTCTTGAGGAATCTCGTTCAAATCAAGAGCAGCGGCTTCTTGAGGAATCTCGTTCACTTCTTAAGGAATCTCGTTCAAATCGAGAGCACCATCTTCCTGAGGAATCTCGTTCAAATCGAGAGCACCATCTTCTACTTCTCAAGGGAACTCCACCTTGTAGGTGTTATGTAGGTCAGTACACATTCCTGTAAAAGAGCGAGACTGGGGGCATGGCATTGTTTCTGTCGAGAACAAGAAAACACCAGCTGAATTGAGCATAGCTTACCGTGTACCGAAGGTTCAGAGAAGATGTCCTTTTGACGCATCCTGTTATATTTCCACATATGCAGTGCTTTGTGGGGTTGTTTCTTCCTCTTGGAAACCATCTTACATAGTTTTTCGCCATCAATTTGTTTTATCATGTAGTTGTGCAAAGGGAAAATTAAATTAAATTAAATTGACATGATGAATTTGATCTTGTAGGTAAGAGCCAATTGAAACTTATTCGTTGGAGAGCACTATTTGATTATCAAATTTCAGCATTGTCTTTCTCATTGGAGATTCCTAAAATGAAATAATTAAAGGAAATTATAACTTGGACAGATCAATATGAAAAGGTCTGAATTACTCCAGATTACATTTATCTACTCCAGATGCAGTTTTGAGAGGAAACAGAAATTCAACAACATCAAGCAGAAGTATCTACATGAAGTATCTAATGAAATATTCTATTCTCATAGAAACTAAAGAGTGTGATAATGCTGTACAAGGTGAAACTTGTTTTTTCAGTCATAACCTCATGCATCATTTTCAATAAAGCTCATTCAACTAAATAATGCTAATACTGACTTGGCTTTTGTCTCTTAACCCAGGGAAGCTCTTGCTATATAAGCTATTGGTATCTATGGTTTCTCAGGTAAAAACTACAGTATGTACCAGGTAGACTGTACCGCTGTGTCTTGCTCTTGCACAATTAGTATACTGATGCTTACCATGTCAAATGCAACTGCATCTTAAACAACAAGATAGATTGTTTACTGTCATCAACTTAAACAACACAGTGCATCTTATTCACAAATATGCAGCCTGACATTGCTAATTTCAGGTGCAGCCTGACGACATTGGCATTCTCACTGCATCAATGATAGGTGCTTTAAAAATATGCAGACTGACATTGGTAATTTCAGGTGCAGCGTGACATCTTATTCACAAATATGCAGCCTGACATTGGTAGAGTGAGGTAATCAGTGTCGACCTCCTGATTTGAGCAACCGATATATATGCATTCATTTTCAGAGTTCGATTTGTATGCAAATTTCATTTTCAGAGTACTGATTTTGTACCGGCGGTAAACTGGAGTTTTTTTTTTTTTTTTGAAACTGTGGGGCGGAGAAGAAGGAAATACTGGATTTCAAAGCTGCATCCAAGTTGAGTAATTCAGGTAAACATGACAACACTCATAGGTTGTTTTGTTTTGTTTTGTTAACTTGGAGTAGTTCCAATCCCTCTAGGAACTTCAGCACCATATCTACTGCCGTTCAGTTTCAAGCGGCACAGATTGACAAGAATCACGCCCGTACAAACCATCAGAAAAATCTTGTGGTGCCAAAAGACGAAAACATGTATATATCCAGAGTTCCCAGGAAGAAGAATTAAGGTAATAACTGTGCATATCCATGCTAATTGTATTTCCCTTATAAATGATTCCTTCCCCAAAAAGACGAGGTGCGCGAATGCTCTGTAGCTTCCCAAGATTATAATTTCATATACGTACAGATCAATATGAAAAGGTCTGAATTACTCCAGATGCTGCTATACGTACGATAGTTTTCGTACGATGTCTGTCCGACGTCAAACCGTGGGTTGTTGGTAGGTGCCTCAAATTCCCCAACGAATCAGGCAGACAGAAAATACTGAAACACCCTCGTAGAGAAAGGTACTTGAGGTGATGGATCTGCCCGACAGGATCAAGGTCATGATCTGCCAAACATATTGTGTCTTCCAGATCGAGCACTCGGAGAAACCTCATATTCTCATATTAGATGAAAAAGGGTCTCCACACTCCGAACATGGTCAATGACCGTACGTGAGACAAGTCAAGCACACTCACGAATACATCTTCATCCCTTTTCTAGTTGCTGCCTATGACAAGATGGCGTATTGGACCTTGTGTGCTGCTCAAACAACATCCATCCTCCAGTGTGAAGACAAGGTTCTCCTCTCTCGCCTCTGAGATGCATATTTGCCGGATGATATCATGAAGTTGGCACGGATTAATTTTACCATTGTAATGATTTGCATCTTTCCCAGGCAGGATCATACTCCTACCCAAAAGCTCTTCAAAGTACCTACGACCAGGTTGCTCTGGAGTAATGCCATGCATATCCCGTGAATAACCCTCTGCAATCCACCTCCTCACTAGGCGACCCAACCTAATTTTTTGATCTTCTTGAAATATTGACAAATATAAGAAAGCAGACTTGAGACAATATGTCAAACCATTCGTTTTGCCGAGTGTAATTTTCATGTGACACGGTATAGACGTCGGTTTGCCGAGTAACCGCGTTTCGGCACTCAACAAACATCGAATATGTTAGCAGCGACGCGTTTCTAGTAGTGGTTGATGCTACCGTTGTGACAACATCGTATTTGCGCTAATGTGGCGTAATTAATTTGAATGCACCTAGGTAGAAAATGAAAAAAGCAAGATTTTGGTAAAATGGAAAAGGCAAGGTTTTGGTTACAGGTAGAAAAAAGAAATTTCAGGGGTAGGGATTTCCGGTTACCGTGGTTACCGGAAAATCTCGACCGGTTAACAGACGAATTTAACAACCGCAATTTGAAAATTCAATTTTTTTGTTTCCAAGTATGATTATTTACCGAAAGTTTTTGTTAAAATTTAACAAAATTGGAATTTTTACCAAATATGACCATTTCGTGGGGTGATCGGGATACGTGACCGGTAACCAAAATGCTGGTGTATTTTGAATTTCAACCGGATACTAGTCAGGTACTGCTACTGCTGGCAGGAAGAAAAAGTCTCTTTTGACCATGCCGCGCATTCATTCCCCTCTAAACCCTAGCCTCCTCCCAGCGCGCTTCTCTCAAACCAGTACCGACAAGGTACCGAAGCGGAAGCAGAGCAGAGCAAGCAGTCCGCTCCACGCTGCCGAGGCCGTGAGATGGCTTCTTTCGGCGTCTCCATGGTGGACGCGGGCTCGGTTGCCACAGCAGCCGGGGCCGGGCTGGTGAACGCGACGACGGGGCGGTGGCACCAGCAACAGCAGGCGGATTCCACTTCGCTACGCATGTCTCACAAGGGGTGGTGACCGGAGCGCAGATCGCCGGCAATATCTTCTCGATCCTCGCGCTGCTCATTCCGCCGTGAGTGTTCTTGTCTCCCATTTCCTTTGGTTCTGTGTCGCGGGCATCGACGCATGCATGATACGTCTCAAACGTATCTATAATTTTTGATGTTCCATGCTTGTTTTATACCAATTGCTACATGTTTTGCATCTACTTTATATCACTTTTATTCATTTTTTGGGACTAACCTATTAACAAGAGGCCGAAGTGCCAGTTCCTGTTTTCTGCTGTTTTTGTATTCCAGAAAAGCTAGTCTGGAAATATTCTCGGAATTGGACGAAACTTCACGGGATCCCTATTTTACCAGAACTCACCTGACGGACCAAAGGAGCAACGAAGAGGAGCCAGGAGGGCCCCACACGCACCTAGGGCGCGGGCCCCCCTTCTGGCGCGCCCTAGGGTGGTGTGGGCCCCTCGGGGGTCGTCAGCCGCCGCCCTTTCGCCTACTTATTCCCCCCGACGCGAAAACCCTAAGTGCCTGAGCAAATATCCACGAAAAGTTCCAGAGACGCCGCCGCCGTCAACCCTACCTCGGGAGGGTCCAGAACCTCTTCCCGGCACCCTGCCGGAGAGGGGAATCGTCACCGAAGGCTTCTACATCGCCATGCCTGCCTCCGGAGTGATGCGTGAGTAGTTCATCCTTGGACTACGGGTCCATAGCAGTAGCTAGATGGTTGTCTCTCCAATTTTGCCATCATGTTTAGATCTTGTGAGCTGCCCTACATGATCAAGATCATATTATTGTAATGCTACATGTTGTGTTTGCTGGGATCCGATGAATATTGAATACTATGTCAAGTTGATTATCAATCTATGCCCTATGTTATTTAAGATCTTGCATGCTTTCCGTTACTCGTAGATGCTTTGGCCAAGTAGATGCTTGTAACTCCAAGAGAGAGTATTTATGCTAGATAGTGGGTTCATGCCTCCGGTAATCTGGGAGAGTGACAGCAACTTCTAAGGTTGCGGATGTGCTGTTGCCACTAGGGATAACCTAACAATGCTATGTCCATGGTCATATGTATTTGTTTACATTACGCACTTTACTTAATGCAATTATCCGTTGCTTGCAACTTAATACCAACGGGGGACTTGGATGACAACCCGGCGGTGGATTATTAGTCATAGACGTTGTTGGATGACGGTCTATGTATTATGTCGTAATGCCCAATTAAATATCATAGTAATCATCATGTCATGTATATGCATTGTCATGCGCTCACTATTTGTCAATTGCCCAGCTGTAATTTGTTCACCCAACATGTTAGTTATCTTTTATGGAGAGACAATACTAGTGAACTGTGGACCCCGGTCCATTCTTTTACACTGATTAAACCACCACAAACTGCAAACTGTTCCTTTTTCATTCTCTGCAATTTAATACTCATTTTCCACACCATACGTTTAATCCTTTGTTTTCAGCAAGCCGGTGAGATTGACAACCTCACTATTTCGTTGGGGGCAAAGTAGTTTGATTTTGTTGTGTGCAGATTCCACGTTGGTGATCGTATTGCGCCGTGCGAGCCACCAACAACCTTCTGAAGAGTTGCTGCTCCTACTGGTTCGATAACCTTGGTTTCTTTCTGAGGGAAAACTTGCTGCTGAACTGCATCATACCTTCCTCTTGGGGTCTCCCAACGAGCGTGTGATTCACGCCATCAATGCACGCAGTTACGTGTGTAAATCCGGCCGGGTCCGAGGCGGTCAGCTCGTTTTGGTTTGACACACACCAATAAAAGAAACTTTTTTCCATCTTCTTGTTTCAATTCCATGTCAAAACTTGGTTTTTTTTTTCTTCTATATCGATCGATCAGACTATCCAGCGGCTAATTGTTTGGATCCCGTTGGGCGTACGTATATACATGGTGGATCGGGCGAATTAGAAAAATATGTTTGTACTAAAATTTTATACTTATTTGCTAATTACATTTATGAAACTATAATCTTAACACGTATCAGTTGTAAAAGTAAACCACATTTGAATGATGCTAATATTAATTATATCATTCTTTATAATACTATTATAATGTCTATCAATAAAAAATATGTCATGATAATGTAAACCTTTTTTAAGAAATTCCATGAATTATTTTCATATTTATATAACTTATATGTTGTTTATTTTTATGTGTGTATACATGCACGTGTGTTCAACTCTGTTTCAATATCCTTAATATCATGGTAGAGACCTGTTCAATCTAATAAATAAATATATTAATAGTAGTTTCTCGTGTATGGTTAGGTAAGCACATTTACATAAATTTTTAGAGTATAAACTGAAATATCAACAATAGTCTACCACATTTGGTATGGTGATACGTTGAAATTATACACATGTTGTGTACTATTGAAATATCATCGATCAATAATTTCAATCCGATATGCTCATATGCAAAGAACTTTGTATCATTTGGTTTATGCAAGAAATCATATCTATTTCTCAAATAAAAGATAAGGCAGAAAATTAAACATGAAAATCCCGTATACACAGATTTGAGTTTAAACATTCACATAAGATAGACTAATAGTCTAACTAGAACATGTCGTTGATCGGATTGGTTTGTTTCTACGTATTACACAATATTTGACCATTATGTCGATTTGAATCTACAAATCAACATTTTGAAGTAATGGAAAATAATACAATGTTCGCTAATATGCTTCTGAGGGGCCTTTTTCTTCTGAGGGGCCCTTTGCCGGGCCAATGGGCTAGCCCTGGCGCTCTGTTTTCCAACGCGAGTCTGTTGCTATCCACGGGCACGTAGATCTCTGGAATAAAATTTCTTTCTTTCTTCCTTGCTTCGATTGATCTATGCATCCATGCGTTAGGACTCTCTCCCTGTGCACGTCAAATTGGGCCATTTTCCTTTGTTTTTTTTTTTTTTTGAAATTGGGCCATTTTCCTTTGTTTCTTCTGTTTCATGCGTTAGGACTCTCTCCCTGTGTATCGTTTGGTAGCTTCTGTGCCCTCGACATGGCTCTCCCACTTGATACAGGTTGACCCTATAGAAGCTCTTTTGAGATTTTGTTTGGTACCGTATGTGTTCAGCCATGTTGAGGTCGGTGAAAAAAAGGCCTTGAGGCGGCGGACCGGCGCTGAAGGGTCTCTGAGGCGCCCGCCGAAGGGACCCTTAGACGGTGCGGGACCCCTGTACCCCCCATTGCCGCGGGCGGTGCAGCAGCCGCCTGAGGTACGCGCACCCGTTGCAGCGGCGGCGGCGTGAACAGGCCATCCGCGCCACCCGCGCCATCTGTTGCTAAATGTAAGTCATTTTAGCATTTTTGGTCACACATGTATCAAAATTTAGCAATATACTATAGGCTACACAAAAGTCACAAAATCTTGGCTTTGAAAAAAAAAGAACTCATTTTCCTTCCAACATTTGTCTTTTTCACATATCACATATGAAAAAATAATTCAGTACAAATTCGTTCGTATGTACTACACGAGTATATACTTGTATGATTTTTCTCACAATGACCTAAAAATATAATTTTCTAATTAAAAAAAGAAATCACTCCAGCTCGGGAGTTACAAGTGATTTTCACTAACAAAATTACTAGACATGTGTTCAAGGAAAGCAAAACTGCTCCGACTTACTAGACTCTACGGTGGGCTCCACATGTCAGGAGAAAAACTATTGTTGTTTCAGCGGTTTATTATCTTCTCAGCAGTTATATTCCCCGATTGCCAGCTACAATTTCTCCCACCACGTGTCACCGTGCCTCCAAACTCCATGGCCCGCCCCGTCGTCTAGCCCTCTATCGCACCTTTGCATCTCCTCCCACGCGCTCGCAAGCTGGGCGATGCCGTCTCTCCACGACGCACATCGATGATGTTGCGTGTGTCATGCATCAAGCTCCAAGTCGAGTTGTCGTGTTTCGTTGTATGTCCTGGGCCGTGGAAGACACGACGACGTGACCAACATTACCGACTTGACCCATGTCTTCGTTCCCCTTTTGTAGGGGGTGTGTGGGGTTCAACCCATACTACAGAGAGTGAAAAGAAATCTTAGCTAGTCCAAGTTTTCCTGGACCCGAGTTTTGACCAACCCTACACACGCTCTTATAAACCAAACAGAGGGAGTACATAATAAATTGTTTTTCATATGATACTTTACTATTAAATGTGAGTTGGTGGTATATATGTCGTCTGTGATCTGCCTCCTCCCTCCGATCGCTCACCTCGCCGATTTTTTCCGGTTTTCTCATCGGTTTTTTTCCTCGTCACTAGGGTTGACACACCCCGCCCCTCCCGGGCGCAGTAATTGCCACTGTAGCCGCCTTTCTCTCGAGCTAGTCTTTTTAAAATTGTACTAGCTGTTGAAAAAATTGTATAAATTTGGTCAAATTTTACGTAAAAGATTTAAAACCTTTCATTTCAGAAAGGGAGGAAGAACGAAGAATTGCGAACGGTTAGGGAAGGTTTTTACTTCAATCAACAACAAATTTGTAGTCATCATACATTATACATGGTATATGAGGCACAAACGGTAGTCTACTATTTAGCATCTAAAGATACTACAATCAGAAGCATTACTCGCCGTTGAGATTACCCCCAATATTCAGAAAGCACGCAGCACCACGGTTTACATATGCAGGGAGCTCAGTCAATGGAATGCCTTTCAAATTAGAGAGAACGGCAGGAGTAGGAAAACAAAAAGAGCCTGCATAGTCCAACGTAGCAGATTGTAAGTGAACAAAAAGGAGGAAAATTTATGGATTGGGGAATGAGTAAGGATACAAGAACCACGAGAAAGCTCCACAGCGACGTAAAGTACCAAACAAGAACGGTTTGAGTAAGATCTCTATTTTCACAAGTGACTATTCGACCTACAATGAACAAAAACGAAGATGACTTTATAGCTTACCTGGAATCCTGACCCGAAAGAGTTTACCACAAATATGTCAGGCCGCTTTCCCTGTGTAGAAACACACAGAATCAACATCATGCTTCAAGCCTAAAAAAATTGCTTAAAATGAAAATAACAATTAGGCACAGCAAGCTCTTATCCGCTCGACCAGATAAGGTTACTGTTCGGGAGCGGCGAAAAGGCGACCGCGTCCTCCGAAGCTTCGCCGGCGGTCTGCGCTGCTCCCCTCCGTCTCCGGCCGCCGCTCCGGCACCGCGAGACGGGGGGGAGCCTCGGCTCCGTCGTGTGTGTAGGTTAGGTCCTAGCTAGGTGTGTGTACCAGTGGCGCCTCTGTTGACGGTGGCGGTGGCATCAGTTTGGTTTCTGTCCTCCCCCTCGTCCCGTTCCGGCTTCCTCGCCGGTGAGGTTGTGGAGTTGCGTCGGGCGCGGTCTTCCGTTCGTGTTCCTCTGGCCGGCCGAGGCGGCGAGGGGAGGAGCAGTGGGCGGCCGTTGTTCCGGTTTTGTTGCAGTTCTGGTGGTTTCCACCTTCGGTGCTTCTGTTCCGACGGGCCATGGTGGTGTGGGGAGCAGCGCCTGAAGGTGGTGCGGTGGTGGTGGTGGTGAACCTAGGCGGCGCGGAGCTGGCTGGTTGTTTGGAGGAAGCGGGGAGCAGGTGGCGTGGTCGTACTCGTTCAACGAGTCTCGGTTCCGTTGCTGCGCGGCGGACGGCTTCTGCGACCTTCTACATGCTGGAGCGTCACCCTCTTCCCGGCGGTTGGTGGTACGGCGGCGCCGCCGTCGTCTAGGTACTTGGGGAACGTTTTGGATCCGTCTGTTTCTTCTTCGTTTGCTCAGGGTGTTCTTTGCACTTTCTGAGGTCCTTTTTGTAATTTATGTTTTCCTTTGGACCTTTCTGTAAAAGTGTGATGAGCTTTCTGAATATATATGTCGGATCCTCCTCAAAAAAACAATTAGGCACAGCAGATATGCACATGCATTATCTCCTGAAATTACTATTGTTACGAACCTCAAGGCTTTTTTCCCCATCAATGAAGACAAATTCTTGCCATAGTAAAAACCATTATTTAGAGTTGGGATAACTGAAAGTTTTGTCAGAGGTACACAAAAGCAAGTCCGCTCAACCTTGGTGTCCGAATTACACTCCCGACGAAACATGAGAGACCGCGAGGAGTAGGGTAGTGCAACTGTGCAACCAGAAAAGGAAAATACACATGCGTCTAGAAGATGCAGCCAATCGGGACGCGATTGAGCTCGCCAAACGGCCCATGGAAAGTGGCCGCGTCGCCTGCCCCACCGGTTCTCTTCCAAGGCGCCGCGAGCACGTCACCAGAGCCGCGCTCGCACCGATGCCGACGCGTGCCGCCCACCCTACCGCCGGATGAGAGCCAGGTCCCCATCCCACCCCCGCCCCGGAACCCGGACGCCTTCCCGTCCAGATCCACTCCGCCCGCCTCATCTTCCTCCGGCCCCCCGTCTCTCCCTCCAGATCCCGCAACCCGCGAAAGAAACCACACCCATTGGCAGGTCGCCTCGCCCATTGTTCCCCTCGCCTCTGCTCCCAAGCCTGCTTTCCGGATTAGCTCCATGGCTGCTGCTTCTTCCAAGAGGAGAGCCGCCGGGGAGGAGGAGAGAAGAAGGATCTGTTCCACGTCGTACACAAGGTTCCCGCCGGCGACAGCCCCTACGTCCGGGCCAAGCACCTCCAGGTTCGTTCATCACCCTTCTCTCTTCTGCTCATGCAAATCCTGCCTCTCTCTGCGTCTTCCCGACTATCGACTCGATTGTAGTACCAGTTGGTATCATTGGAACTGGCATACTTGCCTTGATTGCGCGCCCGTGCCCAATCATGGTAACGGCCGGCCAGCATCGAAACGGCAAACCATAACTCGTACGTTTCCAGCTCCGGGGTGATTCTTGGGGTGCTCTCTGCGCCAAAATCTTCTTTGCTAAAACAATCACTGTTCACCGGATCAGTCACTGTGCTAAGGTTACCACAAATGGGTGGTGGTCCATCCATCGCGCGGGGTCAACGTGCGTGCTTAACGATTGATTATGTTTAAACAGCATCAAATTAAACCTCGAGTATATACAAATCATGATTAATGGCTGAACAAGAAACTATTTCCCCGCAAGTTCTTCCTGCAAACGTTCAAAATTTCTAACTTGGATCAAACTATTTTACTGGGTGAATCAGCTGGTGGAGAAGGATGCGGAGGCGTCCATCGTGTGGTTCTGGAAGGCGATCAACTCCGGGGACAGGGTGGACAGCGCGCTCAAGGACATGGCCGTGGTCATGAAGCAGCAGGACCGCGCCGAGGAGGCCATCGAGGCCATTAGGTCCTTCAGGCACCTCTGCTCCAGGCAGGCCCAGGAGTCACTCGACAACCTCCTCATCGACCTCTACAAGAAATGCGGAAAGGTCGAGGAGCAGATAGAGCTGCTCAAACAGAAGCTCAAGATGATATGCCTCGGCGAGGCCTTCAACGGGAAGGTCACCAAGACGGCACGCTCCCACGGCAAGAAGTTCCAGGTCTCCATCCAGCAGGAGATGTCCCGCATCCTGGTACGGCCATGTTACTCTGCTCCATTGCTCCTTACTGGCTGCTAGTTGGGCATGTCACTGCAGTATTCAGTTACACTGAAGTTACTGAAACTCTCGGATTTTGCAATTGCAGGGCAACCTTGGCTGGGCTTACATGCAGCAAAACAACTACGAAGCTGCTGAACTGGTGTACCGGAAGGCCCAAACCATTGTACCCGATGCCAACAGGGCGTGCAACCTCGGGCTGTGCCTGATCAAACAGGGCAGGCATGAGGAGGCAATGCAAGTACTCGAGGATGTCCTGCTTCGCAGAATCTCTGGATTGGACGATGACAAGGCGGTCTCCCGAGCTGAGCAGCTGCTCCTTGAGCTTGGCCCGATGACACATGTTTCGTCGCCGTTTGATATTGGATTCAGTTTCACCGACGAGATCGTCGAGAGACTAGACCTTGTGATGAATGAGTGGACGCCGTTCAGGTCGCGGAGGCTGCCCGTATTCGAGGAGCTAGACGCATTCAGGGACCAAATGGCTTGTTGATTCCTTGTTTGTTCAGTTTTGTAATCTTTTAAAGTGCATTCGCTTGCAGTAAATAGAAGTTGATGTGGATGTACATAAGAGGTGTTGTGGAAGGATGATGTGGAGTGTGAATGAGAGATCTGGTAGATGATAGATAGTATCATAAGATAGGGTTGACGCGAAGCGTTCCCTTGAGAACTAGTGTGGTTTTCCTGATTGTTTTATAATGCAGAATTGGAGATGTTCTTGTATGTTTTACCTTGCAATTGGAAATTGATTATTCACTTCCTGACTCAAATTGATTTTATTTTTATTTTATTGCTCAAGATTCAAAACGAAGTACAACATACAACAACTAGAATTTCATGCATTGTTGGAGCCAGCATGAGCTAGGACGGCATTGAATATGCACTGCCAATGTTGTTAAAACCTTGAAAGCAACTGACAGATACACATGTTACTGAATTCATGATCACAGGGTAGTATCTATTTTTCAGTAAAGAACAGTGCAGTGTATATTTTTCAACATGGAACAGGGCAGTATAATTTCTTACAGTAAAGATCAGGGCAGTATATTTTTGTTTTCAGTAAAGAAAAGGGCAGTATATACACAACAAACATGGCAAACGCTACGAGAAGACAGTTCCAGTAAGTATTAGCTGGATTAGTGAAAGAAACTCCGGCATTATTCTGTTGAACACATTTCAGCCTCGATATTCCTAAGAAAAAGTTACTGACATTCTGTCCATCTGCCAGTTCTGTTCAATCTACCTACATGACATTGTCCAGCACTGGAGAACAGAATAGAAGTATCCTAGCTGACCGAATTTCCACAGCAGACAACAAGTATGTTCAGTTAAGTCCACTGAAGAAAATGCAGACCCCAGAAAATGCATATCGGCATACTGAAGTTCTTCCTACATTTGATGCCGGATCACTTCCATCGTGTAACGCCTGCGTTACCTGACGAGCCACAGAGAGAGTAACCTGTAGCTTTTTTTTTTTTTTTTTTTTTTGAGGGGCGAGTAACCTGTAGCTGTTCCGGTGTGCGCTAGTGTGGGCCGTGGGCCGGTATTGGGTTGGCGTGGGCTTTGCCCCGTCCATGTTGTGTGCGTGTGTCGCTGGCATATAACCAGTGTGTATCGTTGGAGACAGACAAGAATTGAATGAATTAAAAGTTCCGTCTCTATTTCCTTCTCTCTCTCGTTCTTCCCGTGTTTGATCTTCTCTCCCGAGTTCATCGTGTTCATCACGAAAGTAGGATCGAGCTCACGCCCCGACCTCCACCGGTGGCCAGGGGTTACAGTGGTATCAGATTCAGTTCCAATCCGCGGGGCTAGGGTTCGTGTGGAATTCCCAATTCGCGAGATCTTAGAGCTGTAAAATCCCAGCAAGCGGTCAGAGATTTGGGGGTTGATTTCGATCTCCACCAGATTTCTGTAATTCCGGGAGTTGGTTTGCTCGGATTCAGCGAGGAATCACCACGGCACCTCCCAAGCCTTCACCGCAGACTGCGTTCGTGCTCACGGCGATGGGAGAGGCGACGGCGCGCACGGAGGAGTCGCTGGTGGCGATCCGCGCCAGCATCGAGCAGGTCCAGACCCAGCTTGGGTCGCTCGATTCGCGACTGGGCTTGCTGGACACGGCGTACGGACAGGTGGCGAGCCAGCTCGACAACAACTCGCGCGCCGTGGGTGACCACACCCGGATCATGGACGCCATCGAGCGCCGCCAGGAATCTCTCTCGCAGCAAATGACGACGGTGGCGGAGGCGGTGGCAAAACTGGGTGCTCCCAAGCCGGCAGTGACGGCGGATTTGGAGGGCGGCGAGGCGGAGGCGAATCGGGCGGCGGGGAAAGGCGTGTTGGAGTCACCTACGGCGGCCGGCTGGCGGGGAGCGGCACCACCGAGCGTGTTCGTGACCGGATCTTCGTCAACTCCTCGTCCTCAGGATCCCGGCACGACGGCGGCGGTGTTTGGTGCAGAGGGTGCACGTCCACGGAGCAGACCTCCGGACGAACACCTTGGCGGCGGTAGAACGGTGACACCGAAGATGAATTTTCCCAAATTCAACGGGGATTTCCCTCGTCTGTGGCGTGACAATTGTATGGATTACTTCCAAGCCTGCAACATTGCACCTGCGATGTGGTTGACAACAGCTCGGATGAATCTCGAAGGTAATGCAGCTCACTGGTTCCAAGCATATAAACTGCGGCATGAGATCCTTACTTGGCAACAGTTCATTTCGGCGGTGGAAGCAAAGTTTGGTGTCGATGATCACCGCAATTTCATGTCTGAACTGCTGAATTTGGAACATAAGGGAACAGTAGGGGAATACTGCACTAAGTTTCAGGAACTCATGTTTAAATTGTGCAGCCACAATCCATACTATGATGAAACTTTGTTTATTGGGCATTTCTTGAAAGGATTGAAGCAAGACATACGACTTGCAGTTGCTTCGCAGTTGCCAGAGTCTGTTGACAGGGCTATTCTGCTGGGTCATGTTCAAGAAGATTTGACCTCGCAAAAGAAACCTTGGGCTGTTAAATCAGTTTTTGTACCAGCTGGAGCACCCAAATCTGACGCACCTAAGGGAGGATTTAAAACTGTGCAAGGTGATTTTTGGAAGGAACGTCAACTGAAAGAGTATAGGCGTTCCAATGGACTCTGCTTTAGTTGTGGTAGTAAGTATGATCCCACACATGTCTGTGCTCCTAAACCACAGGCCTCGGTGCATGCATTATCCATTGAAGATCATGCCACTGAACTTTCATCGGAAGTGTTGAATTTTCTCGAACTACAAGATATTGCAGAGGCACAGCAGTTATCACTATCTTGCAATGCCTTGTCAGGCGCTTCAGCAGGAAATACTGTGCAGATTCGGGCCTTGGTAGGGAATCAAGTTATGCTGTTGTTGGTAGATACAGGCAGCAGTCACAGCTTTGTTAGCTCAGCTTTCGTGGACAGACTGCAATGCCCTCTCACTCCTATTCCTGAAGTAACTGTACGGGTGGCAAACAATGAGGCAATGCATTGCAACACCATGGTGCAAAACATGTCGTGGTGGACGCATGGGGCAACATTCGAACATGATATGCGTGTCTTGCCACTCAGTGCTTACGATGCAATTCTGGGCATCGATTGGTTAGCTCTCCAAGGTGATATGTACTGTAATTGGAAGAACAAAACTCTGAAATTCATGCACAAAGGGAAGGATATTGTGTTACAAGGATTAGCTGAGGCAAATCTGGCAACAGTTACTGAAGTACAAATCGACAAAGTGGTCAAGTGGAACAAGGGAAATGACATTTGGGCATTTGCCATGTTAGAACAGACTCCTTCGGGTACAAAAATCACTATTCCAACAGAGGTTCAGTTGGTGCTAGATGAATTTGCTGAAGTATTCACTGAATCCAAAGAACTTCCACCATCTCGAGCTTATGACCATGCCATCTCACTCAAACCAGGGGCTGAACCTGTCAATGCAAGACCATATCGTTATTCACCGTTGCATAAAGACGAAATAGAGCATCAGGTGGCAAAAATGCTGGCAGAAGGGGTAATTGTGCATTCCATGAGTCCATTTGCATCTCCGGTATTATTAGTACTCAAAAAGGACGGGTCCTGGCGGTTCTGCATCGATTACCGTCGTCTCAATGAGCTCACCATTCGCAACACCTTTCCTATGCCAGTGATTGATGAACTGGCTGGTGCCCAATATTTTTCCAAACTGGATTTAAGGGCATGGTATCATCAAATACGAATGCGTCCAGAAGATGAGGAGAAAACAGCGTTCAAAACGCACCAAGGCCACTATCACTTCCGAGTGATGCCATTTGGATTATCCAATGCCCCAGCCACATTTCAATGTGTGATGAACGAAGTGCTCAAACCTTGCCTACGGAAATTTGCACTTGTATTCATGGATGATATTCTAATTTACAGTCCAACACTGACCGAGCATGCACAGCATCTTCGTCAGGTTTTGCAGTTACTCAAAGACAGCAAGCTGTTTGTCAAATCGAGCAAGTGTTCCTTCGCTCAGACTGAACTAGAGTATTTGGGCCACATCGTTTCCAGAGAAGGGGTAGCTACTGACCCCAACAAGCAGCAATGGTGGCTTGGCCTCGCTCTACCACATTCACAGAATTACGTGGTATACTCGGCTTTACTGGATACTATAGGAAATTTGTGCCTTCCTATGGTATTATTGCAAAACCACTGACGTAGTTACTTAAGAAAAAGATTTTTGAATGGAACGCTGAAGCAGAGGAAGCATTTGTGAAGCTTAAAGCTGCCATGACTTCTACAACAGTGTTGAAATTGCCAGATTTCACCAAACCATTCATTCTCGAGACAGACGCTTGCGGTACAGGTGTTGGGGCTGTCTTAATGCAGGAGGGTCGACCCATTGCATATCTCAGCAAAGCACTCAGTGCCAAACATTGTGAACTGTCCATATATGAGAAGGAGTTCCTGGCGCTGATTATGGCAGTTGAACGCTGGCGACCATACTTACAGAGAGGCGAGTTTATAATTAAAACTGACCATCAGAGCCTCACTTTTCTAGATGATCAAACTCTGCACTCACCTCTGCAACGCAAAGCTATGACCCGGCTAATGGGATTGCAATTTAAGATTGTCTACAAAAAGGGTAGTGAGAATATTGCAGCTGACTCACTATCACGTGTAGCCCATACCTTGGAGGTCAATGCAATATCAATTGCTCAGCCAGCTTGGGTGCAAGAAGTATTGAATTCCTATGCAACAGATGTGGAAGCACAACAAAAACTGCAGACCTTGGCATTGGCTAGTCCAGATGAGCAAGGATATTCTCTCTGCAGTGGCATTATCAAACTGCATGGGAAAATCTGGATAGGGCACAATGCTGCTCTGGAGACGAAACTCATCAGTGCTTTTCATGCCAGTGCAGTGGGTGGTCATTCGGGATAGCACCTACTTATCAACGCCTCAAGAAGCTGTTTGCCTGGCCAGGAATGAAAATAGCTGTGGGAGAGTTTGTGAAGCAATGTGGAGTCTGTCAACAAGCTAAACATTCTCTACACAGTCCAGCAGGTTTATTGCGACCTCTGCTGGTGCCCGAGGGAACTTGGCAACAATTGTCAATGGATTTTATTGAAGGTCTTCCAACATCTAATGGGGCCAATGTGATCATGGTGGTGGTGGATCGCTTATCCAAGTATGCTCATTTTATACCTCTCAAGCACCCCTTCACAGCAGTGTCTGTTGCCCAAGCATTCATGGACAACGTGGTAAAACTCCACAGCCTTCCAGTTTCCATTGTGTCAGACAGGGATAAGATATTCACCAGTCAACTATGGAAAGAACTGTTTAAATTTCTGGGCACTAAGTTGCATTTCTCGACGGCATACCATCCCCAGACGGACGGGCAGACGGAACGAGTAAATCAGTGTCTCGAGATGTTCCTGCGATGTGCAGTGCACGATGATCCTAAAGCGTGGCGTCGATGGTTACCACTTGCTGAGTTGTGGTACAATTCGACTTATCATTCTGCCATTGGTTGCTCGCCATTCAAGGCAGTTTATGGTGCGGAACCAAATTTCGCTGCTGTTCAGCTTCCAGATTCAGAACCTGCATCCGAGGCAGTTCAGTTCTTGCAGGACCGACAGGCTCATTTGGACAGACTGAAGTTGCATCTGGCTGCGGCTCAAAATCGAATGAAACTCCAGGCGGATAAACATCGTACCGAGAAGACTTTCCAAGTAGATGAGCAAGTCCTTCTCAAGCTACAGCCTTACACACAATCCTCTGTGGTGAATCGCCCGTGCCCAAAGCTTGCTTTCAAGTATTTTGGCCCTTTCCGCATTCTGGAGCGCATTGGAGAAGTGGCCTACAAGCTCGAACTTCCAAGTCACAGCACGATACACCCTGTGTTCCATGTCTCGCAGCTCAAGAGCTATACTCCAGACTTCACGCCAGTGTTTGCAACCTTGCCTCACATCCCAGCGCTCGATACTGCAGATACTCAGCCTGAGAAGATTCTTGATCGGCGACTCGTGAAGAAGGGCAACACGGCAATCCCTCAAGTGCTGATCAAATGGACAGGCATTCCGGAGACATCAGCGACCTGGGAAGATTTCTACGTCTGTAAGAGCAAGTTTCCTGATGCGATTGCTTGGGGACAAGCAATGTCTCCAGCGGCGGGTGATGTAACGCCTGCGTTACCTGACGAGCCACAGAGAGAGTAACCTGTAGCTGTTCCGGTGTGCGCTAGTGTGGGCCGTGGGCCGGTATTGGGTTGGCGTGGGCTTTGCCCCGTCCATGTTGTGTGCGTGTGTCGCTGGCATATAACCAGTGTGTATCGTTGGAGACAGACAAGAATTGAATGAATTAAAAGTTCCGTCTCTATTTCCTTCTCTCTCTCGTTCTTCCCGTGTTTGATCTTCTCTCCCGAGTTCATCGTGTTCATCACGAAAGTAGGATCGAGCTCACGCCCCGACCTCCACCGGTGGCCAGGGGTTACACATCGGTCCATCTTAAACAACGCTGTCTGCCGCTGCAAATACAGAAGCATAAAAACTTGAATAAACTGTTCCACAGAATGAATGAAACGGGATGAACAGAGGAAGTTCAGAAGCTGATCGAACAAGGGACCCTTTGGTTGTACCTATGGCGGAGGACACCGGGACGAGGACAAACTCCATGTCGGCGTTGCCAGGAGGGAGGTCGAGGACGACGGGGAACAGCGGCCTGGGTGGCGCGGCGCTCCGGCGGCAGACGACGAAGTCCCCGCCGCGGCGGGTCTCCTCCTGCAGCCTGCGGTGCAGCGCCACGAGGCTCTGCTCGTTGAACGCGAAGTACTTCCAGGTCCCGTCGTCGAAGTCGTCCACGCCGCCGTCGTCCCTGGCAGTGTTGTAGAAGATCGTCCGCGGCGCCGGCTTCCACAGGGGCTCCTCCTCGCTCGACGGCTCCTCCTCCTCCGCCTTCGCCTCCTCCTCAAGCAGCAGCTTCCCCTTCGATTCCTGCGCTCAGATAACAGAGCAAGTACCACCAATCATTCGCATTGTCCTGTAGGTAAGGACGGCTGATGCAATCAACAGTAAACTTCCTTCCAGAAGAAGAATTCAGGACGAAACGATCAAGAAATCGGGAATAACAAGAATCCAAGAAATCAAGAACAGGAACGAAGCTTGGCGGAGTGGAAGTGGAACCTGGCGAAGGCGCTGGACGCCGTGTCGGACTCCGACGCCGTGGCCTCAAGGCGGGCGTCGCAGGAATGGGCGCGGGAGGGCGGCGCCGGCTCTGGCTCCGCCGGCGGCGCCGGCGGGACGACGACGTGCTCGACCACCCAGGAGCTCTCCTCGGGGTCGGCGTCCAGGTCGACAGTGACGTCGTTGTCCTGCGGCGTGGGCCCGAACCTGGCACGGAGTAGGCGGCCGTAGGGGCCGGAGAGCGTGAGGTGCTCCCCTCCCGCAGCGGCGACCAGAGGAAGGCGTTGTCGTTGGGGCAGGAGGGCGTGCCCTGGACGACCCTGCAGCTGGCCCTGGTGCCGCGGCCGCGGCTGCCGAGGACGTCGGCGGGGAGCTCGGTGGCGCCGAGGTAGAGGCCGCGCTGGCCCTGGAGGCGCACGTAGTCGTCGCCGGCGAGCTCCACGGCCCAGACCGTGCCGCGGGAGTTGCGGCGGTAGCCGTGGGAGACGGCCTCGTCGTCGAGCGCGCAGAGGTACGTGCCCAGGTGGCTCCTGAGCCGCACGGAACGCGCGTCCTTGAAGGGCTCCATCGCTGATCTGCGCGCAGGTGGAAGGATGAAGAATCAAGAGCGTTTCTTGGTCTGGAGGACGGAAGGGGGAAGACATGCTGGCCAGTGGCGGACGCAGGAAAAAAATGGAGGGTGGGCTAGGAAATTATCAAAGGGTGACACCGGCGATTTTTTTTTTGACAACACATGTAATCCATAATTGCACTGAAAGGACTATATAAATAAGTATTTCAACAATTGTGGGGTACATATCAACAATGTGGCAAATGGTTTTAAAATGAGAACCCCACCGAGTATCACCGGTCTAGATAAACCCATTTCTTGATTCAATCGACTTCCACTTTCAATTTCACCCATTTCAAGTGCTTCCAAAAGTTGTTGAGCTCTAACATCTTTAAGCATATCATGTCGCTTGCAAGAAACTCCAATAATATTGAACAAGTAAGAAACATGATCAAAAAACCAGACACATGGTTCATTCTCCTTTGTCACGGCAATAAGAACCAATTGAAGTTGATGAGCAAAGCAATGGATATAGTAAGCAGACGGTGAGTCTTGCATGATCAATGTTTTCAACCCCTTAATCTCCCCTTTTATGTTGCTAGCCCCATCATATCCTTGCCCACGAATTTGAGAGGGAGTCAAATGACATTGTTTTAGCAAGGATATAATTGCAACTTTGAGTGACAATGAAGTAGTGTCGGAAACATGAACTACTCCAAGAAACCTCTCACACACTCTTCCAAATTGATCAACATAGCGAACACAAAGAGCAAGTTGCTCTTTGTGAGACATATCACTAGACTCATCAGCTAGAATTGCAAAGTGATCCATGCCCATATCTTCAATAATTAGTCTAGTAGTTTCAGCTGCACAACATTCAATGATGTCTTTTTGTATCCTAGGACTGTTCAAGATGCAATTTCCAGGAGCATTCTTCAAAACAACCTTATCAACTTCTTCATTATTTTCAGCAAGCCATTTAAGAAGTTCAATAAAGTTACCCCTGTTGGTTGATTCTTCACTCTCATCATGTCCACGGAATGGCAATCCTTGATTTAAAAGATACCTCAGGCATCTAAGGGAATAAGTTAGCCTTTGCTTGTAAAGAAGTAGATCCTTCTTACACACCTTCACAATAACATTATCAATCTTGGTGTTGGGTGTGACAAATAAGTTGTACTTCTCTTGAGCTTGGTTGTGAATGCTAGAAACACCACCCACATGTTTCTTAAATGCTTCAGGTCTTTTCCAATCTCTATAACCATTTGTAACAAAGACATCTCCCCCGGGCCCCCCATTGAATCTTCCTTTGAACAAATAACATACAAAGCAAAAGGCTGCATCCTTTTCAATACTATATTCTAGCCAATTGTATTTTATCAACCAAACAGCCGAGAAGGATCGGTTTTGACCATTTATTTTTCTTGTTGGAAACCTATGCTCAAACGGTTGGCATGGACCTTGTCTGATAAATCCTCTTCGAACATCATCTTGATCATTGACAACATATCTTGATATAGGAATTCTTTCCCCTGGATCATGTGGAAGGAAGTGAGAATCATATGACCTTGCAGACGGTTGTTGGGGTGATGGTGGATTTGGTGTTGGCTCTTCCATTTCAGTCTCACTCTCAATCTCACAATCAGATTGGATCGGTGGTGCGGAATCAACACATGCCAACAAAAGCCCATTATCTTCAATGTGTACATCATCTACCTCTACCACCATCTTCTTAGCTTCATGTTTCTTAAAAAGAGATGCAATCTGGCTATTTCTCTTCATAATGAATTCTACAATTAGAAGAAAAATTGTCAATTGGTTGCTAGTTGGAGACAAGAAATTTACACAATGCATAGCAAATTGGGGCTTATTCTTATTCGGTTTGGGCAAATGAAAATCCATTAGTAAAACTAATTTGTATTGATTAACCTACTAGGCTACTGGCTACTACAAACTAATGCTATACTATGTACCAAATGTTGGGGCTACTACAAACTAATGCATCAACGTTGAGGCTGGGGCTTGGGCGACGGGCTACTACTGGCTTGGCTACTACAAACTAATGCATCAACGAAACCTACTACAAATTGTACCTTGGGGGTTGGGGCTTGGGCGACGGGCGTCCGACGGGCGACGGGCGACGGCGGCGCGGCTTTGTGGCGGCGGGCGGGTGGCCCTTGTCGAGCTCGAGCTGGCGGCCGACGGGCGGGGGCCCCGGGGCGGCCGGGCAGGGACGGGCGGCGGCGGGCGTGTCGGGGAGTCGGCCGGCGGCGGAGACGGAAGAGTGGGGTCGAGGCGGCGGCGGCCGGGGGCGGGGCAGGGGCTAGGTCGTCGCCATGGCCTTCTTTCCTCGAGCTCTTTCCTCTGGATCGATTCGTCTCGTCCAGACAGAGAAGAGACTAGCGATGGAAAAACAATGGGCCAGGAGTCCAAATTGGGCCTAATCTGCTTAATATCTGGGGGGGGGGGTCCGTTTTTTTCTCAAAATTCTGGGTGGGCCGCTGCCCACCCTGCCCGCCCGCTGCGTCCGCCACTGATGCTGGCTATTAGGGCAGTCACCATGCCGCCTAGCTCTCGCCTAGCGTAGCTCTCCCCACGCCGCCTCGCGCCGCCGGTGGCCTCCTCGGCCACGGCGCGGCGCCCAGCCCCCCCCCCCCCCCCACACGCCGCTGCTCAACGCTGCCCGTCTCGCATGGGTTCTCCGCTCAAGCCCCCTTCCTCCTCGGAGCGCATCTGCCTGTCTGCTAGCAGCTCGGACCTCGAGGGATCCTGCTCCCCTCCTGGCCCGACCGCTCGCCCATCCTTCGCTGTCGTGGTCTCCTTCAGGTTGCCCTCCCGTCCGCCGGGTTCGCCGGGGCAGCAGAGGTCCACGCTGGTCCGCCCACGCTTGCAATCAATGGTCGTTGCACCGCGTGAGCCAGTGGTCCGTTCGCCACCTCTGCGCGCGCCTGCGCCCGCTCCAGTCCTTTCATCGGAATGGCAAGTGGTCAAGCGCCGCGGAAGAAGGCACGCTCCCGAGCTGCCGATTGCGGACGCATCAAATGCGGCGCCCCAACGTCCAAGCACCGGCTTTAATGGCGCCTCTGCTTTTAAATCCGCCATTCCGTTGCCTTGAGCTGAACCATAGGGTTGCCTTCTGCCCGAATCCCACCCGCTGCTTGCACTGCCACCGCCACCACCACAGCGCGCGCTCTTGCCCTGACCGCCGTTTCCCACGCATCCCGCTCTCCGCGCTCGACGCCGCTCTCGCCGGCAACAAGCTCCCCGTTCGTTCCAGGCTCGTCTTTCCACCCGGACACCCAAACACCTCCCAGCCCCCGATCCACTCTAGGCTGCTGTTCCCATCTTCGTCGTCCCACGCTGCAGCTCCTCCCTCGAGTTCGGACGCCGCGCCACCACCGCCACCGCCGCGGCCACAGCCCCAGGTGGGCCAGGTCCACACTTCCCAGGCTCCCCCAGCTCGCTCGATGGCCTCCAACGGCAACGTCGCTCGCCCCCGTGACGATGTAGGTCTGAGGCGTGGCCGCACCACCCGCTGCATGGTCGATCTGACCCCCGAGCTGCTGGATGAGGAAGCGAGGCTGCGGAGCTCCGCGCTCATCCTCACCATCTCAGGTACCTGCCCGACGCCGACGCTGATCCCGGCCAACATCACCGATGCTCTGATGGAGAAGTTCCCCGACCTGCCCTATGGTGCCTTTCAGGTGTCCCTGGCGCCGCCGACGGGCTCATTCTTCGTTCGCTTTGCGGACCAGCGCTTCTTCGACATGGTGGTCACCGCTCCGGTTGTCCACTTCCAGGGCACCCCGATCCTGGTGCGCCGCTGGAAGGGGTGCTGCCATTCGACTGGTCCCTCGACGCAGTTCAGCGCGCCATCCCGGAGTGCGACATTTTTGAGGTAGCAGCCGAGACCATTGATAAGGTTGACAAGTCCTATTTCATTGTGAAGGCTTGGGTTGCGGATCCTGATGAGATTCCGACGATGGCGATCATGACCATGCGTGAGCTCCCTCCGCCCTGCAACGACCCGCTGGCTCATGTCACGTTGCCGCCGGGTTTCGCCTTCGAGGGCGGTACCGTGGCCCCCTACAGCTGCGTCCTCGTCGCTCCGACGCGCCTTCTCCATCAACATGTTCTTGTTCATGTTGACGCCGTGACGTACCACCCTCCACGCCCGCGGCCGGTGGGCCGCTGGCCGATGGCGAGGAGCAGGGACGATGACGAGGGTCCGGATGAGGGCGAGGAGCGCCCTCTTCCTTGGGCCCGTGGCTACCCGGACGATGTCTGGCAGAGGCGCTACAGCAACGACAACAACACAGACTTGGTCGCCCGTCGTCGCCGCCGCGGCAGCAACCGCCGCTACTCCGGCCACTTCCTGCGGGTGGACGCGCACGGCAAGGTGGTGCCTGAGTTCGGGGCGGCCACACAAATCCCTAACGCCGTCATCACTGCGCCGACCGCGGGGCCTCACCATGGCGGCGCCCAAGCCGCTGCCGCTGACGCCGTCTTGACGGCCACGGCGGTTGAGGACCCGTTGATGGTCAATGGCGGACTGACTGGTGGCCAGGGCTCACCGGCTACCCCTGCTACCCCTATGGCAACAGATGCTGACCTCCAGTCTGCCACGGCGCAACAGGCTACTGACGACCTTGCTGGTTTCATGAGTTTGGGACCTGTGGCTACTGCTGCAGCGGTTCCGGACCTGCCGTTTTGCCGGCCGGAGGAGCCGTGCGTCGTGCTCCCTGCTACTGCCACGCAGGCGAGCCAGAAGGAGATGGTGGGCCCGGCCCCATGCATGGCTGCCGCATGTGAACCGCAAGGCGAGGAAGCCCACGCTGAGGCAGCTCCGCATAGCAACTCACAGGCCACAGGCGAGTTGGGCCACGCCACTGATGCTGGGCCGCTGCCCAACTTCGGCGACCTGGGCTCGATGGTCAGCGACTTCCAGCCCATTGCTGCTTTCATCCACAACATCGCTGAGCCGACCACGCCGGCCATCCTCACCGCCCCGGTCCGCAACCGCACACCTCGCGCCCCCAAATCTGACAGGGCGGCGGTGTCGGCCGTTCGCCGGAGCCGGCGCATCCAGAACAGGAAGGGAGCCACCAGCTGTGCGAGAGGAAATCTGTCCCTCCGCCTTGCGCGCCGCCTCATCATGAGCAAGCGGGGCATGGCGATTGCGGAACCAGGGGATTCCGACGACGACGATACAGAGGTTGTGGGCAAGCTGAAGAACGCATTCAAGAGCCCTGTCAGCCATACGCAAGCCAAGGCCCTCACCATCCTTGCTCGTGAAGCGGGGGGCAAGGGAAGGCGCAAGACGAAGACCCAGTAGTGGTCGCTGCACCTCGGGTTCGATCTGTCGTTTTAGTTTCCTATGTTAGTGATCAATCTGCTAGTTTGGAATGTCCGGGGCCTCAATAACCCGGCTCGTCGCCTTCGCATTAGGTCTGTAGTTCTTGCCAATTCAGTTTCCTTTGTTTGCTTTCAAGAATCAAAGCTGAGTACAGTTTCCCTAGCGCTGGTCCAAGATGCTTGTGGACTAAGCTTCACTGATTTTGTGTTCGCGCCGGCTGATGGTACGAGAGGTGGTCTGCTGCTTGCTTGGAATGGTGATATGTTTCATGCCTCCAACCCTCACATCTGCGCCAACTGGGTTTCGATTGACTGTATCCTCCGTAGCTCCAGAGCTGAATTCCGCCTAATAAATGTGTATGGCCCTCAGTTGGAGCCTGATAAGCTGCGTTTCTTGGATGATCTTAAACAGATAGTGCCAGCCTATTACCCATGTATTGTCTGCGGTGATTTCAATTTGATTGCCTCTGCCGCTGAAAAAAGTTCAGCTAATGTGAACCGAAGAACAATGGCAGCTTTTCGCCAGTTCATCAACGAGCTACAGTTGTTGGATCTGTACCTCCATGGGCGTCGCTACACTTGGTCCAATGAGCAAGCAAATGTGGTTATGGTCAAGCTGGATCGCGTCTTGTATAGTGCGGAGTGGAATGACCTGTTCCCGGGTTGCTTCTTGCAAGCGCTGTCCTCGGACATCTCGGATCATTGCCCAATGCTGCTATCCTTTGACTCCGCTTTTACTCCTTGCCACCAATTCAGGTTCGAGAACAGATGGGTACAGCTAGAGGGGTTTTTGGATACGGTGGCAAACAGCTGGGCCATGCCGGTGCATCATTCAGATGCTTTTATCAGGCTACGCTGTAAACTGTCAAGGCTTGGAAAACAGCTGAAGTCATAGAGCTCGCAGATGATCGGGGATCTTCAGTTGAGGGCAACCATTTCAAGTGAGATTATCCTCCTTCTTGATGAGGCCATGGATCACAGGACACTATCAGAAGATGAGTGACGTTTGCGGGCGGCGCTGAAAGTGAACCTCCTGGGCATTGCAGCGCTTCAACGTTCCCTTTGGCGCCAAAAATCAAGAGTGCAATGGGTAAAAGAAGGTGATGCCAATACTCGTTTTTTTCCACCTAAAAGCCTCCGCTAGAAGATGCAAGAATCATATCCGACAACCTTGCATGATGGGGTCCCTGTGGCTGAGGAAAGTGCAAAAATGGATATCATTTGGAACTTCTTCGATGGATTGATGGCTGTCCATCTCCCAGACTTGCAAAACTAAAGTTTGATCAGCTTGGCATTGACACCCTTGACCTTCATGAACTCGACGCCCCTCTGCTGGAATCTGAAATCCTGGCGGCCATCCTGGACGTGGCGCCGGAGAAAGCGCCAGGGCCTGATGGGTACACGGGTATGTTCTTCCGGAGATGCTGGCCTATAATTAAACATGATGTTATGGCTGCGGTAAACCAATTTGATATGCTGGCCTGCAGCAAACTTGGTGTTGTTAATGATGCCACAATGGTGCTGATTCAAAAAAACCTGATGCCTCAACCCCAAAAGATTTCAGACCAATCTGCCTAATAAGTAGCTTTGCTAAGATTGTACTTAAGGCCCTAGCACGAAGGCTGCAGCCCCGAATGCCTGAATTGGTGCGACCGTGTCAGAGTGCATTCGTAAAGGGCAGAACAATCCATGATAATTTTGCATATGTTCAAGGAATGGTAAAAGCTTTACAGCAAAAGAGGTGCCCCTCTCTGTTCCTGAAAATGGATATAGAAAAAGCTTTTGACTCAGTTTCTCGGGAGTTCTTGTTGGAAGTGTTAGAGGCCAGAGGTTTTGGACGCAAATTCAGAAATCTTATCAGCTGCCTTCTCTTCACTTCGTCCACTCAAATTCTTGTAAATGGCACCCTATCTGAGCCAATCAAGCACCGCCGTGGGCTTAGGCAGGGAGACCCAATGTCCCTCTACTGTTTGCAAACGTGATGGAGTGCCTTGCTGCTTGTCTTGATACTGCAGAGAGCGTTGGCATCCTAAAACCCATTGGACGGCAGCATGTCGTCTTTAGGGCTTCTCTTTATGCTGACGATGTGGCATTGTTCATAAACCCCTCCAGCTTTGAGGTCAAGGCAGTTCAACAAATTTTTCAGCTGTTTGGTCTTGCCTCTGGTCTGCATACCAATCCTGCAAAGAGCTCCTGCCTGCCGATCAGATGCGAGAATATTGATCTGGCCCCCATTCTAGATCAGTTCCCCTACCAGCTAGAATCCTTCCCAACCTGCTACTTGGGAATGCCGCTCACCAACCGCAGGCTGCGCCGGGCTGATCTGCAGCCTCCTCTGGACAAGCTGATAAGGAAAGTTTCAGCTTGGCAAATGCCCACATCTTCGGGTGGACGTCTAACCCTGGTTCGAACTGTGCTTTGTGCAATGCCTATCTTCCAGCTAATCGCCATCCAAGCACCCAAATGGTTCTTCCGTAAGGCAAACAAAATTATTCGATCATTTCTTTGGGCTGATAAGGATGATGCCTCAGGGGGAAAATGTCTAGTCAACTGGGACCTCGTTTGCTCACCGTTGGAGTTTGGAGGTTTAGGTGTGCTCAACCTACAGCTACACAGCAACGCACTCAAAATTCGGTGGTTATGGCAAAGTTGGATGGGCGTCTCCAAACCATGGGTTGGTCTGCCCCTTCCGGTGGACTCTGTGGTTCAGAACATCTTCTTTGCCTCAGTTCATTTTCACATTGGCAATGGCGAGCTTACCAGCTTCTGGCACACTCCATGGCTACGGCACCAGCCCTTCAAAGAAATCTGACCGGAGCTTTTCAAGCACTGCACCAAAAGACACCTATCCATCAGAGATGCCATGATGGATAACCGCTGGATTAGGCACCTAAAGGGCTCCCTAACACCACTAGCTGTTGTTCAGTTCACTGAGCTTTGGGAGACGATCCAATCGGTTCAGCTAATCGATGACGTACCTGATACTCTCAGCTGGAAATGGACCTCTAACGCTGCTTTCTTAGTGCAGTCAGCCTACATGATTCAGTTTGAGGGGCGAACCAGGTCTTGCATGCCCCTCACGGTCTGGAACTCTGATGCTCCCCTCAAATGCAAATTCTTCACCTGGTTGGCTTCCCTGAACAGATGCCTAACGACGGACAACATGCTGAAGCGGGGCTGGACCTGTGACCCTATTTGCAAACTCTGCAGTACGGAGACCGAATCCTGTCTGCATCTCTTTCTGCATTGCTCTTTTGCTGGGCAAATTTGGGACATGGTCCAAGCGAAGCTGGAGATCACGCTAAACCCAAAGTCGGCTGATGCATCTGACCTTAACCTGTGGTGGTTCCACCAAGCCTCGATCAGATCGCGGAATGATGTGCAGTCTCTGAATGCAGTCATCACTTTGGTTTGCTGGTCAATCTGGAAAGAACGCAACGCTCGCACCTTCAACAACATTTCATCATCTGCACAGGCTGTTTTTAGCAAGCTGGTTGATGAAGCTGTCACTTGGCGCCAAGCTGGAAGATGTAGAGTGGGTGCGCTGGGCCAAAGACCTCGCGAGCCAGACTAAAATCTGTTTCCTTCCCTCTTAGTTGAGCATGGGCAAAGCTCTGCTCCTTTTGCTGCTAACCTGTATTTTTCCTACGCTGGTCTGTCTGTAGCTTTAACTTTGTAAGACGAATCATTTTGCCTATTAGTGGGGAAGCGGAAACAAGCAAGTTTTTGACAGGTTGACTTTGCAATAAAAGTTCAATTACTTTAATTATGTTAAATATTCTCCATAAGGTGTTTTTGAATGTTTCTTTAAAGGTGAGAATAATACGTGATTTAAGAGTTACATTGGAAAACTTATGAGATAAGTATAAATGATAAGCCAAGGGTGAAAACATAGTCTTATGATTCTGTATATTAATAGGGAAAGGATGCTTTATTCAATTAAAGATTATATATAAATATTACGAAAACTATTACAAGTAGCAGTAAAGAGTAGGAGTTTAAATACTTCTTAAAAGGGCCGTCGGTTCATTGAATGAACTAGTTTTGGTTATTTGCAAAAGAAACAACCATGTTGTGAAAACAAAGAAACGTCAAGGTTACACCTTGAATGGCCTAAACAGCACGGATCAGGACCAATGAGATCATGTTAGAAAAGGAATTTTCTACATAATAAATAAAGTTCACACAACTACGAAAGGGACCGATGACAAAAGGTCTTTACCACAAAGGTAGCATGAGAAATCGCCTACATCGCCTTGGATGTTAAATCTTATGCAAACTGGAATATTGCCAATTGTGCAAGTGGAAGACTGTTGGATGTATGCTCAAACGGCAATAATTATAATACATTTGATTCATAATTATGATTTATGTTTCTATGTTATAACTGTTGTGGCTTCTGATGTGAGATTCAGAGAAAAGCCCACACGCACGTATAGTAAATATGAACAATTAATATATATCCTGGTCTTATCGATAGACCAATTTGTTAAATGCAAGATGGTTGTGCTTTCTTGTCATGCACATTGTATTATGTCAGCATCAACGAATGGCATATTGTTGGTGAGAACAATATGGCTGGTTAGACCCAAGTAGATGATATGCTAAGAGATTCCATTATTAAAGTGTCATTTTGTCCTTAGTAACATATCACAACAAGTTTATTATATGCCATGTTCTTAGGCCATAAGGTTATTAAGTTTATACGCTCACGAAGTGTTGCCTTGGTACTGTCAATCATCACATTGTAAACTGGTTGATCAAAACGACAGTCATTGGGTAACTCCAAAGGTGTGTATATATCTTAATGTTCCAAGATGGGAAAGTACTCCTCTATCAAAAGAGAGATACATCCTAGGCCCACTCGAAATGAGAGATATCCAATATGTTCTGCAGAAAATGCATGATGAAGTTTCATCATGTGGGATATCGTAATACGGGAACGAGTAAAAGGATACTTATCGGTTAACAAGATAGACAAAGATATAATGGATCAAGAATTAATTCATGGAAATATCGAATGTCTATATCTCGGGTAAAGTTTGGTATCGTGAGTAATGAGAATGATATATAAATAACCAACAGGTTCAACAGAGTATTTTTCGTATAACAGTGAGAGTCAATATTGATGTCCATGGTCCCGATACTGACTATTGATCAAAGAAGTTTCTCTGTATCATGACCACTTATTATTGAACCTTTAGGGGTCACACACTTAAGAGTTAAGAAGGTCTGCCTAGTTGTGTATAATGGAGAGTATCATAAATCGATATCATGCATATGATACTACCCCTACAATGCATAGTATCATATGGTAGTATTTGTTTTTAGTATGCCACGTCAGATTTTTGCCAACATGTCATGCATGATACTAATTATGATATCTCCATTGTGGCTAAGATAAACCTCACACTCTCTCTACATTAACTATCATACCACATAAGCAAAATGTTTATAAAACAGTGCTAAGAGATTTTTTTTTGCGAAACACAGTACAACGCAGGCGCTCACATACACGCGCTAACACTCACCCCTATGAACGCACGCACATCCTACCCTATGAGCACCTCCGAGAGACTGAACCGGCGGGTTGAGTCTTGAGATTGACGAAGTCACCACATGCGTCTCGCTATCGACGGGAACGTCGCCTCCCACTGAAGAATATTCCGCATTAAATGAAAAGCACCAGCGTCAAACCTGGGGTTTGAACTCTGGTGGGTTGGGGGTACAACCACCCTCCTAACCATCTTGCCACAGGCAAGTTTTCAACCGTGCTAAGAGCATCTCCAACAGAGGCGCGAATTGGACCGCGCGCCGAATAAACCGCCAATATAGCGCGCGCGCGGCCGAATCCGGTCCTCCAGCGGCAGCGCAATAACCCCACGCGCGCGAAAAAGCGTCCCGCGCGCTGGACGAAGCGGTACATTTCGCATCATATTTGAGGCGTCCAGTCCAGCGCGCGGGATGAAAGGGGAAAAGCGCGCGAGCCACCAACCGCCGGATCTGAAGTCTCCCACCGCTCGCGCCGCCGCTCGCATCTCTCCCCCATCTCCTCCGGCGCCCCCGCGCTCGATTTACCTACCGGCGGCGCTTCCCCCGCTACTCCCCAGCGCGCCGCCGCTTTCTATGGCCGCGCGCAGGTCGCCGCGGCGCTGAGTCGGGCCCAGCCTTCACCGACGCCGACGGCGCTTCCGGCGGCGCACAAGGTGTTTGACAAAACACTTGCAAGGTATATTGTAGATATGAACTTTGATTTATTAGCTAAATTTGGTTGCATTTTAGTTTGTAGATGTAAAGTAGTGTAAATTAATGCATGTAGATGAGTTCATCCTACGATTCTTCCGATGAAGAATTTGATCTTCAAGAGGAGGAGGACGTCGCAATGATCCTAGCTATCCGCGCCAACAAAAAGCCGAAGCACGATGGTTCAGTTTTTGGTCGTCGGAAATTGTGGAGGGAAAGGATCGGTGCTCATGAAAGATTGATGAGGAACTATATTGTGGAGCATCCCACCTACCCCGGGTCATATTTCTGGCGCCGTTTTAGGATGAGCATCGACTTGTTCAAGCACATCACGGAGAAGTTGGCGAGGCATGATTGGTTTTTTCAGCAAAGGAGGAACGCCGCCGGAGAGCTAGGGCATAGCACCTTTCAAAAGGTGACCGCCGCTTTGCGTATATTGGCATACGGGATTCCAGCGGATCTAGTTCATGACCACTTGGCCATGGGTGAGAGCCAAGCCATCATGTGTGTCAAGCGGTTTGCGGTTGGAATTGTGCAAGTATTTGGCATGGAATATTTGCGAGCTCCCAATGCGGCAGACATGGCTAGGCTTTTGGAGTTCAACGCCGCTCGGGGGTTCCCAGGTATGCTTGGCTCTATTGATTGCATGCACTGGAGTTGGAAGAATTGTCCTGCGGCATGGCATGGACAATTCCAAGGCCACAAAAAGGATTCCACTATAATCCTTTAAGCGGTGGCCGATCATGAGACTTGGATTTGGCATGCATTTTTTGGCATGCCCGGAGCTTTCAATGACATCAATGTTCTTCACCGGTCACCACTCATGAATAAGATTGCAAAAGGTCAAACTTGCCCGGTGGAGTTTGTAGCAAATGGCCGTACATACAACTATGGCTACTATCTTGCGGATGACATCTACCCAAGGTGGCAAACATTTGTGAAACCGGTTCACATACCGCAAGGTAAGAAAATGCTTGATTTTCACAATGCTCAAGCGGCGGCTAGGAAAGATGTGGAGAGAGAATTTGGGATTTTGCAAGCCCAATTTGCTATTGTGAGAGGACCGGCTAGATTTTGGGATCAAGACATGCTTTGGTACATCATGACCGCTTGTGTGATCATGCATAATATGATCATCGAGAATGAGCGCGGGCAAGATTTGGACTACACTCACTATAAGTTGATGGGACATCCCGTGTAAGTGCGGAGGAGGGCTGAGAGGACAGCCCGCTTTGTTGCATCTTATCATGCCATTCGACGTAATGAACGGCATGATGAGATTCAAAAGGATCTAATCGAGTAGTGGTGGACATGGAATGGGAAACAATGAGTTTATTTGTGTATGTTTGTTGTATGTTTATTGTATTGTTGATAAACTATTCATTCTATTGTTTGGTGAACTATTTGTATTCAAAAAAAACTATTTGTTTGTGTTGTAATAGTAATGAAACTATTTATTGTTGATTTATTTGGTGTATGTTTGATCTTCTTTGTTGTATGTTTGAGTGAAAATGTTTTTTGTGCTGGGCGCGCGCGCTAGAGTTTAGCGCGTCTGAAAAACCTCCCCATATTCGCGCGATATTATAGCGCGGCTGCTAAAGCAAAACCCGTGCACAACGCGCTAAACATCTATTTTGGCGCTGAAAAAAGTTATAGTGCGCCGACGCGTTGGGCGCATGTTGGAGATGCTCTAAGGGCCTGTTTGGTTTATGCCCCTAGCTACCCTACCAAAATATTGGTCACGCCAAATGTTCTTACACCCGTTTGGTTTGCTGCCAATTTTTTGGCTGCTTTTGGATTACTTGGTGTGGGCTTCACAGATTCTAGCCAAAATTTTGGCCAACCGTGGGCTGTGGAATCCCACGCCAAATAATTGGCTAGCCAACTTTGGTAGGGCTGGTGTGGGCATAATCCAAACGTACCCTAAGATTTGCATTGGCATAGACCTTACTATTCGAGCCAAAATCTGAAACTCTCAAAAATAAATAAATTAAAGAATCTGAAACGACCATTCCTCGGCGACGGCGCCGGAGGTCTCCTTCTCTCCTGCGTTAAAAGCCCTGTCCTCGAGCTGGCCGCGACACTTGCCGTTCCCACTCCCTTCCCCATTTTCCCACTCCCCACCCCCGCATTCCGCTCGCTGATCCCCGGCCCGCCATGGCGGCGACGGGGAAGTGCAAGCAGCTCGCCTCCGACCCCCCGGGAGGCTCCCGCTCCGGCTCCAAGCGACGCCGCGGCGGCGCCGGCGCGGGCCTCTCGTCCTCCTACAAACCGGCCGCGAAGCGCCGCCGCCGCACCGGCGTATTACGGTTCTTCGACAGCGGCGACGAGTCGGAGGAGGACTTCCACGAAGACGACGGTACGGATTGGTCCGATTTCCTCGAGGCGAACGAGGCCTTCCTACCCTCTCGTTGGTGGCCTCGCGCGCGGATCGGTTGGTTGGGGTTTTAGAGTTCGAGCAATGCTGCCCTGTTTGGGCCCTCTTATTTGGATTCCCATTCTCTTAGTTCGTTGCCTTCGCTAGGTAGGAGTAGTACATGTGTCGATTGGGGTTTTCTGGTTGTCTGTTGGCTGGGGATTTTTGTTTCCCCACTCTTAACAGTAGGAACCTTGAGATAGCCGTCTGAAATCTCACTATTCCCCAATGCTACACTCTAAAACTCGCAGAATTCTCAATCCCAGCGGATAGAAGCCCAGGCCAGTTGATCATGCATGTTCAAATGCTCAGCTGCATTATGTTTTTTGTTTTTGTTTTGTGGGAGTGGAAGTAGAAGTTAGGAGGGTTGGCCTTTTTTTATCAGTACCAGAGAGTTGTAGGTTCTTGTCCGTTGTAGGCACTAATGATCAGTTTGCCCTTCACCATCTGAACACAAGCTCGTTTTTTACTTGCTGGGCAACCACTGCCCTTATGTTTGCTCGAACCTTCTGCTGATGTCATCCGCTAATGAACGCTGCAGGTTTGCTTACCAAGGGGAAGAGAAAGAGTGTTAATAACAAGAGTACCGGAAGATCACACCCTGGTCCTTTTTTTGGAGGCATCTAAACGTAGAGGAGCTGAGTGGTGATGAACTTGATATATTCGTCAAAGATGAAGAGTTTACCCATTTGAATGAGCCTATTATTTGGAGGGTCAAATGCATGGTTTGTGATTGCTAGATGTCGTCCCTTTTTGCTGTTGGTCTTGCATTTGATAGTTAGACACTTATTTGTGCAGCTGTATTTCAGGTTGGGCGTGAGCGACAAATGGCTTTCTGCTTCATGCAGAAGTTTTTTGATACAAAAGTACCAATTATCTCAGCATTCTCGCTCGATCATGTGAGAGGATTTGTTTTTGTTGAAGCTGAGAAGGCTTGTGATGTTACAGAGGTACGTAGTTGGATACTTCCATTGAAGTCAAACAACATGAGATACTGTATCTCCATCTATCCACTACGCTATGTGGTTTCTGATAATATAAGATAATACTTAAAATCAAGATCTGTTATCAATGCTTTTTCTTCTCCACTTCTCATGCACCTTGATTCATTCTCTCTTCCGTATATTTAAAAATTAATATTCAAAAACATAATCTATCTTTGACAGCTGATAAACTTTTCTTCCGCTCCGAGATATCTTCCTGTATGTTCTGTACATAATCTCTTGGTTGTGAAATGACCCCCTGACCATATGGGCATCTTTTGATACAGGCATGCAAAGGATTGTGCAATGTATTTGTAAACCGAATTAATCCGGTCCCTACAGCTGAAGTTCCTAGCTGCTATCTCTTTGCACAAAACCATTTGAAGTCTCTCCAGGTACATGTGTGCGCACAAAAACTGGCAATTATAAAGGAGACGATGACGATGCCCGATCCTCGAGTCGGGGGCCCCGGCCTCGCCCATTGATCGATTGGTCAGGTAGGTTGGGGTTTAAGTTACGAGCAATGCTGCCCTGTGTGTCCACTATTTTTGGGTTTCCCTATTTTCTTTCGTCGCCTTTGCTAGGTATATGTGTTTGAGAGTTTTTTATTTGTCTCTCTTTGTTTTTTGTTGGTTGGGTTCTTTGTTTCCACGCTCTTAACAGTAGGAACCTTGAAAACTTACCTCAAAATCTCACCTATTTACCAAGGATAGAGTCCAGAAGTTGTAGAATCTGGAATACCGACGAACAGAATCCCATGCCAGAAGTTTTCATCTTTATGGTGTCATTATGCATGTTCCAAGTGCTTATCGGCATTATAGTATTTTGCTTTGTGGGAATGAATGTAGAACTTTCTTGTTTCTAGTAAGTTATTTGCTTTGCAGGCTTCTAAAGTAATGATTTAGGGGAATATAAGGTAAATGTTGTTATGACGGCATGTTTACTGGCCGAAGTAGGACTAGGAGAAGGGGTTTGGCTCTTCTCCTTTTGGCTGAACCACCTATTAGGAGAGCTGAGTTTGTAATCTAGTTGAATGGTACGCGAGTTATTTCGCTTGCTTCCATGTGGCGTCGAGTTGGTGATGATGACATTATCCATCAGGGACATAACAGTCTTGTGTTGTGTGGCGCTGATGATCTGCCTAATAGTTTTAATTTTAGATGGACCCTTGCACTGGTTGTAAGGTGAACAATAATAAGTTAGCTTGCACCTCAGCGTAAAGTGGTTTCTAAACTCCTAAATCAACTTGTATGTGATTTAGTTACCTTCACAAATACACGTGGCAAATTCAATTAACTCCTGTTTTACTTTACAACAAGTTTGTCTTTTTCTTGAAGAGATCGAATAACCATTGATTGTATGATGACGACCTGATTTTATTTCATAAAAGGCTCAGTACATAACACAAGGATGCATAATATCCATTATTAGTTACATCTGCTGGCTTTTGTGGTGATTCCCGAGGACTATGTTTATTGTGGTACTTCCAGTTGACTGCTGTGTCGCCTCAACCACACACAGTGAGAAAGAGAGAAAGGGGAGAGTGGGGAAAGATCTAAACACGAAGTGACATCGAGAGGGATATAACTTGTTGTTGATGCCGCCGTTGTTGCTTCTTGTCTCCCCGCTGCCAATGCTACTTCCATAGAGGTGCGGTAAATAACCGTTTCCATAGATGGGTTGTACAGGTTGACCATTTTGTTAGCAATTACACTACTTGAACACAGGTTTGTTTTTGGTAAATAACCCTTACACTACTTGAACACAGGTTTGTTTTTGGTCAATAACCCTTACACTACTTGAACACAGGTTTGTTTTTACTTGTTGTGCAATCATTGCCTTATTATTCTTTGAATTTTCTTCTGATGTCACCCAGCTAAGAAAAAGAGAAAGAGTGATAATAACAAAAGTAGTACAAGATCACACCCTCTTCCATTTCTTGGACACGAAATGGAACAGGAGCTGATGATAAGAGGTGATGAACTTGAGGAATCTTCATCGGGCAAGAACTCACTTCTTCAGGAAGCACCAGCAACTCTTGATGAACCAGCAATTCCTACTGCTTCAACAATCCCAGGTGCATCACTATTTGAAGGCAGGCTTGTTTTTACTTGTGGGCAATCACCGCCTTCATTATTCTTTGAATTTTCTGCTGATGTCATCCAGCTAATGAACACTGCAGGCTTCTTTAAAGAGAAAAGGATAAAAAGTGATAATAACAAAAGGACTAAAAGTTCAAACCCTCTTCCGTTTCTTGGACGTGTAAAGGAAGAGGAACTGAGCGGTGATGAACTTGAGGAATCTTCATCCAAGCGTGATACACCGAACTGGGGAAACAGTCAGCCTTGGAGTGGCAGTGAAGGCACCAAGACATGTAACGAAAATCATATTTCCACTTGGAACTGCTTGAAGGATAAAAAACTGTCTGGAGGTGTGTTGCATATGTCATACTTGTAGCTTTACTAGATGGACATGGTTTGAATACTACTATGTCTAGTATAAATGTACACTTAAGTTCTGGATCCCATTTCGGTTTGATATCTCCATTAAGATCTAAATAAATACCAAACCTAAACTTGTGCTTTTTTAATCAAGTTCGACAAGATTACACTAAAATTTCCCATACTGCTTATAATTGAGGCTCTTTTATTACTCTTGACTGTCGGTGAAGCACAACTTTATCCTTGGCTTTAGCAAAGATGGTTCCAACAGCATCTGCCAAATACTGAAAATACCGCTATAAGGTTCTTACTTGTATTCTCTTGTGTAGGTGAACTAGATGATCCTTGGGGGAGTAAGGTGGTTACTAAAGGTGACAAATAGATAATTGAAATGCCCACATTTCGTACTCAGTTTTATGTTTTGAGCCATTGATGTATGTTGATTTCTCAATCTTGTAGGCCAAGAGCAACAAAATGATGCTTGGTCAAGCAAGGTGACTTTGACTGCAGGTGCCGAGAACAACGATGGCTGGAGCACAAACCTAAACTTGTGCTCTTTAAATTAAGTTTGACAGGATTACACTAAAATTTCTCATACTGCTTAGAATTGTGGCTCTTTTATTACTCTTGACTGTCGGTGAAGCACAACTTGATCCTTCGCTTTAGCAAAGATGGTTTCAACAAAATATGCCAAATACTGAAAATACCACTACAAGGTTCTTACTTGTATTATCTTGTGTAGGTGAACAATATGATCCTTGGGGAAGCAAGGTGGTCACTAAAGGTGACAAATAGATAATTGAAATGCCCATATATCGTACTCAGTTGATGTTTTGAGCCATAGCTGTTTGTTGATTTCTCAATATTGTAGGCCAAGAGCAACAAAATGATGCTTGGTCAAACAAGGTGACTTCGACTGCAGGTGCCGAGAACAAGGATGGCTGGAACACAAAGGCCAAAGAGTCTGGGTCTATGTCCGAGAATGCTGCATCTGGTAGTTCTGAAAAAAAATTAAAATATACTTTTACGCTTGATTGTTGATGTGCATGCTGCAAGCTTATCTTTTATGCTCGTGTTCAGGTGAAGAACGACAAGGTGATCCTTGGTCAAGCAAGATAGATTGTACTGCTAAAGGTGCTTAGGGGACTAATTGAACTGTTCATATTTGATGCTCTGCCTGAAGTTCTGGCTAACATTTTGATTTTATTTTCTTATTTTCTTGTGGTACCTTGTGATACTTATACTAATTCTCTTGTAGGCAAAGAACAAGAAAGCGATCCCTGGGCAAGCAAAGTATCTTCTACTGCAGCAGAGACAAAATCTGACACCTGGAGCAATGGGAATGGAGGGGGTTGGAACAGTTCTGGTGGGCAACAGGAATCTTCTTGGGGCAAACCAAGTTCCTCGAGTGGAGATCAAGAGCCTGCTTGGAACAAGCCAAAATATGGTGATGATAATACTGGTTGTACGGACTGGAATGCCGGCAAAAAGGAAAGCACTGAAGGAGATCAAGTTTTTTCACAAGGCAAGTCCAGCTGCGGGAGTGACAAAAATGATAGCTGGGGAGCTCCGCCGAAACCATCTGGTAGAGATGATCAAGCAGGAAAGAAGGATGGAAACATCACCTGGAGTCAAAGCAAGCCATCTTCTGGCAGTGCATCATCTATCCTCGGCCAGTGGGGTGGTCCTCCTGGCGACATCACTACTGGCAGAGGAGGATCTGTTGGGGGAGGATCCTGGGGAAAGAGCAAAGAGGATCAAGCTTTCTCACAAGGCAAGTCCAGCTGGGGGAGCGACAAAAATGATAGCTGGGGAGCACCGCCGAAACAATCAGGTGGAGATGATCAGGCAGGAAAGAAGGATGGAAACAACACATGGAGTCATAACAAGTCCTCTTCTGGCGGTGGATTCTCTATCCTGGATGCTCCTCCTGCCGACACTACAGCTTGTAGAGGAGGATCTGTAGCCGGAGGAGGATCATTGGGAAAGGGCAATGAGGATGGTTGGAATTCGTCAAAAGGAACCGGAGGTTCAGGTATGACTCACTGAATTTTACGCAGCAAACACCCATTGTTTGTCACTTGGAGTAAAAGACTCGACTGTGTTTAAGCTTCAGTCCTTTCACCACATGCCCCCTCTAGGCATTAATGATCAGTTTACCCTTACACTACTTGAACACAGGCTTGTTTTTACTTGTTGTGCAATCATTGCCTTATTCTTTGAGTTTTCTGCTGATGTCACCCAGCTAATGAACACTGCAGGTTTATTTACCGAGAAAAAGAGAAAGAGTGATAATAACAGAAGTAGTAAAAGATCACACCCTCTACCGTTTCTTGGACACGAAAAGGAAGAAGAGCTGAGGATGAGAGGTGATGAACTTGAGAAATCTTCATCCAAGGGCAAGAACTCACTTCTTGAGGAAGCACCAGCAACTCATGATGAACCAGCAATTCCTACTGCTTCAACAATCTCAGGTGCATCACTATTTGAAGGCAGGCTTGTTTTTATTTGTGGGGGATCATTGCCTTATCATTCTATGAATCTTCTTCTCATGTCATCCAGCTAATGAACATTGCAGGCTTCTTTACTGAGATAAGGAGAACAAGTGATATTCCCAAAAGGACGAAAAGATGGCACCCTCTTCCATTTCTTGGGCATGTAAAGGAAGAGGAACAGAGCGGTGATGAACTTGAGGAATATTCACTCAAGGGCAAGAACTCACTTTTTCAGGAAGCACCTGCAACTTACGATGAACCAGCAATTCCTGCTGCTTCAACAATCCCAGGTGCATCACCTGGTGAAGAAGAACAAGACCAAGGAGTCGGTGATACTACGGCATCACCATCTCCACCGCCTGCTGCAAGAATGTGCTCTCATCTGGACCCTGCTGAAGAAGGCATTCCTCTTAATACTCAACTTCTGCTCAAAATCCAGGACAATCAGCAGAAGATTCTTCTCAAACTCCAGGACAATCAGCAGAAGATTCTGAAGAACCGGGCCAAATTGAAATGTCACGGCAAAAAACTTAAGCTGATTCAGCATGATATGAACAAGCTAGTTAATGTTGCCACGGAGTTTGAAAATGAAGCTCGCCAAATCCTGAAAGCTATTTCGCGTAAACTGAACTCAGAAGTCATTGGCCAAGATTGAAGCTTAAGGAAACCACTCATGTTCTCTCCCCCAAGCTACAGGCTAACTCCTCCGACTTCACCCGCCAAAGACAACTCCGACCAAGCGGTATCAGCTTGAATCTTCAGGTTAATCATCTCCAGAAAAATCCAGTCAGAGAATACCTCTATCACCAAGTGTTCCTGATGCTCTAGCTTGTTTGCCGATATTTTGTACTGATTTAATCAGAATATATATGGTAATTAACTAGCCCAACCTGAACCACCTATAAGCTGCATATGCATACTGCATAGATTCCCACACGTGTTTGCCTACGCGTACATGTTTAGCACTTGGGCCGTGCACGACTAGTGGATACATCGACATTGCCTTGCCGACGCATGTGTGTTGGCTGCCGAGGACGTCAGCGGGGAGCTAGGTGGCGCCGAGGTAGAGGCCCTGGAGGCACACGTAACAGTCATCGCCGGCGAGCTCCATGACCCAGACCGTGCCGTGGGAACGGCGGCGGTAGCCGTGGGAGACGGCCTCGTCGTTGAGCGCGCAGAGGTACGTGCCCAGATGGCTCCTGAGTCCTGAGCCGCCCGGAACGGGCGTCCTTGAAGGGCTTCATCGCTGCGTGCGCGCGTGAAGGATCAAGGACCAAGAAACGGGGTCTAAAAAAAGGATGAAGAAACGGGACTGCGTTTTTTTTTTCATCTGAACCTCCTAGTGTAACCCAAAATATAAACACTATACAAATACAATCGAGTGGATGTACCTTTTTTATGATTTTTACAGTTTTGTTTATCCTAAGTAGTGCACTTTTCAGATATCAACTTACACATAGAAACTCTCACTCCACTTTAGATGTAGACGAATCATTTTGACAAAGCGGAAACAAACAAGTTTTTTTATATCTAGCATGCTAAGATCGGATAAGCGATATTTTGCCAAAAGCCATCAAGATAACGAGATTGCGCTGAACAAGCAATGTTGAACGGTGACTCATGTTCGGACATGGTAAGGGTAGTTGTTGCACCTTTCTGAACAGTCAACACATCCCGTCGAAGCTACCTAACATGGAATTGTGTCTTCGACCCACGTATTTGTGCGAAACATCGTTTAGTCTCAGCGTAGACGGATATACCAACAATTTTTGTACTTGTTTGCTAGGAATAGTCATATCTAAACAAGTTGCATGAATAAAAAAAAGAGTTCATATAGTTTTATAAGAAAACATTCCCCACTAAGAACCTTCCCAGTTTATCCACAGAAGTGTTTGGACAACAGCGAATGGTGTTTCAAAATTATTTATAAAATTATCTTAAGAGTTCACTTCCGCAACGATCTTCACTGAAGTACAAACAAGTCCAAAAAGAGAAATTTTATGTGCAAACATCGAAATTTGATGGTTGTTTTATCGCAAGCATTTACACTTTACTTGGTCGACCATACCGTATTTGGTGGACAACCTTTGAAGCAAACTAGCATTTTTTGTGAGCCAAACATGAGTATCCTAGCATTATTTTTTGTAGGACTGCGTTGAAGTCACCGTCAGGGCTATAGCTTACGCACACCGGAACAATGTGCAACTCGGTCGTATGTGTAGAAAATTGTGTCTTGCAACATTTTATATATCTACTACATTGTCCGGAATTAAACTTCAGTGTGGAAGTGTCACGAAAATAACAGGGAATTATTGATGTGCAGTACTTAAGGAAATATACTTAAGGAAGCCGATACGTCTATACTGGAACACAGTATATATGAATATGCTGGAATTATACCCAGGAACAGTATAGAGTGGAATGCCAGGTTGTCCGTAGGATTGGCTCTATGGATTGTTAAAGCATGCGAGTTTGATTGTGTATTCAAACTCGGCGCATGACTCACACATGCGTGCTGGGATCTAATTGTTTAACAGTAATAGCTCGGTAATGCGCTGTTAGGTATGGTGGTCGTTCTAACATGTCACAAGTCCTATCTGGAAACAGATTGATTTATCTGAAATTTAGAGTCAATATAAAGGTCCCACTCTCTAGTCTCAATATGCATTGTGAACGGCACCACCGATAAGACAGAGAAATAGAGGGTAGACCGAAATTACTCCAAACCTAATTTTCCTACAGTATGTCGTGGCACTTGCATATCAATGGAGCTTCTCTATTTTTTTTTTGAATTTTCCATACTTGTATTAAACAGCAACAAACAGATTACAGAGCAGATTACAAGCAGAACGAAGAACAGAAAAGAAGCAAGAACAGCGAAGCTGGCTCGATCTCACACCACCCACTACCCAAGAAGCAGAAGAACTCCTGGCCCGAAGGCGTCGAAGAACCGCAACAAAGACCACCTCCGAGGAGCTGGCCGTGACGACGAAGAAGCCGCATCGGTCGGGGGGCCTCCCCAAGCTCGATCTGCTCCGGATCTGGTCACCGGAGATGGCCAGGTCCTCCACCAACACACCACAAGCCCGCACAGCCACCGCCAACTTGAAACTCTTCCGCCGGACACCGGAAAACTCGCCACCACGCTGCCGTCGTCGCCGGAGAAAGCAACGGCAGAAGGGTGACTCACCTGCAGCTTGGCGGCGCCGTCGTCGACGACACCGAGACGGGGAAGCCGCAGAGCACCAAAAGAACGACGCCGGCAACCCCGCCACGCCGCCGCCGCCCGCGAACCCCCTAATTACAACACCAGAACGCAGATCCGGGGATTCCCCACCCTCCCGCCGCCGAAGCGGCCGGCGGAGGGGGAGGAATCCCGCGGATACACCGGCGGCCGCCGGGAGATCCCCGAGTCGCCTCCGAGATCTCCTCCTGAGCACTGTAGAGAGAGGCTTCTCTATAAGAGCTCAGATTATGCCATTGCTGGACGTAGAGTCTACGAGGATGTGTACGGTTTTGAGAGAAAGTTAAATGCTCGAAGAAGTGGCTGCAGGTGACAGGGCTTTGTAGCGCGCAAATCGACCCGATTCATCGTCCAAAAAAGTTACGCCGTTGCCGGGAATGGAACCCGGGTCACCCGCACCACTATACTACAACGACTTGGATGTCCAAAATTATTTTTTTTTATTAAAAGATAATCTTGCTCGCTTCCAGTATATGAAGACGCAATCAGGAGCAGAAAGCAGATCAATGTCGATCAGTATTTCCTCACATCACCTGTAGTTCAATATTTAGCCACTTCATCCGTAGCTTTCAGCACTCATCACTGATCTGCTATTGGTCCACCCTGTGATGATCTTTGCACCCCTGTGCAGCTACATGCATCGGGCCTGCCCATCTCCAGGTACAACTTGTTCTATCATTTCGAACACAGCATTATCCCTCTCCGGCTTCGATGCCGCCTGCCTCTTGGGCGAGAGAGCTTCTAGCTAGCTAATTTCCATCCGTCTGGGGCAAAAATTGCTACGTGTCATCGTGTGTGCCAGAAAATAAAAATACACTTCAGCGTGTGGTGGCCTCTGGCCTGGCGGGCATTGAGCCATTTAAGACTCTAGGGATAGTCAGCGCGGCAATGCCGCGCATCCGTCTGATGATTTACGAATATGTTTTTTAGAAAGTATGCATATGGATATTATTTGAATTCGGAGAAGTTTACGATTAGGAGATTTTTCGAGGTTGTTAAAATTTGTCGCATTGAAATGTATTCAAATTTGTATTCTTTTAAAGTTTGCAAAAATGATTAGATTTCGGAGGTATTTGAAATTATTAAAAATGTGAGTTTGAAATTTGAGTTGGAATGGTCAAATAAGGGTGGTTGTCCCATAAAATTGTCCGAATGTAGGTCAATTTGAATTTTTAAAACTTATTTGGTTTGTGTGAAAAATAGAAGACAATTTTTTTACCTAGCATTTTGATATATTTTTTATATTTTGTGGATGGGTATGTATAGAATTTTTCCTGGTTTTTGTTTTGCTGCGCAACTTAAATTTTGTAGCATGTTCATTTAAAAATTGTGCAGGGTTTAAAATTAGTGAAATCGAAAGAAGTTTGCGTTTAAAAATTGTTTACATTTTGAATATTGTTCAAGTTGGGGTGTTTTGCAGATTCAAATCATTTTATGTTTGTAAATTGATTAGATTTCGCAGGTATATAAGATTTTGGAATATCGAAATATGAAATTTGATCGTATCGAATTTTAAAACAACATTTTTTCTATTGTGCAGGGTTTAAAATTAGTGAAATCGAAAGAAGTTTGCGTTTAAAAATTGTTTACATTTTGAATATTGTTCAAGTTGGGGTGTTTTGCAGATTCAAATCATTTTATGTTTGTAAATTGATTAGATTTCGCAGGTATATAAGATTTTGGAATATCGAAATATGAAATTTGATCGTATCGAATTTTAAAACAACATTTTTTCTATTGTGCAGGGTTTAAAATTAGTGAAATCGAAAGAAGTTTGCGTTTAAAAATTGTTTACATTTTGAATATTGTTCAAGTTGGGGTGTTTTGCAGATTCAAATCATTTTATGTTTGTAAATTGATTAGATTTCGCAGGTATATAAGATTTTGGAATATCGAAATTCGAATTTTAAAACAACATTTTTTCTCTGAGGGTATATATAGAAATAATTTCATGTTGTATAAATTGTTCTAAGGAGGAAGGTTTTTTTTTCAAATATTTACCAATATGAAGTGTTTGAACATATTTGTTTTTTGACGTAAATAATTAGTATTTGTTTTTTTTTGGAGCATTTTGTTGTATCTTTTGTTTTTTTCCGGATGGGAATTTTTAGAGGTTAATTTATTTAGTCGATATTTAATAAAATTAAATACGTAAAATTAGAGGAAGGCAATTTGGATTTTGTGTAGATATTAGTCGTGTCCGTTGTAATTTGAAATATTGTTTTTCCCCCAAAACTTGTCTAAATGTAGGCTAAATTGAATTATTCAAACTTATTTGTTTATTTGGCAGAAATATGTACCCTTTTTTTTTTTACTTACCACAGTTTGACAAATTTCATGAATCTCATTTTTTTTGTTGCAAGAAAATTATTGAAATGTGAATATTATTTGAATTGGGGAAAGTTTGCCAAATATAGGCTAAATTTATTATAGATTAGAAGATTTTTTCCCCTCGAAATTCATTTTTTTCTTCTTATTTGTGAAATATTTTACATTCGGGACCCACATGTTAACGTTTTAATAATTATATGGAAATTGTTTAGAGAAATGGTAAAAGTCCTGACAGTGGACACGCTGTGAAATTTATATAGTTTTTTGAAAATTTGGTGATTTTGCATTTTTTTTGATAAATTATTATAGTTTTTGTGGTAAGTTTGAAAATTTATTGAAAAAGTTTGGCAATTTGTTCACGTTTTGTGTGGTCCTAGTCTTGTAGAGACCATTCACTAGTACAGAACGACATATCGGAAACGGGTCAAAACCCTCATCGGAAATGGAAAAAGGGTTCATGTCCCCGCCTTAATCAGTGATGTGAAGCCGCTCAATGGCAACAGAGATTTTGATCGTTTGCAATAAATTTGGCAACAGACATAATATATAATCGTTGCCTAAAGTCTTTACATCAGATACGGAGATTAGTTTTTAACCGTTTGTAATGTGGGCTAAAGGAAACAAAAAAAAAAGCAGGTGACGCCTGCTGCGCCGTCGACGGAGCCCTGGCTCTTGCTTGACGGCCGCCTGTTCTTCACCTTCCTCTTCGCCCTACTTCATTGTGTCGTCTTCTTCAAACTATTTAGTACTCACAAAAGTCTTGCTCCTGGAGGCGCTGGCTTCAGTGGACCGTGTGGGTGGAGCCCCGCTCCTACGTCTTCACGACGGCTGCATAATCTCAAGGAGGAAAAGAAATCATAAGTTAAGCTTCTTCAGCTCTGTACATAAGACAGATAAATATGCAACATAATATTAGGCAACGAAAAGCCAAGACATCATTTTAATCATCGGTTTTCTACAAAAGACAAAACTAAACAAAAAAATAGAATTACTTACATGTAGAACATAGCCTAAAAAATGTCTCACATATATGTAGATTGGACACACAAATTTCAGGGATGGAGCTAGTGAGCCGAGTAGGATGCACAATATGTTTATTTGTGCATACCACAAGGATCACTAGCGCCACGCTCGAATCACACAGTGTCACCTTCTTTTAATCATCGACATTACAAAAAATATATAACTAATTACAACTAGAACATACCCTACTAAAAACAGAGCAAATATATGTCTAAACAATGTCTACTAAAAACAGAGCAAATCTATATCTAAACAATTAGCTACTTACAACTAGAACAAAGCTAAAATTTATATCTAAACAATGCTTACTAAAGCAGAGCAAATCTATGTCTAAACAATTAGCTACTTACAACTAGAACATAGCTAAAACCTATATCTAAACAATGCTTAGCAGATCTATGTCTAAACAATTAACTACTTACAACTAGAACAAAGCTAAAATCTATATCTAAACCATGCTTACTAAAAACAGAACAGATCTATGTCTAAACAATTAACTACTTACAACTAGAACAGAGCTAATCTGCTGAAACGAGCAAAAGTATGTGCAAAATAAAAAACCCTAATCTACTGAACTGTGGTCTTACATTAGGAGAGGTGGGCTCGCTTAGCGTCGCCGCCGGCGATGGAGTTAGCACCAGCCTCCCCTGGCGGCACCTCCACCTCGAGCCCCTTGCCCTCGCCGGGGACCAAAGAGAGGGCTACGATGGCCCGGAGGTCAGACTGGAAGACCGCCTCCTCGGCGCGTTTGACCTGGGTCGAGGCCTCAGAGAGGAGGACCGCCGCCTCCAGATCGACCTCGCCCTGATGACGCTGGGCGTCCTGGCGCTCGAAATCGGTGCGGGAGAGTTGGCAAGCAATCTCCAGATCAAGATCCTCCTCCTCTTCCTCGTCGTCGGAGGACGACGACGAGGAGGAAGACGGATGGTTCCGAAAGCGAGTAAGGGGGTAGGGTAGCACCCCTGGCGGATCTGGCGGTAGCTACAATGGCGACCAGTTTCGCGGCTGCGGCCGGAAGGGTGCGGAGCGCTGGAGCCTTCGGCGTGCTCTTCATGCAGCGCCAACGGACGTTGGCCACGGCACCGTCCCGCGGGGGCCGGAGCGCCGGCGGCCTGTTCCGCAAGCTCGTCCTGCAGCACCAGCGTCAGCTGGTGCTGCGTGAAGGCCTGGAGGGTGGGGCGGCCGCGGCCTCGGTCGCGATGGCCGGATCTACCAGGGCGGGCGGTGGAAGCCATGCGAGATAGTGGAGAGAGAAGACTGTGCGGCGTCTAGGATTGAAAGTGAGACAGTAGTGACCAGGGACGGAGCTGCCTTGTAGGTACTAGGGTCAGCTGACCTCAATGGATTTAGGAATTCCTTCACTATTTTAGTGCTAATTACTATTCACTTGGAGAAGATGACCCAAGTGCCATTGAGATGACCCCATCAACTATTTTTTCTGGCTTCGTCCCTGATAGTGAGAGTGAGAGTAAAGGGCGTAGGGTTTATATAGGCCGCGTAAGCGGGCTGTCTGCTTCTGATGGCAACGGGGATTACGTGAATGTCCGTTTGCGATGAGCACATATCGGTAACGGAGGTAAAATAATCTCCGTTGCCAACATATATTCCCTATTCACCTGTTGCCGTTATTATGGGCCTGCCTTACGGCCCAGTGCGGACACACGGGGATGTCGCGATTTTCCGTCGCCTAACTCGTGCCGTTAACATAGAGTGATACCTGATGTGTCATTTTGTACTAGTGATTTACATGTTAGTAGGGTACATACCCTCCCCTCCTCTCTCTCCATCCCGTACAGATGGTAATCTTCCCTGATTCCACTCTTAGCCACGAAGGAAAGCAACACCCAATATTCTCCCCTTGTCACACTTCTTCTATGCCATGTCTTACCTTCTCGCCTCTACGGTGAAAGATGCACTGAAAAAGCGCCTCCACCGATTTCACAGAAGGTGAATGATATTTCCAAGTTTTTCATACTATCCAATTTTTGGGAGGTTCCACACTCATTTTTGTGTGGTGCAAACGCCTATTGCATAGAGACGAGCCAGAATGAAGTGATTTGTAGATCCTTGATTCTCGTCACATAACATGCACTTCTCCTGGTGTAAAGTCAAACCTAGGTAAGTGCAAGGAAATCACTTTTTAATTTAAGATGCAGACCATCACATCGAAAAGGGTAAATTGCGCTATTATGAATATTAACTTTGAACAGAGAGGCATGAACAAAAAGATGTAAATTCTCTGACGTGGCTTCGTGAACTGACCAACATCATTCGCGTAGAGACTTGTAGGCAAGAGACAAAGCAGCCAAATGATCAACACTTTCCAACATACCATGAACGGGCGCAATGACAATGAGGAAGAGCATGTGACCGGGGCTTGCCCCGTCGTTGGCCTCGACGGTGAAGAATTGAGGTTCCCCGCCCAAACATTAGCCATGATATGGACGGCGAACTCCAACTAAGAGAGAGGATGTCCTACCAACTGAGTCCTAAAACTAAGCCTCTCCATGAGCTGAAGAATTGGTTAGTATTTGTTTATGGCTTCTATACATTGTTTATAAGGAGAAAAACAACTAAATATGGGATTTTGGTTTTAGCTTTTGCCTTTTGACTAAATGTTGCTACATGGTTTGACATACAAGCCCACTTCTTTTGCTGGCATGCAACTTCTAGTTTTTAGGAATAATCTGGGGGTGGCTTACTTTTATGTCAGAATAAAGAACAAGTACTTATAAATGTTGTGAACCATATGTGTGCGGTGGTTTACTCAGTTTAGGCACGAATACAAAACGTAGTTTGGCCGCAAGATCAGTTAGTACACTTCGGATCTTGACAATTGGTGTTTCTACCAAGAAAGACAATTGGATGGTGATTGGCGTGGCCACTTTGACCTCTTCTTTCGCTTTGTTCTGTGGTAATGTCCGACTTTTCAACCCTGAATTGGTTGTGAAGGATTGTAAATATGTTGCGTTGGTATGTGTTTCCAAATGAGGTTCGATCGACGATTACCATATCTCGTTGTTCTTGGCAAGTGGCTATTGCGGTTTTTAAAACCTTGTATGATGAGGGTGTTTGTAGGTGGTCCTATCCTTACCGTCTGTACAGTGAATATTCAACCTCGGGCAAACGGTGAGCAAGCAGAGAAAGAAGAGAGCTAATACTAGTCTAGATGTAATTTTATTTTTGTTGGTCGTTTTATATCTTACCGTACTCCGTTCATCCATAAAAAGATGTCTTAACTTTATCTAAATTTATATTCCCTCCGTTGCAAATTAATTGACTTTCATTGGATAAATGTGGACGTATTAGAAGTCAATTAATTTAAAACGGAGGGTGCAGTACATGCAAATTTAGACGTCCGTCAGAGGGAATACTATTTTTTTCTTAATGAATACTGTATCAAGTATGAGAACAGGGTAGTTTGGTAAACCGGCAGGCACGTTCACGATGTTACTGACAGAAGAATCCCACTCACGCGCAGCCTCCACCGCACCGCTCACCAGCCGGGCCCGCAGCACAGCCACCGATAGCTCCGCCGCATCGTAATTAAGGACCATCTGTGGGGGGCATCTGAAAAACGGCCACCCTCGGAGAGGGCGCCGGAGGGTCTCCTGGGTTAAAACCCTGTCCTCGAGCAGGCCGCGACACTTGCCGTTCCCCTCCCCATTCTCCACTCCCCACCCCCACACTCCGCTCGCTGATCCCTCCGCCCCGCCATGGCGGTGACGGGGAAGGGCAAGCAGCTCGCCTCCGACGCCCCGGGCGGCTCCGGCTCCGGCAAGCGGCGCACCGGCGGCGGCGACGCGGGCCCCTCGTCCGCCTACAAGGCCGCCGCCAAGCGCCGCCGCCGCACCGGCGTCCTCCAGTTCTTCGACGACGCCGCCGTCGACGACGACGAGTACGAGGAGGAGGAGGACCCCGAGTCGAGGAGGACTTCGACGACGACGAGGACGGTACGATCGGTCCGATTTCTCCGAGGGTTCGGTGGCCTCGCGCGCGGATCGATGGTTGGGTCGGTTGGGGTTTAGGGTTCCGAGCAATGTTGCCTTTTGTTGGGATTCCCTTCCCTCTAGTTCGTTGCCTTTGCTAGGTTAGGTAGTATGTGTCGATTGGGGTTTTCTGTTTGTCTCTGTTGGTTGGGGTTTTTGTTTCCCCACTCTTAACAGTAGGAACCTTCACACATTTTTCTGAAATCCCACATATTGCCCAAGATTAGACTTTAAGAGTTGTTGAATCAAGAATCCCAACGAATAGAGGCCGCAACCACAAGTTTTCATCTTTATGGCGTTATATGATGCATGCTAAAAGTGCTTAGCGGCATTATAGTTTTTTTTTTTGCATTGTGGAATGGAAGTAGAGCTTGCTGGTATGCTGGGGTTTTATCAGGACCACTTCAACCGCTGCGTGCTTTGCAGGTTTCTAGTAAGTGATTTGGGGGAAGTGGATGCAAAAGTTAGGAGGGTTGGTCTTTTCTTATATGGCGAAACCTCTCACAAATCCACCCCCTTTCTTACTGTTTTCAAAGTTAGGAAGGTTGGCCTTTTCTATAAGCAATTACCAGAGGATTGTAGGTTCTCGTTCCTTCTAGGCACTAATGATCAGTTTTACCCTTCACTATCTGAACACAAGCTTGTTTTTACTTGCTGGCAATCACTGCCCTTATTTTTACTTGAATCTTCTGCTGATGTCATCCCTCTAATGAACGCCGCAGGTTTCTTTACCGAGAAGACGAAAAGTGATAATAACAAGAGGACTGAAAGATCACACCCTCTTCCATTTTTTGGAAACAAGAGGACTGAAAGATCACACCCTCTTCCATTTCTTATCATGTAAAGGAAGAGGAGCTGAGCGGTGATGAACTTGAGGAATTTCAGGGAGCGCTATTCTAGTCGTGTGAGATACACCGGCTCTACCCAATATGACGACGACGAGGATGATGAGTTTACCCATTTGAACGAGCCTGTTATTTGGAGAGTCAAATGCATGGTTTGTGATTGCTAGACGTCTTGCTTTATGCTGTTTGTCTAGCATTGGATAGCTAGACACTTATTTCTGTAGCTGAATTTCAGGTTGGGCGGGAGCGACATATGGCTTTCTGCTTCATGCAAAAGTTTCTTGATCTGCAAAAGATTGGTACAAAAGTGCCAATTTTCTCAGCATTCTCACTCGATCATGTCAGAGGATTTGTTTTTGTTGAAGCTGACAAGGCGTGTGATGTTACAGAGGTACGTAGTTGGATAATTCCATTGAAGTAAAACAACATGAGATGCTGTATGTCCATTTATCCACTACGTTATGTGGTTTCAGATAATATAAGATGATACTTAAAATCAAGATTTATTGTAGGTTTAAACCATCTTTGTTTCTCTGTGCGTAGCATTGCTTTTTCCTCTCCACTTCTCACAAACTTCGATTCATTCTCTCTTCCATATAGTTAAAAATTGTAAGTTCAAAATTGGATATTCAAAAACATAATCTATCTTTGACAGTTGACGAACTTTTCTTCCCCTGAAATATTTCTCCGTGTATATGCTGTACATAATCTCTTGGTTGTGAAATGACCCACTGACCATATGGGCATCTCTTGGTACAGGCGTGCAAAGGATTTTGCAATGTATATGTAAACCGAACTAGTCCTGTCCCTGCAGCTGAAGTTCCTAGCTTGCTATCACCTCGCGCAAAACCATTTGAAGTCTCTCAGGTACATGGGTGCGCATGAAAGCTGGCAATTATAAAGGAGATCTAGCACAGGTATCGTAGTACAGTTAGGGGTGTGGTGATCTACCATCTTCATATCTTCTCAAATTCTTTGTTCATTAATCACAATGCCTGTGAATTTTAGGTTGTCAGTGCGATGGTGGGCAGAAAAGAGTGTTGATAAAGATTATACCAAGAGTTGATCTCCAAGCTATTTCGAAAAAATTTGTAATGCTCTTACACTTTTCTCTGCATTCTGTTTTTCTTTTGGCAGTAAAAGCCTTGCAATATTTTCATCTGGCTCGAGTTCAATTTGCGCTTGCTGAAGTTAACCTCATATCTGTCTTGTTGACTCTGTTGCCTGTCAATTACCAAAATGGGTCAGTGATTTTCACTATGTATTGGTCTTTACTTCCACAATTATGCCTTGCCATTTGGCAGCAATGATAAACTGGGTACTGCATCTAAGTTTGTATGTTTTGGTGGCTTTAGTGTCAACCTTGGAGCCCTGTCTTTGTCGTAGAAAGTTGGTTACCAATGTTGATTTGTGTTACAGTAAAATTATGGCAGTGAAACTCTGTGGTGCGTAATGCCTGTTTGCATTGCGTTTTGAATTTGGTAAACCACAATCTGAATGATATATTTTCACCCCCTGTTGCGAGTGAAATGCCAATACCAAGTCAATTTACCCCCCCCCCCCCCCCCTGTCCCGTAGTTCTTGTCTGGCTAACTAACAGGTGTATGAATTTGCTTTTGCAGGGTGGTGCAGTTTCCCTAAAAGGAGCTGCTGTTCCCGCACCACGGCTAATCAGCTCACAGGAGCTAGAGTAATTGTTTCTGTTTTTTGTCCAGTGTTTCGTTGTCCTGTGCACAGTAGCCCTCTGCTATCATTTGTTTCTAACCAGGTTTTGACATTCTTATGATCTTGCTGATCCTATTAGGCTCTTCGGACCTCATATTGAGAGGAGGCGTGATCGTCAGACTGGTGATGTCTTTGAAGTGCTTGATAGTTTGATGTTCAAAGATGGTTTCCTGTATAAGAGAGTTGCACTTAGTTCTTTGATTTACTGGGGGATACAACCAACGGATACTGAGCTTGTCAAGTTCTCTTCTAGTCCAAGCACTAAAACTTCTGTTGATGACATGGATTGGGTGTCCAGCGTCTATGGTCATAAGAAAAGAAATGTGCCCAGAGAATCTGATATGAAGACTCATCCTCTTCTAGTGGCAAGTGCTCCAAGGCATCAAATCTTAAAGGTTCCAGTTCTCGAATCTTAAAGGCTCCAGTTCTGCAGAGAATTATGATGATGATGATGGTGATGATGATGAATTCCATCTCCATGATCTTGTACTTTTCGGGTGAGTCCCCTTTTTATGATCTTTATTCACTTATCACTGTCAACAAAGTACTAGGTTCAGAACACTATCAATATATTTTATTTCCTAATGAGCAGGCGAAAAGATTTTGGTGTGGTTATTGCTGTTGAAAAAGATGGCTTTAAGGTAGCATTCTTCTCATGCCCACATTGGACTTCAGTTCCCCATTATTATGTTCTGGTCTAAGAACAAGTATTTTCTTGTAGATTTTAAAGGGTGGTCCTGAAGGATCTGCTGTGACAGTTAGAAAGCAGGATATTAAGAAAGGATGTGTAGACAAAATGTTTACAGCTAATGACCATCAAAGAAAACAATATCCATTAATGACACAGTTAAAGTTCTGGAAGGACCAGTTCAGGTGAAATTTTAATTTCCGATTATCAAAGTCAGCTATTATGAAGTCTTTTTATTTTGTTAGCAGTATGTCTAAGTATGCATCCTTTTTTCTTTTCAATAAAATATTAAATTAAATACTTTCGTATATTCTGGTGTGTTCATGGTTCTTCTGTCAAATATTTATTAATTGTACCAATCTTATTTTTTATATGATGCATTGTTGTTATAATGACATGCTTCATAGCTATAAATTATGTCTTTGCAGTTCCTATATTTGAGAAAACATTCCTTCCTTTTGGCACCCTTTTCTGATCTGCTTAATATTATCTTGCAGGGTAAGCAAGGAGTTGTTAAACACTTGTACATGGGAATACTTTTCATATATAATGAAAGTGAAAGTGAGAACAGCGGATATTTCTGTGCCCAATGCGGGTCATGTGAACTTATCAAGAAAAAGAGGGAAGTGGCAGATTCGGTATGTTTGATGCAGTACATCCGCTTGTCAATTCTCGTCAATGAATCAGAACTGTTCTTTTGTTCACTCTGTTTTTGATGTATCAGGAGGACAATCCAATTCCCATGTTCTCGGACTCGGGTTTCATACCATCTGAGCAAAATGAACAACGTAACAGTAAGTGTTTCATGCTTTTTTAGGTGTTGTTTTTAAGTGATAAGGTTTCATGGCTGTAAGCAGAAATTAAATTTTGTTTGATTTCCTTGATCATACAGATGAAAGGTCTTACAGGCCACCCAGAGAACAACTCTTCGCAATCGGGGAAATGCTCCGTATTCGGAAGGGTCCTCTGAAGGGCTATCTCTGTCGTGTAATTCGGATATTCCGAAATGATGTAACTGTTAAGCTAGATTCTCTGCTGAAGATTGTTACAGGTTAGTTAACTAAGTATGCTCGAATTCGAGCCGTAGTTTGGACAATGCTTACTTCTTTGTTTTATGTTGCAGTGCAAGCAGAGTTTCTCTCAGTCCCGACTAAAAGAGGGTATGCAGCTAAATCATGTTTCAAGCTTCTCTTACCAATTGTTGCTTGTTAGTTGTTGTGTGAATCGTCATATTGAGGCATAATTTTTGTGTCATGCCAGGGATAACTCATGTAGTGCACCATCTAGTTCTTTTGGAACTGATACATCATTTTTGGGTAAGTGTCTGTTTCATATGCACACTAGTTATTTCTACCTGCCAGATTGATATTTATCATGTGCGCAAGAGAAAAGTTACCAATCTTTTCCAAAACTAGTTGCTGCTGCCCTACTACCTATAATGAGACTACACGCCCTACTTGGTAGAGTTTATAAGATGTGAGAAATTGAGAACTGAATGTTATACTGTTTATAAGGTGTATAAGACTCAAATTTTTGTGATATGGTTCTTGCAATACGCGGGATTTGATATATGGTTCTATATTTAGGTTCAGAAGCAGCCAAAACCTCATGGGACAATGGATTTACATCTTTTGGCAGGTTCGTTAGTTCCTTGTGGATTACATGTTAACTTACTGGTTTCTGTAAACCAGCCAAACTGGACTTCAAGATTTCATAACATGTGTGTTCTGGGTTGTAGGATAGAGTGGTTAGACCCACATATGTAATCCTTTGCTGTTGTAAATGGCTAAATCAAAATCTTCCCTTTTCCTCGAATCCTTGTAACTGCATATGTTATCTATGCTCGCCTTCAATAAAAAGTTACCGTTTTCTTTACTGCAAGTCTGCAACTACTGCAACTCCTTTTGTTCTCTAAGAAAATGCCTATTGTTACTTCCCTCATAAATGCTGAACTTGAACCATCACCTTTAGTTTTTTTATTATGAAAAACATGTAAGGCATTTAGGCAGGTGGCTAATTGAACATAGGATATCTGAAAAATGAATTATTTTGACTTCAACTTTTTTTAATTTGCTAGACCGCTAAAATAATCTACATAGCCTAGAAGTTTTGCATGTAAAAGATGATACATCACTGACCACAGTAACTTCAGATTATCCTTAGCGAGTATTTATAATTGTTTATTATGTATAGTAACATGTATCTCAAGTTTAGGATATCCTTTGCGAGCTTGTTAGAATCAAAGATATATGCTCTTGTGCCCTTTTATGATTATCTGGTATCATCAGTTTTTCATTTTGTTTTTAATTTTGCGCTGCTTCCCCAGTTGCTTGTTATGTCGCTTCTTGCATACAAACGGTTGGTATTAAATTCTTTCTGGCTGGGCTCATTCCACTTGGACTGTATAATATCATTGTTCAGCACGAGATTTTGAGTCTCGTATGTCTACCATTTCACCATCAAGGCATCTTGAAATGAGGTGGATGTTGTCTCGATTTGCTTTAAAAATAATCAAACCAGCCTTGCTTCGGAGAAGGCTGGCTGAAAAAACCAAATTCCACTTCATACCAATAATGCATAGTAACACTATCCTACCCCACCCCTGAGGGCTTTCCTTCTCTCCGATTCACCTCCCTGGTGAACGGATATTCTTAAAGTTTTTTAATTAATGAATAGAGGTATTTATAGAGCAAGAACTTCCATCACCCGGCCGAAAGTAATGGTTAGACATTTCCTAACGTTTTGCCTTTGGTTTTCAAGACCATAGATATTTTTCTTCAGAAAAGTACCATTGAAAAAATTAAATTTGGCGGCTTGAGTAATTACTGTTGCATTTATGCTAATTACCATTGCTGAATTGATTTATTATTCACTGCAGTGATTCTTGGCAACCTTCAAGTTCCGTGTTACCAGTCCAGAATGCAGGTAATATCTGGTTTTCGCCTTCTTATTTGGTACGGTTTGGAGCCTTCCATTTTGGTAGTAGCATATTTTGGAGCTTCATTGATTTTTCTGTTGGTTTCATCACAACGGTATTGAATCATTTAATCTACTGGAAATGATTGCCAAAGTATTAGACACCTGATCTGCTACCCATTCTGTAATTTAAAGTAGGCCTTAACACAAGCTATATCACAAAGTAACTCGTTTATACAGGTGCATCTTTTAGAGGATTTTGGATCACAAAATCTCGCAAAGATGATTACGTTGTAGCAGACTTCTCTAACCCTTCATCTGACATGTGTTTTATTTTGAATCCTTTTTAATATTGTAGAAGACTTTTGCATGTGTTGCATCTACTACCTCCGTTCCAAATTATAAGACGTTTTGGTAGGTAGGCCTACCAAAACGTCTTACATTTTGGAACACACAGGTAATATATAATAGGGGTCTGCAAATGGACATATTACAGAGTTGTCATCCTTTGTTGTGATAAGTCTTCCTAAATTACCATAGTTAGCCCGGCATTAACATATGTTGCAGCTGTTATTTGTGACCATTGCAATTTTGTAATTTATAATCCTACATTTCACGCCTTTGCACTAGACAGTCGGGGTTATATTAATTCTAGTTGATATGTACATAATAAAGTAGTCAATTAGATGATTAGTCTTCCGTTGTTCCTCTAAACAAACTTCTGCATCTCTTATCTTCCGTGAACAACACTCCCATCAACTGTGCTTGTCTACTAGGGTAGTGCTTTTTGTGAATTTTGCATGTGTAGAACCATGCGCTGCTCATATTAAGAGCTTGATTGTCCCCCTGATTCATCTGGAGCCTACAAAATAGTATTATCATTTATGGCAAAGCTGTGTGCTATTGGGTAAATATGCCAGGTGTTAGGTCAGAACACGGGCCATTAAAACTGGACGGTGCTGGATTGGTAAAGGTCATTATATATCTGGATGTCTGATGTCCTATTGGAAGCCAACTAGCCATGTCTTTAATCTTTGTGTTGTTCATAACTTCGTGATTTTGTGGATTGCACAGCCACACAGCAAACGGCCTATTGTCTTTTTTCTTTTCTTTATGTCACCATGTCGAGTTGCATCTAGGTGGTAAGAAAACAAAACCAGTACCACTGGAATATTTTTAAATTCTAAGGCATGCTATTATTGTTCTAACTTAGCTTTAGATGTAAGTTCAGTCTAGTTATCTCCGTTGACTGATCTGCTGAGTTAGGGTGGTTGGTTCGGTTATCGGTAGAACAGTTGCCCCTCAAACTCTCTCTCTTTCTCTCTCTCTCTCTCTCTCTCTCTCTCTCTGCGTGGGTGTCTGTGTTATCAATAAAGTCCAGATAAATGTAACTGTGGGATTGCAAAGCATGCCATACAGACATGGTTTACAAAGCGTGGACGCTTAGGCGTCAAAGCGCCCCCCCTCCGCTTTGGAAAAATGACCGCTTTGGGCGCTTTAAGCGCCAAAGCGCCCGCTTAGGCGTCGCTTAAGCGCCAAAGCGCCCCCCCATCGCTTTGAGGACGCTTCACGCTTTGTAAACCATGCATACAGATACAAGACTAGTCATAGTGGGAGTATCATAGGTAGTATTATGCATTCCATGCATGCAAAAAGCTGACGTGTCACTGCGATTGATGATGAGAGAATGGATAGTGGTATCATAGGTAGATACCGTAACATGATGCATTCCAAGAAGTCTCCAAACGTAATAAATGTAATATTACATGATACTACACTTATGTTACTACCCACTATGGAGTTTGTATGATACTCGCCACTATGGCTAGCCTAAGTCATACAGTAAAATCCATCATACATAAATACTGCACAATGCGCTCTGCTGTGCCTGCAGTGTACCAAATAATACTAGCATATTGGTCTCTAATGGTCGCAACTGGTAACTAAATTTTGCATTAATGCATGCACCTTGAGCTTTCAAATTGCACCTGCAGAAGTTAAAGATGTCATCTCTCTGCAGCAATTGCAAATCTTATATGAATTTTTTTCTACATGTTAATGTAATTGTTTTAACGTTCATTTACTAGTAGCTGAGATGTTTATAGTTTTGCTGATTCGCCTTTACATCTTCAGATGGAGAAGCAGATGCTGATCCTTGGTGTAAGAAACCAACATCTGCTGCTGATGGTGATTCTGATCCATGGGGTAATAGCATTACACAAAAGGAAAGCTCCAGTGATGATGCATGGGGTAAACCAGCTGGAGGTAGTGGATTGGATGGTGGTGGCAGCTCTTGGGGTGGAGCAGCAGTCAACAAGGAAAGCTCCAGTGACAATGCATGGGGTAAACCAGCTGGAGGTAGTGGATTAGATGCTGGTGGCAGCTCTTGGGGTGGAGCAGCAGTCAACAAAGAAAGCTCCAGTGACAATGCATGGGGTAAACCAGCTGGAGGTAGTGGATTGGATGCTGGTGGCAGCTCTTGGGGTGGAGCAGCAGTCAACAAGGATAGTGAAAAGAGTGACAACTGGGGTGAAGCGTGCAAGACGGTGGACATGGCAACTGGTGGTGACACAGATCCTTGGGGCAGTAAGGTTAAAGTAGTGAAGGAAGCAGATAGTTGGGGAAACTTGCTCGGGCCACCAGAGAAGTCCGAGGATGGTCAAGGATGGGCCCAACCTTTTGGAAAATCAAACCAAGATCAAGAAAAAGGGACAGGATCAAAGAGTGGGTCTTGGGATACTGCTGTTGCTGTTCGTGTCGGCTCAAATGATGATGCCTGGGCTAAGTTGATGCTTTGCCTGTTGCTCAAGATGATGCCTGGGGGAAGTCAAAAGGCAACAACGCTGACCAAACAGTTGAGTGGAATAAAGCTGGATCATCAGACCAACGTGGTGGCAGCAATTGGAGTAAACCAAATATTTCCGGGGGTGCTGTTCCATCAAGCTGGAACAAGGGAGAGACAGTTGGGGGAGATAGTCAGAATAGCACCTGGAGCAGACCTGCTGGAAACTTTGAAGCTGGGAGTGGGTCTGGGCGAGGACGTGGGAGAGGCTGGGGCCGAGAATCTGGGGATTCGGGTGGCAGAAATGACCAAGAAAACTGGAAGGGCTCATGGGATAATGACAGTTCTGCGAAGCCCTCTTGGAGGTCTGATACACAGGTAGATAACGAAGGTGGAGATTCTGGTGGATACAGGGGAAGAGGAAGGGGCCAATATGGAGGACGAGGGAGAGGAAGAGACAGTGGTTGGAGAAATGGAGATGGAGGCGGTTCTGAGTTTGGAAGGGAAAAGAGCAGTGGTGATACACCGAACTGGGGAAACAGTCAGCCTTGGAGTGGCAGTGAAGGCACCAAGACATGTAATGAAAATCAGACTTCCACTTGGAACTGCTCGGAAGATAAAAAACTGTCTGGAGGTGTGTAGCCTATGTCAGACTTGTAGCTTTACTAGATGGACATGGTTGGAGTACTACTATGTCTAGTATAAATGTACACTTTAAGTTCTGGATCCCATTTCAGTTTGATATCTCCATTAAGACCTAAATAAATACCAAACCTAAACTTGTGCTGCTTTAATTAAGTTTGACAGGATTACAATAAAATTTCTCATACTGCTTAGAATTGTGCCGCTTTTATTACTCTTGACTGTCGGTTAAGCACAACTTGATCCTTCGCTTTAGCAAAGATGGTTTCAACTGCGTCTGCGAAATACTGAAAATACCGCTACAAGGTTCTTATTTGTATTCTCTTGTGTAGGTGAACAAGATGATCCTTGGGGGAGCAAGGTGGTTACTAAAGGTGACAAATAGATAATTGAAATGCCCATATTTCGTACTCAGTTTGATCTTTTGAGCCTTAGCTGTGTGTTGACTTCTCAATCTTGTAGGCCAAGAGCAACAAATTGATGCTTGGTCAAGCAAGGTGACTTCGACTGCAGGTGCCGATAGCAATGATGGCTGGAACACAAAGGCGAAAGAGTCTGGGTCTAAGTCCGAGAATGCTGCATCTGGTAGCTCTGAAACAAAGAAAAATATACTTTTATGCTCGGTTTTTGATGTACATGCTGCAAGCTTATCTTTTATGCTCATGTTCAGGTGAAGAACGACAAGGTGATCCTTGGTCAAGCAAGATAGATTGTACTGCTAAAGGTGCTTAGGGGACTAATGAAGTGTTCATATTTGATGCTCTGCCTAAAGTTTTGGCTATAACATTTTGATTTTATTTTCTTGTGGTACCTTGCGATACTTATATTTAATTCTCTTGTAGGCAAGGAACAAGAAAGTGATCCCTGGGCAAGCAAAATATCTTCTACTGCAGCAGAGGCAAAAGCTGACACCTGGGGCAATGGGAATGGAGGGGGTTGGAACAGTTCTGGTGGGCAACAGGAATCTTCTTGGGGCAAACCAAGCTCCTCAAGTGGAGATCAAGGGCCTGCTTGGAACAAGCCAAAGTACGGTGATGATAATACTGGTGGTAGGGGTGGATTTGGATCTGGTAATCGAGGCAGAGGGAGAGGAAGGTTTGGGGACTCTTCATGGAATGGAGGAAGTAACATGAATGATGAATCAGGTGGAGAAAGGTCTGAAGGTGGCAGAGGAAGAGGCAGAGGACGCTTTGGCCGAGGTGATCGCAATGAAGGTAACAATTTTGGGTCAGGAGACAGGGATGGTGGCAGTTGGGGCTCTGGCAGGGGAAACCGAGGCCGAGGTGGTGGTTACAGAAACTGGAATGACAACAATGATGGAAGGGCTTCCAGTCAAGAACGAGGTGGTGGCTGGTCTCAGTCAACGGACTGGAGTGCCAGCAAAAAGGGAAGCACTGAAGGAGATCAAGCTTCCTCACAAGGCAAGTCTAGCTGGGGGAGTGACAAAAATGATAGCTGGGGAGCTCCGCCGAAACCATCTGGTGGAGATGATCAGGCAGGAAAGAAGGATGGAAACAGCACCTGGAGTCATAACAAGCCATCTTCTGGCAGTGGATCCTCTATCCTGGGTGCTCCTCCTGCCGACACTGCAGCTGGTAGAGGAGGATCTGCAGGCGGAGGAGGATCATGGGGAAAGAGCAATGATGATGGCTGGAATTCGTCAAAAGGAACTGGAGTGTCAGGTATGACTCACTGAGAATCCTTAGCTGCAAACACTCAATTGTTTGTCACTTGGAGTGAAAGACTCAGTGTTTAAGCTCCAGTGCTTTCACCACGTCCACCTCTTCTTTTCGCCCCGAACAACCTTTGTTTTGAGTCCATCCCCTTTCCCCACTTCCCTGTCTGTTCACATTTCCTTGTCTGCTGGTATTTCTTATGCTAATTTTACAAATCAATCTACAACACTAAACATCTTTCTCTCATGCTATTTTAGAAGGTGGTGATAAGAAGGAAGGATCTTGGGACAAGGCCGAAGGGAGCGGGAGCCAAGGAGGTGGCGGTGGAGGCAGTTCCTGGGACAAGGCAGGTGATGGTGGTGGATGGAATAGCAACAAGGGCGGGGATGTCGGTAGTGGTGGCGGGTGGTAAGCTTGTTCCAGAATCAGCTGCGCCTGTTCTTTGGGCGTGTAGCCGTGTACATAAAGGGTTTGCGCTATGTAGTATGTACATCTCTATGCTGTAGCACCTGCGGTTGGTTGCTTTGCCATGCTACTTGAACCTTATATGACATGGCCTAGCTGTGGGCAGGACGTCCCCTCGTACTGGCAGGTAGTAGTGCCAGCTAAACGCTTCCTTGTTACTGAAGTACTACCTTTTATGTCTGCGATTTCCATGTGGTTTCGGTCGTAATGCTGTGTGATTGCGATGCTCTGGGGTGGATGCAAGTGTATGTTCGTAATTAGCTCTGAACCTTTATGGGTGTTGATCGTTCTGATCCGCTTTGTATGCGTACCAGTAGCTCTGATGCTAGTTAGAACGTGCTTTTTCTGGCGGCTGCTATTTTGGTCTTGATTCACATCTATGTTTATTCAAATTTAAATCAAAAGTTTATGTATATAGCGCATCTAACTATGCATGGCTATGATAATTGATACCACATGTGTGGCTTCTTCAATTTTTTCTGAAGCTTCCAAGTATGATTTTCTCAAACCTCTGGGTTCTGTGGCCCTGGTAGCAAAAAGTCAGGCGCACACATGATAGGCGAGCAGATCAGGCGCCCTATGTTGTGTTGCTGGAGCAACGGATGGAATGTAAACAATGGCCGTGGCCATGTGGGCGCTTTCACTCACCTCTGTAATCATGTCGATCACATTCTTGAGTTGTTCAACACGGTGAGGGTCCAGAGCGCCAGTGTGACACAGAGTGGGCGGACAATCGTTGGCCGAGAAAGTACCAGCGAAACCAGAATGCCTCATGTTGGCGTGCTCTCTAGTCCAAAAACAAAGACTGACGTGTGGAAATATATTGCGCGACACTTGCGGGTGTGCTTTGAGCAACCAGATGGCCATCAGATTGACCAGAAAGCAATGCCCTAGAACCAACTATCTCTGGCTCCATGCATGCATCAGGAGCACAAACAGGGTGTGTTTAACAACACTGGTATTTTGCCATTGCTCAACTAACATTCCCAATGCTTCCCATCCCCTCAAGAGATCTTGTTGCGTTGAACTTGCTGCCACTCGGTGCACCCGGATGATGCTTACCGTCCTCTCTATTGACCATTGGTTCTTGGTTCCACTACATGTGCAAGTCTATGTTCTTTATGGATGCAGTGTAACGAATAGGTTATATATACCAGTTATTCTCCTTTATGAAAAATATCTACCGTGGTTACCGAAACTTTGAGGCCTACCCAAACGTAATAGTTTGTCATTCTAGATAATAAAATAACTCTTTTTCTTGAAACGAGAAGATAACTCTTTTTCTTACTTGAGTGCAATCTTATTTGTAATATTTTTCTGAAAGCATCCATTTTATGGCATGATAGGGAAGATTAGCTTTTTCAAACGAATTAGTCACACTTTAAAATCAACTTGTACATAAGAAAATCTTGGTCGACATACATACATACAAACCCGTGCACGTGAAAAGGTTAAATCATGCAGGAAACTAAATACAAACAAAATCACTTTATAAATCGCTCCACCTAACTTTTACAATTAGAGCCACCCACAATCGATCATCGTCACAAGACGATGACAGAAAATTCAAGAAATCTATTATATACTAAAAGCAAAATGAGGTAGTTTTTCGAGACACCAGGTTAATCCACATCATCTTAATTAATATTAGTTGTTAGATCTAAAATATACGGTTGAGATTTAAAGAACAAAATAGTGGTCACGTAACATGTTAGACACGATTTAGGTTGACAAGATCTACTCCCAGCCGCGTCGGTTTAAAAAGGTTAGCCGTATATTAATTAAGAATTCGCATTCAACACGTAGTACATGCCTAGGACGGTATGAGTAGGTCAGCCCGTAAAAAAAGAAACTACCATGCAGGCTAGTGAGAGTTTAGGTTCCGACAAAGTGAACAATCTTTTGAGTACGCTAATACCCGAAGAATCGACATGATCAACTAATCATATTCATCTAATCACATGCTACGGACTAAGACCGCTGATAAATCCATTGTGAATCTCAGTCTATTCCCTATTAAACGTACCCCCATGCAGGGTATTCCCCTTTTCAAGAAAAAACGTACCCACGTGTGTGTATTCACAAGAATAAACTGTGACGGTATTGCACACGGTAAACATACTGTTTTTGCCGTGTGCCTGTCTTTGTCGTGTGCCCTTCTTTACCGTGTGTATTCTGTGCTACGACGTTGTTCGTTTTTCTTTGCCATGTGTTGCACAGAGTAAAGATAAACTTTGCCGTGTGCCCGATATTCAGCACACGGCAACGAGCCGCTCTCCCGTAGTGCCGGTGCTCATTTACGATGCATACCATCCTCTATATTGACCACAGGTGGAAATAATACATGCGTCCGTCTCTGTGGTCTCCATCGTCATTGGAGGTTTCAGGTGTTTTGCTAGCTCCTGAGATGGCCGTTAGGCTGCTTTGTTAGCCACGAACTGGCTCGACCTGGGTCTCTCTGTCTTGGTCCAAAAGATGAGAGGCGTGGGCTGGTTTGTGTTTTGTCTGTGACAAGTTTGCAAAATTGTGCTACGAACGCAGTAGCATCCCTCACGTCACGGAAGGTGACCGAAGGAATCTGGGGCAAGGAAGGAAGATCACCGGAGCTGGTGAGATCTGTTCTAAGTATGCACATGTTCAGGGCTGCTGAACAGAAGATACTTACATAGCGAGCAGTCAAGGCACACACTGGGCTGGGCTGGGCCACAGATCGTTGAGTAGTAGACTGACGTGGTGTTGTGGTCGTTGCAAAGCTGGGCGTCTCTTCGAGCCACAGACAAACAAGAAAACACATCCACTAAAAAAACAAGAAAACACAGTATCCTGTAGGCTACAGCTATAATGTTTCGCACTTCCTAATGATCTGACAAGTATATTGTAAAAAATCTTCGTCTTCTAATTAAAAGGCAGTCTGGTCACACAAAAAAAAAGTGTTGGTCGGTCCGCTTGACTCCACTGACCAGATCCGACACCCTAGGTTGTGGCGCCGGAGCAACAGCCGGACACAAATCCATGAGAGCGCCAATGTGACTTCTCCCGCCACAGAGTGACAGACAATAGTTGACACCCGCGGGCCGCGGCACCGGCATAAAACTTTCATGTTAGCGTACTCACAGCTGACGCATGGAGGCACGTGGTGTGAAACTTTTTTTTCTTTTTTCGAGAGTACGCGAATACGTACCCTAATTTTATAAAACGCAGCAAAGTTATATACAAGAGTATGCTCCAATCCGTGAACAGAAAGGAGAAGAGAACACCCACTGAAACTCACCCAAGGCGACTACTCTAGCTGCAATGTCTCCTCCTCCTGCTGCACCAGTGGCGTGAAACTTTAAGGTGTGGTTCTAGCAACCTGACGCCTGTCTGACTGACCGAGCCAGCAATAAGGCCGTGGAACCAACTATTTCTGGCTTCATGTATGTATCGGGAGCACGTCCAGGGACCGTTTAACTACGCTCACACTTTGTCCTCGCTGAACTAAAATTCCCGATGCTTCCCATCCCGTGAGATCTTCTTGCGTTGAAGTTGATGCCACTCAGTGCACGCGGATATGCTTGCCATCCTCTCTATTGACCACTTGGGTCTTGGTTCCACTATATGTACAAGCCTATGTTATTTATGGATGTAGTGTATGTAAGTACCGACGAATCGGTTATATATACCAGTTATCCTCCTTTCTGAAAAATATCTACCGTGGCTGCTGAAACTTTGAGGCCTACACAAACATAATTATAGTTTGTCATTCTAGATAATAAAATAACTCTTTTACTTAGTTGAGTGCAATCTTATTTGAGTTATTTTTCTGAAAACATGCATCTTGTGGCATGAGAGGGAATATTAGCTTTTTAAAACGAATTAGTTGCACTTTAAAATCAGCTTGTACATAAGAAAATCTCAGTCGACATACATATACAAACAAACCGTTACATTAAGATAAAAATACTTTACAAGGGCACGTGAAAGGTTAAGCCATGCAGGAAACTAAAGACAAACAAAATCACTGAATAAATTGCTCCACCTAACTTTTACAGTTAGAGCCACCCACAATCGATCAGCGTCACAACACGATTTCAAGAAAATCTACTAACAATGCAAAACAGCAAAAGCCACATCTTTTAATGCATGAAGTACAAGCGCCAACATGAGCTAACAGCCGCAAGTCCGGCCAGAGTGAGCAATTTCTTATAAGAACTATGCACAAGAATAGAAAATCTAGTGAGAGTTTTGGTTCCGACAAAGTGAACAATCTTTTGAGTGCTGCCAATGTCCGAAGAATCGGTAGGTTCAACTAATCATATTCATCTAATCACATGATATTGACTAAGACTGCGGATAAATCCATTGTGAATTTCAGTTTATTCCCTGTTATACGTATCCCCATGCAGGGTAATCCCCTTTTTGAGAAAAAAAAACGTACCCATGTGTGTGTATTCACAAGAATAAACTGTGATGGTCTTGTTCTATATATATTGTGTAATTCAAAGATATGTTTAACTCCTTGGGTAAGATTTAATTTAACCAAAGTGTACATGTCCTATAACAGGAAACTGCTATTTTTGGATTGCCAAGCCATGTTCTATACGTCCGTGTTAGCATTACAAACAACTGAAAGAACCATCAGCAAAATTACAAAAGAAGTGAATGCTGAGGTTAAGGTTCTACTTAGTGGAGTAAACCAAAAGCTGGAGTAGAATATACTGTTACAATAGGCATATAAACGACAATATGTCCACAACATCCTAGCTAGTTACTACTCCTTCCCGTCTCTGGTTCTCCTACCTAAAAGCGGAGTAGATAATAAACGCAAAGCATGTTTGTACTACAGCTTAATACTACCTCCGGTTCAAAATAATTGTCGTGGAAACATACTAAGCTTGTACACATTTCTTCACATCTCACGACAATCTTTATGGATCGGAGGGAGTACTTTGTTTTAGCTAGGTGCGCTCCTCGCTATGCGGGTAGCGAGCATCGGCTACTACATCAATAATCAGATGACTGTATGACTGACCAAGCAAGCAAGAAAGAGTATGGCCTCGACGATAATGTCAAGGCTATGGGGTTGCACCTATATCTTGTATTCTCGATCAACCATGTAACGTGAAAGCGCGACAGCTCGTAAAAGTCATCACTTGTTGATTCCTTGGTATTTTGGGTACACCGGTGCTAATTCTGTAAGATACTAGGTGTCACGATATTAAGTGACATTAAAAAGATTTTCCATATATTTTCTTCAATGTGTAATATTCCGAGACAAACTCTTTCTTCTACCTAGTCGCTCGTTCTCGTCCCTAGCTAGCCTGTCACAACATCTCTCATCCACCGAACATAGAAGCTTCATCTGCTACGCGTGCAGAACCAACTATCTCTGGCTCCATGTATGCATCTTTTGAGCCCGGATATAGACTGTATGACAATGATGATGCTGTGAACTGGTTCAACTAAAATTCCCAATACATCTCATCCCCTCAATAGACGTGGTTGCGCTGAAGCGCATGCCACTCAATACCTCATGGATGATGCATACCATCCTCTCTATTGACCACTTAGGTCTTTGTTCTCCACATGTACAAGCATCTGTTATTTATGGAAGCACCATATTTACGCACCACCAAGTCAGTTATGTGTACCGTTCCGTGCGTGTAGAGACTTTGGGACCTGCTCACACATAAACGTTTGTCTTTCTCAATAATTAAAATAACACTTTCCATATTTGAGTGCTACCTTTTTAATTACTTTTTGTGAAAAAAACATGTTCTTCGAACCTCACCGCCGGCGGCGACGTCCTCCTCCGCGCCGCCTGGTCCGGCGACGGTGGCTCCTGCTGCGGCTGGGAGGGAGTGGGCTGCGACGGCGCCGGCGGCCGCGTGACGGCGCTTCGGCTGCCCGGGCGCGGGCTCGCGGGGCCCATCCCGGGAGACTCCCTCGCCGGCCTCGCGCGGCTCCGGGAGCTCGACCTCAGCCGCAACGCGCTCTCCGGGGGCGTCTCCCCCGTCGCAGCCATCCCCGGGCTCCGCGCCGCGGACCTGTCCTCGAATCTGCTCCTCGGCTCGCTGCCCGACCTCGCCGCGCTCCCGGGCCTGGTCGCCTTCAATGCCAGCAACAACTCCCTCTCCGGCGCGCTCGGGCCCGACCTCTGCGCCGGCGCGCCGGCCCTGCGGGTGCTCTACCTCTCCGGCGCGCTGCCCTCGTCCGCCACCCCGCCGCCCTGCGCTGCCACGCTCCAGGAGCTCTTCCTCGGCGCCAACTCCTTCTCGGGCGCCCTCCCCGCCGCGATCTTCGGCCTCGCCGGGCTGCGGAAGCTCTCCCTCGCCTCCAACGGGCTCGCCGGCCAGGTGAGCTCGCGCCTCCGCGAGCTCAGAAACCTCACCTTGCTGGATTTGTCCTGAACCGCTTCTCCGGGCGGCTCCCGGATGTGTTCGGCGACCTCACGTCGCTGGAGCATCTCTGGGCGTACTCCAATGGCTTCTCTGGGTCGCTGCCGCAGTCGCTGTCGTCACTGTCGTCTCTCCGCGACCTCAACCTCCGGAACAACTCGCTGTCGGGTCCAGTTGCTCATGTCAACTTCTCTGGTATGCCGCTGCTTGCTTCTGTTGACCTTGCAACGAACCACCTGAATGGATCACTCCCCGTTAGCCTGGCGGATTGTAGTGAGCTCAAGTCGCTCAGCTTTGCCAAGAACAGATTGACCGGGAAATTGCCAGAGGATTATGGCCGGCTCGTGTCGCTCTCGATGCTCTCGCTCTCCAACAACAGCCTGCACAACATCTCAGAGGCGCTTGCGGTGCTTGCCCAATGTGAAAACCTCACCACACTGATTCTCACCAAGAATTTTGTCGGTGAGGAGCTGCCGACTGATGGCATTGGTGGGTTGAAGAGCCTGGAGGTGCTCGCCCTTGGCGACTGTGCTCTAAGGGGAAGGGTTCCTGAATGGCTGTCTCAGTGCAAGAAATTAGAGGTGCTAGATTTGTCCTGGAACCAATTGGTCGGCACCATCCCGTCGTGGATTGGTGAGTTTGACCACTTGAGCTATTTAGATCTCTCGAACAATTCCTTGGTTGGCGAGCTACCGAAGAGCTTGACACAGCTGAAGAGCCTTGTGACGGCCAGGCATTCGCCGGGTATTGCATTCACTAGCATGCCATTGTACGTAGAGCATAACAGAAGCACAAGTGGGCGGCAATATAACCAGCTCTCGAATTTTCCGCCGTCATTGTTCTTGAACAACAATGGTCTGAATGGGACTATCTCACGTGAGTTTGGTAACTTGAAGGAGCTACATGTGCTGGATCTGAGCAACAATGTCATGTCTGGAAGCATTCCTGATGCACTCTCGAGGATGGAGAATTTGGAGGTTCTTGATCTGTCCTCCAATAATCTCAGTGAATCCATTCCATCATCCTTGACAGAGCTCACCTTCTTGTCTAAGTTCAGTGTGGCTCACAATCACTTGGTTGGGCCGATCCCGAACGGAGGGCAGTTCCTCACCTTCCCCTCTGATGATTTCTTGCCTTCGACTTTCATATATGTCGGGCTTTGGCGATGGCCTTGGCGGCGGTGGAGGGAAGGCGTCTGGCAACCGGAGGCTGAAGATGCTAAATGCTTCTCTCGTATCAACTGGAGTATCACCTCAAGTTTTGTTTTTCCTTTGTCACCGACAATATAATTTAACTTTCGCTCGAATTTGCAGCTGCCTATACTGAATCTGTATTTGTGCGGCAGTAAGCCAGTAATGAAATCTGGAATTGTATGATTGCCTTGCCTGATTTGGTACCACTTGCCACTATTCTTGATCGTTAGAGTTGCTTCTTAAAAGAGATAGAATTATCGGCTAATACATCGTGTTGCTCATTTCATGGGACCATTGTTGTAATAGATGCAATATCAGGCAAGATCCAAACACACTGAGAGTCATTTGGATTGTCGAGAAACTAATTCCCATGTCAAGAGCATAGATGGATTGTTGTTATTAATGTGTGTAAATTGTTATATAAATATTCCGATATATCCAATGAATATTTTCACAGAGTCACATCATTGTATATACATTGTCCGAATGGAACAACTAAATAACAACTTTATTACGTTGACAGTTTAATACGACACTATTTTGATTTTCTGGTCCTATTTCAATTTTCCACTACTTGATATCTACATCCAAACCAAGCAAGATATATTTAAACTTCTTCATCTTGGCGAGCATGATCTAACACGGCGACACCGCCATGCCGACGAGAACTTACTTTGCGCGCTTCGGCGCTTCCACTGCGGTTTTTTTCTCCCGTTGCAACGCACGGGCAAGTTTGCTAGTTAAAATAACACTTTCCATATTTGAGTGCTACCTTTTTAATTACTTTTTGTGAAAAAAACATGTTCTTCTGGCATGGAGGAAGATAAAAAATGGAACACAGAAGACACTTTGTTAATTTTTTTTTGAAACGGAGTTGCATTTTCAGATTCAGACTTGGACATACAAAACTCTACGTATTTAACAATATGTTTAGTGTTCTTTAACTTGTAAGTAATGTTTATGCATCCAGGAAATTCATCAATTCATTAGTGGCATTATTTCAGTGTAGAATATAATGGTAGTTTTCAAGTTCATCTAAATATGATTACTGACAGAGTAGTGCATCCTTACATTAATTTCAAGTTCATCCTAGTAAACTTGTGATGGAAACTCATAGTGTTCTTCTAGTATTGTCGAAACCTAGGAATGACAAGTTCTGTGATATACATGTCCTATCGTTTTCTTGTTTCATGGGTTTATGTGGTATTTCAACTCATGTAGTAACATAACGGAAACTTAAAATGTTGTTTTTCATGGTTATTTCGTGTTCACAGGCTGACAATTTCTGTGTCACTGATCATATTCAACCATTATTCGCTACCAGGTTTAGGTGGCAACACCCATTAGTTATAACAAGATAGTTTCATATATGTGTCCTGGTAGTTTTGTCGAAACCTAAGCCAATTTTGTGATATACATGTTCCATCATTTCATTTAATTATTGTTTACGCAGGGAATACTTTTGCCATACATCATGCTAGTTACATGCAACCGGGCATGGTAATTTTTATGAAATTTCCATGCCTTTTTCTAATAGAGACTTGTGATTTTTTTTGATAAAGGAAATTTTATTACTCAATGCATCGCGAAGATACATAGTAGCATACATCGGCCTCTGCATAACAAAAATGCACACAACAAAAGTAGCCGATTAATCGGCAAAAATAAATTAAAAAACGATGACTACAAGAATCACAAATAGCTTGTACATCACCTATGTAATTGGAGGGCCAATCCGAAGATCATGCTGCCAAGAAGATGGTTCTATTTCTATTTTATTTCTTACTAAAGGTCGAAGTGTTTAGACCATCTCCACTCGTGGCGCCAATAGTTGTATTGGGTGCGCCGGACGAAAAATCTCGCCCACTCGCGGCGCCAATAGCCTAATTTCGTCTTGCGCTGCCCAATGTTACGTCCGGGGCGCCCAGCCCACAACCCTCCGGTTGGGAGCCGCTTGGGCGCGCCGGACGAAACTGTTTCCACGTTGGATATCGATAGGCGTGCCAACCATATCACTGAGATAGCGAAGACCCCCAAAACCCCACGTCTCATTCTTCTCACCAATTTCATTTCTCCCGCCACGTCGCTCTCTCGTCCCCTTATAGCCATGGTGCCGCCACACGCACCCAAAGCTCCCAAAGGGAAGGCGAAGGCGTCGGGGACCACACTCGGTGTTCGCCGGCCTCGCAACCCTCATCTACCCATGGAGCATCCGGAGGGGATCTTGGATCATGATTGGCACATTATGACGTCCTCCGGCGCCGAATGGACACGGAGTCCAGTGACGGACGACGCGTGAAGGAGGTGGCGAAAAAGCATATGCCCATGAAGGCGGCGAACCTTGCCGCCTTGAACCAAGTGTTCGCCATGGGAGCAAGGAAGGAGAGCGTCACGACAGTCGTGTTTTTTTTCCACTCTTTTTCAACATGAGATTTAGTTTTGAAAATCAAAATTTATTACGAAGTACAAAGTACGTTAAAAACAAAATACTACGAAGTACTAATTTTTGAACTATGGAAAAAGTTTGCTAAAATGTAACAACATGAGATTTAGTTTTGAAAATCTTGACGCGAGTAATGCAACAGTGAAAGCAGTACGTAATTGGGAAAAGTAGGGAGCGGGGAAATGGACGCGGATTTTGTGCGCTCGGGCTCGCTCGCTCTTGGACGACGTGTCCTACTAGTACTAGTTGATGGACTGCTGCACTAGGATCAGAAGGTACAGGACGAATTGCATGTGATGCGTATGTATATGCAATATCTGACATGTACTGCGTACTCCCTCCGTTCCAAATTAGATGTCATCCATTTGCCCAAAAGTGGATGTATCTATACTTATAATTTCCAAGAGAGTTAGTGCGGGTGCATTAATTATGTACAGCAAAGGAGGGGAGCGGGTGAACCATCGTCTTAATTGCGTTATTTTCACCGCGGCTGGAATGCTGGATGAGTGTCCGGGACAACATCTCCCCTGCCGTGACTAGTGTGTCATGGGTGTCGACCCTGTTAAAATATAAATCATAGCCTTTCCCATCAGTTCGGACTTTTGGGAAAGGCTATGATTTATATTTTAACACTCCCCCTCACGTTAAAATATAAATCATAGCCTTTCCCATCAGTTCGGACTTTTGGGATAATTGGTTAGTGCATCAATTCAATATGGTATCAGAGCTGGCCGCCGCAGCAATCCAGAAAACCTAGATTGCTAGCCTACCCGCCTCGCTCCTCTACTCCATCGATCATCACCGTCTCGATCGTACCTCGGCGACGATGAAAACCTCCAGCAGCAGCTCCTCTTCGTTTGGCTCGGCTACCTCAAGCGCGCTCACCTCCTCCAGCGCGATCTCCACGAGCCTCGGCGTGATGTCCTCCGTCATACCAACAACGCCGATCAGCCTCGCGAATCAGATCAAGATCGAGCTGACTACCGGGAACTACCTGTTTTGGCGTACTCAGGTGCTCCCACTCCTTCGGAGTCACCGACTCTTTGGCTTCGTAGACGGCTCCCTGCAGTGCCGCCGGAAACCACTCTTGCCGGCGTTCCTAACCCTGCGTTCGTCGCATGGCATCAACAAGATCAACTGATCCTCACGCACTAGTACAGAACGACACATCGGAAACGGGCCAAAAACCCCATCGGCAACGGAGAAAGGGTCCGTGTCCCCGTCCCTGTCACTGATGTGAAGATCTCAATGGCAACGGAGGAGATAAACCGTTTCTGATGTATTTAACATTAGACACGGAGTTTTGCTAATAACCGTTTCTAATAAGGGTTACAGGAAAACAAAAAAAACACGGTGACGGGCTGTGCCGTCGATGGAGCCCCGCTCCATGCGACTAGACGGCCGCCCGGTCGTCACCGTATTCCTGTACGCCCTGCTTTACAAAAGTTCATCAGTGCGCGTGGCTGGAACTCTGCTCCTATGTCTTCATGGCCGCCAGATGAACATCTACTGTCTTTCCTGCTGCGCAAAATGTACTGCTCCTGGTGACGGCACCGTGTATGGAGCCCCGCTCCTAGGTCTTCACGGCAACAGCATCGTCACCAAGCATCCACCAAGCCGAGCTAAATAAATAGCTAACATAGCAAATACATAACTGAACAGAGCTAACTAACAGAGCAAACTGAGCGAAATAAGTAGCTAACATAGCAAATACATAGCTAAACAAAGCAAACCGAGCTAAATAAGTAGCTAACATAGCAAATACATAGCTGAACAGAGCTAACTAACAGAGCAAACCGAGCTAAATAAGTAGCTAACATAGCAAATACATAGCTAAACAAAGCAAACCGAGCTAAATAAGTAGCTAACATAGCAAATACATAGCTGAACAGAGCTAACTAACAGAGCAAACCGAGCTAAATAAGTAGCTAACAGAGCGGTCATTTACCTTAGGCGAGGCGGGGTCGCTTTCCGTCGCGGATTGCGTCCCAGGCGTCGGCGCCAGAGCCACTGCCAGAGGAGACGTCAGAGGAGACCTCATCCTGATCGAACACCGGAGTGTCCTCCTCCTCCTCCTCATCCTCCTCCTCCGCCGCCGCCACCGCTGCCGCCGCCGCATCTGGCCCAGGGCCCTGGCCAGGGAGAAGAGAGCGGTCTATGGCCGCCCGGAGCCGCGTCTGGAACAACGTCTCCTCGGCGGCTTCTATCGCGTGCTCGGCAGCGGAGATGCGGATAGCTCTCTGCATCGCAGACGTCCGAATGACACCCTCGGCGCGCTCGCGCTCAAAGGAGGCGCGAGAGAGGAGGAGACCGACCTCCAGATCCTCATCCTCATCGTCCGAGGAGGACGATGAGGACGAGATCCGGGCGGCGGTGGCCGCCGTCGCCGTGGATCCGGATGGGATTTGACGGCTCAGAATTAACTCGCGACCGCAGTCGCCGGGGATCTCGCCCCAGTTGTAGGAGAGATCCGGGCTGCGCCTCGGAGGGTGGGAGGAGGAAGATACTCCATCCTGACTTCCGTCGGCGCCGGAGGGGTTCGCCATCGATGGGTGAAGTAGGAGGAGAGCGTGTGCGGCTAGGGTTAGGAACTGGGGGGAGTGAGACTGAGAGTAAGAGTGAGATACAGTACTGGAGTGGGAGATATTAATACCGGCACCACTACTGGGAAAACACTTATAGGTAGGTTACATTCTGTGGCGCACCCACAGAAATATATTTCTGTGGCGCACCAGGCTTGGTGCGCCACAGAAAATCATATTTCTGTGGCGCACCTAGCCATGTGCGCCACAGAAATGTGACTTTCTGTGGCGCACCAAGCCAGGTGCGCCACAGAAAGTTGGCCAGGTGCGCCACAGAAAGTTATCCGGGGGGCGGGTTAAAATTTTAAAAAAATAATTCTGTGGCGCACCTGGCACGTGTGCCACAGAAAGTTGACATTCTGTGGCGCACCAAGCTTGGATCACCATTTTTGTCTTGTAGGAAGTAAATGAAAATGATAAAAAATTCAATAAATAAAATCATTTGACATGTAGTTAGGTATGAGTGTCTAGTAGGTATAAAAATTTTGAAATATGAATTTTGACCTTTTATGCAACAAATGAAAAAGAAATTTTGTAACGGCCATAACTTTTGCATATGACGTCGAAATAACGCGTTTTATATGCCAAAAAAAACGTGAGAAAAATCTGAGTTCGAATCCACCAGGGTTTACCTGGTCGGCAATTCACAGATTCCTCATATTCCAAAAGAAAAAAAAAGTTATTTCAAACAGACGATTTTTCACAGCAAAATAAAAAATAATTCAAAAAAATTTAAAAATTTAAAAATTCCAAAAAAGACACAGAAATGTATAACAAAGAAGATTGTTGACTTTTCTTGACTTTTTTTTATTTTTTGGATTTTTTGGATTTTTTAGATTTTTTTTGAATTTTTTTGATTTCTTGAATTTTTTTAAGTTTTTTGATTTTTTTTGGATCTTTTGAAACTTTTGAATCTCCTTTTGAAAGTTTAGAAGTTATTGAAAAATCTGAAATTTAAAAACACATGTTTATAACATATACATAACATATAAACATACAAGAGTTAAGAGGATACATATGATATATATATCAATAAGAACTTGAGTAGCATAAGGGTAGGTGAAGTGGGTGGAACTTAGAAGTTAAGCGTGCTAGGGTTAGAGCAATTTGAGGATGGGTGACCTAGCGGGAAGGTATCAGTTCAAAAAATTCAAAAAATCTAAAAATAATTCCAATAATTAGGATAATTCATATTTTGATTTTTCTAATTTTTAATGAATTTTTTTTTGCAGTTTTTGAATTTTTTGAATTTTTTCAGAATTCTGTGGCGCACCTGTCCTGGTGCGCCACAGAAAAAAAAATTTAGTGGCGAGGATTCTGTGGCGCACCCAGCAATTCTGGGGGTGCGCCACAGAATTCTAATTTGGTGCGCCACTGATAGCTGCTTTCCCAGTAGTGCACCGCTTAATGTGCCTTTACATGGGAAACGGAGATAGACCGATCTCCGTTTCTGATGTGGCAATATCAGCAACGGAGATATTCTTTCCTCCATTGCCTATATATGAGCAACGGAGATCTTTTCAGCCTCCGTTACCATTGTGTCGGGCCCATCGACCGACTAGCGCACGCGCACTCGCGGAAGCGCGTGGAGCTCATTTTTCCGTCGCCTAACTCTTGCCGTTGCCATAGAGGGGTATCCGATGTGTCGTTCTGTACTAGTGACGGCTCTCGTCTGCTCTCTCTCCGAGAGTGTGATCGGGATGACGATGAATCTTACCACGTCACGGGAGGTTTGGCAGACTCTGGAGGCAAGCTTCGCTTCAGAGACCATAGCTCGGTCGATGCAACTTCGTGGCGATCTCAACAAGGCACGGAAGCTGGACTCTACAGCGGCTGTCTTCTTCAACAAGGTGAAGGCTTTATCTGACACCCTTACATCCATTGGACAGCCCCTCCGGCCAGAAGAGTTCTCTGCATATCTCCTTCAAGGACTCGACAGCGAGTATGATTCCCTAGCGCAACTTGTCTCTGCTCGAGCCCTCTCTGATCCCATGCCGATCAAGGATATATATGCCCAACTCCTAGCTACTGAACATAGGGTTGAGGCTCGTCGGGCTGAACAGCAGACCGACATACATATGGCCAACTGGAGTGCCCGGAACGGCAGTCAGCAGCAGCAACAACAGTTTGCGCCGCAGCAGTTTTCGCCGCAGTATCGCGGCGACTCGCGTGGCCAGTTTTCAGGTGGGCAAGGCTCACGGCCCAATTACCAGCCTCCTGCTCCTGGCGGTACGTACCGGCCCAACAATGGGCAGCGCACTGATCAGCGCGGCCCGCCTACTGGTGGTTCTCGGCCCATTTGTCAAATCTGTAGCAAAGTGGGTCACGTTGGTTCCTGCTGTTTCAGACGGTTCGACCGTACCTTCCTCGGCACCGGCAACGATGGATGCTACATGGATCGCCAGATTGCAGCTTTTTTAGCTACAGCTCTTTCAGCTACACATGGAGGTGCTACTTCCTCCTATCCTATTGACCCGACTTGGTATGCTGATACGGGTGCGACTGATCATCTCACAAATAATCTTGACAAGCTCACCATAAGTCTGATGTGTTTCGTGTTTTCCTTCAGTTTCAACAACATGTTGAACATCTCTTGAGTAGAAAGATTATTCATGTACAATCTGACTGTGTGTGTGTGTGTGTAGGGGGGGGGGGGGGGGGGGGGGGGGGGGGGAGAATATCATAGGTTGAACAAATTCTTTATGGATCTTGGTATCTCTCATCGTGTGTCATGTCCTCATACTCATCAGCAAAATGGCACCGCTGAACATAAACATCGTCATATTGTAGAAACAGGCTTAACTCTCTTAGCACACGCTTCTGTCCCGTTTCGTTTTTGGAGTGATGCTTTTTCCACTGCATGCTTTCTTATTAACCGCTTACCTAGTCGTGTTATATCCATGCAAACTCCTATTGAACGTCTGTTGGGTGAAGTACCTGATTATACATTTTTTAAGGTCTTTGGTTGCGCATGTTGGCCCCACCTTCGCCCGTATAACAATAAGAAACTTGAGTTTCGTTCTAAACAATGCGTGTTTCTTGGTTATAGTTCTCTCCACAAAGGTTACAAGTGTCTCCATATTCCCTCAAACAGAGTCTATATATCTCGCGATGTCGTTTTTGACGAGACAGTTTTTCCTTTCTCACATATTGAGTCTCCATCCACACCACCATCCACTACCAATTCCCGCTTACACGCTGACCAATTTTTTGATGCTGCATATACTCCGCTGCTTCTTGCTAATCATGGTGCAGGCATTGGAAGAGGAGCGCGCCTGGAACTTCTGGACGATACAACTGAGCAGTCTACCAGCTCCACTGATCATTACGATGATCCGCTGCATGGCCTCGGGCCTGACGCCCATGCAGATGAGGACGCCAGCGTCGTGCGTCCGGCTCCCGCGTCGAGCCCAGCTCCCTCGCCTCTGCTTCGCTCAGCTGAGCCATCCACGCCTGGCTCCGCTGCCTCCATTTCGCACACGGGCCCGTCCAGTGGCCCAGCCTCTGATGTCACTCCACCACCAGCGTCTACACGTCCTGGTGTAATGACGCGTCTTCAGCGTGGCATCAAACAACCAAAGCAACCTGTTCCTCTTCTGATTTAGTGCGTTCTGAACCACGCAATCATACTGATGCTATGACATGTCCTGAGTGGCGTTCTACAATGGAGTTAGAGTTTGCTGCTCTACAAAACAACAGTACCTAGCATTTAGTTCCTCCTCGACCAGGAATAAACGTCATTGACTGCAAACGGGTTTTCAAGATCAAACACAAGTCTGATGGATCTATTGAGCGATACAAAGCACGTCTTGTAACCAAGGGGTTCAAACAACGGTACGGACTCGATTATGAGGATACTTTCAGCCCCGTTGTCAAGCCCACTACTATTCACATTTTACTGTCTATGGCTGTCACTCAGGGATGGCATCTTCGTCAGCTAGATATTCAGAATGCATTTTTACATGGGGTTCTTGAAGAGGAGGTTTATATGCGTCAGCCGCCTGGGTTCGAGGACTCTCATCATCCTGAATATCTCTGTCCACTTGACAAGGCTCTTTATGGGTTGAAGCAGGCTCCCCGTGCTTGGCATGCTCGCCTCAGCTCTGTCCTTACTGGCCTTGGTTTCACTGCCTCTACTGCTGATACATCTCTATTCATACTTCGACGTCCAGATGTGACTATTTACTTGATAGTCTATGTCGATGGTATTATTGTGGTGAGTTCCTCTGCCTCTTCCACTGATCGCCTGATTCATCAGCTTCGTACTCCCTTTGCTCTTAAGGATCTTGGACCATTGCATTACTTCCTTGGTGTTGAGGTCCAGCAGTTACCGCATGGTGGTCTTCTCCTCAGTCAGCGCAAGTATGCATCTGAATTATTACATCAAGCTGGTCTTCTCAAGTGTAGTCCTGTGTCCACTCTGATGGCCTCGTCTGACAGGTTGTCAACCACTGATGGCACTCCTCTTTCGGCTGAGGAGGCTACGAGGTATCGCAGTATCGTTGGGGTGGGGTCAGCTTGAGCCGAGGTCGTCTCGTAACAGGAACAGGAAGAATAGCAAACAAGCACACAAGCAGGAATAGGAATATTGGCTGTCACTATCTCTGGTTAGCAATCAACTATGGAGCTGGCAACTCACAAGCCAGCAAGTCAACCTCTGTCAGATCTTCGGCGGTCTTCAGTATCTCACCATGACACGGCCTGATTTGTCCTTTGCAGTCAATAAGGTTTGTCAATACCTTCATGCCCCTACGTGCACTCACTGGTCCGCTGCCAAGAGGATACTTCGCTATGTTAAGGCCACTATTTCACATGGACTACTACTTCGACCTTCTACTCAGGCGACTACTCTGTTGTCTGCCTTTTCTGACGCTGACTGGGCTGGCAACCCTGATGACCGGCGATCAACCGGGGGATTTGCTGTATTCTATGGTGGTAATCTAGTTGCCTGGAGTGCGTGGAAACAAGCTACTGTTTCTCGCTCTAGCACGGAGTCCGAGTACAAGGCACTAGCTAATGCCACAGCTGAACTCATTTGTGTACAAGCTCTTCTTGATGAACTTGGTGTTTCTCAGTCTAGTCCACCAATTTTATGGTGTGATAATATTGGAGCCACATACCTTTCATCCAATCCTGTGTTTCATGCTCGCACTAAACATATTGAGGTCGATTTTCATTTTGTGCGAGAAAGGGTGGCTCAGAAATTGCTCCAGATTCGGTTTATCTCCTCCAAGGATCAACTAGCTGACATCTTTACCAAGCCTCTTCCACTTCCGTTGTTTGAGGCTTGCAAGCGCAATCTCAACTTGCATGGACCGGTTGAGATTGAGGGAGGGTAATAAACAATGTATTTAGGCTGTATTTGTACGTATGTATTTGTACCATGTAATATCCCTTTGTACTGTACCTTACTATAAATATACAAACCGACCCACGTTAGGGTCCGTGCGATTCTCCCAATCAATCTACTCTACCGTTTTGTCAGACCCCACTGTGGCCCCCGGAACATCTTTTACTAATTCTGGTTCCGAAGTGATCGATGCCGAGCCCAAGCACCAGATGTCGTACTTAATGTTTGAACTCAACCTCCATGTTTTTTTGAAATTCCCATTTTCATGGTTCCAAAGTATTAACATGTTTAAAAAATTGTTAAAGGTCTAAATTAATATTTGTGGGTTTGACAAAATGTGCATGGTTTTTAAATTAAAAAAAAGTGCATGGTTTCTAAATTTTTTGTTCTACAGAAAATCATGAGCTTTCTAAAATATTCAAGTGGGTCGGGGAAAAATCAACGGGTTCAAGAAACATTAGTGGGCTTAAAACATATACTTGCATAGGTTTCAAAGAAAAATCTCTGTTCATAAAAATATTTGCACGGGATTAAAAATGTTCAAAGTAAAATAATCAGTTTTCTAAAATATTCTCGGGTCTAGGGAAAAAATCAACGGGTTCAAGAAATATTTCTGGGCTTCATATAGATTATTTCATAGGTTTCAAACAAAAAACATGGTACCAAAAAAGTATTTGCACGGGATTACAAAATGTTCGAAATAAAATCATAATTTTTCTAAAATATCCTCCGGTCTAGGGAAAAAAATCAATGGGTTCAAGAAAGATTTCTGAGCTAGATATAGATTATTTCATAGGTTTCAAACAAAAATCACGGTGCAAAAAAATATTTACACGGGATAAAAAATGTTCGAAATAAAATCATGAGTTTTTAAAAAATATTCTCGGGTCTAGGGAAAAAAAAAATCAATGGGTTCAAGAAAGATTTCTGAGTTTCATATAGATTATTTCATAGGTTTCAGACAAAAAACCAGGTTCAAAATATAATCAAGAGTTTTTCTAAAATATTCTCAGGTCTAGGGAAAAAAAATCAATGGGTTCAAGAAAGATTTCTGAGCTTCATATAGATTATTTCATAGGATTAGAAAAATGTTCACATGTTAAAAATAATGTCCACCGGTTCGAATCAAAGTTTCACTTCTAAAAGGTTCATTGGTTCCAAAATATCATCGCATCTAAAAAGTTGACTAGTTCCAAAATAATAATTAAAATGTTTATAAATTTTTATGGGGTTAATGAAAATAAATATTCACATGTATAAAAAATGTATTCACGATTGTTCATGATTATTTTAAACCTTTCATGGTAAAAAAACATTCACCGTGTAAAAAGAAGAATTCATATGAAAAAAAAGTTCACCGGTCCGACAATATTTTCGGATCCGGAAAAAAGCTCCAACCTTTCAAAAGAATAGTCACGAGGCACCTAAGATATTTGTACGGTGTTTAAAAAGTGCTTCATATTTTGTAAGTATTGTTCATGATCCAAGAATTACTTCCAGGGGATTTTAAAAGCATATCGAAGGTAAGCATTGCGTTGCTGTGCTGGTACTTAATGTTGCCCGCGTTGCTAGCTGGTTGGTGACTGGTAGTTGAGGGTAACAAGTGCATCTTTTTTACCGCCGTGGTGGTACATGCTTTTATCTGACCCTTGCGGGAGAAGCCTCTCTATAAACTGCTCGTACGACATTAAATGCATGGATGTTCCACCAAACTTTCTGGTACATGTATTTCATACTATCCAATGGAGACAGTACATACATGTACTAGTATATAGTAGATCAATCAATGTGCTGAGTGGGTGACGCAGTGCAAATCGCAGGTCCAAACGAGCTCGGGCTCTCCTAGGAGTTTTCGGCGGGGAAACCCTTCTCTTTTCTTTGCAGCAAGTGGCTCATAAGACGTCAACAAGCACCACATGGCTCGAGGAGAAGGCTCTGTGAACGAATCTTCTGTAAAGTCGGCATTTTCTAGTGGGTTCTCGCAGAAATGGAGAACTTTATGGCTTATCTAATTTTTAACTGGGCCACATATTAAAAAGTAAAATTTATTTTACTTTTCTATATTTATGTCTCCTGTTTTACAATAAACGCTCGTGTCAGCAAGGAAGCCGAAATCATCTAACATTATTTTTGACCAATTATCTCTCGTGAAAGGTTACTTTTCAACTGCTTGTCCGTATTGAATCCTTGAACCCTTCGATCCAAATGTAAACACTTTGTTTGTGAGCACAGCTTGTTTTACTAGTGGTTTCAACATCAGTTTCAAATTTTGTGGTTTCAGAAATACTTATGTATGAATGGATTCAGTGGAAGATGCTAATATATCTTTGATTCGCCTTTTTCTATCGGATCAACAGAAAACTTCAATTGAATTTGACTGAATAACAATAAAATATTGCGAATTTTGAGAATTTTTCCTAGAAGGATCGATGAGCTCCCAATTCATTTGAACCTCAGAGAAAACTTTATTTCTTGCGAAGGTAATCTGTTCTCAGATTAATAAAGAATTGTGGAGAATTGTCTTTTATTTCTTGCGAAAGGTAATCTGTTCTCAGATTAATAAATGATTGTGGAGCATTGTCTTAACCTTCAGTGTACCAGGAATCAGATGTAAAGTAAAACTGAAATGTAGGCAGATGTGGACGGTTAATCGCACTTTAAGTCACACATAATCGAGATTGGCTCTCTCCTGAAATGATGTAAAAATTCTCTATGTCTTCCATTCCAATAGACCCATTACCAGTAGTAGTAGGTCCTCATCACATTCCATCCCCTCTTTCTTTCGTTCTTCTGCCTAAGAGCTAACAAATGCAAGCAATTGACTACAGGTATCCTTGGTCCGTCGCTACTGAGTAGAAGCTCCTTTATATATGGATCCTACGTGCGCACATGCATAGTTATTACTATGACTTAACTGTTCCACCAACCATTTCTCGGTCATTTATTTTTCTGCGTGTAAACTAATATCCGAACAATATCAAAGCCTTTGCGTGCAAGTATTGCCTAGTTACCTAGAGAAAAAATAGAAGCCATGCGTCGTGACATGTGTTTTGCAACTTGGCGTGTGATATTTTGCTTCTGAAAAACTGAAAAAATCATTTTAAGATGCAAAAGTAGTGATTATATCATAAAACAACCGAGATATTACAAAGAACTGGCCTTTTTTTATGAATAGCCATGTGAGCCATTTTGACTTTGTTTTGAAAACAAAATCAAAAAAATATGAGAAACGTTCAAAAGTATAAATCCTTTCTCATTGAGTCCTTTTTTGTGACTAGTTGTTAGGAAAAACACCAAACTTTGAGTATGACAACTTTTGCAAAAACGTATCAAAAAAAGACGGTCATGTATGAACATTTATGGGTTTCAAGGCAAACAACCGATATCATGACCTTATCCATGGCATAGTTAACAATGTGCCCATATTTGACACATAGGTAGACTAGAATGGAAAGGATATTGCCAAAGGTATTTCTCCAATTATGTATAAATTTCATTATTAACTTTCTAAGTGCCAAGAGTAGGGTTTTTGTGCAGAAATTAAAAATAATATGGTGCAAAAAGACATCGATCCAGTTTCACACAAAGTAGAACATATTAGAAGGACAATTTCGCAAAATATAATTAAATTTCTCGCCTTCTAGCGACTTTTCCCCCCATTGAAATGACTTCATGTTGATTTCCAAAGATAACTCAATTTTAAACTACAAGTGTGGAGTTTCTCTTAAAAAATCAAAAATCATTTTAAGAAACACAAAGTAGGTATTATATCAAAGAACCACCAAAGGTTTGAAAGATTCGACCCTTTCTTAGAATAGCCATGCCAGCCTATTTTAGTTTTGAAAAAAAAGTTTGAACAAAAGTTCAAAACATGAAATCCTTTTATGTGGAATAGTAGCTAGAAAAAAATACTATACTTCGAATGCGAGAACTTTTGCAAAAATGTCTATCATGTATCAACATTCATGAGTTCAAGCCAAAAAACTAAGATCATGGCCATATCCATTGGTAGTTCACTAATGTGTCCATATTTGGCACATGGGTCTATCATGGCATGGAAAGCAATACTGCCAAAGTGATTTTCCATTTTTTATGAAAATAAGATTTTCTAATTGCCAAAAAAGAGATTTTGTGTTAAGAGATTACACATAATATGGTTTAAAATGGCACCAATTCTATTTTCACAAAGTAGATCATATTTGATAAATAATCTCAAATATTCTGAATTTTATCGCTTTCCAGCTATGTTTTTTGGAATACGAGGGATTTGGAATTAGATTGAAATAATCCCCACCAATCGCTAAAAATATACTAGTACCCGACAAAGCCTCTTATGTTGTTGTCAGTTGCACACCTCGATGAACAAACAAAATCTGCTACGCAGACTTCACTGACGAGCAGATCGGCCACCCTACACTGTGTCGCCGGAAGTACCCTTGGCCATGTAGGCAGTGAACTGCGTAACCGAAGACGCTCGAGAGCAAGGATGCAAGAACGGGACCCATTTGTCCCGCTTTTTTTTTTTCATTTTGTACTAGTGTAGTACAAAATTTTGGTTTAAAATTTTGTACTACACTAGTACAAAATGAAAAAAAAAGCGGGACAAATGGGTCCCGTTCTTGCATCCTTGCTCGAGAGTTCAGCCAAGTGGTACCCGCGGAATGCCGCATGGAACTTGCTTGTAGACGTGCTCCGACACCTAGGGCGCTGCGTGGAACTACAGTTCGTGAACTTTGTAGGTGTGCTTCTTGCCAAGGGCCGAACAAAGCCTCGCCCAGCAATGTAGCAACCCGGTGATCGGCCGATTGATCGAGCAAGCAAGGCCCTAAAATAAACAATCTCCGGCTCCATGTAGGCATCGGGAGCACGATCAGGGGTTGCTTGTCTACAGTGACGCACTGCCCTTGCTGAACTAAAATTCCCAATGCTTCTCATCCCTGAGAAGATCTTGTAGCGTTGAAGCTAGCTAATACCACTGGGTGCACATGGATGATGCTTACGAATACCATCCTCTATTGAACACTTGGGTCTTGGTTCCATTACATGTGCAAGCCTATGTTATTTATGGATGCAGTGTACGTACGCACTGACAAACCACTTATATATACTACCTCCATCCCAATTTATAAGACGTTTTGGTAAGCCAAAATACCCTACAAAACGTCTTCTAATTTGAGACAGAGGTAGTACCAGTTATCCTCCTTTCTGTAAAATATCGACCATGACTGTGGAAACTTTGAGCCCTACCCAAACATAATAGGTTGCCATTCTAGATAATAAAATAACTCTTTTCCTTACTAGAGTGCAATCTTATTAAACCTTTTTTTTTCTGAAAACATGCATGCATGCATTTTGTGGCATGAGAGGGAAGATTAGCTTTTTTAAAACAAATTATTTGCACTTTGAAATCAATTTGTACATAGAAAAATCTCAGTCGACATACATATACAAACAAACCCGTTACATTAAGATAGAAATTCTTTACAAGGGCACATGAAAAGGTTAAACATGCAGGAAACTAAAGACAAACATTGCATAAATCGCTCCTCCTAACTTTCACAATTAGCGCGACGCACAATCGATCATCGTCACAAGACGATGAAATAAGATTGAAGAAAATCTACTAACAATGGAAACGCCATAACTTTTAATGCATGGAATGCAAGCGGCAACGTGAGCTTACAGCCGCAAGCGCGGCCAGAGTGAGCAATTTCTTATAAGAACTAAGCACAAGAATGGGAAATCTAATGAGAGTTTTGGTTCCAACAAAGTGAACAATCTTTTGATTACTTCCAATGTCCGAAGAATCAGTAGGATCAACTAATAATATTTATCTAAGCACATCCTATTGACTAAGACTGTGGATAAATCCATTGTGAATTTCAGTTTATTCCCTGTTAAACATACCCCCATATGCAGGGTATTCACAAGAACAAACTGTGATAGGTCTTGTTCTATATATATTGTGTAATTGAAAGATATGTTTAACTCCTTGGGTAAGGTTTAATTTGAACAAAGTGTACGTGGCCTATAACAGGGAAACTGCTATTTTTGGATTGCCAAGCCATTGTTGGAACACTTCTTTACATTCTATACGTCCGTGTTAGCATTACAAACAACTGAGAGAACCATCAGAAAAATTACAAAAGAAGTGAAGGCTGAGGTTAAGGGTCTACTTAGTGGAGTAAACCCAAAGCTGGAGTAGAATATACTGTTACAACAGGCATATTTTTTTGCGAAGATACAGCCAGAGCATTACAGCAAGACATTTACAGAAAGGACCTCCTCGAAGAACAAAATTACACCCAAGTCCTTCTCCTGTAACGCGAAGCCACCGACGAGACGCAGAACGCACCGACGGCGCGCCGCCGCCGCATCGCCACACTGACCTTGGATCGGCTGATGTCCCCAGGCGGACGGGAAGTCGTCGGAACTCGGAATCCGAAGATCCTCCATCCTACACCACCGGTCGCGTCGCCATCTTGCACCAACTCGAGCTGCATCGAGAGCTTCAAAAGCCGAGACCGTCGTCTTCAATCTCCGGCACGGGGACGTCGCCCACGGCAGCTGCCCAGAGCTGCGAGGACGACGGAGGTAGCAGATCCACGCCAGAGCTCCACCGGAGCGCCGTCGTGGGGGGGAAGATCTCCACCTGCAAAACAACACCACCACACCGACAGCGCCACCGCCCTCCCAACGCCCCGGCAGAACACCTAGCTAACCCTACACTATATACACACTGGGATCAGGCGTTCCCCCACCCTCCCGCTGCCGAAGCAGCCGGCGGAGGGGAGGAAACGGCCGGATCCGCGGCGGCGAGGTGGGTTGACAGGAAAAGTTCAGAAAATCGCCTCACACCTACTGTAGACGAAGGGGAGGAGACGGCCAAGGTTCCGTCTGTAACACACTGTTACAACAGGCATATTAACGATAATATGGTCCTCAACATCATAAATTCATAGCTAGTTACTACTCCTTCGCGTCTCTGGTTCTCCTACCTAAAAGCTGGAGTAGATAATAAACGCAAATCATGTTTGTAGTACTACAATTTAATACTTAGTTCTAGCTAGGTGCGCTCCTCGCTGTGCGGGTAGCGAGTATGGGCTACTGCTGCAACAATTAGATGACTGTATGACTGACAAAGCAAGCAAGAAAGAGTATGGCCTCAACGATGGCTAGCCTGTCACAATTTCTCTCGTGCCCCGAACATAGAAGCTTCACCTGCTACGCGTGCAGAACCAACTCCATGTATGCATCTTGAGCCCGAATATAGACTGTATGACAAGGAGGACGTTGTGAACTGGTTCAACTAAAATTCTCAATACATGTCATTCCCTCATAGACGTGCTTGCAATGAAGTGCATGCCACTCGTTGCTCATGGATGATGATGCATACCATCCTCTCAATTGACCACTTATGTAATTTGTTCCTCCACATGTACAAGCATATGTTATTTATAGAAGCACTACTGTACGTACCACCCAGTCATTATATGTATCGTTCCGTGTGCGTGCAAAAAACTTTGGGACTTGCTCACATATAAGGGCTTATTTGGGATCCCCTCCCCGATGGGGGAAAATGTGCGCATTCCCTGTGGCCATTCGGTAGCAAGGGGAAGTGGAAAAGGGCCAGACACAAAATTATCAGGAAACCGCGAACTGAGCCTAGTTCAGCTGGTTTGGTTCCTTGTGGTGGAACCGGCCCACCCAGATTCAAGTCCCAGACTTGGCATGGGTGCTCGCATTTTCCTGGATTTTCCAGGATTTAACCGGCGCTATGCTTTCAGTGGTAGGTGACGTGCCCGTCAACAGCGAGGCGCCCATGGTGACTTCGTCAACCTGAAGATCTGTCGGACCAGTCTCTTGGAGGTGCTCATAGAGGTAGGGTTTGCGTGCGTGCGTTCATAGGGGTGTCTGTACGTGCGTGTTTGTGAGCGTCTGCGTCTGTACTGTGTTTCTCAAAAAAATTTTTTATCAGGAAACCCGATTTTGCACATATAATTGATTTTTTGCGAAAATCAAATTAAATATCAATTCTACAAATTTATTATATACTAAAAGCAAAATGAGGGAGTTTAACGGAGACACCACGTTAAGCCACATACGCTAAAATTATATGCTTTGTAGATCTTAATTTTAACGGTTGAGATTAAATAAAAATGCGTTACGATTAAATAAAAAAATGTGTACATGCGGATATATGTCACGTAAGTATAAAAGGAAGTTTATATATATGGCCATACGTTTCCTCATAGGATTGCACGTGATCTTTCGTAAAGGGGATTCTATAGTCATGCATTTAAATAGCATGTAATCTGGTCAGGTTCCAACTTGATTACGTTTTGCATGTGATGACATCATGAATGACGTCATCGCAATAAATGTCAACAGCCTGTGTTTTGATCGACCCATTTTGTTAGCTTAGTGGTATTTTCATGATCTGGACCGTCAATTTTTTGGCCATTAAATACATGCAATTTCATTTAGGAAATTTGGAAATTCCTATATACGTGATAAAAATAGAAAAATGACAAATATGTTAATGGCCCAGATTTAACAGTTAACATACACAAGAACTTGACGGGTAAATATGTTTATCTCACAACACACAACCCGACACCGTGCGTGCATAGTCCAATATTTCTCTAAGACCAAACCTTCTTTCTTTCCAACCTGTCCTAACCAATTTGGCTCCCGGCATCCATGGAGCCCGATATTTTAGAAAAGAAAGATAGTCGTTTAAAAAAATTCCACTATTTAGTGCGTGGATACATATTTATACGATCGACATATCTCGAAAGTTTTGCTGGAAAAGTATGTTGTATTTTAGTTATACACAAATGACAAATTTGTGACCAAAGAAGAAGAAAAAACACGTTTCTTACATCCATATTTTTTTTTGTGTGTGTAGACCACGAATGATAAAATATTTTGACATAACTTGTGTCATACAAATTATTTGTGTAAATGTACCCATATGATTTTATTTCAGAATTATTTGAGATTTCAAAATGTTTTTTTTCATAATTTTAAAATAAATAACTCCATGAAGCTAGCTTGGGTGCTGATTGCAATTTTCGATACATGCCTCCTCATATTAATATGTAGAGAAAAGCGATATGCAATCAGCTCTCGGTTAGAACTTCAAGACAATCAAAACTGATACGTGTTCTCAAACAGAGGGAAGGATCCCAGTCTGCTAAGTACGCGGGTCAACAATTTGTAATATGAAGAATCAAGATAAACCAATTGACCTTGACCATTAATTTCTTTCAGCCAAAATTCATTAGGACAAGCTAAAAAATATATTGACAACCCAACGCAATTTCTAGGTCAGAACGAATCACTATGCAAATCATATGATTATTTTTTCTTATATTCAATCTCAGATGCAACCTGTATGTAATGGGGGAAACTCAGCTGCAATCCATATATATGCAACTCTTAGGATAGAATGAATCACGCAATCAACAATTAGGCCTCGACTAGGGATCATATGTATTTTGAGTACGAATTTCAAAATAAGAATTAGGAGAAACTTATTGATAGTCTAATTTGTTGGTACATTTGAAGTTTATAGGACTAGATATAGATATTTAAAAAAAAATTCTACGTGAAAAAAGGTTAGAAAATGTGAAAGAAACCTCAAAGAAAAATGATATTTTAATTTAGATTCGACCTTGCAATGCATAGCGATAGCACCAATGATAATGTAACATGAATATAGAGGAACAAGCATGCATGGGTTGCTTACATGTATAAACGTGTCACATATGCACTGGGAAAAATGGTTGAGGAAATAGATCAATGATGGCCCTAAGAGTGCATGAACTGACGGTCAATCAAATGGTTCGCACATAATAAGTGATGAAGAAGTGTTGACTTAGATCTTAAATACCATATGTACGTAAAAAAGCACGCACAAGAAATTTTTATGGCATTGTGCAAGAAGCACCGGATATCAATGCCAACGATATGAGTAATTCGATGAAAAAAACATGGAAATGATTAGAAAGAACAAACTACGCCAAGAGAAAAAACATGCTAACTGTTAATGGATATGGAAGGGTAATCACAAGCGGCTTATGCAACTCAAGTAAACAATCATAAAAATATATAGAGACATGACAAGAAAAATGAAGGAATATAATCGTATTTAGTACTAGATATATTATTTTTAAAGGCACTTTGAGACGAACATAAAAAGTTATGAAAAGAGAGCTAGAGAGAGATTTGTTTCCGCATGTTTGTGGATATAGAATCGTAATCACAAGTGACTTCTGCAACTCAATTAACTAATCATAAAAAATTAATTCCTAGCTAATTACTATAATTTTAGAACCTGACTACTTGAATCGAGGTGCTGCGAGATTGAAAAATTACCACTATTGGCTCGGCGTGGACAGGAAGCTATATTCGAAAGCTTATATGGCGCAAAGCCGTGACTTGATTAAAACAATAAAGGAAAAGACAAGAGAACTATTGGCTCCATGGATGGTTCATAGGAAAATTCCAAGAATTAGACCTAAAGTAGTAGGTAGTCTAAGGATGCTGCAAGGAACTAAAAAGTTTATTTGTGAGATATTGAAGTGAATTGGTGATTGATTATAATGTTAAAACATGTATCATCCAAGTATGTTTCATAAAACTATGTGATATCTAAGTCCATGTGGTCATTGTTACAAGACAAAACAAATTTGGGAGTGAGAGAGTACAACGATGAACAGGAGGTGGCGAGAAGAGAGTAAAATATATATATATATATATTAAAATAGCACTACCTACTGTAAACTACCTTTTAGACTATGTGACATGGCATTTCAGAAAATATCAAATACCTACTCTCCCATAAATTAAAAGAATCCAAACATGTAATCTTTTATCTACAAAAATATTTACGACGGTTATACAATGCTGTGATTTAGATTTCCTTTTGAATTATCTTTGAAACCACAAATGTAATTCATGAACATATTCAATATGTTGAAGGCAATGCCCTCGCATTTGCGAGGGCCACCTTGCTAGTTCCAAAAATAAGGGACGCAGCACTTAATATGTACATTTCACAAAAAAAAACCAATACATTGAAATCTTCACAAAATTATCCTCCATGTCGCTCGTCTCCTTCCTCCGATCGATTCGCTGAAGACGCCTTTTCTCCGCGCTGCTGTTCCGCTGCTCCTCTCTTGAACTTGCCCAGGCACTGTATTTGTTGTTTCGCCCAGCCGGCCGCCGCTGCTCCCCGGAGCTCCTCCGCTTGGCCAACCATCGCTTCCGGCTCTCCTGCACGGAGCTCTTCCGCTCGCCTGCTGCTACCGCCGCCAGCCGCAGTAGCTACTCCGCACATGATAACCAGGAGCAGCTCGCCATGCTCTTGGCCGTGTTCAAGCTCCAGCGAACAACTCGGTCCCGGGCATGGCGCCGCCCCCCTCTGTGCGACGCTCCGCAGTTCGGCATGCTCTGCATCTTCCATAAAGTTTCAGCAAGGGAGGCGCCGTGCTCTGCAAATCCATGTTGTTCTTATTGCATCAACCTGCAAATTCGTCAAAAGACTTTGTCAAATTAAATTAAAGTAAAATTACTTTTCTATATTTAAGTCTCCTGTTTTACAATAAACGCTTTTAGCAAGGGAGCCAAAATCATCTAACATTAATTTTGACCCATTATCTCTCGTGAAAGGTTACTTTTCAATTGTAAACTTGTCTGTGTTGAATCCTTGAACCCTTCGATCCAAACGTAAGCACTTTGTTTGTGAGCACAACTTGTTTCACTAGTGGTTTCAACTTCAGTTTCAAATTCTATGGTTTCAGAAATACTTATGTATGAATGATTCAGTGGAAGATGCTAATATATTTTTGATTCGCCTTTTTCTATCGGATCAACAGAAAACTTCATTTGAATTTGACTGAATACCAATAAAATGTTGTGAATTTTTCCTAGAAGGATCGATGAGCTCCCAATTCATTCGAACCTCAGAGAAAACTTTATTTCTTGTGAAGGTAATCTGTTCTCAGATTAACAAATGATTGTGGAGCATTGTCTTAACCTTCAGTGTACCAGGAATCAGAAGTAGAGTAAAACTGAAATGTAGGCAGATGTGAACGGTTCATCGCACTTTAAGTCACACATAATCGAGATTGGCTCTCTCCTGAAATGATGTTCAAATTCTCTATGTTTTCCATTCCAATAGACCCATTACCAGTAAGAGGTCCTCATCACATTCCATCCCCTATTTGACTACAGGTATCCTTGGTCCGTCGCTATTGCATAGAAGCTGAGGCCAGTTCTCCTGTATATATGGATCCTAAGTGCGCACATGCATAGTTACTAACTTACTACGACTTAACTATTCCACCAACCGTTGCTCCGTCATTTATTTTTCTGCGTGTAAACTAATATCGAAACAATATTAAAGCTGTTGCATGCATGTATTGCCTAGTTACGTAGAGAAAAGTTAGAAGCCATGTGTCACGCCATTGGTTTTGCAACTTGGTGTGCGATAATTTGCTTATGAAAAATTGCTAAAATCATTTAAGAAACAAAAGTAGTGATTATATCAGAAAACCAGCGAGATATTTGAAAGATTCGGCCCCTTTTTATGAATAGTCATGACAACCATTTTAACCTTGTTTAAATTTTTTCCAAAAAAATAGAAGAAAAGTTCAAAAATATGTAATCCTTCCTCATTGAGAGCTTTTTTATGACTAGGTGGTTAGGAATAATACCACACTTTGCATGTGACAATTTTTGCAAAAAAATACTCACAAAAAAGACTATATGTATGAACATTCATTAGTTTCAAGTCAAACGACCAAGATCATGACCTTATCCATGGCATAGATCATAACAATGTGCAAATAATTGACACATAGGTGTATACTGGAATGGAAAAGGATATCGCCAAAGGGAATTTTCAAATTCTATATAAATGTAATTTTCATTTTCTAAGTGCAAAAATAGGGGTTTTGTGAAGAATTACAAACAATATGGTGCACAATGACATTAATCCAATTTCACACAAAGTAGACCACAGTAGATGAACAATTTTGCAAAATATTATGAATTTTCTCGCCTTCTACCGACTTTTTCCTATTCAAATGACTTCATGTATATATACGAAACTAAGTCAAATTTGAACTGCAAGGGTGTGATATATTTCTCTTGAATATTTCCAAAAATCATTGAAAGATACAAAATAGGGATTATATCAGAGAAGCACCAAAGATTTGAAAGATGCGATCCCTTTCTAGGAATAGCCATGGCAGCCATTATGAACATACTTGAAAACAACAAAGAAACTGAACTAAAAACATGAAATCCTTCCTGATGGAGTCCTTTTATGCGGGCTAGTAGCTAGAAAAATACGACCTAGAATATGGCAAGTTATGAAAAAATGTCTATCAATTATGAACATTCGTTAGTTTCAAGCCAAACGACTAAGATCATGACCTATCCATGGGTAGTTCAATAATGTGTTCATATTTAACACATAGGTCTGTCTTGGCATGGAAAGCAATACTGCCAAAGTTATTATTAAATTATTTATAAAAATAGCATTTTCTAATTCCCAAAAATGAAATTTTCGTTAAGAGATAACCAATAATATGGTTTAAAATGACACCAGTCTTATTTTCACATAAAGTGGATCATAGTTGATAAATAATCCATATTCTAATTTTATCACATTCTAGCTATTTTTTTTGAGATACGTGGGATTTAGAATTAGACTGAAATAATCCCCGCCAATTACTAAAAATATACCAGTACCAGACAAAGCCTTGTGTAGAATCATTGTTGTAGAGCAAGCTGAAAATCCTTACGGGCTCGAGAGCAGACGAACTGATATTATATTATATATCTGGGTCTAATAGATGTGGAGATGAAGATTTCTTGATTCTACAATCGAGCATCTGCATAACAACATAAATGCCTTCGGATTTGAAATGTCAATTGTCATATTATAATCCTTTTTATGTGTGATGATGATGAAAGATACAACGTGAATTCGTCTGTTCCCTCCGAAAGCTAACGAGTCCATCGTAACTACTTATACGCGCAGCCAAGTCTGAACATGTGCGGAGACTCCACCGACAAAACCGGCAAAAAGAAAACATTTGCAAGAATCATAGATAGCTCGTACTCGTACGCCGCAACTGGAGGGCAATCCGAAGATCATGCTGCAAAGCTTATGGTTTTATTTCCATTCTATTTGTTAGTATAAGTCCAAGTGTCTAGAGCATCCCCACTCGCGACGCAAATAGCCCTCCCAATAGCCGTATTGGGTGTGCCAGACGAAAAATCACGCCCACTAACGACGCCAATAGCCCGATTTGGTAAGACCCAAAACTTTCTTGGTGGAGTAGGACCCACGGGCCTCAAGTTGAGAGGTGAGAAGGTTTGTGTTTTGCCTGTTATAAGTTTACATTGGTCAGTCGCACACACTGGCGAGCAGATCGAAAAACGGCACCTCGCTGTGCATGACATTCCACCCATATGGTAGTCGTGACCATGCGGGCGCTTTCAGTGAACCATGTAACCATGTCGATCACATTATCTATTTTTGCCATACGGTGACGCTGGAGTGTGGGCGGATAATCGTTGACAGATTTGAGCCAAGTGGTACCCGCAGAATGCCACATGCAACTTGTTTGTCGGCGTGCTCCCGAGACCAAGGGCAGTGGCGAAGCCACATTGAGAGCCCTGTGGTCCATTGGCCACAAAGGTTTTTGATAAATTCTTTATATACAAATATAAGTCATGAAGAAAAATTTAAAATTAGTGAAATTACATGTATCTGACATCACAATTTTAAAATGACATCACAGGTTTGCCATCCTCGCACCGCCACTGCCCAAGGGCGTAGCGTGGAACTACAGTAATTGAAATTGTGCTTCGTACCAACGGCCGAACAAAGCCTTGCCGCAAGTCTGAGCAAACCTTTGAGCACGACCTTGGATTGTTTGTCTACGGTGATGCATTGCCCTTGCTGAACTAAAATTCCCAATGCTTCTCATCCCCTAATAATATTTTGGATTGCCAAGCGATTGTGGAACACTTCTTTACATTATATACGTGCGTGTTAGCATTACAAACAACTAAAAGAGCCATCAACAAAATTACAACAGAAACGAAGGCTGAAATTAAGGGTATACTTAGTGGAGTAAACCCGAAGGGGATCATAGTAGCAATGCATACTATTACAATAGCATATTAACGACAATATGTGGTCCTCAACATCCTAGCTAGTTATTACTCCTTCACGTCTACGGTTCTCCTACCTAAAAGCTGGAGTAGATAATAAACACAAAGTATGTTTCTACTACTCCTACAATTTAATACTTCGTTTTGGCGAGGTGCGTTCCTCGCAACGCGGGTAACGAGTATCGACTACTACTGCAATAATTAGATGACTGTATGACTGACCAAGCAAGCAAGGAAGAGTATGGCCTCGAAGGAGTGGGTGCTGGTGGTGGGGGTTTTGGTGTCGGCGTGCTCTTCTCCGGCGGTGGAGTTCTTCGGGGCTCGTCGTCGTCGCGCGCGACTTGCAGGAGCTCGACGCCCGGCGTGGTGGTCGAGTTCGTCTGCTTTCCGTCAGATCCGCGGTGGCGGCAGTTCTGGTGGTGGAGGAGCTTCTTGGAGGCAGCTGTGCGGGCTCGCGGTGGGCAGGTGGAGGATCCGGCCATCTCCGGTGAGGTGGTTTGGCGCAGGCCCCGGATCTGGAGCAGGTTGTGCTTGGGGAGACCCCCGACCGATGCGGCTTCTTCGTCGTCAGTGCCAGTTCTTCGGAGCTGGTCTTTCTTGCGGTTCATCGACGCCTTCGGGTTAGGAGTTCGCCTGCTTCCTTGTGTGTGGGTGGTGTAGGCTGGTTTCAGCTTCGTTTTCCTTGGATCTTCTCTGTTCTTGCTTGTATCCCGGTGTGTTCTTCGTTTCTTCATGTTTAATACAAGTATGGAAAATGCAAAAAAAAAAAGCAAGCAAGGAAGAGTATGGCCTCGACGATAGTTTCAAGGCTATGGGTTGCACCTGCATCTGGTGTTCTCCATCAACCATGTAACGTGAAAGCAAGGCAGCTCGTAAAAGTCATCACTGGTTGATTCCTTGGTATTTTGGGTTTTACGGTGCTAATTTTGTAATATAATACGTGTCACAATATTAAGTGACTATAAAAAGATTTTCCATATTCTTTCTTCAGCATGTGATATGTCGATAGAAACTCCTCCTTCTACCTAGTCGCTCATTCTAGTCCTAGCAAGCCTGTCACAACGTCTCTCGTGCACCGAACATAGAAACTTCATGTGCTATGCGTGCAGAACCAACTATCTCTGGCTCCATACATGTATGCATCTTGTGTGCCCGAATATAGACTGTATGACAAGGATGACGCTGCGAACTGGTTCAACTAAAATTCCCAATACATCTCATCTCCTCATAGACGTGCTTGCGTTGAAGCGCATGCCACTCGGTGCTCATGGATGATGCATACCATCCTCTCAATTGACCACTTAGGTCTTTGTTTCTCCACATTTACAAGCATACTATGTTATTTATAGGAGCACTATGTTAGAATTGGGCCCATATGTGGCAGCCCAATAAGCAATTTCAGAAAAATCTCAAATCCCATTTTTGTGGCAGCACACATGGGAGTGGAGTGGGAGCTAAAGTTTAGTCCCACATTGCTAGTGGGAGGAGAGTTGCACCAACTTATATAGTGGAGTGTTGTGCTACTTGGTGTGCTTGTGAGAACAGAAGGCTCTCTCCCGCGCTCTCCTCCTCCGCCGACCGCGCCGCGCCGCGGGTTGCGGGAATCTCGCCGAGCCGAGCTTTATTTTTGCAGTCCGCAGTCCGGGAAAAAACGGTTTGGACGGACGCGTCACAGTTAGTCGGTTCGGGTCGCTCCCGGATCGTGGGCTACTGTAACCGACCCAAAACGTGCGCGACGTGGACTTGGCCCACGGTGTACGTGTTAGGGTTTCCCGAACTGCACTATATATTGCCGTGCACTGCGTGCGCCGTCACACATCGAACCAATCTAGGTTTTGCCAATCTCGTGCCTTGCGCCGTCACCGTAGTCTACTCCATCCCGTGCGCCGGCGTGCACCGGCGAACGGGACAGCAGGTTTCCGGAACCGCTCGTCCTTGTGATCCTGTACGGGAGAGGGCGAATAAGGTTTTTGGGAAGCGCTCCGCGCGACTGCTTTCAAGTTCTTCATCACGGCTCGACTTCCTGGACGACCTCCGGGTCCGCGGGCGACTCGTCTCCAACGTCGTCTTCTTCGAGCTGCTACCGTCGCTGCTCAAGCTGCTGCCGTCGCTGCTCCAACGACTACTTCATCTACAATCGTTCAGTACGTTCGTCACATTCCGATGGCTGTGTTTGTAGATGTCTGGCTGCTGTTCATGTTAATTAATACGTCTAGTATTTTCGAGTTTAACATGTTAGTAGCTGTTGCGATCATGTTTACTATTCTGGAATTAATCATGAAAATTATGCCTAATAATCCAACACACTATATATGTACACACCACCAAGTCAGTTAAATATATCATTCCGTGTGCACGCAAAAACTTTGGGACCTGCTCACACATAATAGCTTGTCTTTCTCGATAATTAAAATAACACTTTCCCATTTTGAGTGCTACCCTTTTATACTTTTTTGTGAAAAACATGTTCTTGTGGCATGGAGGAAGATAAAAAATGGAACATAGAAGACACTCTGTTAATTTTTTTTGAAACGGAGTTGCATTTTCAGATTCGACTTGGACACAAAAAACTCTATGTATTAAACAATATGTTTAGTGTTCTTTAACCGGTAAGTAATGTTTATGCATCTTGGAAATTCATCAATGTATTAGTGGCATTTTAGTGTAGAATATAATGGTAGTTTTCAAGTTCATCTAAATAAGATTACTGACAGAGTAGTGCATCCTTACATTACATTTCATGTTCATCCTAGTAAACTTATGATGGAAACTCATAGTGTTCTTCTAGTATTGTCGACACCTAGGAATGACAAGTTCTGTGATATACATGTCCTATCATTTTCTTGTTTCCTTGGGGTTATGTGTTATTTCAACTCATCTAGTAATTTAATGGAAACTTAAAATGTTGTTTTTCATGGTTATTTCGTGTTCATAGGCTGACAATTTGTGTTTCACTGATCATATTCAACCATTATTCGCTACCAGGTTTAGGTGGCAACACCCATTAGTTATAACAAGATAGTTTCATATATGTGTCCTGGTAGTTTTGTCGAAACCTATGCCAATTTTGTGATATACATGTTCCATCATTTCATTTAATTATTGTTTACGTAGGGAATACTTTTGCCATACATCATGCTAGTTACATGCAACCAGGGATAGTTCCGTGTCTTTTTCTAATAGAGACTTGTGATTTTTTTTTGATAAAGGAAATTTTATTACTCAATGCATCGCGCAGATACATAGTAGCATACACCGGCCTCTGCGTAACAAAAATGCACACAACAAAAGTATCCGACATAATAAAAAATGCACACAACAAAAGTATCCGATAAAACCGGCAAAAATAAATTAAAAAACGATGACTACAAGAATCACATATAGCTTGTACAACACCTATGTGATTGGAGGGCCAATCCGAAGATCATGCTGCCAAGCAGATGGTTCTATTTCTATTTTATTTGTTAGTAAAGGTCCAAGTGTTTAGACCATCTCCACTCGCGGCACCAATAGTCGTATTGGGTGCGCCGGATGAAAAATCTCGCCAACTCGCGGCGCCAATAACCCAATTTCGTCTTGCGCTGCCCAATGTTACGTCCGGGGCGCCCAGCCCACAACCGTACGGTTGGGAGCCGCTTGGGCGCGCCAGAGGAAATTGTTTCCACGTCGGATATCGATAGGCGTGCCAACCATATCACTGAGACAATGAAAACCCCCAAAACCCTACTTCTCGTTCTTCTCACAAATTTCATTTCTCCCGCCACGTCGCTCTCTCGTCCCCGGCTCATAGCCATGGTGTCGCCATGCACACCCAAAGCTCCCAAAGGGAAGGCGAAGGCGTCGGGGACCACACTCGGTGTTCGCCGGCCTCGCAACCCTCATCTACCCATGGAGCGTCCGGAGGGGATCTCGGATCATGATTGGCACATTATGACGTCCTCCGGCGCCGGATGGACACGGAGTCCTGCGACAGACAACACGTGAAGGAGGTGGCAAAAAAAGCATATGTCCATGAAGGCGGCGAACCTTGCCGCCTTGAACCAAGTGTTCGCCATGCGAGCAAGGAAGGAGAGCGTCACGGCAGCTGTATTTTGTTTTTTTCCACTCTTTTTCATTTCTTTTTTTGTTTTTGTTTTACTTTTACATCATTTTAAATACTCCTTTTCAGAATTTAGAAATGTTCATTTAATTTTTTTCGGATTTGAAAAGGTTCAAATTTTATGGCCAGGCTGACACGGAACTGTAGCCTTATTCCTTTCTCTTTATTATTGGGCTTTTATTTACGCTTGTATCTGGGCCGTGCGGTGTCTTCTCTCACAGTCCGCGAATTTCACCCCTCCCCCTTCCTCTCGTCAAGATATTGATCGATCCGAATCCTCAATCAACCTCTTCCACAGTTGTCTTCCCGCCTTCCTAGGGTTTTCCCAGCCTCAGCCCCAACCTTCCGGATGGGGAGCCTCGATTCGATTTGTCCATGCCGCCGGAGGCCAGCCTGCCGGAGTCCGATGGTATCACGGACCGACCAGACATTTCGGAGGCGCCACCACCAGAGACGAGGCTCTGTGTGGCTCAACTGGTCAGGCTACCTTGTCCGTTGGTGGTGGACCCCGCCCTTAGGGCCCTTATTGGTAAAGCTTCGGTTCTCTGATCATCCCTATTTCTGTACCAATTCTTTGTCCCCTCCTCATGTGGATTAACCTACTATGAACGTTTTTTTCTATTTGATTACCTTTACATAGAAAATACTCCAAATTGCATCCCTGCTGTTAGAGATATAATTAGCGTACATGTATTTGGTAGGTTAGGATTTGTATCCGGCTCCTACCTTATCTATAGGAGAGGCTTCTTGCCCTCCAAGTTTGTACCCCTTTATATACTCGCCCATGAGGCTCAATACAACATCCACCAATTCCGCCAATCTCATAATTCTACATGGTATCAGAGCGGCACGATCTGACCTAGCCGCCGCCGCCGCGCTTCCGCACCGCGCCGCCCCCGGGGAGGTCGATCTCCATGATCTCCACCGGGGGCCGCGCCGCCCGTACCTAGGGTTCGTCCGCCGAGCGGTTGCTCGGCTGCCCTAGAGTCTTTTTTTCCGGTCTCTTGATCCGGTTTTTCTCTTTTTCGCCGGTCGTTTTCTGATCGGCGCTTTTTTTTTTTGGTTTTCCGATCTAAGATCGGTTTGCGTCGCCCGCCGCCGCCGTCGTCTTCTCGCGCCTCTACTCCGACAACGGCATCGAGCTGCACCGGCCCGCTCCTCGACAGCCGGCTACCGCGGGCGACTCGCCGGCGCCGACTCCGCACCGGCCGGCTCCTTCCAGCCGGCTACCACGGCCGACTCGCCGGCGCCTACTCCGCACCGACCGGCTCGTCTTCACCGACCGCGCAGCAAGGCCGGACGCGCCGTCCAAGGGACGCCTCGACGCGTTGCCGCCGGCTTCTCTCGCTTGCAAGGTCTCCATCGTCGGTTCGTCTTCGCCGTCATCGACCGGGACTTCACCGACAACTTCGCCATCGACTCCGATCTGCGCGTCGTCGTCGCCGCCATGGCGCGTACCGCGCTGCGTCGGTCTGATCAACCGATCGCGCGCCTGCACCGCCAAGCACGTCCCCGAGCACGCGCCTACCACCGATCGAGCTACAGGCTGCTGCCGCGTCGCCCCTTCGGGCCGCCGCGCCGCCGCCATTGGTCCATGTTGCCGGCAGCCAACGCGCCTTCCCAGGCGTGTATGCCGCTGGCGACACCCGCCGTCGCCCCGACCCGCGCACTGCTGCTGCGTCGCCCCTTCGGGCTGTAGCGCCGCGGCACGCGGTCCTCTTCGCCGTCCCTGCGCGTCGACTTCTACTTGGTATGCGCCGCGCCGACTCCCTCGGCGTGGGAACGCCACCGTCCGCGCATGGTCTTCGTCAAGCCGCCGGGTTCTTCCTCGCCTCCTTCAAGTAACGCCGCCGTCATCTACAGGTAACCTGCATGGCCACCTCTAGCCGTCGCAGGTCCCGCCGACCACCCCTTGTCCAGGTGTCCAGCATGGCCACCCCGGCCGCCGCTGCCTTCGCCGCCTTCTACATCTTCGTCCACCACGACCACGTCGCCAGCGTCATCATCCTCGTCCCCGACTACGTCTACTCCGACAACCGCGGACGACATCGGCACTTCTATCCCCCGCTGATTGGCACCGCAATCGTCGTCGAGTCCTCCTCTGCTGGCCCCTCCGACGCTGGCGTATGGTTCACGGTGGTCCCTGCCCCCGCACGCACGGTACTAGCAACACCGGTGTGTGCCTTCGTCCCCGAGTCTGGCAAGCTTGGGTCGGCGCCTCGTCTACATCGGCCTCGACAACGTCCTCGGCATCGACTCCCTCCTCTACGACTGCCTCGACAACGTCACCGATTTCTTCTATGCGTACTCGGTTCTGGCAAAACCGGAGTATGCCTTCGTCCCGACGTGCGCCTTGTTCCGGCAAAACAATGGCCGCACCTCGTCCTCGACGGCTCGTCCTGCGTCGTCCCCGGCATCGGCATCCTCGACGACTGCCTCGACGCGTCCCCGTCACTCTCCTCGCGTACTATGCGCAAGTGGCTTCTTCTGCGTCTACCTCGACACCGGCAACCCCGACCACGACATCGACCACGGCAACCTCTCGCACGGCTACCACGACCAAGGCTGCACCGCCTAACGCTCTCGGCTCCCTCGACATCGGCACAAAGGGCTACCACCTCGCTTGAGCACTCATCAGCTTCCTCTACAGTCCAAGCATCGACTCCGCGACACCGTCCACGACGTTCCCGCTCCTACTGCGGGGGGATGTCAGCCCCTGGATTCTACTTCGGCTTATCTCCAGTCTGACCGTCCGCGACGTTCCAGTTGTTCACGACGCTACCGCTACGACTGCGGGGGGATGTTAGAGATATAATTAGCGTACATGTATTTGGTAGGTTAGGATTTGTATCCGGCTCCTACCTTATCTCTAGGAGAGACTTCTTGCGCTCCAAGTTTGTACCCCTTTATATACTCGCCCATGAGGCTCAATACAACATCCACCAATTTCGCCAATCTCATAATTCTACACCTGCCTTTCAGTATGAACGTTTTTCTATTTGATTACCTTTGCATAGATATTCTTCTGCAAGGGTGTTATTTGTTATGTCTGGTTCCTACAGAATTATCATCCTTGTCTCAGAGCCGGTTTCAGTTTTAACCAATACGGGAACATGTGCCTTACTCTATTGGAATAATCTAATGGCTTCTTCCTTTTGCCCTGAGAGCCGGGTGTGAAAAATTCAGACAAGTACATGAAACAAATCAAAGAGTACTACAAGAAGATAGACGACCTAAATGCCACCCTTCCCAAGAAGGATCGTTTCTTCAATGTTACTATTCAACCTCGATGTCCAGAGCCAGCTCCTTTTTTCACCTACTACAGGCTCTACGCATTGGACGACAGCAGTCCAAGTGAAATTTCTATCATTACGAGCTTTGATTAAGCATCTCCACACTACTCTACCGCTAACATTTATTACTTTTTGTGTGCTCCTTCCAGCTCCCCTAAGAAGCAAACGATTCACAGAGGATTGTAGAGACTATTCGGTATTGCTTATGCTCCAGATATTTTCAGTCAGATATGTTGGTGACTTCTTGGGCGATCAAAGCATGCCTGTTTATGGGTTTATTGCTATCCGGGATGAGGTGGATTGTCTGCGCAATTACGTCTTCAACTGTTCTCGAGAGCAGGCACACAAGATAACACCGGTGAGTTTTTTTTTTGCGGGTAACAAGTAGTCATATTTTACTCGAAGCATATTAATTCATCGGTGTTATCTTGATTAGTTATGTGCATATTAAGATCATCGTGCAATAATCGAACTAAGATAGAATATCATTCAGTTAAGTAAGACATAAGATTAGTTAGGCAGAGTTGAGTTGAGATTGGTTTCCCCAAAATTGTACATAAGTTTCCTTATATGCAAGTAAGATAGGTTTTGTAGAGGTCAAGTTGTCTTCCCAGTAAACAGGGCAACCTGTACCCCGTGTTGGAGTAAGCTATGAGTCAGTCATTAGTTATTTATAATTTCTTAGGGACAGCAATACAGCATTTACATATTTATGTGCATTAGATGCTAGTCTGCTATCCTGTCATGTACGGGCATGCAATTATATTTTTTTTTATGTACTTCAAAGTTCAGACCTTACTCAAATGTGGAAGGAGCAGGAAATGTGCTGACTAACAAAATCTCAACACATGTTATGTTAAACGGAAGATGTCATGGTTTGTGCTAACATTTTATGTGTAATTCAAAATAGTACCGCTGATTTAGCAATTCTTTTTGTACTTAAATAGGACTCCCGGACATTGCCGCTCATATCTCTAGTCCGTGGGAACTCTATTCTTGATGGTGTTCTGCTTGAGTACAGTCTGAAGATCAAGTCTAATGACAGTGACAACGCTGAGGGGGATTATGAATTAGTTGATGGTTGCATTGAGTATACAGAAGAAATGATTTTGCGGGGTCATACATTGAAGTCGAGGCTTTTCGGCAAGCTTGGTCCAGTGGACTTCCATTATGCTTTTCTTATGGAAGGCATTGAAGCAACAGTCGATATCGAGATTTCGGAAGCTAGTCCAGGTTGGGGCCTGAAGGCAGTGACTGCATTTACATGTGGATTCCCAGATGCAATTGTACTATATGATGGGTCCATTCCTTCTCTTGCACAATCAACGTCCCATATATCATCAGTTGTTGCTGTCGGTTGGGCTATGAACTCGAGCTTAAGTTTGAAATCACCTCTGAAGACACCGTTGGTAAGCCTGGGCGTGTGAGGAGGTTCTTGCGGCAAAAGGCGCATATGCGATCCCAAAGTCCTGATATCTTGATGGATGGAGAGCTGGGGCCAAAGACATATCCCCGTTTCCTCAGTTTCATTTCAAAGAAGTGTTTTTTTTTTTTTGAAACGAGAGGCAAAACTTTGCCCCTTATATTAATTAAGCAGAAGGTGCCCGGTTTATTAGTGGAAGAAACCGGGCGAAAACCAAACAACAGACACCAACAACAGCAAACAAAGAACGCCACGGGGCAAAGCCCACACAACACCCACTCCACGGCCAGCCGGCCAGCAATCCACCCTTGCCGGAGAGGAGAATCCGCAACTGCTATGGGAGGAGCAGGCACGGGACACTCCGTCGTAGATGAAAGCGGCCACCACCGGGGAGCCCCGACGACGAACAGCACGAGAGCAGCCTTGTCGCCCACACGAACCAAGGAGGAACGCCCTCGATGAAGCAGAAAAACTCGGAGCCGCTGCCCCGACATCCAACCCTCCGTCACGCCCTGCGCAAACCACCTGCACCACCTTCCGGGGCCGCCGCCTCGACATGCCACCGCCCACACCCGGGCCACGACGCCGCACGACTCGGCCACCCACAGCCCAAGCTGCACCAGGTAAGCCGCTCGTAGACCACGGCCGTCGTATCCGCATCCGGGGCCGCCGCCCCGGCCTAAAAGGCAACCGCTGCTGCCGCAGCCCCAGCAGCCCTGACAGCCTCGCCGCCAGCACCCCCTTCCGGGACCGCCGTCCCGACATAGCACCGCTCGCAACCGAGCCACGACACCGCACGAACCAGCCACCCGCAACCCAAGCTGCCCAAGGAGAGCTGCTCGTAGACCACGGACGTCGTACCAACATCCGGGGCCGCCGCCCCGGCCTAAAAGACAGCCGCAGTTGCAGCCGCCACACAAGCCTCGACACCCACGCCGCCATCTCCCGCAACCACATGTCCCTCCAGCCGGTCACCACTCCAAGAACGATGCCCCCAAGGGGAGCATGACACAGAGCGCCATCATCGCCCGATCCCGGAAGATCTAGGGTTTCCCCCGGAGTGGTCCGGGTGGAAGGCGAGCACCACGTCGCAACAGCATCTTCAAGAAGAGAGACGGCGCCGAAGGCGTCGTTGCCGCCTGCCGACGACAGCCGGAGCAGAGCTTTCGCTCGACGTAGCCAAGACTTGCACCCGCTCACCATGAGACCGACTAGCCCACCAACTTCCACACGCCACGACCAGCAGTGACACCTCGCTGTCGAACCCGCCGCCCTAGCGCCACGACCGTGGCACCTCACGCCACGGCGGCAGCCTTGCCGGCCGCGCCTCTGCCGCAGCCACCGGTCCGGGGCCGCCGCCCCGGCTTCCACTGCAGCAGCGCTGGAGCCACCACCACGTCCAGCCACCGCAGCACCCCCAACCTACGTCCTCCACGCACGGGCATACGACACCAGCCCGCACCCGCAGCAACACCACGACCCCAGGGACCCCCAAAGCCGGCGCCCGACCTCCACTGGCAACGAAGCCCAGGGCAGGCCGAGGGGGCCAGATCAGCACCGCGGCCTCCTTCTTCCTCAACCCTGCGCAGCACCGCCGCCTCCTTCTTCAATCGCTGCGCAGCACCGCCACTGCCCCTGCTCGACGCGCCCCACGACCGCCTCCACGCCCAGCACGACGTACGCGCCCCTGCCCAGGCCCGACGGGCCCAGAGCGGGCCCGCCAAGCCCATCGGGCGCGCCGCACCTCCGGCGACGGCGCCGCCGGCTCCCCATGCCGCCGCCCGCCGGCCGCCTGTGCGCCTTCCTCGACCTTCACCCGAGCCCGCCGGCTCGGCATCCTCCATCCAGACCGCCGCCGCCCCCACGGGTCGATCTCCTCCAGCTGGGAACGAGGACCTCCCCCACGACTACCGATGTGGCAGCGGGAGGGTGCCGCCACCGCCGCGGCGGAGGCCGGCGGCGGCAGCGGCAGGGCGGCTCCGACGGAGGGTGGCTAGCGGCGCCGGAGAGAAGCCCCTAGCGTCGCCTGGGGGGGCGACGCGAGGGGAGGTGTCCAGGACAAACCAAGTAGGATAGGGTTTTTTCTGCCTCAAAGAAGTGTTTGTGTGACACTAGGGAAGTGTTGATCGATGATAAGTTCAAAGCTAAGGTTACAGTCACCTGGTCCACCATGGGGCCAGAATGATCGGCTGTATGTTTTCTTCTAGCACCAGTAGTGGTTTCTTTGTCATATATAAATTTACTCTTCCGTGTCTTAGTAGAGCTCGTTTGTTTGTGTAAACTTCAGGTATCTGGCTGCGGCTAAAACTCCAGCTCGAATGGTGAATGGAAGGTGCGTGAAGTGAAAACTGTGGTTGTCCTTGTTCCTGATTAAGTTGCAACACTCCTTTTCGCTTTAGTTTGCCATTGGCAGACAGAACATACTTGGAGTTGAATGTGGCGCGCACCATTGGAGTAGTCAAACCTACATACCGGAAATCACAGATTTGCCGTGTGGCGAAAAGACACGGCAAAGCCACTTCGGAACACGGCAAAGGCTTTGCCATGCCAAATCGCACGGCAAACACCACACGGCCTAATGCGTGTCGGTAAAGAACTTTGCCGTGTGCTTTTACAAAAACAGCACGGCAAACCCTTTGCCGTGTGCCTTCCCAGAGCAGCACGGCATAGTCCTGTCAGAATAGGTCCGACCTGGTCAACCATCTACACCATCTTTGCCGTGCGCTTCTTCGAAAACAACACGGCACACTTTAAATCTTTGCCGTGCGCCGCGGCAGAACATCACGGCAAAATGCCAGGCTTTGCCGTGCGCTCTTTCACAGCATGCACGGCACAGACGAAATCTTTGCCGTGCGCTCTGCAGAACACCGCACGGCACACACCCCCTCTTTGCCGTGTGCTCACTTCCACGCATCACGGCACAGCTTCTTTGCCCAGATGCAGGAAACGAGTTGTTTGCCGTGTGCTTCGTCAAGGCAGCACGGCAAAACGACCATATGGTCATCAGGCAAAATGCCAGACTCACAGGTGTGTGCCACGTAGAGCCTTTGCCGTGTGGCTTGGCACGGCAAAGATCTTTGCCGTGTGCCTGAACACGGCAAATTGACAATATGGCACAGATTTGTGCTGTTTTTTGGAAAATCCCTGCATTTTACAGAAATTTCAAGCAAATATGATAATTCTCACACAAATATGACTAAATAGATCTCCAACATAGTTCTAACTCTACATAGCATAGACATAGTTCAACAAATAAGATCAACATAGTTCTAACTCCAACAAAATAAGATCAAACTCCTCCACAACATAGTTCAAGCATCCACATAGTTCAACATAGTTCAAGCATGCTACATAGCATAGACATAATCTCAAACACCACATAGGCATAATATGAACATAGCATCCACATGAACTCCACGATGATGGACGGATGGCGAAGATGGACGTCATTGTTGATCCTCCTACAAGTTCATACAAAAATCATGAGTTTGACAACTAAAATAGCTAAGTGTCAATGTCATGTGCATCATTAAACTAACAAGGTGGAAATGTCAAGTTTGACAACTAAAATACCTAAGTGTCAATGGCATAAGCATAGTTCAACTAACTAAGTGGAAATGACAAGTTTGATTGGCTATGTCGATCTAAGTGAGACATGAAGTAAGTTTTCGAACGAGAGTGGTAGCAAGTTGAAATGGTAACTAACCTCTACTGGCCTTCCGGCGGCGGAGTAGGATTGTCCTACATGTTTGCAACAAAATGATGAGTTCGACAACTAGGTGGAAATGGCATAGTCATGGCATTAAAAGAAAGCTAACTAAAATTTGATGAGTTGAACTAACTAAAATTTGACAAGTTCAACTAATGGGTAAAATTTGACAAGTTCAACTAACTAAATTTTGACAAGTTCAACTAAAGTGGCAATGGCATGGCAAGCTAAATTATGAGTCATGCGAGCATACCCACGGGAGCCTCCGGACAACGCTAGGGTTGGAGATACGGGGATGCCCCTCCGGATTGTCCTGGCCACCAAGCGGCGGCGCCATCGAGTGAGATCCACCCGCCGATCCTGGATTCACCTAGAACATGAAAAAAGTCTCGCATTACACAAGTAATTCAGTTATAACAATAAGATGGATAGAATGGCAAGTTTGAGAACATACCCATGGGAACATCGGTGGAGCCGGTGGAGGGAACATTCCCATGGCAACAGCCCCGTCCCCAGGAGCAAGGCGCTGCATCGTGCCATACATCCACTCCATCATCTGCCTCTGATGCTCCTGCTGCTGCCTGCAATACTCCTGCTGCTGCCGCATCTGCTCGTCCTGCCGCCGGATCTGCTCCTGCTGCTGCTCCAGCTGCTGCTCATAGAGCACCTGCTTCTGCCGGAGCTCGTCGACGGCTAGACTCGAAACTCGTGGGCGGGTCTCCACAGCAGGCGCACCGGACGCCCTCCCACGGCGGAGCTGGCGTAGAGACGGGACGGTGCGAGGGTCGATGGAGCTGTCACCTATCCACAAGCGGCCATTCGCCGCGCCTTGCCCCCGCAAGCACGACAACCTCGACGTCAAGTGGACTGGTGAGAGGGTCAGCTTCCTCACCGTTGCGCTCCTTGAACTTCTCCCTGTACCCCTTGCTCCGGAGCTCGGCGGTCTGGCTGATCCACATCGACCCTGTCTCAGGATCCGGCGCATCCCTGGTACGCATCTTTTCCCAAACGGCGAAGGGCGAGGGGTCTACGCCGGTCTTCAATTTCTGCAAAGATGGCACGAACATAGGTGAAAAGGAGACGATATTGCAAAAGAGAGCACGAACATAGGTGGATTAAAGAATGCATTTGCTCACCTCATTTTGTATGCATTGGGAGAGGCTGAGGTTGTGTTGGGGATATACCTACTAGGGGTATCACCAGCATGGATCAATCCGGCTAGTCCAGGGTGGCCCGCAGTGGTGGTGAAGGCTTTGCCTACCGGGCGGCCCAGATAGCTGACGACCAAGGAAGGCGGATGCCGGCAAGGAGGAGGCCCAAGACTGAAGCCCATGAAGCCACCAAGACCAAGACGGAAGGCGGCATACTTGCCGGCTAGGTTTAGGACTCCGTATACTTGCTGGATACGTATTCACCTTGTAACCCTAGGTCCAGCCGCCTATATAAGCTGGACCTCGGGACGCCTTTAGGGCAACTCTTTGATAGACAACCAACTCATTGTAACCTGTTCACGGCGATATTGCCTTATAGTGAGTTATAGCAGCACGTAGGGCACCGCCACCGCCGTGGTGCCTGAAGCTGGGTAAACCGCCGTGTACAATCCCGACCTTGACGACGTCCACCTTCTTGCCCTACGTTCACCCTCGGCTAGCAGGACCCCGTCTCCTATCCAAGATGCCGATACGACGACAGTTGGCGCCCACCGTGGGGCCTAAGGCGTCAGGCGTCACGTTCCAGGCGGGAACTCTTGGCGGCATCGGCGAAACAATCGCCGTCGGCCGCGCTGTTCGCTACGGCGACAGTCACTACATCAGCTGCGACGAGTCCTACATCCCCGCAGACGACTACATTGTCGGATGCGGAGTTGTGCCGTTTGGCGGCGTCGATGTGTTCATCGGCTACACTTCTGAGGCGTATGGGTTGCCGCGAATTTATTCGCCATCCCACCCGCCCTACAATCAAGACGGATCTGAGTTTGCCTCCTCTGAGGAGTCCGCAGATTCAGATCTACACTTTGTCGGCATGACGGGACTGGGATCAGACTCCCAGCCCAACAGTCAAGATCCCGAATCTATTCTTCCTGCACTCCAGGATGATGTGATGTCGGATGCCGGATCCAGATCTACCGTTCACGTCAACGTAGACTCTGATTCCGAAGAAGATTCTGCCAGCATGTTTGAGCAACGGGTCAAGAAGTGTTTTATTACACCTGATCCTCCGCCATCTGAGGCGGCTACGGGCTCTTCCGTCAACATGCAGCAGATCTTTGTGGCGGATGTCACCGGCGCAGCTTCAGAGAAGGCGGCAACTGACGCCGCCAACCTGGGGACCCCGGCAACCGATCCACAGTTTCCAGAGCCTCCTGGGGCTCCAAAGAAGAAAATCTGGAGAAGGGCGAGCCCAGCAAGATAGGAAGCATGGCGGCTCTGGCGGAAGTTCTTCACACGCCGGTAAACGACAAAACCAATCCGGCTGATTTGGAGAAACTTCGGAACACCTTGGTGGAGCAAACTGAGTACCTCAAAAGCAAGCAAGCAGAGGTCCAGAGCCTCCTCGACGAAGCCAAGGAGGAAAACGCCAAGATAACTGCCAAGTGCGACCCCAAGCGTAATCTTTTCACCACCACCCCATTGCCCAAGCCGGCAGGACAAGTGGCGGAGAAGAGAGGTAGGAAAGGCAGGGATCATGACACCTTCAAATCCCCTGCCCAAAAGCTTGGTTTCGAGTGGGCTACAGCACCGCAGCGTAAGGACAAGAACGGGGACGTCATCCTCGCAACACCTGTCCTCAACACTGCGGCCGCCTTGGACATCCTCAACAATGATGACTATGACAAGGACGAGAAGATCTACTACGCATCGATCCTTGCTCGCAAAGCTCTAGAGCAGCAGGCCCGTGCTGATTCTCGCGCCGACATGGCGGACGCAAGGGGAGGAAAGTTGGAATCAAAATCCAACGCTTGCAAAGCTGCGGCCGGTGGCAACCCAGAAGATCCGTCCGGTTCCAGTAGCCACGGAAAAGGGAAGGACAAGGAGAAAGACCCACGCAAATCACCACCTCCAAAAAGGCAGCGTGATGAGGCATCCAGGACCGGCAACAGGCGCAAGGCCTCACCTCCTCCGCCTAGGCGGGATGAAGGCGGAAGCAGGGGCAGCAAGCAGCCGCCAAGGGTGGCGGCAACCGCGACGATGCCCCGCCGCCAAGAAGAAGCAGGGACCGCACACAGTCCCCACCACCAGTGCCCAGGCACGAAGGCGGAAGCCGGGGACACAACAATGAGCCTAGGCACAGCCGGGCAGCGCAGGACGAGCCACATGCTGATAGATCTGGCAAACAGCTCAGTCCGCAAGACGCGAGACATCGTCTCAATGACATCAAGGCTGGAAAGCAAGATGCCTATCTAGGACCTGAGTGCTTTGGCCCAGCCATCCGCAACGTTCAAGTACCCAGAGACATGACGTCAGTGTCAAAAACTCATCAAAGGTACAATGGAGCGGACAAGCCAAACTCATGGTTGTCGGACTACGCGCTGGCAGTTGAAATTGCTGGAGGCAATGGCCTCGTCGCTGCACGCTTCCTTCCCCTCATGTTGGAGGGGACAGCCCGAAGCTGGATCGAAAACTTGCCGGAGAAAAGCATTCATAGCTGGCATGACATGGAAAAGGTGTTCACGCAGCACTTCCAAGGCACGTACAAGCGACCCAATACATACACAGATTTGGTTCGTTGCGTGCAAAAGCCAGATGAAACAGCTACAAGCTTCTTGGCAAGGTGGATTCAAACAAAGGCAAGCTGCGAGAACGTAGACGACAATCAAGCAATCCATGCCTTCACCACGGGCCTCCTGAAGGGCTCAAGTCTCAGACATAAGCTCGTACGCATGCAAGTCAAGGATCTCGGAGTCATGCTCGAAGTAGCAGCCATGTACGCACAGGCGGATGACGATGCACGCGATGGAGATGGCGCACATGATATGGCGCCAAACAGGCGAGCAAGTCACAAACGCAAGGCTCCCCAGGATGACAAAGCCGGACCATCAAACGAGGTCGCCGCCGCCTTCGAAGGCAAAGGCAGCAACCGCAAGTGGAAAGGAAAGGGTAAAGATGGCGGCTCCAGCAAGCAGCGCCTGACGTATGATCAGGCGAAAGCCTTGCCTTGCCCAATCCACGCGTCCTTAGGCAAAGTCAACCACACATTAGGGGAATGCCGGTTCATGGAGGACTTCAAGAAAGACCCCGAGGTTGGCTGGAAATCAAAAAAGAGCAAAAAGGCTGAGAAGACAAAGAAGGAAGACGATGATGGGGCTATGTCCATGTCAGAGGATGAGGAACCCAAGCTGATGCGTAAAGAAAGGAAATATCCCAAGGTACATGGCCAATTGGTGTGCTTCCTGGGCACTCCTTCGGCAAAAGAAGAAAAGGCGGAGATGCGCGAGCTAAACGCCACAGTACCAGACGTTCCCCAGTATCTAGACTGGTCAGAGGAGCCAATAACCTGGGATAGAGATGATCATCCAGATCACGTTCCTCACCCCGGCAAATACGCCCTTGTCGTCGACCCTATTGTCGATAACTTCAGGCTCACCAAGGTGTTGATGGATGGCGGCAGTAGCCTCAACATCATCTACGCGGACACTCTGAAGCGCATGAACTTGTCGGAAAGCCAGCTTGACTATAGCAAAGTCAAGTTTCATGGCATTGTTCCGGGAAAGCAAGGCAAGTCAATGGGAAGCATCAGATTGGAGGTTACTTTTGGGCCTGAGACAAACTACCGCTCGGAGTATCTCAGGTTCGAAGTAGTCCCCTTCAAAAGTGCCTACCACGCCATTTTTGGACGGCCAGCTTTCGCCAAATTCATGGCTCGCCCGTGTTACATATACAGCAAGCTGAAGATGCCGGGACCCAATGGTACAATTACCATCAGTGGCAACTTCAAGAAAGCAAAGGAGTGTGAGCGTGGCAATGCCGCCTTCGCTGAGGCAGTCCTCCACGCAGAGGAGTTAGCCATGTTGAAGAAAGAGCTCGATACATCACAGTTGCCGGAGCATGTAAAGACCGCTGAGCAAAAGAACACTTTCAAGGCGTCCGAAGACACAAAGAAGGCGGATCTGGTCCCAGGTGACAGCTCCAAGCAAGTCACCATAGGGGCTGGCTTGGACGACAAATAGGAAAGCGCGCTCGTCAGGTTCCTCCGTGAGAATCAGGACATCTTTGCATGGTCGTCAGCCGACATGCCAGGTGTCCCGAGGGAACTTGCCGAGCATTCTCTTAACGTCTACGAAGGAGCCAAACCAGTGAAGCAAGGAATAAGACGCTACGGTGAGAAGAAGCGGACAGCAATAGGCAAGGAGATCATCAAGTTGCAAGAAGCCAAGTTCATTAGGGAGGTAGTACACACTGATTGGTTGGCAAATCCTGTAATGGTTCCAAAACCTAATAAGGAAATGAGAATGTGCATTGATTATACCGGTTTGAACAAGTGCTGTCCTAAGGACCACTTTGCTTTGCCTCGTATAGATCAGGTCATAGACTCCACAGCCGGCTCCGAGCTGCTGTGCTTTTTGGATGCGTACTCCGGGTACCACCAAATCAAAATGCGAGAATCCGACCAAATCAAAACAGCGTTCACTACACCCTATGGGACCTTCTGCTACATCACGATGCCCTTCGGTCTAAAAAATGCCGGCGCAACGTATCAGCGGTGTATGCAAAGATGCCTTCACGAGCAAATTGGCCGCAATGTTCACGTCTATGTTGACGACATTGCCGTCATGTCAAGAAAGAAGGCAGATTTGCTTGATGATTTGAGAGAAACCTTTGATAGCCTCCGGGTATACAGGATGAAACTCAACCCGAAAAAATGCGTCTTCGGGGTTCCTGCCGGCAAATTGCTTGGCTTTATCGTTTCCGAACGAGGGATAGAGGTGAATCCAGAAAAAATCAAAGCGATCCTCAACATATCCAGGCCCAAGGACCTGAAGGACGTGCAGCGACTTGCCGGATCGGCGGCTGCCGTCAGTCGTTTCATTAGCCGTCTTGGTGAGAAGGCGCTGCCTCTCTACCGGCTTCTGAAGAAATCCGACAACTTCGAGTGGACAGACGAAGCAGACGCCGCCTTGCAGCAACTCAAGGACGCGTTAACGTCTGCTCCAATTTTGGCAGCTCCTCGTTCGCAGGAACCAATGCTGCTCTATATTGCCGCAACTAACTTAGTTGTTAGTGTGGTACTGGTTGTGGAACGCAAGACGGAAATTTCAGACTTGCCGGAACAACGTCCGGTTTACTTCATCAGTGAAGTATTTTCCGCCTCAAAACAGCGTTATCCGCATTACCAGAAATTGGTCTACGGTGTTTTTTACGCCGCCAGGAAGTTAAGGCACTACTTCCAGGAACATTCAATAACCGTGGTGAGCAAGGCACCTCTGGGGGATATCATCAATAATACAGATGCAACAGGCCGCGTTGCCAAATGGGGCATTGAACTTGCCGCCTTCGACATCTCGTATAAGCCCAGAACGGCCATTAAGTCTCAAGCCTTAGCAGATTTCGTAGCTGATTGGACGGAGGCCATGGACGAAGTACCTCTCCCTGAAGATGCATACTGGATCATGCACTTTGATGGATCAAAAATGCTCCAGGGCTCGGGGGCTGGCATTGTTTTAAGAAACCCTCAAGGAGACAAGCTTAGTTATGTGTTACAAATACACTTCAAGGCAACTAATAATGTTGCTGAGTACGAAGCTCTCCTTCATGGTTTACACATTGCCAAGGAACTTGGCGTCCAACGTGTCCTCTGCTACGGAGATTCAGATTTGGTGGCGCAACAGATACGTGGTACTTGGGACACAAAGAGCGAAACAATGGCGGCATATCGAGCTACCGTTGACGAATTCGCCAAGTGTTTTCTAGGCTACGAGGTCCGCCATATCCCAAGAACTCAAAATGAGGCGGCAGATACACTTGCCAGAATGGGATCTGAACGCAAAAAGGTACCAAAAGATGTTTTCCTGGAACACCTACACAAGCCGTCAATTAAAGGAGCAGACCTCCTTGACCCAGAGTCGGCAGAACCAGTTGATAGTGCTAGCTATGCCGTCTACTTGGTAAAGCCGGATTGGACGACGCCATATTTGGACTTCCTGATCAATCAGGAGTTACCGGATGATGAGGTTTTGAAAAGGCAAATAATAAGAAGAGCCAAGGCATTTACAATAATCAAAGGTGAATTGTACAAGCGTAGCACCACTGGTGTTTACCAACGCTGCATTTCGCCCGAAGAAGGCAGAGATTGTTGGATGAGATACATGCCGGCGTATGTGGACATCATGCTTCTTCACGCGCCCTTGTTTCAAAAGCCTTCCGACAAGGTTTCTATTGGTTGACAGCCAAGCAAGATGCAGAAGACATTGTTAAAAGGTGCAGGGGCTGCCAACTTTATGCCAGACAATCACATATGCCGGCTCAAGAGCTTAAAACAATACCCATCACGTGGCCTTTCGCAGTCTGGGGCTTGGACATGGTTGGTCCGTTTAAAACGGCGCCTGGTGGCTACACACATTTACTTGTGGCTGTAGACAAGTTTACCAAATGGGTTGAAGCTAAGCCTATCAAAAAGCTAGACGGCGCCACAGCCGCAAACTTTCTGTGGGGAATAATCTCTCGGTTCGGGGTGCCTCATAGCATTATCACCGACAATGGCACTAACTTGTCGCAAGGCGAAGTCGAGGAATACTGTTATAAGCATGGTATCCGCCTAGATCTAGCCTCCGTCGCGCATCCGCAAGCAAACGGTCAAGTAGAGCGTACAAATGGTTTAGTCCTACAAGGAATCAAACCACGTCTCGAAGTACCATTGCACAGAGCGGCTGGGGCTTGGGTGGATGAATTGCAGTCTGTCCTTTGGAGTTTACGCACAACTCCAAACAGATCAACCAAGTTTACTCCTTTCTTCTTAGTCTATGGCGCAGAAGCAGTGTTGCCAACCGACATGATGTACGATTCTCCCAGAATCCAAGCCTACGTCCAGGAGGACGCAGAAGATGCAAGACAGGATGGCCTTGACCTACTTGATGAAGAACGAGATGTTGCCCTTGCGCGATCCGCCATCTATCAGCAAAGTTTGAGGCGTTATCACAGCAGAAGGGTGAGGCAAAGAAGTTTTAGAGTGGGTGACCTGGTTCTCCGCCTAATCCAAGATAGAAAGGGCTTGCATAAGTTATCCCCGCCTTGGGAAGGACCTTTTGTGGTCAGTAAGGTGTTGCTCAATGGTTCTTATTACTTGGTCGATGCACGTGACGGATACAAGAAGAAGCGAGGTCGCAAGCGCAAAAGGAAGGTTGACGACAAGTACGAAGAAACCAAGCGACCCTGGAACATTGAGCAGCTACGTCCTTTTTACACTTAGCAATTTCCACATTGTAATAAGTACTATATGATTATGAAATAAAAGTCTGTGGTTTGCTCATTCAGTTTTGGGATCATGCCATCTTTTGTCTTTTCTCGCAATCATATATCTGTTGTCATAAAAGTTACCAAATAAAATAAGTTTTGCTCCGTGCTAAGGTCCAAACTTTTTTGACATTTGCCGTCTGCCGGCTAAAAACGCAAACAATCTTTGCACCGCCTAATATGCTTATCTGTCTGTTTGTATGTGGGTCGCCTAGTAGTATGTCGTTGGCACCAACATGCTGGCTTTGGTCTCTGAGTCTAAATTAGTTGGTATTGCACCTGGTTGGCTCAGCTAAAGTAACTAAGATGAGGTTCCGCCAACATATGAAAAAGCTAAACATGCAGGCGAGATACATATTAAGGCGGGCCACTTAAGTAAGCCTACCGCCAAGTGTAGCATAAAAGTTGGCCCATAAATATTTACAACCCAAAATAAAGTTTTATGCGTTAACAGATTAACGCAGTGTTTTGTGCTGCCTTTGCAGGAGGAAGTCTAAGGGATTGCCGCCTTCGTAGAGCTGGTGGAGAGATCCTGGGGGCTAACGCCGGCATTCTTGGGGCTGGCTCCGCCATCCTTGGGGCTGCGCTTGTCGGTTCCGGCTTCGCCTTCTTCGCCGCGGGAAGCTTCAGGATCTGCCAAGGAGGGATCAGCAACGGCAACATGCGGGTCCGGGTGTTCCTTGTAGAACTTGCGGATGTCAACCATGTTGGCAACCCGGGTCGCATAGCCGCGAACAGACCGCAGCACGTCCTGCATCACGATGGCTTGGCTGTTTTCGTCTTCGGTGGGGAAGTACTCGGTGACTTGATGAATATCAGCCTCCGGGTACCACGCCGCCGTCATCGCCAATGCCAACTTGGCACCGCCTCGTGCTGCTGAGCGTAGTGTGTTGTCGTGTTCAGCTGTCGCCTTCTCCAGCAACTCCGGCAGAGCATCGAAGATGACGGGATCGCCGTCTTCCCCAGGGTAGAACTTGGCGGCAAATGATTTGCCGGCGCCGACAATCTGGTTGACGATTTCGCCAATTTTCAAGATCCGAGCAAGGCGCGGCGTTGTGGCCAGGTCATCTCCCAGCTAGCCGGCACTGCACAAACACAAAGTTACACACTGCAGCTTCAAGTATCAAGAAAGCAAGGTGACAAAAATGAAGGACTGGAGGCATACCCAAGACATGGTCGTGGATGGCGTTGACCTCATCCAGATGGTTCTCAAGCGTTTCTTGGGCTAGCTGGACCGCCTTTGACAGTTGGTCCTGCTGCTCCTTGGCGTTCTTGTTCACCTGGTCAAGGTTGTTGCTCATGGCCTCAAGTTGTCCAGTCAACTTGCTAACTTCGGCAGCATGAGCCAACGCACGATCATCCAGCTCCTTGGCGTGATCCGCCTTCAGCTTGGTCACCAGCCCGGCAAGATCTGCAGCTTCGTTCATCAAAGCTTGCATGTCAGTGGAGTTCTTGAGAATATCTTGCGCAGTGTTTAATAATTCTACAAATAAAAAGAAAAGACGACTAAAATACTTGTCGGAAAAGGAAAAGAAGTCGGACGAAAAGAAGGCAAAGAAAGCTTTGTCACCTTCATCCTTCTTGCGAGCTTCTTCCAAACTCGCAATTTGGGCGTTCTTCAACTCCACGTCCTGCTGCAGTTCCTCGCATTCCTTCTTCTTCATCTCTTGAGCACGAAATAGCTCAAGATTGGAAGCAAGAACGGCCTGCATGCACGAAAGCAACATTATGGTTAGCGCTATTTAGTCAACGAGACCACTTTGCCGGCTAAATTTTTCAGCCGCCAAAGTGCTCGGGGGCTGGGACCATAGGCTATTTTACCTCAAGTTGTCCGTGCAGGGTGTCGTGGAGTTCGTCCATGTGTGCGTACCAGTTGCGGGTACCGTCACGCATGGTCTTCAGTGTTTGCCGGGGGTCTTGCAACCCTTTGCCAGGTTGGGAGCCAGGATGAGTGGACGATCCGCCTTGTTCGGCCGCCATCTGGTCATCCATCTCCTGCTTCATGGCGATAAATCGAGCGGCATCACTAGCCGAAGCTTCAGCCGTCTTGGAAAAAGTTATGCCGGCAACTGATTTCTTGCCCGCCATCTTCTCTGTAGCCGCCTCTGCGGTACCGGCAGCTGTGTACGTTCCCTGGCACACAACCACGGGAACGCCAACTGTGGGCGTTGTCGGCGCAGCAGCTGGAGAAGAACGTGGTGGCTTGCCCCTGCCGGCAGCAATCTTCAAGTTGGAGCGGAGTTTGGGCATGGTAGGCTTGCCTCTGTAAGCAGAAACATGCAAGTTTGTCAGCACAAACATATTAAAATATCCAAGTCAGGGAAGCCAAAGTTTGCTAACCGCTTCAAGGGAACGTTCCCCACGGTCTCATCCTCTGCGTCGGCAGAGGTGGCCGCCTTCTTCCTCTTCTCCAAATCCTTGGTGGAGGAGCTCAGCTTGCGCTTCTTCGACTTGCTGGCACCTGTATCATACCAGTTTGGGGCCAGCTCGTCCTCTCCCAAGGTTTGTAGCTGAAAAGGAAGCAAGACAATATTAATTCAGTACCTAGTGGGCAAGGATGTTAGTGAAATAACAAAGTAGCTTTCACTTACCGCTGGGGCTGGGTTGTTATGAGTGAACATGGCGACGCCTTCAGCCGCCTTCACCGACAGAGGCTTGATAAGCTCTCTAAGCCGGTACTCCAAGGCATCCTGATCAAGGGTGCTGTTGCCGGCGTCGTCCGCCTTGTACTCGCACATCTTCAGTGGGCGATGGCGGAGAGGCATAATCTTCCTCGACACCCAGCAGATGACGGTGTCAACTCCGTCAAGTCGTGGAGCCAACATCGTCTTCGTCAAGAATTCGATCCGCCTAACGGCAACACGAAGTTCTTCCGGCAAGCTGCTGAGCGGCACTTTTGCTGTCCAGCAAGCCTTGTGGGTTGGCGGACCGTTGACGAAGGCTGGCATCCCTTGCGTGCTGCCAGGTGTCGGGATGTCCTTGCAGTAAAAGAAAGTGCTGGTCCAGTGCTTCACCGACTCGATGTATGGTATTTTTGGGTACCAGTCGGGTTGGCGGCAGTTGAACGTAACACTACCGCAGGTTGCTAGGTGGCCGCCTGGTATGGTTTGCCGGCGGCACAGGAAGCAGTACTTAAACAGCTCTATGGACGCAGCTATGCCTAAGTACCCTTCGCACAAAGCCTGGAAGCCGGCTAGCACTAGAATACTGTTGGGCGCTATGTTGTGTGGCTGCAGCCCATAAAAACTAAGCACCGCCAAGAAGAAGGCGGAAAGCGGCAGAGACATACCGCGAAGGCTATGCGAAGCCAACATGACACGCTCGCCGTCTTGGGGGTCAGGCACCGCCTCGTCGCCTGGAACCCTCCAGGAGCATTCCGTCTTTGGCGGAATGTATCCGCCTTCCTCCAGTTCCTTCAGATATGCTGACGTCATAACTGACGGCAGCCAGTACCTGGAACCCAGGTCTCCAGCCTCTTCCTCTTCCTCGACGTCGTCATCCTCGTCGGCGGCAGATTCCGCCGCGGCCTCTGAGCTGGTAGCCGCGAGGGATGGGAGGGGAAAAGTTGGAGCGGCGGTCGCAGGCGTCGTCGGAGCTGGGGAAGAAGTAGAAACCCCGCCCGTGGCCACGGTGGCCGCGGGAGAGGTCATCGATGCGCCTGCAGGCACCGCCGCCGCCGCTGGACAGATCCAGATCCGGCGGGGGTCGAAGAGCCGCAGCCAGTGCCGCCGTCGCCGCCGCATCCTGCTGAGTGCTCGCCATTTGGGGAGAGGGCGCTGCTCGTGCTCGCCGGAGTTGAGTTCGAGGAGGAGTTGAGCTCGGGAAGGTGAGGAGGCCACGGTGGGTGTGCGAATGAGGAAGAAGTGCATCGATGTGCCCTTTGGGGTATTTATCCCCACGCGCCAAGATCCGTGCCTAAAATTAGGGGGACGCGAGATTTCCGCCACGTGCCCACGATTTGCACGTCGTGGCAACGGCGTCTGCGGCCTCGCTCCGATTTCTGTGCGTGGTGGAGAAACCATCATGACGCATGCCCAAGTCCAAACTGTCGTGGACTGCATGGCGTCATCCGTCAACATTTGACGAGCCTAGTCAATTGACAAGACTGGTGCCAGGAAGATTCCTGACAATGGTCAGGCCGTCTTTCCCATGATGGCGGCAAGTTGTCCGACTACTTTAGGCGGACCGCCGCTTACTTTCAACTATGGAATGCTTCAAGCTCTTCAGACGCTTACAAGACAAGGCGGACGTTGCCGACAAAGAAGACGGCGCCTGAAGAACTCGAACCCTCCCAGGGGCTAATGTTGGGGATATACCTACTAGGGGTATCACCAGCATGGATCAATCCGGCTAGTCCAGGGTGGCCCGCAGTGGTGGTGAAGGCTTTGCCTACCGGGCGGCCCAGATAGCTGACGACCAAGGAAGGCGGATGCCGGCAAGGAGGAGGCCCAAGACTGAAGCCCATGAAGCCACCAAGACCAAGACGGAAGGCGGCATACTTGCCGGCTAGGTTTAGGACTCCGTATACTTGCTGGATACGTATTCACCTTGTAACCCTAGGTCCAGCCGCCTATATAAGCTGGACCTCGGGACGCCTTTAGGGCAACTCTTTGATAGACAACCACTCATTGTAACCTGTTCACGGCGATATTGCCTTATAGTGATTATAGCAGCACGTAGGGCACCGCCACCGCCGTGGTGCCTGAAGCTGGGTAAACCGCCGTGTACAATCCCGACCTTGACGACGTCCACCTTCTTGCCCTACGTTCACCCTCGGCTAGCAGGACCCCGTCTCCTATCCAAAATGCCGATACGACGACAGGTTGCCTTGGCGGTGTGTTCCACCCTTGTTCTCCGCCCGCTTTGCCTTTCCCTCCGCGTGTATCTTGAGATACTCCGGGCTAGTCCACCACGCTACCATCGCGACGTGGCAGTCCTTGTTGTTACCGACGTACGGAGGAGGCACCTACATGCACAGAACACACATATTAATGATATTACACGGCGGTCAACAAAATCGATAATATAGAAATGACGCTACCTGCAGGTACTGCCCTGGCTGCATCAAGATGTCCCGAGCACGCTTCTTTTCCAGCGCAATGTTCTTTTCGGCGTACCAAGTGCGGACAGAGTTCACGCGAGCCTCGTAGTGCATGTCCGTCACCATCTTAGAGGCCATCGTCAAAAGGATGGCCTCGCACTTGGCCTTGTCCTCCTCCCGATAGGTGAAGAAGTTCTACAAGCATGCACACATAGGTAAAATAGGGTCAAAGCCATTAGTGCAATCTCGGATTTATAGAATGATGAGAAGTCAAACAAACTTACCCAGAAATAGCCGAGTGTCTTAACCGCCATGTTGCGGTACTCGCCATTGGGATCCTCCGCGTAACAGTAGTGCCTGAAAGTCCAAGCTACAGTCCTGCGACCCTCTGGTTCGGTGACAATCCCTGGGAAGAACTTCCGGAGACAACATCCAAGGATGCTCGCGTAGGTACGCTGTAACTTCACTTTAGGAGGCTGGTACTCAAATGTCCTACACAATGAGAAAACCAAAATTAGTATAGTTAGCGGGTCAAAACACAATGAGAAGGTAAAATTGAACAAAAACAATAATAAGTACCTTTTTCCAACAGGCACGAGAAGAGTGTTCTTGTAGGCGTAATATCGGGGATCGGGGAGTCCCGCCGCCCCCGCTGATACACCGGCCTGGTCCGTGGCTCAGGGATATCCTCCTCAGTCTCAACCCACTCCTCCGGTGGGTCCCACTGCAGCGTCGGGTCAAGCTGAAACCCGTCCTCCCCAGGTCCCTCCTCCTCGCGCCCCTCGTCCTCCTCCTCGCTGCCATCCTCCTCGTCCTCCTCAAAAGCCTCCGCCAGCAGCTCCTCAGAATCCGGCAGCGACTCGCTCTCAGAGTCCGACTGCACCTCCGGGTGATCCTCGTCGGGCTGCTCCGGGTCGTACTCCGGGTCGTCCTCGTCGGGCTGCTCGGCAGGGAGAGGAGGCAGAGTCTTGCTAGGCCTCCTTCCCACACGTCGTCCACCCCTCGCACGTGGAGGTGAGGCTGGAGGTGAGGGAGGAGGTGGAGGTGCCGAACTCGATCCCCCAATGAGTGCCTTCACGCTGCCCACCCTTTTTGACAAGGCCTTCTTCAATCTGTTTCCCCCCATGTTTCCTGCATTGACAAAAAAATAGGTTTCATCAGTATACATGATCCAAAATTAAGGTAAATAGATGAAGCAACAATGAGTAAAGCGAAAATGAATACAATTAGATGAAGTAGCGACAATTAAGGTAAATGGAGTATCGACAATGAGTTCTCACAAAATAAGCTAGACAGACAATCACTATTACAAAGAATAGCATTGACCTATTACATATAAGCTAGACTGGCGATTACTAATACATGTGTCCTCATCGCTATCACTAGCCTGTGTCGAGATCATCGGGACCAACTATTGGACCACCCGTGTCGTCATCACTGTCAGGGTCGCCACACCACCAACCATCCACGGAACCTGGAGGTGGTCCCTGTGGCTCGTCGACGATAAGTCCTGCGTGGAACCGCTCTAGCAAAGTCACGTCGGCTTGGTTATGAACCTCCTCGACTTCGTCATGCGCGGTGTCTTCCTCCATTCCCGCATCTTCGTCTTCTTCGCCGTATTCCATGTCATCATCGGTCGGCAAGTTGATAGTGAATCTCCCAGGGAGCCCTCCATCCTGATAGAACTCGCCGTCAGATGTTGAGGGGTCTAGGCGGCGGTAATCTTGACCGTTAGGCATAGCCGGCCTACTGTGCGACGGTACCGTCACCACAACATCCCACCCCTGTAGACGCTTTTGATATGCTTTTGCTGTCTTCTTGCACGGGTACGGGAGATAGAATACTTGGAAGGCCTGGGTAGCCAAAATGTAGACGTCGTCTCCCGAATACTTGGAGCTTCGTTCAACTTCGACCAATCCAATTGCAGGATCCCATCTAACCCGACGCGGGTCTAACCAATTGCATTTGAATACAACGGGATCTAGCCCTTTACCAAAACCATAATTCAACTCGTTTATAGCCTCAACTCTTCCATAGTAATGGAGTTTATCTGAGCCTTCACATAACACCCCACTATTTATTGTCTTCCGGTTGCCCCGGTTTGTTGTGTGTTCATGGGTATGGAAGCGATATCCATTCACGTCATAAGCATGGAATGAGTTGAAGGAATGGCTAAAGCCATGGGCAATGTTTCTAAGCTCTGGCTTCATCTCTTTGTCCTTTTTTGCCCACAAGTGTAGCACGAGAAGTTTAGAACGAGGAATGATCGATGAATGTCCACGGTACTAGAAAAGTTAGATAGAACAGTACCAAACCCGCGAACCAGCTAATGAAATTCAGTCTTTGCCGTGCGCTCTAAATGGCAACACACGGCACAGACGCACCTATGCCGTGCGGGAGAAGGAGGGCAGCACGGCAAAGCCCTTTGCCGTGTGCCTTTTTCTTTTTTTTCCATTTTTTCTTTCTATTTGTTTTCTCTTTTAATTCTTTTTCTTCCTTACTATTTTTTTTGGAGTGTTTATTAGTATTAGTTAATACAATTATCTATATACTTTTTATTGTATGGAAAAATGTAGGTTTGGGTGGGTTTCCGACGCTCCGGGGCTCCGATTCGGTGAAACCCTAGATCAGCTGGAAAAACTCCCGTGTCGGGTGCCGGGCACGGAATCATGCGACGAACCACATGAAATGTTGGTTCCCCATGGTCCCATGTGCCAACCTAACACAACCAAGCAAAAAAGTTCACGCGTCTACCCCCTCTCGGCGCCGGTCAAAGGGGTAGATCGACAGGTTTGACTTTTTACAGCGGGTGTAGGGTTTCGCCGTAGCGGGGTCCGGAGCGTCGGAATCCCACCAAAACTCGCATGGGTCCCTAATATATGTGTAAGAGTGTGTTGTTAGGTTGTGGGAACCAAGATACGGCTCCGAGGTGCGACCCCCTTCACCGACCCCTCTTACTCCGTAGTAAGTTCCGACACTTAGAGGTGAAAACTCTCGTGTCGGGTGCCGGGCACGGAATCATGCGACGAACCACATGAAATGTTGGTTCCCCATGGTCCCATGTACCAACCTAACACAACCAAGCAAAAAAGTTCACGCGTCTACCCCCTCTCGGCGCCGGTCAAAGGGGTAGATCGACAGGTTTGACTTTTTTCCAGCGGGTGTAGGGTTTCGCCGTAGCGGGGTCCGGAGCGTCAGAATCCCACCAAAACTCACATGGGTCCCTAATATATGCGTAAGAGTGTGTTGGTAGGTTGTGGGAACCAAGATACGGCTCCGAGGTGCGACCCCCTTCACCGACCCCTCTTACTCCGTACTAAGTTCCGACACTTAGAGGTGAAAACTCTCGTGTCGGGTGCCGGGCACGGAATCATGCGACGAACCACATGAAATGTTGGTTCCCCATGGTCCCATGTACCAACCTAACACAACCAAGCAAAAAAATTCACGCGTCTACCCCCTCTCGGCGCCGGTCAAAGGGGTAGATCGACAGGTTTGACTTTTTTCCAGCGGGTGTAGGGTTTCGCCGTAGCGGGGTCCGGAGCGTCGGAATCCCACCAAAACTCGCATGGGTCCCTAATATATGTGTAAGAGTGTGTTGGTAGGTTGTGGGAACCAAGATACGGCTCCGAGGTGCGACCCCCTTCACCGACCCCTCTTACTCCGTATTAAGTTCCGACACTTAGAGGTGAAAACTCCCGTGTCGGGTGCCGGGCACGGAATCATGCGACAAACCACATGAAATGTTGGTTCCCCATGGTCCCATGTAACAACCTAACACAACAAGGCAAAAAAGTTCACGCGTCTACCCCCTCTCGGCACCGGTCAAAGGGGTAGATCGACAGGTTTGACTTTTTTCCAGCGGGTGTAGGGTTTCGCCGTAGCGGGGTCCGGAGCGTCGGGAAGGGGGTAGGCCAGTGGAATTTTTTGCTTGGTTGTGTTAGGTTAGGCCATAGGAACATGAGAAACCAAAGTCTACCCCAAATCAACACAAGATTCCATCCGGTTCGCCCGAAAGGGGAGTTTTCACCTCTAAGTGCAGAAACTCACTAGAGAGAAAGTGAAGTCGGTGAAGCCGGTCACACCTAGGAGTAGGATATTGCACATTTACAACACCCAAAACACTTGTATACATATGGTATGGCACAACCTAGGTTTGGGTGGGTTCCGACGCTCCGGGGCCCCGCTTCGGTGAAACCCCGAATCCGCTGGAAAAACCCTAACGTTTTCGTGTACCCCCATAGACGTGCGTTGAAAGGGGGTAGGCCAGTGGACTTTTTTGCTTGGTTGTGTTAGGTTAGGCCATAGGAACATGAGAAACCAAAGTCTACCCCAAATCGACACAAGATTCCATCCGGTTCGCCCGAAAGAGGAGTTTTCACCTCTAAGTGCAGAAACTCACTAGAGAGAAAGTGAAGTCGGTGAAGCCGGTCACACCTAGGAGTAGGATATTGCACATTTACAACACCCAACACACTTGTATACATATGGTATGACACAGCCTAGGTTTGGGTGGGGTTCCGACGCTCCGGGGCCCCGCTTCGGCGAAACCCTGAATCCGCAGGAAAAACCCTAACGTTTCCGTCTACCCCCATAGACGTGCGTCAAAAGGGGGTAGGCCAGTGGACTTTTTGCTTGGTTGTGTTAGGTTAGGCCATAGGAACATGAGAAACCAAAGTCTACCCCAAATCAACACAAGATTCCATCCGGTTCGCCCGAAAGGGGAGTTTCCTTCGAGCGCTTGTGAGCCGTTGGATCAGCGGTGTGTTTCTTTCGAGCGCTTGTGAGCCGTTGGATCAACGGTGTGTGTTTCTTTTCAGGGCTTGTGAGCTGTAGTATGCCCAATCAGGAAGAAGCACACGTATCGTGTGTTTCCTCCCACCGCTTGTGAGCCGTTGGATCGGCGGTGTGTTTCTTTCGCTTGATCCAACGGCTCCCAAGCTCTCGAAGGAAACACACGATCCACGTACTTGTTCCTGATTGGCTAGCTGGAGGCCGCCAATTCTTCTCATCTCGGCCTATAAGAACCCCTTCTCACTGAGGTTGGTAAGCATTCTAGTCCACTCACTCGAACATGTCGAGCTTTCCTTCAGATGGTAGTTTCCCGGTAGGAATGTCGGCACTACTTTTACAGTTTACGGTCGATTTCAAGGTAGACAATAAGAAGATCCCATTCGAAGATATTGTTAGTCATCCACCTTATCTCCGTGAGCTATCAGCGAAGCTAGTTAGGCATGGGTGGCCACGAAGGGATTCGAAGGAAATAGAAAAAGAACTTGTGAGGCTGTATGCTAGGTGGCAGAGGAAGAAACTAACATATAGGAGTGAAGCAGATATGTTGAGTGCTTTTCGTAAACCAATTTTATGGGTCGAGGAGAGCGAGGATGAAGATGATATCTTCATGCCGACTGAAGCGAGCAAGAAAGATGCAGCAGCGGCGGCAGCGTCGTTGAAGGACAAGGGTGCTGCGTCGTCGAAGGGCAAGGGTGCTGCGTCGTCGAAGGACAAGGGTGCTGCGTCGTCCAAGGACAAGGGTGCTGCGTCGTCGAAGGGCAAGGGTGTCGCGTCGTCGAAAGGCAAGAGTGACGCGGGAGGCTGCGTCGATGGTAGATGAATTTTCTTTTTCTAATTTGCAGAGTACCATGTATCTTCAATTTATGTTGTGTTCTCGCTACTACCGATATTTCGTTCTCTGTGTATTTTATGTTGTAATGTAATTTGCATGGTTTGTTTAATATCAATGCGAAAAGTAGTTCAAAGGGGGTAGAAAAGTAGTCGAAAGGCCGGTCACACCTCGGAGTCCCGAGATCAACAGAATCTTGGGCACACTAAAATCTTGCAAACTTACACTAAAACCATCCAGAAGCAAAAATTCCATCAATAGGGGCTGCAGTGCATTCAAGAATTGGAGCGCGTCTCCAGGACCCTTCACACCAAGAACGGAAGACACTAGATCCGAGAATGAGGCCTGAACGGATTCTTTGGCAAGATCAAGTTTTACGACTGTACTGTCCTTGACTAGGAATCTGTCCCCTTCACAAGTCAATTCTGCTGGCAACGCACTTTGCAACACCTGTGAGATTGTCCAGTATGGCTTTCTTGACTTCACCACAGCAGGGGCAGGAAGAGAAAGCGACAGAAGCATGGCCAGCTGGTTAGCTGATTCTTTGCTCAACATGGTTCTTATAGACATGTGTTTCAGGGCTATCAAACTGTCATTAGATAGCTGGAGGTTTACTTTGTATCAAGTAAAAATTGTTTCAGGGCTAGCAAATATCGATTTTCCGGTAGTGAATAATTGTTTCAAATTTGTATCAAGTAAAAATTTAAAAATATTAGCTCTCATTTTATGTCCAAAAATATGAGGGTTTTTTTGTGAAGAATCTACCAAGGTTGGGGCCATTTTACCCAAAAAAGGGGGAAAAAAAGCAAATAAGGGAAAATTGCAATGGTATGGAAAAAAAGTTGATGGTTTGCCGTGTGCAGATAGCCTAGACACACGGCAAAGAGGTGATTTGCCGTGTGTTCTTCCCAGAGACGCACGGCAAAGTATTTACCGCCAATTTATTTAGAGCGCGGGAAAATTTGGCAACTCTCTGCCGTGCGTTTTGCTCCACATGCACGGCAAAGAAATTTCCCGCCAGTACAAATATATTTCCCGCGAAATATTGGCGACGGCGGCAAAATTTGGAATCCTGGTCAATATATTTGCCGTGATTTTCTATGGAGGATCACGGCAAAGATTTCTTTGCCGTGCGGTTTTCCTTTGCCGTGCGTTTATTGTCCATTTTGCCGTGACGTTCTCTTTGCCGTGCGCCGTCGTGATTACATGCTATGCCTTGTTTCTGTGCCGTGGTCCATGTGCAGTCTGCACGGCAAAGAATTCTTTGCCGTGTTCCGAGCTTTTCAGGCTCACGGCAGAGACGCCACCTCACGGCAAAACTCGATTTTCCGGTAGTGCTATCTTTACTTTAAATATCCTGTTACGGTGCACTCTTGTTCTGTTAGCCCAAACAAAAATGGGCACCCAATGTTATGTAAGAGATTATGGAAGATGCAAGCTCAGGTGGCCTCGCAGAGGCGAGCTACGGGTAGCAGTGACGGTAAACCGGCGCAACCACAAGATGAGCGAAGGCGCTAGACTCCACAGGATACTCTTTTCCTTAGCTTCTCTCTTGAGCCAGGAGAGATGTATCAAACAGAGAGCATGAATGATAATCAGAGTGGGTATGTTTTTTGTTCTCAGGTTATACAGTAACATTGTTGCTCAATCTTCGTTCTAAGAAATATGTAAAGACAGAGTATTCATTTGATTTAATTGCCGGATCTGGTGTAAATAAATTGGAGGGTGTTCTGTTCAGTATTTTCAGAGAAGCTTCTTGTGCTTAAATTTTTGGAGAAAATTTTGTGTAATGTTGACCTGTCGTACTGGCATGGTACGTGGATACTTCGAAGTGGAGGACTGTGGCATCATTCTGCTGATGACTCCTCCTTTTGCCTTAATTCAGTTCTTATAGTAACATTGCTGCTCAGTTGTTCTACTAACAATATGCAAAAGAGAACATATTGCTTTGCCCCTAAAACAGGCATACCCGTAAAGGAAAGGCAAGGGGAAATGGACGGAGATTGGTCAGAGGTATCCTCTCCAGGTCGAGTATTTTTGTTGTTTTCTTTCATTTGGGTCGAGTATTTCTGTTGTTTTCTTTCATTTGGGTTAAGAACAATAGTCGGACATTCCACTTTGTTAAGTTCCTCCAGGGGAAAGTAAACATGCGAGTAACTGAAGAAATGAACGCAAGCCTCTTGGCTCCGTTCACGGCAGATGAAGTAAAGGCAGCACTCTGAATTCAATCGAGAGTTAGGTACAATAATATTCAGATATGACAATACGTCCCCCAAAGCATTGTCAAGTGTTGGAATTAGGGCACCAACCACAAATATGAGATGTATAGAACTCCAGAAAGAGACTTTGATGAAGTCGGCATCCTCCCAAGTGGCATTTGCTTGATCCAAACTAGCCCACTTAACCAACCACTAGGTAACTAAAACTTTGTTACGAGGCAGAGATCTGGTTTACAAGACTTCACGACTGGTTCAGTTTGAATTTGACCATTAGGGCCAACCATAGGCAGGTCAGGAGAAGGCTCAGCATTGGCACAATAGTGTTTCTTGAGCTGACTGATGTGAAAGACTGGGTGGATGCTTATAGTGAAAGGCAATTGAAATTTATAAGCAAGTCTGCCAATCTTCTGCAATGTACGAAAAGGGCCATATTATATAGAAATCAGCTTAAGTGAATTTTAGATTCCAAAAGAAGTTAGGCGATATGATTGGAGCTCCGGTAGTTTGTCAGTCCCACCTTTCGCACACACGGTTGTCCGTCTATCCGCTCCACCACAAGATCCAGTGTTGTTGAATTTTGTTAGTGATGATCCCCTTTTCTTTACTATTCACGACAGCAGGACCCTTTTGAGGGATATTGGTTCAAATGATTATGCATTTCCTAGGATTCTAATCCATAGGATTTTCCTATAAATCCATTTGGTTCGAAGAATGAATCCCCTAAAATTTCTATAAATTGCCTTCTTACACTACGGTTAGAACTCATGGAAGAATTCCTATGGTTTATCATTTTATGACAACTGTGACAATATCTTGCGATTTTCCGAGGTGGCAACCAAACAAAATCTGTTACTGATTTCCCGTTTTTGATTTCCGTATTATTCAATTGCCATGCCATTCTATTTACGTGTTTTTACTATTCCCCAAGTCCAGCAAACCAAATAAGCCCTAAAAAATGGTCGTGGCTCCCTACACAAATATTCCTCAAGTCACATCGAGCATCTCAGCGGTGACCAACATGCACCAGACCACGTTAGGGATGGGTTTGCTCTTCCTTTGTTTTCCTCTGCATGGTTTTCTTGATATAGTTTCGCTTCACTGTAATGAAAGACTGAATATCTTTGATTGGTCGTTGCTCAAATTCCTTGTGCATCCCATTCCCAAAGACATATCACACCGACATTTGGTGTCACCCAACGTCCTCATCACACTCATTCTCTAGGCTGAAGCTAGCTAATAGATGCGACAGAAACTTGGTAGTATGGCTTTAATTATCTTGCTATGGAGTAGAATACTGTAGAAGGTGACGCCAAGTCTTCTATATATGGACACCGGATGTACATGTAAATAATAACTTTCAGTGTGTCACCAACCACTGCAGCTGTTTACTTATCTTTCCTGCAAGCTAAGATCATAGTTAGCGGTCACGTACTATGTCAGGATGTAAGTGGCGCGCTCGCCAGACGATGCGCGCATGCGGTAGCCACGTAATAGGTCAGGTGGCTTTGTGCGGTCAACGTGCTATCTCTTTCTCGCCTGATGTGGGCCACTCTCGCCATCTCTGCGCATCAACAATGTCCGTGAGCGAACCGGGCGGTGAATGAATATTTTTTCCAACCGGGCTACTCCCATTTCCATTAAGTTCTCAACAGAAATAACATTAACGGAAAGAAAAAAACGAAGGGTTAAAAGAGAGGAGTAGCGAGTTGGTGCAGTAGCAGGAAACCGGGGGAGACTTGGGTAGGATCTCACCCTTAGGTGAGATCGTAGGATCAACTTTTTTAATTATTTTTTTAAACTGTAAAAAAATCTGAAAAAAATAGACAACATACTTACAGTCGACTCGTACAACTCCAAAAATTGGCAGCTCAAAACTCGACCTACAGTTAGAGAGGCAAAAAAGAGAAACTACACTGTGAATAGTGTCAGATTTGAGTGACACTATTCACACCGAAATTTCTCTTTTTTGCCTCTCTAAGTATAAGTCGAATTTGAAGCTGCCAATTTTTGACGTTGCATATGTAACATAGATGCGTGTTGTCTATTTTTTTCGGAATTTTTCGACATGTTTTGAATTTTCAAAAAAATGGATCTCACCTAGGGTGAGATCCTACCCAAGTCGTGCCCGCAGGAAACCCGCTGCATATGCTTGATATTGAAACATATCTGCGGGGAGAAAACCTGCTACCACTCAATTCATCATTACAGCACTAGATAACATCCCACCACTAAACAAGTTTCATGCAGCAAAAACTCTTCCACGAACAGCCTCCAACACCTTGCACCACTCAGATCAGCAACCATACACCTTCAAGCACCAGTGATTCGCAGTCTTGACGATGCACCACCACCATGTTTAGGTGGTGAATGAATATGCCGTTTGACAGGAAGAAAAAACACGATAATCCACCGTGGAAAGGATACATGCGTCCGTCTCTATGGTCTCCATGTCCCCGTCATAGAGACGGTAGTGGAGAAATTGTGGAGGAAGTGTACACCTACATGGCCACCACCACAATGATGAAGAAGAATTTGGCAAGCTCAAATCAACATGTATATCTAAGTTCACATGTACGAATGACCCCGAAATTTTTCTCTCATGGGCACTCAAAGTGGGCAAGAACCTCTGTATACACAACTATCCCGAAGACAAGAAGGTTACCGAGGCTTCAATTGAATTTGAAGGTTATGCACTTTTTTTTTGGTGTGAACAACTACAATTGGCCCGTAAATATAATGGATAATAACCAACTGACACATGGGTGGACATGAAGGAAGCAATGGCCCGCTTTAATTTTTATAGTGTTGATCCGCTTTAACTTAATATTCCAGATTGCGGAGCCACTTTGAGGGCTCTTTTTTCAAATGATTTTCGAATTAATTTTGTAGGATTTAAATTCATAGATTTTTTTCTTACATAATCCATTTGGTTCGAAGTATGAATCCCTTAGAATTTTATGAGTTGCTTTTCTACACTACAATCTCATAGGACTTTTTGCAAGTGGTTAGACCTCTTAGAAGAATTCACATATCTTTGACAGCTACCACATGTACTCAAGTGCTATAGAAATTTTCTCCTTTTTTTATTTGGCGCAATCAAACAACTTTTGTTACTTTTTTTTTTAGAAATGGAGGGTGTGCCCCCAGCCTCTGCATCCAAAGGATGCACACAGCCGAGTTTTATTAATATGGAAAAACAGTTTGCATTGGGCTTTACAAAGAAATACATCGACGCACTTTTGTTACTGATTTCTACGTTTCTTTAATTCTCTGTTATTCCAATTGCCAAGACATTCTATTTATGTGTTTTTTCTATTTCCATTTTTCTAAATGCAGCGAACCAAAGATGGCCTCAAAAGGTTCCCAACTGATCCCTATGAAAATATTTGTTAAGTCACACCGGAGACATATATAGGAAAGAATCGAGGCCCTGCTGCACCTGAAACCATTGTGCGCCAGACCACGTTAGCGATGGATTTTCTCAGTATTTTTTTTGTGTCTGCTTGGTTTTCTTGTCGTTGTTTCGCCTCTCGGTAACTAAAAACTGCATACGCATGATGAACCGTTGCTCAAATTTCTTGTGCATCCCATTCCCAAGACACATCACACCGACATTTGGTGTCACTCAACGTCCTCATCACATTCATTCATTCTCTATGGTAAAGCTAGCTACTAGATGCGATTAAGCTTTGAAGTATGACTTTATCTTGCTATGGAGTAGAAGCTGATGCCAAGTCTGCTATATATGGACACCGGATGTACATGTAATGATGTAAATTATAAATAGGAATTCAGTGCGTCACCAACCATTTTGTTTGAACAAGGTCACCAACCATTTAGCAGTTAACTTTTTCGAAAAGTAAGAGCTTCTCTACCGGTCACGTAATCGTTGTCCTCTATTGTCCATATAAAAAATAGGGCAGTGTTAGTCATCGGGAACCGATCCGGCTAGTCTACTCTTTGCAACAAAACCCCCACCCGAATAAAAAAACGTACTATCACAACATCTTCACAACATTTGCCAAACATCTTGGCCCTAGAAATTTGATATGAAAAAATGCCAATTGCTCACAAAAAAACTCGCCAGTCCCAGTAAAAATCCACGAGAAAAGGTCAAGATCTTCTATAACATGGGAGGCCAACTTTTCTAGCATCTCATGAGAACCTTTGCAGCATTTAAACAAATATTTGTAGCAGCACAGGAATGGTCGCAACATCTCGCTTTTGCGTTCACATCAAAATCAACATGAGTTTGTAGCACTCTGAACCCTCGTATGCAAATATTTGTAGCAGCACAGGAATGGGCGCAGCGGTGCGGAAGCTTTCGCCGATGTCACGCAACCATTGTCGAGCTGTTTCACGTGTATTCTGGTCGTTGGCCAGGCAGTGAGCGATGCTTGCGCGAATATGTAGTTGGACAGGCGGAAAAGCATGAAAATTAATTGTGGAAAGAATACATGTGTCCGTCTCCGTGGAATCCATCGTCATTGGAGATCTCAGGTGTGTTGCTTCCTCGTGAGATGGACGTTAGGCTGTTAGCCACAAACAGGTGAGTGGTGAGAAGGTTTGTGTTTGTGTTTTTTCTGTTACAAGTTTGCAACGTTGGGCGTCTACTGTGATCCAAAGTTGAGATGTGAGAAGGTTTGTGTTTCTTCTGTTCTTTCTGGTCATAAGAAACTACAGTACCGTACCCTATAGCCCACATGTATATACTGTTTTCCAATTTCCAGTGATCCGATGTACTCCCTCCGGTCCAAAATAACTTTCGCAACCTGTACACAAATCTTGTACTACGACAGTACATTTTCCACTACGGTTATTCCGGATCGGAGTTAGAACTATATTAGTCGGTTGCACACCTCCATGAACAGAACAAAATCTGCTGCGGAGGCTTCTTCATTGACGATCAGGCGCCCTACATTGTGTCGCCGGAACTCGGCACCTAGCTGCGTACGACATTTCACCCAGACAATAGACATGTGCATGCAGGTGCTTTCAGTGAACTTTGTAACCCTATCCTTGATCGATCACATTATCGAGATTTTCCACACGGTGACGCTCGACAGCGCCAGTGTGACGCGTCCCACCACAGAGTGGGAGCACAATGGTTGACTGAATTGAGCCGAGCGGTACCAGCAGAACGCCGCATGCAACTTGCTTGCCGGCATGCTCCGACACCATGGGCGTAGTGTCAAACTACAGTAGCAGAACCTTGCAGATGTGCTTCTTGCCAAGGGCCGAACGAAGTGTCGGCTCCTACTTTAGCAGCCTGATAACCTGCCGACTGACCGAGCAAACAAGGCCCTTGAACAAACCATCCCTGGCTCCATGTATGCATCGGGAGCACGACCAGCAACTGCTTGACAACGCGGAAAGAGTCACCTGGCTGAACTAGAATTCCGAATGCATCTCATCCCTAGCTAAAACTATCTTGTTGCGCTGAAGTTGACGCCACAAGCTCGTTGCACATGGATGATGCCTACCATCCTCTCTCTCTATTGAGCACTTGGATCTTGGTTCCGCTAGCCGATGTTGTTATTTATGGAAGCAATATATATACAAGCACCGACCAACCTATATATACCTTTTATCGTCCTTTTTAAAAGATATGTACTGTGAGTGCAGAAACTATGGCGCATGCTCAAACATGATAGTTTTCATTCTAGCTAATAAAACAACACTTTCCAAACTTGCTACCTTATTTGAATTACTTTTGTGAAAACGTGCATTTTGTGGCATGAAAGCGAGGAGATGAAAAGTGAGATAAGATAAGACACACTTTGATTAGATTTTTTTAAACCAATTATGTCACACTTTCAAATAAACTTGTAAGTAAGAATATCTTAGTCGACGTATGCATAGAAAAATACATTACATTAAGATAGAAATACTTTATAAGGCCACATGAAAATCACATATAGACGATCCATTTAACTTGGACAATTATGCCACCCACGGTCGACCATCCTCACAATAGGATAACAGAAGAATCAAGCAAGCCTAGACAGAATGCAACACCTACATCTTGTAATGCATGAAGTGCAAACGCCCACCTGAGGGTCCCTTTGATTCAAAGGAATGATATAGGATTTTTGAAGGATTGGTTCCTATATAAGAAATTTTCCTATAGATGTTGTTTGATTCATAGGATCACATCCTATAGGAATTGTTCCCATAAGAATCTTGTAGTGTAAATCCTATAGGAAAAAAAGCATGAGGTCTAACCTCATGAAAATTTCCTTTGCCACAATCAAAGAGAATCCCTCTTCCTATAGGATTCATTTAGACATGCCATGCTAATCCTATAGGATTCCTATTCCTATACTTTTCCTATCCTATAAATCAAAGGAGCTCTGAGCTTGCATTCACTAGCGACACAAAGGATGTTTTCATCCCATGCGAGGGCATCGACCATTACACGAGGAGGCTTGAGGCGCGATCGGAAGAGTCTAGTGGCAATGAGCAAGGGGCTCACTGGGGTACCAAACCGATTTGGTGGGAAGACGCCCCACATTTATGCTAGTGTGTTTTGGCCCTTGCATGAGGTACTGGCAAAGGCGGCTATCGACTCATCAAGATGCTTACTGGAAACACGACTTCATTTCCAGTGTGAAAAGTTTTGTCATGCCTTTTTGGTCGCGTTCAGCAGCGACGCACTTGCGTTAGCGATGGTGTGAGGGCGTTTATTTCTTGTTGAAGGCGTTGCTGCAAATGAAGTTGACTTAGTCGTAAGTGGCAATGCTATATCTTGTAATGGTTCAGTTATGGTTATCTTTGTTAATAAGTGATAAAAATGGATGTGTGCATCACATTGATGTAGAGGCCGGAGGGTTTTAACCTCCTTTTCAGGAAAAAAGTGCAATATAAAACAGAAGGAATCTCACGGTAGTATCTTCACAACTTGAACTCAGGTCATGGTATTATCTCCTCATTCGATTATTTCCTAATAATTGTTAATCCTAGGAGCAAAAAAGGAATGTCCTTTACGGACCTTGGATACCAATATTTCCGACCTCTTACTTTCGTAGTTATGAATTGCGGAATAGAATCAATTATGAAATTCTTAGCTGTGCCCGGGATGTGCTAGAGGTAGCAAGCTACTAGTTGGTTTGTTGCCTGACGGTTGGTGGAAGGGAATGTTGTCGGCTAGTAGGAAGGGTGTTTTCGGAACAAGGATAGGGTTTGAATTGAGTGGATGGACAGGGGTGCTCAATCTGCATTTTTATCCCTTTCACTTGTATTCTTGGCTGTATTGAGTCACATAAGTCCTACATAAGAATAACACATAGGAAGTATCATCCATTTATTAGCTTAGGTGCAAATATCTTTAACTAACATTACAACTCAAAAGCATTGAAGATATAATTAAATTGGTAAAAATAGATTTCAGGCAAAAGGTTACACACATCGACCAAGTGGGAATACTTTCTATAGGTATCCCACTGTTTATACTTATTCTCATATGCAATAATAGGACAATATATATTTGTAGACCTTACTATGGGAATCGATTTGGTATCACGTAAGCAACGCGCGCGTGCGCCGCTCGGCCATCTAAAAAACACACCCACAAAATGCAGCAAAACTCGGCTACATTCTCTACGATGCCAAGAAAAACTAAGATCAGCTAGCCATGAAAATACATTGTGACAAGATGACAAAAGTAGGAAAACGAAAATCCGGGATCGAAGCAAAACTTTAGACACCATAATGACAGTGTGATCCGGAACCGATGTTCAATTTCAAGGTGCATCCCAATCCCTATAGACATCTCACCGCCGGGTGCTTCTCACGTCCTAAACACGCTCCTAAGTCTTAACGCGTTCTTGTTCTTCTAGCCAAATTCTGCTTAATAGATGGGAGCAAGTATGCACATACTACAACTTTGTCCTGCCTTGATGCAGAAGCACAGATATATTCTGCTATATATGGATGTCGGTTGTACATCTTGATAGCACCTTAAGTGGTTCAACAACTTTTATCGGTTATTTACCTTTAGGCATGGGGAATCGGTGTTGTAGAACAGGCTGAAAATCCTTTACGCCTGGAGAGCCCTGATAATGCCTTCCTGAGTCTAATTGATGTAGCCAGTGTACGTCATCCACTTTGGATCAACATAAAGGGAAATATTTGTTTTCATTCCTTGCAATAATTTACATGTGAGCATCTGCATAACCACACAATGCCTTAGGCTTTCAAATGTCAACTGTCACCTGTGTAGTGTTGTAAAATGTACAGTTTATGAAATCCTTTCTATTTTCCATATACTTGCTTTGTATGTTTCAACTGGAACAATGCTATGATGAGAGATACGAGGTTTACAATCGGTCACTACTTAGACGTGCAGCCATGTCTGAACTTCTGCATAGACTCCACTGACGACATGTCGCCGTGCACGACCTTCCACCCATACGGAGGCTTTTTATCGTCCACAGATCCGATAGATTGAAAATTGGGTGTTCCTTCCAGGCCGCCGGCAGCCACTACGTTGACCCTTACACGGACTTCGTGAAGCGGATGGCCAGTAATCAACATTTGTAACGAGAATTGCATAATACAAGGAGCGCATAATGTTGTTGGTCTCCATTTGTAACGAGAATTGCCGGCGCCAGAAAACAACACAAAATACAAGGAGCCTATATGGTCGTGTTGGCCGCCCCGCTGGCAAGAAGCTGAACGATATGGCAAAAAAGGGCGCACTGACGTACACATGTGTAAACTATAACGACACGTCGGATGCGACTCAACTTGCGGAGAGTGCTTCCTGTCAGGACATGGTGTGGCGATGCGACTCAACCTGCTAGGACCTATGGCACGCGTACACATGGCTAGGTCTGTGCAAACGTCATCGTGTTCCTACACCAAGGCTGAAGCATGGAAGTGGAAGCACATTGCGTGAACCTTTTAGGTGTGCTTCGAGCAACCAGATGTCTATCTGACGGCCAAGAAAGGATGGTCGTAGGACCAACAATCTCAGCTGGCTCGATGTATGCATCGGGAGCACTCCGAGGGACTGTGTAACAACGCTGGCATTTCGCCACTGCTGAACTAACATTCCCAATGCTTCCCATCCCCTCAAAAGATCTTGTTGCGTTGAAGCTGATGCCACTCGGTGCACCCGGATGATGCTTACCATCCTCTCTATTGACCACTTGGGTCTTGGTTCCACTACATGTGCATGGCTATGTTATTTATGGATGCAGATATGTATGCACCGACGAATCAGTTGTATATACTAGTTATCCTCCTTTCCGAAAAATATCTACCGTGACTGTGGAAACTTTGAGGCCTACCCGAACATAATAGTTTATCATTCTAGATTAAGAAATAACTCTTTTCCTTACTTGACTGCAATCTTATTTGAATTATTTTTCTGGAAACATGCATTTTGTGGCATGAGAGGGAAAATTACCTTTCTTAAACGAATAAGTTGCACTTTAACATCTCACTTGTACATAAATCTCAGTCAGCATACATATAGAAAAACTCATTACATTAAGTTATAAATACTTTACAAGGCCACATGAAAATCTTAAACCAAGTAGGAAACTAAAGGAAAAAAAAAACCCACCAATAAAGAAAATGACTTTTTGTCCTGTATATCTTAATGTGTCAGCATGTGACACGGACATGTACATGTGTAAAAAATTCAGTTTTGAATATTTTAAATGTACTTCTTTATTAGGTGAGGCATGTGCTCCAATGAGCCATTTTGAACGAAAGAAAACTATTTGTACTACTATCCTGGCCTTTATTCAAGCATTTACAACACATGTATTTCTCTGAGCAATGTTGTACTACTCTCCTGGCCTTTGCATTCACAAAGATGGTGCTTTAATTTGCAGCCAACATGTATAGCTCATCCATAAATAACTACCTTGTGGATGTGGAATAAACAACACTCAAGCAACGACGCTAGCAGTGACAGCATGCGTCATGGATCTGAACTGAGCGATTTCATCCATTCGACTCAGAGATCTATTGAGGAGATGAGATGCATTGGGAACTTTAGTTGAAGCTGCGAAATGAATTTGAGTACTGTCGGAAATGCATCCACCAGGAGCTTATTCCATTTCCTACATGGCGTTGTGTCAATTCTCGACAGTGAGTTACCTCAGTCGCCGTAGACAGCGTCGACAAGTCGTTACTGCAGATTAGGGAAGAAAGACGAGGATGAGTTTTTTCTGATAGAGTGGCATCGAGCCAGCTAATATAGTAGCACAGCCCCTGTCGGCGATAGAGCGACGAACTAGACACAAGTTCTGCTATCCACTCACATGTGTCATGGCCCCCTCTAGCCCAAGCCCGTACTGACGGAACGTATGATGCAGCAGGGCCATGACAACAGCTCAAGAAGCAACTGTTAACCCCAAAAAGGACGGGCCCTCCTGATGTAAGGTTAAGTATGAGTCAGAGTAACACGCAGAGCAACCGGTAATCCGAGAAGGAGTCTGCAGTTTCTTCTTTTCGGTTTCTAGTTCGACCCTTTGGTGATCGTTTCCTGTACTTTGGTCATCCTTGTAAAGCTCTTGTGAATCTTAGCCACTTCGGTGGTTTTCCCTCTCCTAATATAATACCTACAATGCTCTTGCATGATTCGGAAAAAATATTCCCAGAAGGAGTGAACCGCGGAGTAAAGCTAAATTGTGCGAATGATTAGACCAACATGGAGTAAACTTTCAATCTTTTTAGCATTTAAAATGTACTCCCTCCTTTAACTAACATCTTAGGGCATTTCTAACCGAACCCTTATAACCGTTCATAGGAGAAAACTCTAACGTTTTGTCCTCTAAACTGAATCTAGCTGAACCCTTCATATGGTTTAGAGGAGCAGAAGTTTTTTTCCACCCGTTGGCTGACCGTCAAATATACTCAACCTCGCTACCTGGAGAACAAGTTTGGCCCTCCACCCCGGCGCCGGAACCTTCCCCCGCCTGGAGAAAAAGTTTGGCCCTCCACCCAGGCCCCGAAAATACTTCTTCACTATCACCGCAATGGTTTACTATCTTGCAGATGACACTACCCTCCATGAGCCACAGTTGTGAAGACAATAGCGCGTCCTCAAGACAACAAGATCTCACTTTGCACATGTGTAAGAATAGACGAGGAAAGATGTGGAGAGAGTATTCATAAGCGCTAGCTTTGCCAGTATTCATGCCCCTGCCAAGTATTCGAAACCATGGGTCCTATGGCAAATAGTCACATGTCGTATCATCTTGTATAACATTATCATTGAAGATGAGAGCGACATGATGAACCATCGATACGTCTCCAATGCGGATCTTGTTGAGCCTGAACACGATGCAAACAGAATACATAGATTTCTTGAGGCACATCGAAGCATCGAGAACCGAGAGATTCATACTCAGCTTAAAAATGATGTCAAACATCATTGGATAAATCCACAACACTTTGTAGTTGTTATTTACTTCATTTGAACCCTTTCATGTGTTTGAATTAGAATAATCTGGTTTGTAAACTTTAAATTTGTAATATTCGCGAATTGTTTGAATTTTAATTATTATATTTGGATTTGATAGTGTGCAAATATCTAGTTGAAATGTAGTATGTTTAAGAAAAACAGAAAATTAGTTATGATATTTGGATTTAATATGTGTGCAGATATCTAGTTGAAAGGTAGTATGTTTAAGCAAAACAAGAAAAAAAATTGACAACAATTTTTTTAGGGAAATGAGGCTAGGGGATCGGTTAGGAAACACTTTTATTTAAAGCACCAAATCGAAGGAGCTAAAGAATAAATAGATGTTTGAGGACTAATTTATAAGGCATCCCTTAGAGATGCCCTTCTAATAGTGAACGGAGGGGTTATTTTTTATCATGTGGGGCATGTGCTCCTCGGAGGCGTTTTTTGAATAGAGGAAAAATATTTGGACTACTCTCCTGGCCTTTACGATGCGCATTTACAACACATCTGTTTCTTTCTGAAAGCACAGTACGTATGCACCACTCTCATAGCCTCTGCATTCACGGAGATGGTGCTTGCAGCGAACATGTATGGCTCATACATAAATAGCTACCTTTCCGTTGTGGAATCAACGACACTCAAGCAGCCACGGTAGCATCTAATCCGATCGAGTGGTTTCGGCTATTCAAGTACGAGATCCCTTGAAGGGAATGAGATGCATAGGGAATTTTAGTTGAACCTGGTGTTACAGCTGAGTACTGTGTGAAATGTACTCTCTCCGTTTCAAAATTAGATGACTTCCATTTGTTCACATGTGGATGTATCTAGACATGTTACAAGTATAGATAAATTCACATTTAGACAAATGAAAGTCATCTAATTAAGAATAGTGGGAGTATCAAGGAACAACTCATTCACCATCTGCAGAGTTATGTGGCAAGTCGGGAACTCTGACCATAGATACCGAGGATGAGCCATTACTCGATTAGGGAGAGAGACGATAATATTTTTCTTTTTGATCGGGTAGAAGTACAGCCTCCTTTGCCAATAAAGAGATGCACAACACAAGTTTCGCTATGATTGTCCGCATGTCACGGCCCTCCGGACCTCACACTGTCCGAGCGTAGCAAGATGCACGGCCATGCCTACAGCTCAAGAAACAACTGTTATTAACCCCAAAAAGAAACAGCTAGCGGTTATTCGGAAAGGAGTGGACCATGTGGTAAAGTTTAGTATCTGAATGTGAGTACCAACCAGCGCCAACTGTTTGGATCCTTCGCGAGTTACTTGTAAAGCTTGTATAACAATTGACTGATCTCATGGTGGGTTGGTTCTATTCCTAATTCCTCGCACCACCTTCTTCTTCGAAACTTTTTTTAGGGGAAAGGCCCAAAAAAGCCTTGCTTGTTATAGAAAGAAACCAAAAGAGTACACTTGGTTCCCAGTTTTACACAAGACTAGTTGACGTGCACGTGCAACGCACGTCTCATAATTTATTATAATATAATTTTTTTGAATCTGTTTTTGAGTCTATATTTATTTCATTGAGTTATTTTACCAAGCCATTTTTATAGGTTCCATGATAATTTCATTTCAATCTGAATATAACGTCTAGTTTCAGTGTAGTGTAAATAACTTTGCACATGATTACATAAAATTCAATAGCCTTCGTAACCAATGGATAAGACAAATCTGCAGAAAGACAACTCAATATGATACCACCATACCGAGACAAAAGTATAGAGGGATTAGTAACTACAGAAATGAAGCCATTCTTTCGTATTGTGATACCACCATATATACCGAGACAATTTATGATACCACCATACTGATACAAAAATACAAAGGGAATAGAAGCATACTTACGACACCCGTCCTGCAACACAAGCAGCCACACATGAGCAACTTCTTATATTTCCAAGTCAGAACAAGATAAATCAAATATGTTGTGTAGAAGGTTGCTGGCTTCACTAGTAGAAAACAGGGCAACTACACCGGTTGTAAAGGCCCTTTAGTACCGGTTGTGCAACCGGTACTACTAAAGTGGGACTAAAGGGGTACCCCTTTAGTACCGGTTGTATCACCGACCGGTGTTGAAGGCCTCCACGTGGGCGTAGTACAGGGCGCGCGGCGGAGAACCTTTAGTACCGGTTGGTTATATACCAACCGGTGTTAATAGTTTCTGCTTTTTTCCCCTTTCGCTTTTTTGTTTCTGTTTTTTTCTTTTCGCTTATTTTTCGGGGTTTAGGGTTTCTGTTTTTTTTTCCTTTTCGCTCATTTTTCAGGATTTCGAAGAAGATCACGTATAAAGTACTCATTACACATATAAAGTACTCATTATACATATAAAGTACTCATTACATATAAAGTACTCATTAATTACATGCATGGAGATCACTGCTAGTACATGGAGGGAGTCTATTTTTCGATATAGTGGAATTCACCGGACTCAGGTATGACATGCGTAAGGAAAAATCCCGCCAATTCCTCCGCAATTGCTTTTACGCGGTTTATTGGCAGGAGCTGGTTCCGCTTCCTTGCTATCTTTAAAAGAAGGAGATCAAATCAGTTATGATCGAAACTAAACACAATTGATGGTAGCAAAAATAAATTTGTGAATGATGTTTACGTACCTCTTGATTTCTTCGACTATTGACTCTCTCATTGACCTTTATGTGGATGTACTCGCAAACGTAGTATCCACATAAATTCGTCCCCTGTGGTTGTAGCAGGCACCACTATACGAGAATAGAATTCAATCAAATAATAATCAAGAGAATGATAATGGTATTGAAACTAAAATTAGAGAGATACGCGGACCTAGGTACGTAGTACTACTTACTTTGTTAGCCTTAAACTCCAGCTTTTCTTTCCATTCACCGCGTTCTTCCTCTCTGAACCTTCTCCAAACCCTGCCCGGCAAAGAAAATGAATTGAGGAGTTATTACTTACTTTGATATCAGGAAATGAACGAATTAAAGATGCCGATATAGTGCGATTGAAATTACCTCTGGAGCAATACACGCACGCTTTTGTATTCATCTTGATGTTTCCTCAATGAGTTCCAGACTTCAACTTCTCCAAGATCGATTCTAATGATTAGCAGAATGAAGTGGAACCTGTGCGCACGTTTATATACGCAGTTATTCAGAGCTCATCAATTACATTTAATATCGGGAAAGCAAAATAGAATGTGTACAAGACAGTAAAACTCACTTGAAGTTGTAAGGAAAAAGTATTTCTTTTTTGCTACTTTGTCGCTTTAAAAACGTTAGCAAAACGTCCTCTGTGGGCGTAGCATACTGTTCTACGGTGACTTCATGAATTTTATCCGGGTCAATGAACCCAATGTCCCAGATTCCATCCACTCTGCATTCACGAATCTTCATTCTGCATAATAGCGTACAAAAGAATATCATGAGGATAATTACAGGCAATGAACGAGCATAACTAAAGAATTAAATTACACAAATAAATCACTTACAGACAATAGCACCTGATGATATCTTTGTCGAGGGCACGTTGATTGTACATCTGAAAAAGTTCGCGGAACTCAACCTGCACATCATATTCTCGGAAGTAGTGCTGTTCCTTAACTCCCGCCATGAAATAGAATCTCCCTTCTTTTGCGGCGGTCATGTACCAGTTATGCAATTTCCATAACTGTGTTGTTAGAGCACTCGGATTTTCGACCAGAGGCAGCCCGGGAGCATATTGATATGCTAACTCCAGGATGGGGTAATCTGTCTCGCCATGGATTACAACTTCTGCATGCTCGATTTCCCGAGCAACAATATTGTCAGCAGGCACAATGAGCGGGGGGATCGATTGTACTTCTTGTTCTCCGAGTTGGGGAACTTTTTTCCCGCATTTCTCTTTTTCCTCCATATGTGAGCTATGTTGCTTGTCAATACCGCGCTCATAGTCTGAAAGGGGCCTCACTGGAGGGACATATAAGTTGTCAACGGTGCGCTCAAGTGTCTCCCTTGGTATATTCTTCAGAAGTTCCTTTACGGGGTCTTGTTTTTCTTGTTTTTTCTGTGCAAAAAATGCTTTCACCTGGGCACGCGAGCTCTCTTCTAATTCCTCCTTGCTCTTCTCGGCAGGTAACTTCTCAGGAGTCTTGACTTTCTTGGGTATGTTTGGACGTTTCTTGACAGGGGACCTGTCTTTCCTGAGCATAGTACCAGTCGACGTGAACAGCTTCCGCTTTGTCAAATTACTAGTGGGCACATCAGTCGGCTGACGGGACGGCGCGGGCGATGGACTCGCGGTGGGCGCCCAATCGTCGGGGAAGGCGGGTGGACTTTGAGATGGTGAATGTCTACTCGGAGGAGTCGGTGGCCTTGGCGCCGAGTCTGGAAACATGATGTATTTCTTCTTCCATAGAACGATACCAAGCTCGACTTCTCCCAATGTCTTCTCGCCTTCAGCTCCAGGAATGTCAAGATCCATTGAGTGGAATCCCGACATAACTTTTGTGACCCCGACACGAGCAAATCCAGCTGGAATCTGACCAAAATGGAAGGTTGCTCCAAATTGATATGGTAAAGCATAGCCATTCGCCACCAGATAACTAATGTTCTTCAGTGGCGCATGTAACTCACAATTTGTCTTCTCCGTGATATCATCCACGGGGTAGTGAGCCGCCGACGGTTCATCAACTGCAGGATCTTGTAGCTGCGTGGAACCCACGCTGCTTTTCCGCTGAGATGGGCAGACATCGCTGCAGGATCTTCTAGTCACAGCTGAGATTCCCTTTGCTGGGTAATTGAGCGTAGTTGCTCCTGCACAGCATGCACCTGGCGTTCTAATTCCGAAAACCGGTCCGCCTCCCTCTTCTTACTTCTGCAATGTTTCTTATAAGTTGAAACGTCCGCCGGAAACCCTTGAAGAAAACCAAGCCCGCGTCCTCTGCCTCGACATCCCGAGGGCGAGTGTCAGCTCGTCGTCCTCTCTATCGGGAACATATTTTCCCTCCTTGACCTTTGCTATTGCGTCTTTTAGTTTTTTTACGACTCTTGTAATTCTTTTCTTCTATTTTCCCCTTGGAACAATCAGCCCTGTGTCTGGGTGCAACACTGCCCCATGCGCGAACATCCAGAACTTGGACCTATCGGGCCAGTCATCTGTCTCTGGAGTGATCCCTTTTTGACGCAGTTCGTTTTCAAAGGCTTCGCACTTAGGCAAGGCAGTCTTGTAGCCACCTGACCCCAAAGTATGGTGCTATTTCTTCTTCTTAGCATTCAACTTATTTTGGGCCGATCGGGACACAGCGACGGCCGATTTCTTATACGCCACAAATTCAGGCCACGCATCTTTTATCTTCTCTAGATGTCCAGTGAAATCTGGAGTTACTTTCTCATATCTTTTCCACAATCCTTTCTTCCAGTTGTTGAATTGTTGGGCCATCTTTTTTAGAGTCCACTCCTTGACTTTATCCTTCTTCTTCTCTGGGAGATCTGCCGGTAGGTTGAAAGATGCCAAGATCGAGTCCCAAAGGAGGTCTTTAATTCTTTTATCGACATAACTTGCGCCAATGTTGGCTTTCTTCGGCTCATTCCATTCTGCAATGGTGATGGGGACCATGTCCCTAACAAGAACTCCGCATTGACCTACATATTTAGTGTAGATTCCTTCGGGTTTCACCGGTTTGCCATCATTAGCAACTTCGTCGATCGACAACTTTGCACCATCTGGCAGCTTTAACCCTTGGTTCGGGCCTCGTTTAGGGACGCTTTGCTTAGATCCAGAGGGCTACAAGAAAAATGTTTCGTTAATAAGTGCAAATCAATTAATGCATCTAGTGATCAACAAGACTTAATATATATATACCTCGTCGGAGTTTTCTAAGGGCACTTCGTCGTCCTCTCTTAAATTTTCTAGCTCAAGTCCCTCACCGGAGTCGTTCAAACATTTTGGGCTGAATTCCTCGTCGTCTTCTTCACCGGAATCTTCTCCATCAGAATTAACTCCAATGGTCTTCTCAAATATAATTGCTGCCATGTGATCTTCATTCTCCTCGTTTTGGATGAAGGGAAACATCGACGTCCTCCATAGCTCAATGTCACTGCAAATTTAAAATTTCTTATATACAAGAATTGATACAAAAATTGCAACAAATAGTTCTTAACAACAATATTGCAACTAATTATGGAGTATTAATTTTGATTTCTAACTTTGCTAACACAATTTCTACATTTTCTAACTTTGCTAAGTTTTCAAAATTTCTAACTTTGCTAAGTTGCTACATTTTCAAATTTTCTAACTTTGCAAAAATTGCTACATTTTCTAATTTTGCTAAGTTTTGAAAATTTCTACATTTTCTAACTTTGCAAAGTTTGCTAAGTTTTCAAAATTTCCAACTTTGCTAAGTTGCTACATTTTCAAATTTTCTAACTTTGCAAAAATTGCTACATTTTCTAATTTTTCTACACTAATAATAACCTAAACAGTAATAACCTAAACAACTTGCTAACCTAAACACTGATAATAACCTAAACAATAATAACCTAAACTAAAAATGAAAAAAAAAACAAACCTCTGTAGAAGGCTCGGGCGCGCGCGGTGGTGGAGGCCGAGGCGGTGGCGGAGGTGGAGGCCGGCGGAGCCGCGCGGGAGGCGACGGCGCGCGGTGGTGGATGGCGGCGCCGCGATGGAGCGCGGTGGTGGAGGGCCGGCGATGGCGCGGCAATGGTGGAGGCCGAGGCGCGTGGTGGAGGCGCCGGCCGGCGATGGCGCGCGGCGTCGATCTCGGTTGGAGCGTGGTGATGGCGCGGCGGCAGGGGGACGAGGCGACGGCAGAGGCGTGGATCGAGCGAGGCGACGGTGGTGGCGCAGGGCTTCGCCGGAGAGCTGAGAGGCGCGCGAGAAGACGATGAAACTTGGGGGATTTCGACGATTCCCCTGTTTAACCGCTCAAATTCGACCTTTAGTACCGGTTGGTAATACCAACCGGTACTAAAGACCCTTTAGTACTGGTTGGTATTATCAACCGGTGCTAAAGGTCCATTTTGGGCCGCGACGAATTTCGCGCGCGAAGCCCACTCCTTTAGTACCGGTTGGTAATACCAACCGGTACTAATGGGCTTTTGATTTGTTTTTTATTTTCTGTTATATGTATACGTGTTTTATTTCTTATGTTTTCTGTTTTAATTTATATCTATTTGGTTTCTGTTTTGTTTTTTTCTCTAGTTTCTTTTTATTTTATATATATGTAACTTAATTGTCTAAAAATTTGTAATAATTATCTATTAATTAGTGTAGTAAATTTAGAAATTTTGCAAATTTGAAAATGTAGCAAATTTAGAAGAGTTTTCTGTTTTGATTTATACAAAATACAAATTTAGAAAATGTAGCAAAATACATTTACTAATATAGTTTGAATAAAAAATGCAATTACTAATATAGTTTGAATTAAAAATGCATTAACTAATATAGTTTGAATTGAAAATGCATTTACTAATATAGTTTGAATTAAAAATGTATTTACTAATATAGTTTGAATTAAAAATGCATTAACTAATATAGTTTGAATTGAAAATGTATTTACTAATATAGTTTGAATTGAAAATGCATTTACTAATATAGTTTGAACTGAAAATGCATTTACTAATATAGTTTGAATTAAAAATGCATTAACTAATATAGTTTGAATTGAAAATGCATTTACTAATATAGTTTGAATTGAAAATGCATTTACTAATATAGTTTGAATTGAAAATGCATTTACTAATATAGTGTGAATTGAAAATGCATTTACTAATATAGGCAACGCTGGGGAGGACACGTGACTGACCCGCATTTAGTCCCGGTTGGTAACACCAACCGGGACTAAAGAATCACACGGATCGTGTGTTTCTTTCAAACGCTTGCGAGCCGTTGGATCAGGGGTGTGTTTCTTTTGAGGGCTTGTGAGCCGTTGGTTTTTTAGAACTAGTCCCGGTTGGTAACACCAACCGGCACTAAAGAATCACACGGATCGTGTGTTTCTTTCAAACGCTTGTGAGCCGTTGGATCAGGGGTGTGTTTCTTTTGAGGGCTTGTGAGCCGTTGGATCAGGGGTGTGTTTCTTCTCGTGAGCCACATGACCCTATATATAGCGCCCCTCCCCGACATGTTCGGCACTCAGTGTCTACTCCTTGTAGTTCATTTTGGTATACAAAGCATTCGGATTCCCGTCATACAGCCCAACGGTGCATTTGATATGCAGTCACTCACGAGCCACCGTTAGGCTGTATGACGGGGAAACCGTGTATTTTGGGCGTGTTTTTACCAAGTGGGCGCGGTGATCGGGTGGGTGAGGTTGCATGCACCTTAGGTGTTTGATCAAATTCCCCACTCATTTTTTCAGATCTCGGCGACGATGTCTGGCCTGTTGGATGCGATGGGCGATGTCCGGGACTGGGCTCCGCCGGGCTGGCACTGGGAGGTGGTATCTTCCAGGACGCATCGCTTGGTGAGGAATCCGGGGGACGTCGTCGACCCGGATCTTGTTTGGTGGAAGTCGCGTGGGCCACACTCGGTGCAGAGGGAGCCGGCCCCCGAGGAGGTGGTACGTCGCCGTATCAGGGAGGAGAACGAGCACGTCAATCGCTATGTGTTTATGTTGGATACGCCAGCGGTGTATGACAGTACATGGATGGTTCTTCATAGGGATTCTTCTGACGTGAGTATTGCCCCTGTGATGGTTCCTACTCTTTGGGTGCGCAGCGCCGGCCGCTCAGCACCCCGTGGCTTAGGACCCGGCAAAAGTTAGTGATATTATTCGTGATGTATTATGGTTAAATAAAAATGGACCCGAGCTATGTAACTGGACAAAATACTTCAGTTCATCGACCGAATACAAATCATTCGGATTCCCGTCATACAGCCCAACGTTGGGTGATAACCCACAAGTATAGGGGATCGCGTGTAGCCTTTTCGATAAGTAAGAGTGTCGAACCCAACGAGGAGCTAAAGGTAGGATAAGTATTCTCTCAAGTTCTATCAACCACTGATACAACTCTACGCACACTAAACGTTTGCATTATCTAGAAAATAAAACTACGGTAGCAATACGGGTATGAGAGGTAGTTTTGCAAGATAATAAATACAAGAAAGTAAATGTTAGTGCTGCAGCAATAAATACACTAAGTAACCATATACTAACAGTACCATGAGTGTGGAAAAGTGGTGGTAATTGTGGTGGCTTTGTCCAAGATTAATTAGTGAAGGTACTTGGTTCATTGTCTTCGATGCAGTTTTCTATGTGGGAGAGGCTAAATATACATGCACTCCACTACTTGGGATTACAAGTACTATATGATTGGATTGTTAGCAAGCATCCGCAAATACTAACAATGCATTAAGGTTTCCCCAACCATAGCCTTAAGTTCAAGGTCCTCTTACTCCCATACGTGCAACTAATCGGTTCGCGTTCTCAGGTTTCTGTCACTCCGGCAGAACTTCCCCCGCTTCGTTACAAATACTACCAACCCTAGGGTGTTTGATCCATGCGCGCACAAGTATAATGGACACCAAAGGACAGCACCATATAGACATACAACTCTAATGAACCTCATGCATTCAATTCAATCAAAAGACAAATAAACTACGGAAACATGATGTAAATCATAGGATAAATATTATAGCATCAAACACCATGTTTACATAGGACGGTACAGAGGTTTGTGGGAGGATGAACCACTGAATACAAGGAGGAGATGGTGATGGAGATGGCGGTGAAGACGGCGGAGAGGGGCAGCGCGGCGGCGCAGGGCGGCGGCGGCGCCGGCGGTGCGGGGAACTCCTTTCCCCGCCGCCGGCAAGCTTGGGGAGCGCCGCCCCTTAGCCTCCCTCCTTCATGGCTTCTTGGGAGCCCTCCCCCATGGAGATGGGATCCATGGGGGAGGCAAAAACGTGGCTTTTGGTGGCTGAAATTCGTGGGTGGAGGAGTCCTCCACGAATTAGGTTTCCTCCCTTTATATATCTTCTCGGATTTCCGTCACCCCTTTTAGGGTTCCACCAAAACGGGCCTACAGGCCGCGTCCGAACTCCGATTGGGCTGATCTCGGGCTTAAAATCTTCGTATGGAAAATTGTGACAACTTTCGTAACAGCCAGGTCTCCATATAACGTCATCTTCGAGGGTCAAACTGGCAATCTTCGTAAAAAGTTCTCAGACAGATTTCAGGAAAGTCCCAATTCGACTCCAACAAGGTTTCCTCTTGTATTCTTGATAATTTCTACACATCAAAGAGTAAAACAAGAACATTGTGCACTTTTGCAACTATTAGTAGGTTAGTCCAAATAAATAATAAACTTAATATAAAACAAGTGCTAAAAGCATAAAAATGGCATGAAACAATCAAAAATTATAGATACGTTTTGGACGTATCAACATCCCCAAGCTTAATTCCTGCTCGTCCTCGAGTAGGTAAATGATAACAAAATAATTTTTGATTGTAAATGCTATGATCAGGTCTTTAACAATTGCATGATGTATGGATAATAAAACTTAGCAATCATGTTTCCTAATGAAAAGTATCAACGAACTAAGAGCTTATAACATGAAATTTATAAACATCAACAAGATTGTAATGACCATAATAAAGCATGATAGAGTGGTATCTCGCTTGCCCTTAATTGTGGAGCAAAACATAAATGCCAAGGCACCTCTGAAGTTCAAGTGAAGACTAGATATAGAGATATCAAAGATAAAAGCATCATGGTTATACCTCAATTAATCGTATTCTGGGACAAGCACATTACACTAAGAACGACAGCTATGCTCTCGAAGAAGTGCTCAAAGAAAGGATGGTGACTCAACATAAAAATAAAAGATTGGCCCTTCGCAGAGGGAAGCAGGGATTAACACGTGCTAGAGCTTTTTGTTTTAAAAACAGAGGTAAAAATGTTTTGAGAGGTGTTTGTTAATTGTCAACGAATGGTAGCGGGTGAGAACAGTATTCTACCTGTCAAACGGACTTTTAAGAGCGGCTCCCATGAAGGACGTTATTTCTACCAGCAAGGCAGATCATCCCTCTTTCTCTTTGGTTTACACACATTCAGGTATTTCACTGTTTGTCATTGCTTACTGATGAATCAGGGCAAAAGTGTGAAGAGAATTAATTGGTTAAAGTTGTAATTAATTGGGACTGGGCACCCCGTTGCCAGCTCTTTTTGCAAGTTATTGGATAAGCGGATGTATATGCCACTAGTCCAGGTGTAAAAGTCCATTTGACAAATAGAATAAAGAATAACCACACTAATTCCTCATGAGCTAGTAAACATTGACACAAAAAGAGAAATATTTTGAAGGTTTTAAAGGTAGCACATGCAAATTTACTTGGAATGGCTTGAAATACCATGCATAGGAATTTTTTGGTGGACTCTTTGGGATAACTTGGTTTTAAGGATTTGGATGCACGAGCAGCATTCCCGCTCAGTACAAGTGAAGGCTAGCAATAGACTGGGAAGCGACAACCACGAGAGCGATAACGGTCATAATCATGCTTGCGACAAAATAAAATTAACGGAGGCATAAAAACGATACTAAAACTCTGAGGCAAAATAGATCATCAAGGCTTAATTGACTTTTATTTTTCAGTCATAACATGTGTGAGCATGTGCCAAGTCGATTCAAGTGAATTATTCAGAGGAGGATACCACAATACCATACCATCTTATGAACAGGACAATGCATGTTGATATCAAAATAACATAATATGCACTATTAGCTAGTTGAGACTAACCATAAGAAAACATAAACTACTAAACAGTATTATTCACACATCATTTTTAAGTTTCAACAAGTAATCCATTAACCAAGTAAACATTGAAAACAGAGGATAAATAAAATATGTGACGATCCACTTATTAATGTAACTGGTGTTTGATGCTAAGATAAATAGATAATAAAATACAGCCGCTTCAAGTTTAGTTAAGTTCCTATGTTGCTCAAAAAACAAAGTTTAAAGGTTTGCAAACCGTGGGGTTATTGATGAAGAGGGATGCGGGGACATCCCCAAGCTTATGACTTTGGTAATTCTTCAATATTCCATAGTTTGGTGTTCCTTCATTCTCTGTGAAAAAACTTCAACACAAAAACTTTCCCATTCTTTTCTGCGGTTAGACATTAGTACAATAGATAATATTTCCCAAGTGCTACTATTAAACCAAATAAAATTTTGTTTTTAAGTTACAGAAAGGTTGCTTAAATGGCCAACTTATAAATGAAAGGTAAGAACCATTAAAAATCAAATGAAAACGAAAAGAGGCCACTCTTGCAACAAAAGTCAGAATCTGTCCAGAAAAACAGCAGCTGGAAAACGCAATTTTTAGGTGCACTTAAACATGCCCGAAATTTTAGCCAATTTTTGTACATGCAGAGGATTAGGTGCTACAACATCAGTAATTTTTTCGTGATTTTTAGAGCTTCCAGTAAAATATGAAAAATCGCGCAATAAGCAGTAGATACCGAAAACAGAAAATCACTTTTTACATATGTATCAACTAAGCTAAATGGATAAAACTTGGTACTTTATTTTTGATAAACTAAGAAACCAGAGGCTAAGCAAGACCTAAACATGCTAGCTACAGCAAGGAAAACTCTAAATAAAAATCAAAAGTAAAACCCAAATAAAATTAAAATAAAGAACCAAACAAAGAAGCAAAACAAAAGAAAATATTTTTGTTATTTTGAATTTATAAGTGAAAGTAAAGAAGCAATCGAAACCAAATAAAGCCTAATAAAACTAAAGAAGGTAAAACCAAGACATATAAAAGCAATTATAATACAAGTTAAGACAATACATATCATGTGGACGGGTAATATAGAGTATGAACGAGACAACCTCATGTTAGTTGATGAATAGGGGGATGACTCGGGCATCCCCAAGCTTAGATGATTGTATCTTCTTGAATATGTTCTTGGGATGCACCTACACATCCCCAAGCTTGAGCTCTTGCGTCTTCTTATTCATCTCATATCACCATATTGATTAGATCTTATAAGCTACATCCACATAAAACTTCACAAAACTCATTAGTAGGGTTAGTACTCATTAAATAAAATCCACTCATGTTCAAGCATTGACAAGTTTTATAATCTGTATATACTAAGGTGTTCATGATTTCCGTTGTCCGTCGAAAAACTAATGAAACTAACAACACCAAGTACAATATTGAATAAACAAAGAAATCTGTCAAAACTGAACAGTCCGTAAAGATGGCATTCAACGAGATAGTTAAGTAGCTCAAATCGAAAAACTTTAGTCTAATGAAAGAAATAATAATATGCACAAAAATTTTCAAGTCAAAATACTATTCTGAGATTTATCACGATTTTATTTACAGAGAAGCACAAAATCTGTCTAAACAGAACAGTCAGTAAAGATCGAATTTTTCGACCTATCTACGTACCTTAAATCAGAAAAAGTTAGTCTAATGAAAGAAAGCTAATAAGCATCACTTTGCACTCAAGAAATTTCAGATCAAGATCACGTTCTGGTGATTTTAAACATTTAATACGGTGGAGCACAGAAAATCTGTTTCTGGACAGCAAAGTAAAACTATCAACTTTCAATTAACTAAGACTATATTATTTTTATTTTTATGTACAGAGGTATATACACAATATTTACATGTTTTTAATGAAAAGCTTCCATGGAAAGATTTGTTTTGGTTTCATAGGCATGAACACAAGTGTTCAAGGTCGACCCCCATTTAACCATTACTCATCTTTCCAATCACTTTTCTTTTTGAAAACGTTTTTAGATAACAACTACACCTAATTTTTTTTGTAATTCGCATTCCCTATCCATAGTAAGATAAAGAACAACTTAATACTGAAAATAAAAACTACTTAGAGATAAAGCAAACAAGTGCACACAAGAACATTAACCTACGCTATGGCTCCCCGGCAACGGCGCCAGAAAAGGTCTTGATAACCCACAAGTATAGGGGATCGCGTGTAGCCTTTTCGATAAGTAAGAGTGTCGAACCCAACGAGGAGCTAAAGGTAGGATAAGTATTCTCTCAAGTTCTATCAACCACTGATACAACTCTACGCACACTAAACGTTTGCATTATCTAGAAAATAAAACTACGGTAGCAATACGGGTATGAGAGGTAGTTTTGCAAGATAATAAATACAAGAAAGTAAATGTTAGTGCTGCAGCAATAAAATACACTAAGTAACCATATACTAACAGTACCATGAGTGTGGAAAAGTGGTGGTAATTGTGGTGGCTTTGTCCAAGATTAATTAGTGAAGGTACTTGGTTCATTGTCTTCGATGCAGTTTTCTATGTGGGAGAGGCTAAATATACATGCACTCCACTACTTGGGATTACAAGTACTATATGATTGGATTGTTAGAAAGCATCCGCAAATACTAACAATGCATTAAGGTTTCCCCAACCATAGCCTTAAGTTCAAGGTCCTCTTACTCCCATACGTGCAACTAATCGGTTCGCGTTCTCAGGTTTCTGTCACTCCGGCAGAACTTCCCCCGCTTCGTTACAAATACTACCAACCCTAGGGTGTTTGATCCATGCGCGCACAAGTATAATGGACACCAAAGGACAGCACCATATAGACATACAACTCTAATGAACCTCATGCATTCAATTAAGCAATCAAAAGACAAATAAACTACGGAAACATGATGTAAATCATAGGATAAATATTATAGCATCAAACACCATGTTTACATAGGACGGTACAGAGGTTTGTGGGAGGATGAACCACTGAATACAAGGAGGAGATGGTGATGGAGATGGCGGTGAAGACGGCGGAGAGGGGCAGCGCGGCGGCGCGGCGGCGCCGGCGGTGCGGGGAACTCCTTTCCCCGCCGCCGGCAAGCTTGGGGAGCGCCGCCCCTTAGCCTCCCTCCTTCATGGCTTCTTGGGAGCCCTCCCCCATGGAGATGGGATCCATGGGGGAGGCAAAAACGTGGCTTTTGGTGGCTGAAATTCGTGGGTGGAGGAGTCCTCCACGAATTAGGTTTCCTCCCTTTATATATCTTCTCGGATTTCCGTCACCCCCTTTTAGGGTTCCACCAAAACGGGCCTACAGGCCGCGTCCGAACTCCGATTGGGCTGATCTCGGGCTTAAAATCTTCGTATGGAAAATTGTGACAACTTTCGTAACAGCCAGGTCTCCATATAACGTCATCTTCGAGGGTCAAACTGGCAATCTTCGTAAAAAGTTCTCAGACAGATTTCAGGAAAGTCCCAATTCGACTCCAACAAGGTTTCCTCTTGTATTCTTGATAATTTCTACACATCAAAGAGTAAAACAAGAACATTGTGCACTTTTGCAACTATTAGTAGGTTAGTCCAAATAAATAATAAACTTAATATAAAACAAGTGCTAAAAGCATAAAAATGGCATGAAACAATCAAAAATTATAGATACGTTTTGGACGTATCATTGGGCTGTATGACGGGGAAACCGTGTGCATTTGATAAAAGGTTTAATACATTATTACACATCACCAACAACATCCCTATCTAGTGTTCACTTTTTTCTTCGTGTGTGTCCCTTTCTTCTGATTGCGCCGTAGCCATGGACAATCTTCATCATTTAACACGATGCTTGGGTCAGTTTTCACTTTGAAGGGCGGAATTTCATTAAACTTATTGTAATCTTCTGACATGTCTGTCTTGTCCTCCACTCCCATGAAGTTTCTTTTCCCTGAAAGAACCATGTGGCGCTTTGGCTGATCGTATGATGTATCGGCTTGCTTAACTTTTCTTTTTTGGTCTGGAAGACATGTCCTTCACATAGAAAACCTGAGCCACATCATTGGTTAGGACGAATGGCTCGGTGTGGTACCCAGATTGTTGAGATCCACTGTAGTCATTCCGTACCGCCGGTCTATCTCTACCCCGCCTGACAGGTTGACCCATTTGCACTGAAACTAAGGGATCTTAAAAGAAGGTCCATAGTTAAGTTCCCATATCTGCTGTATGCAACCATAATATGTGTCCTTTGTCCCATTGTCGTTTGTTGCATCAAAGCGAACACCACTGTTTTGGTTAGTCCTCTTTTTGTCTTGGGTTTCCGTGTAAAATGTATTCCCATTTATCTCGTACCCTTGGAAAGTCAATATAGTCGAAGATGGTGACTTGGCCAACAAGTATAGCTCTCTCAACAGTAGTGTTATTAATGAGATGTGTACGCAACCAACTGCCGAAAGTTTCCACGTGCTTTCCTTTAATCCAGAAGTTAGTCTGCTCCGGGTATTCGGAGCGTAAAATATCCATGTGTTTCACGATATACGGAGCCACCAATCTGGAATTTTGTAGAACTGTGTAGTGTGCTTGAGTGAAAGAATGCCCGTCCATACTTCTTGTTGCTTTCTTTCCTAACGTGCCTTTTCCACGCAGTCTCCCCTCATGGCGCGATTGAGGAACACCGATCGACTTAAGATCAGGAATAAAGTCAACACAAAACTCAATGACCTCCTCTGTTCCATAGCCCTTGGACATGCTTCCTTCTGGCCTAGCACGGTTATGAACGTATTTCTTTAAGACTCCCATGAACCTCTCAAAGGGGAACATGTTGTGTAGAAATACAGGACCGAGAATGGAAATCTCTTCGACTAGGTGAACTATGAGGTGCGTCATAATATTTAAGAAGGACGGTAGAAACATCAACTCGAAGCTGACAAGACATTGGACCACACCCGTCTGTAAACTTGGTAGAGTTGCTGGATCGATTACCTTCTGAGAAATTGCATTGAGGAATGCACATAGCTTCACAATGGAACTCGAACGTTTTCCGGTAGAAGCCCCCTCAATGCAACCGGAAGTAATTGTGTCATAATCACGTGACAGTCATGAGACTTCAGGTTTTGGAACTTTTTCTCTGCCATGTTTATTATTCCCTTTATATTCAACGAGTAGCCAGACGGGACCTTTATACTGCTCAGGATTTGAAAAAAGATCTCCTTCTCTTCTTTGGTAACAGCGTAGCTGGCAGTACCTTGATACTTCTCTGGATTCAGGTTGTCTCTTTCGTGCGTACGTTGCTGGTCCTGCCGTGCATCCGATGTATCTTTCGTCTTCCCATACACGCCTAAGAAGTTTAGCAGGTTCACGCAAAGATTTTTCGTCACGTGCATCACGTCGATTGCAGAGCGAACCTCTAGGATTTTCCAATAGGGTAATTCCCAAAATATAGATTTCTTTTTCCACAAGGGTACGTGCTTGTTAGCGTCTTTCGGAACAGATAGACTGGCAGGACCCTTTCCAAATATTACTTCTAAATCCTTAACCATGCCATATATAACATCACCATCAGGGCGTGTAGGCTTCGTTCTGTTATCTGCCTCACCATTGAAATGCTTGCCTCTATTTCTTACGTGATGCCTGTTTGGAAGAAATCGACGATGCCCCATGTACACATTCTTGTTACCTAAATATATACTGTCAGTCTTATCTAAACAGTGCGTGCATGCATTGTATCCCTTGTTCGACTGTCCTGAAATGTTACTAAGAGCAGGCCAATCATTGATGGTTACAAACAGCAACGCTCGTAGGTCAAATTCCTCCTGTTTGTACTCATCCCACACACGTACACCTTCGTCAGACCACAGCTGTAAAAGTTCGTCAACTAATGGCCTCAGATACACATCAATGTCGTTGCCGGGTTGCTTCGGGCCTTGGATAAGCACTGGCATCAGAATATACTTTTGCTTCATGCACAACCAAGGAGGAAGGTTATAGATACATAGACTCACGGGCCAGGTGCTATGACTGCTGCTCTGCTCCCAAACGGATTCAAGCCATCTGTACTTAGACCAAACCTTAAGTTCCTTGCGCCAGCTGCAAAATCCCAAACTCACTGTCGATTTTTCTCCACTGCGACCCATCAGCGGGGTGTCTCAGTATCTCGTCTTCCTTACGGTCTTCTTTGTGCCATCGCAACAACTTGGCATGCTCTTTGTTTCGGAACAAATATTTCAACTGTGGTATTATAGGAGCATACCACATCACCTTGGCAGGAACCCTCTTCCTGGGGCTCGGCTCGCCCTCAACATCACCTGGGTCATCTCGCCCGATCTTATACCGCAATGCACCGCATATCGGGCATGCATTCAAATTCTCGTACTTCTCACCGCGGTAGAGGATGCAGTCATTGATGCATGCATGTATCTTCTGCACCTCTAATCCTAGAGGGCAGACAATCTTCTTTGCTTCGTACGTATTGTGGGGCAATTCATTATTCCTTGGAAGACTCTTCTTAAATATTTGTAGCAATTCTTGAAATGTCTTGTCAGATATTCCATTCTTTGCCTTCCACTGCAGCAATTCCAGGGTGGTACCCAGCTTTTTCTGGCCATCTTCACAATTTGGGTAAAACAATTTTTTGTGATCCTCTAACATGCGCTCCAACTTCAACCACTCGTTTTCACTTCCGCGGATTATCTGTTCATCAAGAATGACCCGACGAAGATCATCATCGGACTGATCATCAACAATGACGTCATACTCAGCTTCGTCTTCCCCCATTGTAGTATCAACGTGTTCAGAGAACACAGGATAGTTGTCATCATCCTCTTCTTCATTGTCTTCCATTATAACCCCTCTTTCTCCGTGCTTGATCCAACAAAAATAATTGGGCATGAAGCCTTCTCGCAACAGGTGAGAGTGTATGGTTCTTGCACAAGAGTAATTCCTCTTATTCCGACAGTCATCGCATGGACAAAACTTAAAACCATTCTGCTTGTTTAACTTAGCCACTTGGAGAAAATTATGCATGCCATTAATGAACTCGGTACAGCGTTGGTCACCGTACGTCCATTCTCGGCTCATCTGCATTATATAAATATATCAAAAACCATTACACCATAGCTATATCATGAATAGAGATACGTGACCAAATTCATTAATACAAGTTCACCACATTTAAACGAAAGTAGAGTAGTGAACAAATCTAATACATAGTTCTCATAAACATTCGTTAATTGAAACTAACATACAACTAGCTAAAGAATTTAAATCCAACGACAAATGCGATCAAAATCGCAACTAAGTTAATTATTGAACCAATAGCATAATGATACCAAGCCTCTTGACTAATGACATATTTTCTAATCTTTTTAAGCTTCAAGCGCATTGCATTTATCTTGATCTCGTGATCCAAGCGCATTGCCTCCATCTTGACCTCGTTATCATCGACGACGTCGGCAATCTTGAACTCCCATTTCATCTTCTCTTCGAGACGAAGATCTTCACTTCTTTTCAATTTTGCTTTCAAATCATTATAAACACAAAAACTCGACAATAGGGTCGGTTGGAATTTCCGGTTCAGCTACCTCCTAGATAAAAATATATGTACGTCAAGTTGGTCGGCATAATTGTTATAAACACAAAATTAAATAAATATATAGTTATAACAAACAATCGTACCACATCCGAATAATAGAGCGGACGAGAGCCGGTGCGGACAGATGTCAGAACCATGACACTATATATATAAACAATTATACAAATAAGAAAATTATACAAATAATAATTATGCATCTAAATCATACAACTAAGATTTTTTAAAATAAAAGATAAAAATAAGAGGCTCACCGAGGTGGTGTCGGTGACGGGGCGGCGCGGGCGATCGATGGCGGTGAGGAAGGGGATGAGACGACACTATACAAAACCACAAATTATACTTTAATTTGAGCTCAAAATGCATATAAAACAAATGAAATCCCTAACTTAGACATTTCATCGAACACCTTGCTAGCACTATAAAAATCAAACTAGCTAAACTAGCAAGAAAATGAGCTAAACTTGAAATGCCGGAAGAGAAGATGAAGTTGCTAACCCTTGTATATGTAGATGTCACCAATCTTGACAAATGTTAGAGAAAAATGGGGTGACCTAGAGCTTGGGAGAGCAAAGAGAGAGAAAAAATGGAGTTGTGTTCCAGCTGATCTGTGGCTCGGGGTGGAAGAAGGTAAATATAGGGAAACTTTTAGTACCGGTTTGTAATACCAACCGGTACTAAAGATGGGCCTTTAGTACCGGTTGGAAATAGAAACCGGTACTAAAGGGTCTCACCGTGGGGGCCACCAACGGCAGCCGCCTGTGCAAACCTTTAGTACCGGTTTGTATTAACAACCGGTACTAAAGATCGGCCTTTAGTACCGGTTGTTAATATTAAACGAAGGCAAAAGATTTGCCTTTTATATTGATAAAGAAGGAGCAAACAAAGTACAGGCCTAAGCCAAAGTAAAGAGACAGGTTACATGAAAACTAAGCGGTGATCTCAGCTAACGCTTTAGCCCCTGCGAGGATCCAGTTCTTTCCCTCCTCCTTGATCCGCTTAAAAAGCATCCTAGGCATCGTGAATTTATTGTTGAACACCCGCGCGTTGCGCTCCTTCCAGATCTCCCAAGTGATTAGGATGACCGCCGTCTTGAGCCTTTACGAGAGGGGGAGGCCGCGGCCGTCAGGCCCATCCAGTAGTCGATCACCTTTGGCTTGGTTGTGTTGAGGTTGTGCATGAGAGAGGGGCATCTTAGCCAAGAAGCGGCGTCCGTCCAGATTCTTCTGGAGTAGCGGCACTCAAAGAGGAGGTGTCTTGCGGTCTCGGGCTGGCACCTGCAGAGTTGACAAAGCGGTTGATGAGGCCAGCCGCGGACTGCCAGCCTGTCGGAGGTCCAAAGTCTATTCTGAACCGCAAGCCAAGCGAAAAAGGAGCACTTTGGCGGGGCCCAAGACTTCCAGACAATTCCCATGAAGGAGCAGGAAGAGGCCCCCAAAAACTGAGCTTCGTAAGCGCAGCTTGCCGAGTAGACGCCGTTGCTCGTGAGGGTCCAGGTGATTGTGTCCTCAATGCCTGGGTAAGTACGACCTCCTGAATAAGGTCCGAAAGGTGGACAAAATGGGTGATATGCTCGACGGTGAAGTTTTGCACATTCAGGTCCGAGATCCAGCGGAAGTCCGTGAGAGCATCGCGAAGGCTTCTGTTTTTTTCGCCTGGACGCCTTGAAGAGGCCAGGCGCCATCATCCTAGGCGAGAGGCCATCTAACCAAGAAGAGTTCCAGAAAGAAGCCTTATTTCTGTCCCCAATCGTGACCCTCGTCGCAGCGTTGAAAAGGGCCTTGTCAGATTCGTCGTTTGGGGTCTCGGATCCAACCAAGGCTTGTTCGGGGAAGCCCAGACGTGCCACAGCCAGCGCAGACAAAGCGCCCGCGAGAACTTCTCAAGATTCAGAATTCCCAGGCCTCCAAGCTTCTTGGGGCGACACACCTTGTCCCAGTTGACCTTGCATTTCCCCCCACTGACTTTGTCGGAGCAGTTCCAAAGCATCCCCTACGCAGCTTATCGAAAGCCCTCAGCGTGCGCTTGTCAGCCTTAATTGCAGTCAAGAGAAAAATAGGCATCGAGGATAAGACCGATTTAACCAGCACCGCGCAGCCCGCCCTGTTGATGAATTTTCCGATCCAAGGGCGAAGGCGATTGGCGGCCTTGTCGATGTATGGCTGGAGCTCAGCACGGGTGAGCCTACCCAGGGAGAGAGGTAGCCCAAGATACTTGATGGGGAAGTTGGAGACAGCGGCCGGAAAGTCAGCCATGATCGCCCCCAAATCCAAGTCCCCACATCTTATCGGGGAGACGGAGCTCTTCGCGAAGTTTGTAACGAGGCCCGTGACCTCGCCGAACATTTGCAGCGTATACGTGAGGTTGGATATGTCGTTCGCCGAGGGGACCAGAAAGATTGCAGCATCATCGGCGTAGAGAGAAACGCGTAGGCTTGCCAAAGGGTCAGGAATGGGCTGCAGGAGTCCCGCCTCGGTCGCCGCCTCCAGAGTGCGGTTCAGGGGGTCAATACTGATGTCGAAAAGCAGCGGAGAGAGAGGGTCTCCCTGCCTAAGACCCTTCCCGTGGAGAATGTCAAGACCCGGGATGCGTTCAGCAGGACTCGAGATGAAGCAGTGGAGAAAAGGATGGATATCCAAGCTCTCCACCTGGGCAGGAAACCTCGGCGCTGCATAACGTCCAGCAGGTAATCCCATCTGATGGAGTCAAAAGCTTTGGCAATATCGAGCTTGAGGAGGAGCATGGGTTCCCTGTTCCGATGAAGGCGCCTAGCCTTGTTCCGGACGTACATGAACTTGTCGTGGATGCTCCTAGACTTGATGAAGGCACTCTGGCAGTGAGAGACAATGTCGTTCATCTTAGGGGCCAGACGGCGGGACATGGCCTTGGCAATGATCTTGGGGATTATGTGGATCAGGCTGATAGGGCGAAAATCAGAGATGGAGTCCGCCCCGTCCTTCTTTGGAATTAGCACAATGTTTGCCTAGTTCATGACGTGGAAATTGTTGATCGATAGCTCAGAGAAAGCATCCATGACGTGCATGAGGTCTTGCTTGATGATGTCCCAACATGAGGAGAAGAAGGCGACGGTGAACCCGTCCGGTCCCGGCGCCTTGTCAGAAGGCATGTCATCGATAGCAGCCTTGGTCTCCTCCACCGAGAAAGGGAGGGCAAGGTCTTCCAACTGCTCCACAGCTGGGTTGATTGCCTCCCAATTTAGGTCATGAATGCGCGGTTGAGGCGGACCCATGGCCCTGGAGAAGTGCTCAATGATAAGAGAGGCTTTGTCCGCATGCCCAGTGACCCAACCGCCATTGTGCTTCAGCCTCGTGATATGGTTCTTCCTTCGGTGAGAATTGATGCGCAGGTGGAAGTATTTGGTGTTGGCGTCTCCGACTCGAAGGTTGGTGATGCGTGAGGATTGCCGCTTCCGGGTCCGCTCTAGCACGACGAGACCCATATCTCGTTTCTTCAGCCCGCCCTGAGAAGTTTTTCATCCGGGGATAGAGTGCGGGACTCCTGCGCGATGTCAAGCTGAAGAATGACGTCAAGGGCCATGATGAATTGTAGCCTGTGGTCGGAGAAGAGGCTTTTACTCCAAGCCCGAAGCTTTCTAGCCGTGGTCTTAAGCTTGTGGTTGAGGATGTGCACCGGCTGACTGTGGGTGGAAGGCTCATTCCAGGCAGCCTGAACCACCTCCTGGAAACCCGGCATCTTGGTCCAGAAGTTCTCGAAACGGAAAGAAGGCGGCTTGCGCGGACCGGAAATATTTGACAGCATCAGGGGGCAATGATCAGAGAGCGAAGAAGAAAGAGCATTAAGCACATGTCCTTCGAAGGCAAAGTCCCAGCTTGCATTGCAGAACGCACGGTCCAGCTTGATGAGAGTTGGTGAGTCGCGCTCATTGCTCCGAGTGTATTTTCTGTTCTGGAGCTTGATCTCTTTTAGCTGGCAAGTATTGAGAGCATGCCTGAACTGTCCCATGAGGCGAAGGTTCAGGTTAGAGTTGTTCTTGTCGGAGGCCTGGTATATGAGATTGAAATCTCCAATGATAAGCCATTTCCCATCATTTGCAGGGGCAGAGGCAATTGCCTCATCAAGGAAAGCTCTCTTTTCAGCGTCAGTAGAAGGACCGTAGACAGTAGTGAGCTTGAAAGATGTGCCGCAGGCGCGGATGCAGAAATCAGCAGAGATCAAGTGCGTCCCAATATGGATGTTCGTCATGTCGACATGATCATCATTCCAGAGGAGTAGGATCCCCCCCCCTCGTGCCGGTGGCCGGCCGATGAGCAAAAGAGCGCAATCTGTATCCCCTAATATAAGCCGCGGTGGTGTGGTCGAAGAAGTCAAGCTTTGTTTCTTGTAGGCAAGCAATGTGGCAAGGGGTGTTGGAGAAGGTGTTGTGGACGGTGTCTTTTCGCGCTTGATCGTTTACCCCCGGACGTTCCAATCCGCAATGTCGAGGATGGGGCTTAACATGTAGAGGTGTGGGGCGTTGCCGCTCTTGTGATTGTTGCCTTGCCGGCAAAGCAGAAGATGAAGGGTAAATCGTTGGACGTCTCAGCGATGAAGGTTCTGATGTTGCAGTGCAGATTTAACAGGTGACAAGCCCACCCCGTAGCTGACGAAACTGAATAAAATGTCATGGAAGCAAACGAAACCAAGGTTCAGGTGAAACGAAACTTGCAGATCGACACCACTAGGCAGAAGCTTCCTGCTCCAAGATCGGCGAGAAATCTGCCCCACCAGGGCCAGCCATCTCCACCAGCGCGTCATCCACCACAGCGAAACAAGGCATGGTCAGCTTGAAGAGCCTGTTGAGGGCCATCATAGAGTTGTCCGGCATCGTCGTCTTGTAGCTGTTCTCGTAATCCTTGCGGGCCTGCACGATCGGGAGATCGCCCTGCTCGTCAATTCCCATCTTCTTGCACATCACACGAATTGCCTTGTCCATAGTAGGCATGATTGGCTTGGCACCTAGGCGCTCGCTGCGACGCGCCGGCGAAGGCCCAGGGTCAGCAACAGAAGCCGCTGCCACCACCGGCGTGGGGAGCAGAGGGATCGCGGGCAGGCCGAAGAGGTCCTGAACGGCAACGATCGGAGCAGGTTCTCCGGAAGGCGGCAAGGCGCTGCTGATGCCGAGGTCGATGAGCAGATCCTCCATGATGGCCGTGTTCTCCACGAATGGGGAGAGGGGCTCCGTGTCGGTGACGGTCAGCAGCGGCGTGGCGTCCCCGGCATGCTCGTTGTCCAAGATGGCGACGATGGCCGCGAGGCCGGCGCCCATGTCGTTGTTGCCAAGCACCGGCTCGGCCTCAGTGCCGCGACCCCCAAGCACAGCGACGTCGTCGCCGGAGAGCCGCACCGCGCCCGCATCCTTCCCCAGCACGGGGCTCGCCCACGCCTGAGCAGCCGCCGAAGTTGGCAGCAGCGGCGAGTGGGGCATGCTCACCACGTGCTCGACCGAAGGACGTATGGCCGAGCCTAGAGCCCGCGTCTGGCCATCCACCACCTCTTGGTCGGACCAGGCCTCAGTCCCATCGTCCCAGCACTCCGGCACCACGCGCTCGCCGGCATCGGTGGCGTCAGCAGGGGCGTGGAGTGCGGGAGGCAGCAAGAAGGAGACGGGAGGAGGCGATGCCAGCCTGGATGATCCGTGGACAAGCTCAGCCGGCGCCGCGCGAATGGACGCAATCCAGTCCCTGCAAACGGAGCCAAAGGATGGTGGCGGCGGCTCCAAGCCGAGGATGACCGGGAGCGCGGCGCGCATGTTTGCTGCCCCAACGCGAAAGAGGTCCTGCAGCTTCTCCGTCACCTCGTCGTCGGAGAGCGTCGGCTCCGCGACGACAAAGGCCGCAGCAGGGGCGGGCAGCAGAGTCATGGGCGAGCCGATCACGATGGAGGGCAGAGGCGTGGAAGCGTGGTGCCGGCTACCCTGGCCGCTGCTGTTCGTCGAGCGGCGCCCATGACCATGGTTGCCGCGGGCATCGCCATGGCGGCTGCGGCTCCTGGCGCTGGGGGCCCTTGACGACGGGCGGCGCGCGAGGTCGCGGCGGCCGTTGTAGCGGTCATCGTCATCACCTTCATCATCTCGACGGTGTCGTGGCTCCTCACGGTCGTCACAGCGCTGCCCGTGACGGGAGCGGCTGCGCCGGCGGTCATCGCGGTCTCGATGGCGGTCGTCCTCGACATCCTGGCGGCCCGAGCGGCGATGCGCGCGGCCAATGATGGGCCGGAAGTTGGGGTCGCTGTCGCGCTCCCTGGCCCTGGGCTCCGAGTCCAACACAGGCACACCACGAGAGTGCGAGCGGCTGGTGCGGCTCGAGCCAGCGCGGGTGACATCCCGCAGCTCGCCCAGCGGCGGGATCCCGGCTGCCGTCCCATAGCTCGCCGCAGTGCCATCGATCCCGCCATGCGCCACCGAGGTAGGGTGTGCTTGGCGGGCATGAAGGCGGAGATGGGCGCGCCGCCGTCAAGGACCGGGGCGTCGGAGAAGTCCTCGACGATCTCGACATGGAGGAGAACCCGGAACGTGATGCCACGCTTCCATTGGTCCGGCCTGTCCTCGGAGACGCGCAAAAGGGAAGAGAGGCCGCCCGGCGCCTTGTTCGCGAAAGTGCACCAGAGCACCTTGGGGATGCGGTGCGGCTCGTCCGTCCAAGCCCACAAGCCGAAGGTGGAAGTAATCTCCATGGTGGTGAAGCCACCGTGTCGAGCCGCTGCACCGCGCAGGAGCTGCCCAGGGCCTGGTTCACGATCTCCGGCCGCCAGGCGAACGGCGGCAGCCCACCGACGTGGAGGTGCACCCGGAAGCGCAGGTCCGCGTTGAACGCGTGCGACACGGCACTCCACGGCTTGAAGTGGATGTCCGTGTCGAAGTACTTGAAGTTGGCGCGCTTGGTGCGCATGACGCGATCGCGGAGCTCGGCCGAGGCAAACTTGATCAAGTACGGCTCGGGAAAGTGGGCCCTCACCATCAAATCCGACGAACGGAGGTTGAACTTGGTGCGAAACGCATCGTCGATGTCGGAGCGATCCGTGCCGGGCGACGGGTTGAGCACGAAGACGGAGATGGCAGTGTGCTCCCACTCGAGGCGAGCGCTGTCGAGGTCGAAGGAGGTGGCGATGAGGCAGGAGCCCTCCGCGGGGCGAGACGCGGCGTCGCCAAGAAAGCTCTCCATGGCCGCGGGCGCGGCCGCGATGACGCGAGGAGGAGGCGGTGAAGCCGGCCGGGGAGGCTTGCAATCACGGGCACCGTGGCCCCAGCGCCAGCAGAGAGGGCACCGCAGTGGGTCGCGGCAGTCGACGCGGAAGTGGTCGCGGGCCTGGCAGCGGCGGCAACGCCGATTTCTGGAGAGGAGAGCTGGGGGCTTGTGGGGTGGGGAACGATTGAAGGAACGCTAGGGTAGGGAAGACTTCTGCGGAGGAGGCCGGAGTCGCATTGAAGAGGAGGGGTAGGCCGAGCTGCGCACCGCGCGTAGGGCATGACGGGGCAGCACCGTCGTCCATCCCGCGTAATCAACAGAGGACGGCGCCGGAGCGGGAGGTGACGGGCGATGGGACGCGCCATAAAGGCGAGGAGCAGGCGAGGTAGGCACGGCTTGAAGGCGAGGAGCGGGGATGTTGAATCGCACAGAGTGGCGCTGGCGAGCCGCTGCAGTAGCCTTGAAGGCGCGCGCCGTGCGCAGGATACCTGCCGGGGCCGCCATAACTGCGGAAGCCAGTGGGCAGCCCGCACTGCGCCAGGATGACAAAGCCGCGTTGATGGCGTCGCAATCCACAGGGGATGGCGTGTCGAGGTCGAGGTGGCCGCTGATGACGCTCCGCAGGCGCGATGGCCCCCCCCCCCCCCGCGCCGGAGGGGAACGAAGAGGACGCCGGTCAACGGCGCCGGAACCAGATCCAGAGGGAGACACGCGCGATGTCGCCGAAGTGCCGAAAAACGTGGGCGTGAACCCAACCGGTAGTGTCGCCGGAGGGGGGGGGGGGGCAGCCAAGGGGACCTCGCAGAGGAGGCAGGGCCGCGGCGGGCAGCGGCCGGCGCGGGCAGGGGCCCGTCGCCATGGGCGTCGCGGGAGCGTGCAGTCCTAACGGTCATATTTTTGTCTCACCGGTTGTTAATACAAACCGGTACTAAAGGGTCGCGCCGTGGAGCCCACATCTGGAACCGGTACTAATGCCCCATTTAGTACTGGTTCGAGTTCAACCGGTACAAAAGGGGGCGCACGGATGCCCTGTTTTCTACTAGTGCTTCCTGATTCCTGCCCTCTATTGTAATTTATTTATTGTGTTACAATTCACATAGCTGACCCAACATACAACAGAACATTTTGCGGACATTAAAAGAAAACTTGGTGTGCATCGTGCGAGAGCAGTGAGCAGAATAATATCGATCTGAATCTGGAACATCGGTGCTACTCATCCGAGATTCCTGCCTGTCTCTGCTCTCCCATAGTGACTACAGCATCGTGTGACGCAGCGGGGTGTCGAGTGGCAAGTCTGCAGAATCTTGTCGCCGACCGTCGTGTCATGCCTGAGCAGCTGCATCACCAGGTTACTCAGTGTGGTCGAGACCGTTCTTGCACGGAACGTGGCTCGTCACCGTGCACCGCGGTGACCTGGTATCGGACTGGGAGAAAACGGGAGAAGATTGGGAACAGTGGCATGCGGCAGATTTGGGCGCGGGGCAACAGTGGAGCGGCGCAACGGCCACTGCGGCGCGACGACAGAGGACAGGCGTGCCTCGGCTGAAGACAGCGAGGGGCCGTCGATGTCGCTCCAAGTGATATATGGAAGTCCTCTTCGTTGGGGATTACGCAGTCGTGCGGCCGCTCTGCCGTTCCGAGTCCACGATGACGGCCATGAGGAAGCGACGTATGTGCCAAAGAGCGATATAGGGCGGCGACGGCGTGGTGCATGCATTTAGGTGATGTAGTGTGGTATGGAGGTGCCGGCGTGGACGACGCTGCGAATTGCGCGCGCTGAGCACGACTTCACCCCAGGGTCTCCACCAGTGGCGGACCTACAGGGTATGCCGGGTTGGCTATGGCATACCCTGCAGCCGAACCGTGCCTAACATTCAGTGGCGGAGCTCCCCTTCGGGCGAGGTCGGGCGGCCGCCCGACCTTGATTCCAGGAAAAATTTCACGTATACGTATTCTGAATCGGTGGCACATTCCACTAGCACGCGACCCAACCATGTAACGATCAAGGAGAGCTTAGCTAGAAGAAAACGCAATAGAAAAATATACTAGAAGACACAACACACTGTTTTGACTGCTCTATGTTTTCTTCTCGACTAAAAGACATCATTGGTAGAATGGTAGTCAGCTAGCTTTGCTAGTTAGTTTAAAAGATCACGTATCTTCGGTTCTTCACTTGGCTACCACGCGAGATTTTCTTTGTTTCCCAAATTCTTAGTTAAGGATTTAATAGCATGATATTTTCACTCATTTTTTATTCAAATTCTTATATAGTCAATTAAAAAATCATCTCATTTTATTATCGGTATGTTTCTAGGATCTATATCTATTTAAATATGTCTCTATTTTTATTGTACTAACTGATTATGTTTAGGATTATGTAGAATATTAATGTGTCAAGACTACTTTAATTTTCAGTATCCAACATTGATCTTTTACACTTTAGAGTTCGCCCGACCTCAGTTTTTTTTCGTCCTCCGCCACGGCGGAGCTCCCCTTCGGGCGAGGTCGGGCGGCCCAGGAAAATTTTCACGTATACGTATTCTGAATCGGTGGCACATTCCACTAGCAAGCGACCCAACCATGTAACGATCAAGGAGAGCTTAGCTAGAAGAAAACGCAATAGAAAAATATACTAGAAGACACAACACACTGTTTTGACTGCTCTATGTTTTCTTCTCGACTAAAAGACATCATTGGTAGAATGGTAGTCAGCTAGCTTTGCTAGTTAGTTTAAAAGATCACGTATCTTCGGTTCTTCACTTGGCTACCACGCGAGATTTTCTTTGTTTCCCAAATTCTTAGTTAAGGATTTAATAGCATGATATTTTCACTCATTTTTTATTCAAATTCTTATATAGTCAATTAAAAAATCATCTCATTTTATTATCGGTATGTTTCTAGGATCTATATCTATTTAAATATGTCTCTATTTTTATTGTACTAACTGATTATGTTTAGGATTATGTAGAATATTAATGTGTCAAGACTACTTTAATTTTCAGTATCCAACATTGATCTTTTACACTTTAGAGTTCGCCCGACCTCAGTTTTTTTTCGTCCTCCGCCACGGCGGAGCTCCCCTTCGGGCGAGGTCGGGCGGCCGCCCGACCTTGATTCCAGGAAAATTTTCACGTATACGTATTCTGAATCGGTGGCACATTCCACTAGCAAGCGACCCAACCATGTAACGATCAAGGAGAGCTTAGCTAGAAGAAAACGCAATAGAAAAATATACTAGAAGACACAACACACTGTTTTGACTGCTCTATGTTTTCTTCTCGACTAAAAGACATCATTGGTAGAATGGTAGTCAGCTAGCTTTGCTAGTTAGTTTAAAAGATCACGTATCTTCGGTTCTTCACCTGGCTACCACGCGAGATTTTCTTTGTTTCCCAAATTCTTAGTTAAGGATTTAATAGCATGATATTTTCACTCATTTTTTATTCAAATTCTTATATAGTCAATTAAAAAATCATCTCATTTTATTATCGGTATGTTTCTAGGATCTATATCTATTTAAATATGTCTCTATTTTTATTGTACTAACTGATTATGTTTAGGATTATGTAGAATATTAATGTGTCAAGACTACTTTAATTTTCAGTATCCAACATTGATCTTTTACACTTTAGAGTTCGCCCGACCTCAGTTTTTTTTCGTCCTCCGCCACGGCGGAGCTCCCCTTCGGGCGAGGTCGGGCGGCCGCCCGACCTTGATTCCAGGAAAATTTTCACGTATACGTATTCTGAATCGGTGGCACATTCCACTAGCAAGCGACCCAACATGTAACGATCAAGGAGAGCTTAGCTAGAAGAAAACGCAATAGAAAAATATACTAGAAGACACAACACACTGTTTTGACTGCTCTATGTTTTCTTCTCGACTAAAAGACATCATTGGTAGAATGGTAGTCAGCTAGCTTTGCTAGTTAGTTTAAAAGATCACGTATCTTCGGTTCTTCACTTGGCTACCACGCGAGATTTTCTTTGTTTCCCAAATTCTTAGTTAAGGATTTAATAGCATGATATTTTCACTCATTTTTTATTCAAATTCTTATATTGTCAATTAAAAAATCATCTCATTTTATTATCGGTATGTTTCTAGGATCTATATCTATTTAAATATGTCTCTATTTTTATTGTACTAACTGATTATGTTTAGGATTATGTAGAATATTAATGTGTCAAGACTACTTTAATTTTCAGTATCCAACATTGATCTTTTACACTTTAGAATTCGCCCGACCTCAGTTTTTTTTTGTCCTCCGCCACTGAACATATGTATTCTTGTTTTCATCACAACTTCCATGCATGGCCGTTTAATCACGGTGAGGGTGAGCTAACTCATGCAGCCTATGGCCATGCATGTCTCGTTCAGGGACATAGTCTGATTAGCTTTGTCTGTTAGTTAATTATTACGGCATGGGCGTTGGTTACTACAGTAATTTTCTTGTATGCTTATTAAGATGTGGGCTCGGCCGTATGCATCATTTTGATGCAGAGGCTGGGGCGAGGCTCCCATTTCTAAAAAAAAAAAAATTAAGATGTGGGCTTTGGTCTCGCTTGTAAGCCAAAATATACCATGCATGTAGCTTTTTTGCTAATGGATTTGGCCTGATTAACTATGATGACTAATCACTAATTAGGCCTTAAAAAGTTATGATCACTATTCAAAGGAAATATATACCGATGGACAAGTTGGGACAATTCTACACTCGTGTTAGTACCAGATGGGCTAGCTGCGTGGCATCATCTGATAATTAGTCAACTAATATTTAATCTTCGGTAATCAATATGATGAACTTTCATATGCCCCGTGGTATATTTTTGTTACATATTTTGTTACTTATTTTAATAAAATGTGACCATATTTTATAGGTTTATCATAACAGCGCCGAAAATTCTCCCGGTCGAATATTTTGGACTTTAGAGATGGCCATGAACGCGGGAATTTACTTCAAAATTAGAATGGCCCCATTGACCGTGCATGTGTCAAAATGTTACCTTTTATTTATAAGAAAAACTCCTTTTTATTTATTATTTTTGTCATATTATATAATTGCCGACAAAATCAATGTCAAAATGCATGTAAATATTTTGGTGGCATACCCTTTGCTAAAATCCTGGGTCCGCCACTGGTCTCCACCACGCAATCCAACCCTGTGACGGAGCACGCCTTCTTTGGCTCCCTCCCGCCGGCCATCGGAGCATGTTGCTCCCGGCCTACCGGATGACCTCGTTGCTGGCGGCGCTGCCATCAAGATGCTGCTTTCCATCGAGTCTGTCCTGCAGCGCTTCTCCCGGACAGGAGCAGCGACGCCAATTGGTTGGACACTCGGGTGGCCGGACAGGAGCAGCTCCTCACGCCATGCATGACCGGCTCTTCCTCCTGCGCGAACGGCAGCAGCTGCATGTCCTGCTCCTTAACCGCACCATAGCCGATCTGGTCATTCGGGCTACCAACGCTGACCAGGCAGCTCCTCACCCCGAATCAGCGCGCCCTCGCCAAGGCTGTCGACCGCATGTTTCACCTCCATATCACGAAGTTATCCATTGCCGCGGCGCCCTCAATGATGTCGATATGTCGCCGTGCCGAGACCTATCTCGGGCTAGAGACCCAATTAGTCGATCGTGTCTCTGGATTGGGGTAAACGTAGAGAGAAATCTAACGTAGGAAACCAAACGGAGGACGTCATAAGGATGGAAAAAAACTGTTGGACCGGTCAAAGTTTTTTGGTGCTCGACATTGAGACAATCTAGATCGTTGATTAAAAATTGAACGGACAAGATTTAAAGTGTTTAGTGCTCGACATCGGGACAATCTAGATCGTTGATTAAAAATTAAACGGACAAGATTTAAAATATCCCAACATGTTTGCTCTTTTAATAATATACTAGTTGGCATGTACGTGCAACGCACGTCTTCTGGAATAAAGGGACAATCTATAAGTAGAAAAGACCATACCAAGGGCGACATGGATTATTTCTTTTACACTTTTGCATCGGCTCTAAATTTTATATTACACACCATTTTATCATAGAGATAGAAAGTCACTTGCCCCTGCTCTTTCGCCTAACAATTCTTTTAAAAACCCTATAGCAATCCATTGTGTTGTTCGTCTATGTATGAAGAAAAAAGAAACTAATTCTCATAAAAACAAAAACTATACTCGTTTGTGAGACGACCAAAGCCAGCCATATAACCATATATGAACACATGCGCATGACTCCGTAAACCAGCTCGTTGTGAGAGCTATTGTACATTTGAGATTCTGTTTTCAAATGCCTTGTCAGTAAAAAATTCTTTGTCGTGTCGGATAATTGTATTGCTGCCTGTGTGGGTTGATCGAAAAAATTGATGTGTATTCTCCTCCGATGTGGTTGCGGCCAGATCCAAGTGACACTACTTTATTAGGAACTTCCAAAAAAAAGTCTATCACAAAATATAAGAACACATATTAATATGGATATTCTCTCTCTTACTATTCTGCTTATATCGAACAATATTTCAAAACATGCGATAATTGATTGCGGTAAAAATCTCTATATGTTGGTACTTCCATAAAAAATAGAAACATCATGTCACTATTTTTTTTATTTTGAGGCGAAAGAGAGCATTATATCACATTTGTAACATAGCTACAGTCATCACATATGGCCAAATAATGTCAGTTGCAGCCGAGTTGCTCTCTCTCTCTGTATTTTTTTGTTTTGAAAAGGCCCTTTTTTTTTAGAGTAAGGCACTCATACATTCGTAAGATTGGGAAGATTGGGAGGTAGAGAGTCTTTTACAACCAGGTTATGAATAACCGGTGGCAAGGGAGGTACCCAGGTGTGGCTCTCCCTGACATAGCAGCTTAAGTGAGCAAGTTCGTGAGCTGTAACATTGATTGACTTGGCATCTGGGATATGGCATGTTTAATATCTTCATATATACTCCAGCATCTGCAGCTGGCCTGGAGGGAGCTGTTGGCTTTAGACACCGCTTTCAGACGACAATAACAGAGGGGTTCAGCCGTTCAGGTCATATGCCCTGGCAAGCTCCAGTCCTTTGAGTATAGCTTTAGCCTCAGCTTCTTCGGCGTCGCTGCTGGTGGAACTGGTCATGCTGGCCGCTAAGACCAGGGAACCCAAGTGATTCGTGACCGCAATGCCGGCAGTAGCATTGCCGTCCTTGGCTGGATCGACCGGTAGCGGACGTCTCTGTTGGAGCGGCGACGCGATAGGTGACGTAGCAGTCCGCTGCGCAGAGTCTTCTCGTCGGCGGCGTCGACCATGGCCTCCCGCCATGAAGCTTTGTCGTCGGCTCGGTTTAGCAAACTAATCTGAACTACACTTGGATGGCTAGAACTCTGAACTACTCATTTCAAGACAATTTTGAGCTTGACATCTTCTTGTTGCTTAACTGTCACAACTGATCGCTCCCAGACATTAGAACAAACACCTGTAGGACACGATGAACAGAGTGCATCGGTATGCAGAGCAAAAATCTTCAGCAGCACCAGCGCTGTTCTCAACAGCCAATGAAAGCAACACAACAGTTAATCCACAAGCTCATCATGGATGCCTACACAACTGGGTAATCGTGAGCAGCGGTGAGAGCAGCGGGGTCGTCACCCCTTGCCCGAGGAAAGCTAGGGACAAACCGGCGCAGCCGCTTGGCAACAGGCGGGGAGCCGGCACGGGCCACGGGGTGGCCGGACGGAGGTGATGGGGGATCACGACGGCGCTGGCGCAGGCCTGCAGCAGTGGTGCTGCTCGTGGAGTTCAGGTGGCGCATGGGCTGTTGCTCTCGAGGCGGAGGGAGAAGCAGAGGCGCGGGAGAGACAGAGGGAGAAGCAGAGGCGCCCTCTCGATGCGCTTCAGGTCGGCACTGCCCTGCTGCACCTGGCGTCGTGCAGGACGGCGGAGGAGGCAGCGGCAGAAGATCTCCACTCTCGGACCCTGGCCTCGGCCCCCGACAGACACTTGGACAATTCTTCAATGCTAACCGGAGTCTGAGATCCTGGCCATAAAGCTCGGTAAGCTCGGATGCCAGCATCAAGAAGATCCATGCCAATGGCCTTCAGAGGAGAAATACGAGCGTTCAGAGCGGTCAGGTGATTTCAATATCCCATTCCTCCGGGAGTGGGCCAGCTTCGGCTCTTTTTGCTCGTGCCCTGCGAACAATGTTGATTGCAGCGGCCTTGGAGTGGGAGAAGTGATCTGAGATAGAAAAGCTATCACCGAATTGAGTTATATACCGGCATATACTTAATGTCGGTACAAGCAATGGAAACAAAAAGACAGGATAAAGGAAACTTACTGTCCATCTACTTGTTAAGCCGGGTGAGCTCGCGCAGTCAGGTGTCGCATTTTGCCTTGAGGGCATCCAGTTCTCCTTGTGCCGAGGTAGCACGGACCTCGGTCGACTCGAGGGTTTCCTTGTGCTTCTGCGCAGCTTCCTCCCTCTGCATCAGGGCCTTCTCAATGTCGGTTTTCTCGCCCTGGACCCGAGTAACACTACTAGGAAAACCCTTATACGTAGGTTGCTATCTGTGGCGCACCCTTAATTGGTGCGCCACAGAAATATATTTCTGTGGCGCACCAGGCTTGGTGCGCCACATAAAGTCATATTTCTGTGGCGCACCTGGCCTGGTGCGCCACAGAAAGTCACATTTCTGTGGCGCACATGGCCAGGTGCGCCACAGAAAGGTATCCGGGGGGCGGGTTAAAATTTGAAAAAAAATTCTGTGGCGCACCTTTCAAAAAATAAAATCCTTTGACATGTACTTAGGTATGAGTGTCTAGTAGGTATAGAAATTTTGAAATATGAATTTTGACCTTTTCTGCAACAAACAGGGAAAAAAACTTGTAACGGCCATAACTTTTGCATACGACGTCGAAATAACGCAAATAATATGCCAAAAAATCGTGAGAAAAATCCGAACTCGATTCCACCCGGGTTTACCCGGTCAACAATTCACAGATTCCTCAAATTCCAAAAGAAAAAAAGTTATTTCAAACAGACGATTTTTCGCAGCAAAATCAAACAAATTCAAAAAATTCAAAAAAATTCAAAAATTCCAAAAAAGACACAGAAATGTATAACAAAGAAGATTGTTGACTTTTTTATTTTTTTGGATTTTTAGATTTTTAGATTTTTTTTGGATTTTTTGAAAAATTTTAAGTTTTTTGAATTTTTTTTGGATTTTTTGAAACTTTTGAATCTCCTTTTGAAAGTTTAGAAGTTTTTGAAAAAACTGAAATTTAAAAACACACGTTTAAACATATACATAACATATACACATACAAGACTTAAGAGGATACATATGATATATATATCAATAATAACTTGAGTAGCACAAGGGTAGGTGAAGTGGGTGGAACTTAGAAGTTAAGCGTGCTAGGGTTGGAGTAGTTTGAGGATGGGTGACCTAGCGGGAAGGTATCAGTTCAAAAAATTCAAAAAATCTGAAAATAATTCCAATAATTAGGATTTTTCATATTGTTTCATATTTTGATTTTTCTGATTTTTTTTTAACTTTTTTTTTTTTTGCAGTTTTTGAGTTTTTTGAATTTTTTCTGAATTCTGTGGCGCACCAGGCAGGTGCACCACAGAAATGTGGATTTCTGGGGCGCACCATGCCAGGTGCGCCACAGAAAGTGGATTTCTGTGGCGCACGCCCATGGTGCGCCACAGAAAAAAAAAATTACTGGCGACGATTCTGTGGCGCACCCAGCAATTCTGGGGTGCGCCACAGAATCTTATTTTGGTGCGTCACTGATAGCCCTTCTCCTAGTAGTGTAAGTTCTTCCTGGAGCCGAGACACTTCGTGTCGTTCCTTCTGGAGGGCAGTGGCGTGCGCGGCGTCCTTGTTCTTCAGCGCCTCCTGAAGCTGCTTATGGGACCTCTTGAGATTGTTGTGGTCCAGAAGCAGCTTCTGAAATACTGCGGTCCGGGCGTTGGTGCAATCCTGAAAAGGGCAAAGGGTTAGTATGATTTTTTGAATATTCATGTCGAGTAAAGCTGAATATCGGATTTTTTGAAGATTCATGCCGAGTAAAGCTGAATGTCGGATTTTTTGAAGATTCATGCCGAGTAAAACTCGACAAGAATCTTGGGGACTGGATGTCGGATTTTTTTGAAAATCCTGAATGTCGGATTTTTTGAGATTAATGATGGGAATTTTGTGAAGATTCGCGCCGAGTGATCTTTACTCGGCGAGCGTCGGTCACTCGACCCGAATCTCGGGGACTGGGGATTATATATGTTTATCATCTATTACAAAGGAAAGAAAGGTCTGGCTGAGGAAAAAATACCTCGGCAAGCTTGCTGGCTCGAAGGGTCGAGAGTTGCAAGTTGTGCATGGCCTGAGCAAGTGCGCTGGGTCCAGCTGGATGTTCGATGACCGGGTTCGCAATGGAGACCTCGCTAGTGTCGGCGGCATTCCAGTCCATGTGGTACTGCTTCTCCGAGCCTAAGCTATGTCCGCTTTGAGTTCGAAGCTGAGGAAAACCCCAGCTGCCAGTGTAACTCAGGAGACGGAGGCGGTGAGAGCTTGGTGCTCCGGTGTAGTGGTTGGAGTCAACACCACTTGTTTCTCCGGATTGACAAGTTGTTTCCGGTGGCACTTGGCTCTGTGCCGGCTTGGGCAGTGGAGTAGCTTTCCGAGTTACTAACTCGGTGGACTTTGTGGTGGACTTCGGCCGCGGCGGCTGCTTTTGTTGCTGCTGTTGCTGTTGCTGCTTTTGCTGTTGCTGTTGCTGCTGTTCCTGTTGCTGTTGCTGTTGCTGTTGTTGTGGTGGTGGTGGTTGCTGTGGGTCCGGTGTCACCGAAGTGTCGGCCCGCGGAATGTCGGAGTCCGCGGTGGACCACGACCTCGGAATGACGGATGGAGTGGCGTGTACCCCGGAGTCACTTGACCGAGGTTGCGCTGCAGTCGGAAGGGGTGAGCGCATGGAGGAGGCACTCTTGTTAATTTCAAGGGCGGCACTGCATCAAGCAAGAAAAAATGTTATTTCGGGAATGAGTATCCCGGGAGAAGAAAAAAAATGGAAGCGAGCTTGTGTCGGCAAAGAGTATCTTACCCTTGAGTAACTGGCGGTGTCTTCTTGGCCCGTGTCGGCTTAACCGCTCATTTCTTGTGCCGCTTCGCTTTCGGTGCTGCTGGATCTGAGGATGTGGAGGTCCTGGTATTCGAGGTACCAGTCTCTGCACGCTTGCGAGATCCAACTTGTTTGCCCGTGGTAGCTAGGCATGCACTCGGAGCAGGGCCGCCCGGGTTAGCTGGTGCCGAGGATACTGGGTGAGCATATGTGATGGGACGAGCATCAATTATCTCTAACATTTCGCAATCATCGTCGTCCGACCAATCTCGGATTGAGGCTCGGGCTCGAGGCTTACCCGAGACAGGGGCGCCAGCAGCCGGAACCGGCAATTGATCCTCATCATCCGGGTCATCTACCTCGGTGGTCGCCGGGGCAGGTATATCTTGGCCCCATTTGGCGGAGGGATCCTCTCCGTCTTCAGTCTTTTGCCGAGTAAACCTCTGCAAGCCAGAAGCAATAAGACCGAGTTATTTTATGAGCCAAGTACGGAGCCGACATAAGAGTTATCTCGGCAGAAAAAAGTATGTCGGTATAAGTTGCAAGGTTACTTACTTGCTTCGGAAGCCGAGTTCTGTCATGAGGTTTTAGACCCCATTCCCATTCCTCGGTCATCGTCGTGCGGGCAATTGCCTTGACACGTCTTCTGACCTCGGGTTGGGTCAGCTCGTGGGTGCTGGTCCGAGTTGGATCATACTTGCCACTCATGTGGCAAATCTTGTGAACCCGGTCTTGAAGGGGGGAGACTCGGCGGCTGACGAAGGTCCTCAGGAGATCATCGCTCGTTAAGCCTGCCCCACAAGCTCCTCGACGATCTTGTGAATCTGGTTGATCTCGAGGTTCATCTCCTTCGGGTTGAGGGACCAGTTAAACTGCTCAGAGGGGATGGCGATGTTGAATATCGGCAGGTTCAGAAGGTCGACATTGTCTAGGCTCTTCACGTAGAAGAACGTGCGCTGCTATTTCCGGCATGACTCCAGGCCTTGAATCCGAGGAAAGATGGAACATCTCCGAGGTATAATGGTAGCGGCTCCACACGGCGTCATCTCCTTGGGGAAGTTCTTGTTTTCTGGATCCGGGACACTCTGATACGTCTCCAACGTATCCATAATTTCTGCTGTTCCATGCTTATATTATACCATTTGCTACATGTTTTATATACACTTCATATCACTTTTATGCATTTTCTGGGACTAACCTATTAACAAGATGCCACAGTGCCAGTTCCCTGTTTTCTGCTGTTTTTGGTTTCAGAAAGTTACTTCTGGAAATATTCTCGGAATTGCACGAAACAAAAGGCCAAGTCCCTATTTTTCCAACACGTACACGGAGTCCGAAGGAGAGACGAAGGAGAGCCACGAGGTGGCCAAACCACAGGCGCGCGGCAGTGGGCCCCGCCGCGCCGCCTGGTGGTTTGGGCCCCTCGGGGGTCCGCCGACATCGCCCCTTCGCCTATTTATTCCCCGAGACGTGAAAACCCTAAAACACCGAGCCTTTCATCCAGAACATATTCGCTGCCGCCGCCGTCGTCAACCCTAACTCGGGGGGTTTCTGAAGCTCTTCCCGGCACCCTGCCGGAGAGGGGAATCATCACCGGAGGGCTCTACATCGCCATGCCCGCCTCCGGAGTGATGCGTGAGTAGTTCATCCTTGGACTATGGGTCCATAGCAGTAGCTAGATGGTTGTCTTCTCCACTTGTGCCATCATGTTTAGATCTTGTGAGCTGCCTATCATGATCAAGATCATCTTATTGTAATGCTACATGTTGTGTTTGCTGGGATCTGACTTATATTGATACCTATGTGGAGCTGAATATTATATTATCATGTCTATGTCATTTGTGATCTTGCATGCTCTCCGTTACTTGTTGAAGCCTTGGCCAAGTGAATACTTGTGACTCCAAGAGGGGGTATTTATGCATGATAGTTGGGTTCAACCTCTATTTAACCTGGGATAGTGACAGCAAGTTCTAAGGTTGTAGATGTGTTGTTGCCACTAGGGGTAAAACAGCAATGCTTTATTCAAGGATGAATGTATTGTTTACATTACGCACATTACTTAATGCAATTGTCTGTTGCTTGCAACTTAATACTGGAAGGGGTACGGATGTTAACCGGAAAGTGGACTATTTAGGCATAGATGCATGCTGGATAGCGGTCTATGTACTTTGTCGTAATGCCCAAATGAATCTCATAGTAGACACCACAGCTCACACATGCATGTTATATGCACTTATCAATTGTCAATTGCCCAGCTGTAATTTGTTTACCCAGCATGTTAGTTATCTTATTGGAGAGACACCACTAGTGAACTGTGGACCCCGGTCCATTCTTTTACATCTGAAATACAATCTACTGCAATCATTGTTCTCTACTGTTTTATGCAAACAAACATCATTTCCATTCGATACGTTTAACCCTTTGTTTTCAGCAAGCCGGTGAGATTGACAACCTCACTGTTAAGTTGGGGCAAAGTAATTTGATTGTGTTGTGCAGGTTCCACGTTGGCACCGGAATCCCTGGTGTTGCGCCGCACTACACTCCTTCACCAACACCTTCGAAGCAAACCTCGTTTTCCTACTGGTTCGATTAAACCTTGGTTTCATACTGAGGGAAAACTTGCTGCTGCACTCATCATACCTTCCTCTTGGGGTTCCCAACTGACGTGTGACGTACAAGCATTGTTTCTGGTGCTGTTGCCGGGGAGATATTCCCTCGTCAACTTAGCGCTAGCAACACGTTTTCTGGCGCCGTTGCCGGGGAAAACCGAATCTCTTTACTTTGTTATTTGTCTTGCTTAGTTTATTTTTATTTAGTCTTGTTTGCTCTCTTTATCAAAAACACAAAAAAATTAGTTACTTGTTTAATTTTTGTTATTTTTTGTTTTTCAAAATGAGTACTCCTGAGAACACTAAGTTGTGTGACTTCACTAGCACAAACAACAATGATTTCATATGCACTCCTATTGCTCCACCTGCTTCTACAGCAGAATTTTATGAAATTAAACCTGCTCTATTAAATCTTGTTATGAAAGAGCAATTTTCTGGTGTTAGTACTGATGATGCTGCTGCCCATCTTAATAACTTTGTTGAACTTTGTGAAATGCAAAAGTATAAGGATATGGATGGGGATATTATAAAACTGAAACTTTTTCCTTTCTCCTTGAGAGGAAGAGCTAAAGAATGGTTGCTTTCTTTGCCTAGAAATAGTATTGATTCTTGGACAAAATGCAAAGATGCTTTCATAGGGAAATATTATCCTCCTGCTAAGATTATATCCTTGAGAAGTAGCATTATGAATTTTAAACAACTTGATAATGAACATGTTGCTCAAGCTTGGGAAAGAATGAAATCTTTGGTGAAGAATTGTCCCACTCATGGACTGACTACTTGGATGATCATCCAAACCTTTTATGCAGGATTAAATTTTTCCTCAAGGAACTTATTGGATTCAGCCTCTGGAGGAACCTTTATGTCCATCACTTTAGGTGCAGCAACAAAGCTACTTGATGATATGATGATCAACTATTCCGAATGGCACACCGAAAGAGCTCCTCAAGGTAAGAAGGTAAATTCTGTTGAAGAAACCTCCTCTTTGAGTGATAAGATTGATGCTATTATGTCTATGCTTGTGAATGGTAGATCTCATGTTGATCCTAATAATGTTCCTTTAGCTTCATTGGTTGCTCAAGAAGAGCATGTTGATGTAAACTTCATTAAAAACAACAACTTCAACAACAATGCTTATAGGAATAATTTTGGTAGCAACAATATAAGCCTTATCCTTCAAATGGTTATGGCAATTCTTATGGTAATTCCTACAGCAACAATAGAAGTGTGTCCTCTGATCTTGAAGCTATGCTTAAAGAATTTATTAGCACACAAAAAGCTTTCAATAAAACTGTTGAGGAAAAGTTTGAAAAAATTGATGATCTTGCTCTAAAGTTGATAGTCTTGCTCATGATGTTGAAATTCTAAAACTGAAAGTTATGCCTAATGAAGTTAAAGATATTAAGTCATTTGCTACAGCAAATGCCATCCAAGTTCGAATTGATAATAATATTAGGATGTTGGCTGAATTGCATGCTAGGTGGGAAAAAGAGGAAGAACTTGAAAAAGAGAATAGTATAGTTAGAGTTTGTACTATCACCACCACTAGTAATGCTAATGTTTTACATGCTAGTAAGCCTCCTACTATTGATGGTAATGTTATTGGTGTTGGTAATGTCTCTACTACTTCTGCAAAGCGTTTGAAATTGCCTAAAACTGCTGAAACTTTTTCTGATAAAAGTGCTGAAATTTTTCAAACTATTGGAGACAATGGTTCCACCACCATTGACAATAATGATTTTGATTTTGATGATTGTAACATCTCTGAAGTTATTATGTTCTTGCAAAAATTAGCTAGAAGTCCCAATGCTAGCACTATTAATTTGGCTTTTACAAAGCATATTACAAATGCTCTTTTGCAAGCTAGGGAGGAGAAGTTGAAACTTAAAGCTTCTATTCCTAGGAAATTAGAAGATGGTTGGGAACCCATCATTAAGGTAAAGGTGAATGATTTTGATTGCAATGCCTTGTGTGATCTTGGTGCAAGTATTTCGGTTTTGCCCAAGAAGCTTTATGATATTCTTGATTTGCCACCTTTGGAACATTGTTATTTGGATGTTTTTCTCGCTGATAATGCTATGAAGAAACCTTTGGGGCGAGTTAATGATGTTTTTATTACAGTAAACAATAACCTTGTCCCGTTGATTTTATTGTTATGGATATTGAATGCAATGCATCTTGTCCTATTGTTTTGGGAAGACCTTTTCTTCGAACTGTTGGTGCCATCATTGATATGAAAGAAGGTAATATAAGGTACCAATTTCCTCTCAAGAAAGGTATGGAACACTTCCCTAGGAAGAGAATGAAGTTACCTTTTGACTCTATTGTTAGAGCAAGTTATGATGTTGATGCTTCTTCTCTTGACAACACTTGATTTTCACTTTCTGCGCCTAGCTGAAAGGCGTTAAAGAAAAGCGCTTATGGGAGACAACCCATCGTTTTTATTTGCTGTTATTTTTGTTTTCTTTGAGTCAAGGAGTTTTGTTACTTCTGTAGCAACTCCTTTGTATCTTTATTTTATCGCAATGTTGTGCCAAGTAAAGTTCTATATTGAAAGTTGATGCAAGATTTGGATTTCTGCGCAGTGACAGATTTTTAGCTGTCACGGATTTGAGCTTATCTCCCTGTAGAAAATTCAAAAAATTCTGAAAAAATCACGCATATTCCTGAGATATGTACGCAACTTTCATTATTTTAGGCCAGATCCATCTGAGCAACTTAAGTGCCTCGAAAAAATTCGTCATTCCAGACTGTTCTGTTTTTGACAGATTCTGCCTTTTGTTTTGCATTCGCTCTTTTACTGTGTTTGTGTGGATTTCTTTGCTCCACAAAGCATTGGTGGCTGTAGCTAATGTCCAGAAGCTTTGGGATTGATTGTATCATTACAGAATATGAGAATTTTTGATTATGCACTAACCCTCTAATGAGAACTGTCTTGAGTTTGGTGTGAAGGAAGTTTTCAAGGATCAAGCGAGAAGGGTGATATTATGTGATCAAGAAGAGTGAAAAGCCTAAGCTTGGGGATGCCCCCGTGGTTCATCCCAACCATATTCAGAGAGACTCAAGCGTCTAAGCTTGGGGATGCCCAAGGCATCCCCTTCTTCATCAACAAACTTATCAGGTCATCTCTAGTGAAACTATATTTTAATTCTTTCACATCTTATGCGCTTTACTTGGAGCGTCTGTGTGTTTTTATTTTTGTTTTTGTTTGAATAAATTCGGATCCTAGCAATCCTTGTGTGGGAGAGAGACACGCTCCGCTTTTTCATGTGAATACTCATGTTCTTCACTTATATTTGTTGAGTATTCTTAACTAGCTACTGCAGTGCTTTTAGCTCCTGTTTTTCATGCATCTCTTCGAGCTGTTAGCACTTGTTTATAAATACTCTCTTGCTGCATTATATTATCATTTGGAGAGTTTATGTTTAAATAAATTGATTGGTGTTTGTTTGGAAGAAAGAAAATGCTACATGTAGTAGTTGGTATTGGAAAAGACATATGCATTCTTGTAGATCATTGTCTTGTTTCGATTTGATGCTTTGCAATTGTTTTGAGCTCTCAAGTAGATCATGTTTAAGCTCTTGCATCATGTAGTTAAAGCCTAGTAGTGGAGAACTACCGTAGAGCTTGTTGAGACTTGGGATGCATATTTGTTCTCTCTAAGGTCTAGATATTTTCTGGTAAAATGTTTGAGCAACAAGGAAGACAGTGTAGAGTCTTATAATACTTGCAATATGTTTTTATGTGATTCTTGCTGTACCGGTTTATACTTGTGTTTGCTTCAAACAACCTTGCTAGCCTAAACTCTGTACTGAGAGGGAATGCTTCTCGTGCATCCAAAACTTGAGCCAAAACCCATGCCATTTGTGTCCACCATACCTACCTACTATGTGGTATTTCCTGCCATTCCAAGTAAATATTTCATGTGCTACCTTTAAACTATTCAAAACTTTATTACTCCTTATTTGTGTCAATGTTTTATAGCTCATGAGGAAGTATGTGGTGTTTTATCTTTCAATCTTGTCATTTACTTCTGACAGACTTTCACCAATGGACTAGTGGCATATACATCCGCTTATCCAATAATTTGCAAAAAGAGCTGGCAACGGGGTGCCCAGCCCCAATTAATTACAACTTTCATTAATAATTCTCTTCACATGTTTTGCCCTGATTTATCAGTAAGCAACTTAATTTGCAAATAGACACTCCTCCATGGTATGTGAATGTTGGAAGGCACCCGAGGATTCGGTTAGCCATGGCTTGTGTAAGCAAAAGGTTGGGAGGAGTGTCATCTATAAAGAAACTAAAATACATGTGTAAACAAAAGAGAAGAGGGATGATCTACCTTGCTGGTAGAGATAACGTCCTTCATGGGAGCCGCTCTTTGAAAGTCTGGTTGACAAGGGGGTTAGAGTGCCCACTACCATTCGTTGACAACAACAAACACCTCTCAAATACTTATTTTGTGCTCTCTATATGCTTTCGAAAACTTAAAAAGCTCTAGCACATGATTTAATCCCTGCTTCCCTCTGCGAAGGGCCTATCTTTTACTTTATGTTGAGTCAGTTTACCTACTCCTTTCTATCTTAGAAGCAAACACTTGTGTCAACTTTGTGTGCATTGATTCTTACATGTTTACTTATTGCACTTGTTATATTGCTTTATGTTGACAACTATCCATGAGATATACATGTTACAAGTTGAAAGCAAATGCTGAAACTTAATCATCCTTTGTGTTGCTTCAATGCCTTTTACTTTGAATCTATTGCTTTATGAGTTACCTCTTATGCAAAACTTTTTGATGCTTGTCTTGAAAGTACTATTCATGAAAAGTTTTTGCTTATATGATTCATTGTTTACTCTTTATCTATTTGTTAGCAAACTATAGACCATTGCTTTGAGTCACTTCATTCATGACATGAGCCTTGCAATATATTGATCAAGATTGTGTGAAAGCATGTCTCCTCAGAAATTATTTGTTGTTATCGTTTTACCTACTCGAGGACGAGTAGAACTAAGCTTGGGGATGCTTGATACGTCTCCAACGTATCCATAATTTCTGCTGTTCCATGCTTATATTATACCATTTGCTACATGTTTTATATACACTTCATATCACTTTTATGCATTTTCTGGGACTAACCTATTAACAAGATGCCACAGTGCCAGTTCCCTGTTTTCTGCTGTTTTTGGTTTCAGAAAGTTACTTCTGGAAATATTCTCGGAATTGCACGAAACAAAAGGCCAGTCCCTATTTTTCCAGCACGTACACGGAGTCCGAAGGAGAGACGAAGGAGAGCCACGAGGTGGCCAAACCACAGGCGCGGCAGTGGGCCCCCGCGCCGCCTGGTGGTTTGGGCCCCTCGGGGGTCCGCCGACATCGCCCCTTCGCCTATTTATTCCCCGAGACGTGAAAACCCTAAAACACCGAGCCTTTCATCCAGAACATATTCGCTGCCGCCGCCGTCGTCAACCCTAACTCGGGGGGTTCTGAAGCTCTTCCCGGCACCCTGCCGGAGAGGGGAATCATCACCGGAGGGCTCTACATCGCCATGCCCGCCTCCGGAGTGATGCGTGAGTAGTTCATCCTTGGACTATGGGTCCATAGCAGTAGCTAGATGGTTGTCTTCTCCACTTGTGCCATCATGTTTAGATCTTGTGAGCTGCCTATCATGATCAAGATCATCTTATTGTAATGCTACATGTTGTGTTTGCTGGGATCTGACTTATATTGATACCTATGTGGAGCTGAATATTATATTATCATGTCTATGTCATTTGTGATCTTGCATGCTCTCCGTTACTTGTTGAAGCCTTGGCCAAGTGAATACTTGTGACTCCAAGAGGGGGTATTTATGCATGATAGTTGGGTTCAACCTCTATTTAACCTGGGATAGTGACAGCAAGTTCTAAGGTTGTAGATGTGTTGTTGCCACTAGGGGTAAAACAGCAATGCTTTATTCAAGGATGAATGTATTGTTTACATTACGCACATTACTTAATGCAATTGTCTGTTGCTTGCAACTTAATACTGGAAGGGGTACGGATGTTAACCGGAAAGTGGACTATTTAGGCATAGATGCATGCTGGATAGCGGTCTATGTACTTTGTCGTAATGCCCAAATGAATCTCATAGTAGACACCACAGCTCACACATGCATGTTATATGCACTTATCAATTGTCAATTGCCCAGCTGTAATTTGTTTACCCAGCATGTTAGTTATCTTATTGGAGAGACACCACTAGTGAACTGTGGACCCCGGTCCATTCTTTTACATCTGAAATACAATCTACTGCAATCATTGTTCTCTACTGTTTTATGCAAACAAACATCATTTCCATTCGATACGTTTAACCCTTTGTTTTCAGCAAGCCGGTGAGATTGACAACCTCACTGTTAAGTTGGGGCAAAGTAATTTGATTGTGTTGTGCAGGTTCCACGTTGGCACCGGAATCCCTGGTGTTGCGCCGCACTACACTCCTTCACCAACACCTTCGAAGCAAACCTCGTTTTCCTACTGGTTCGATTAAACCTTGGTTTCATACTGAGGGAAAACTTGCTGCTGCACTCATCATACCTTCCTCTTGGGGTTCCCAACTGACGTGTGACGTACAAGCATAGTTTCTGGTGCTGTTGCCGGGGAGATATTCCCTCGTCAACTTAGCGCTAGCACACTCTGCTTCCGGAGTTGGAAGTACTTGGCCCAGAGCTCAACGGTAGGCCAGAGTCCGAGGTATCCCTCGGAGAAAGAAACGCACGAAGAGAGCGTGGTGATGGCGTTGGCTGGAAGGTGATGAGGTTGAAGACGGAACCGATCCAAGAAAGATCGGAAGAACTCGCTCACCGGGAGTCCAAAGCCGAGCTCGAAGTGCGCGACGAAGACCACGCGCTCACCGGATTTCAGCTTCGGCTCGGCCTCTGTGCCGGGAACCCGGCATATCACTTGTGTCGGAATTCACTTGGTCCGGACCAGCAGTCTATCTCGGCCTGGGTTACGTCGGAACCTTCCCATCCGGCGCGCTCACCCTCTTCGACGGAATCCTCGGCAGGTGATGACCCACAAGTATAGGGGGTGTATCGTAGTACTTTCGATAAATAAGAGTGTCGAACCCAACGAGGAGCAGAAGGTGCTGACAAGGAGTTTCGGTAAAGGTTTCACTGTAAATGCTAGCAGACAAGTTTTTAGGGGTTTTTGATATAGCAGGTAAATAAAATGCAGTAAGTAAAAGACAGTAATAATAATTGCAGCGAGTGGCCCAATCCTTTTTAGAGCAAAGGACAAGCCGGTTGGTTTACTTATGATGACAAAATGTTCTTGAGGACACACGGGATTCTAGTCAAGTGCTTTCGCTTCACATAGTTGATTAATCTTCATTGTTTTGATAAGTGTTGTGTGGGTGAACCTATGCTAATGCACCGCCCTTACTTGGACTAATACATACTTGTGATTATACCTCTTGCAAGCATCCGCAGTTACAAGAAAGTAATTAAGATAAATCTAACCACAGCCTTAAACTCTGAGATCCTACGCTCCCTTGTGCACCGGTATACTAACGGGGGTTTAGGTTTCTGTCACTCCGGCAACCCCACAATTAGCAACCAAATACACAATGCATTCCTCTAGGCCCATAAAGGTGAAGTGTCATGTAGTCGACGTTCACACGACACCACTAGAAGAATAGCACCACAACTTAAATATCAAACCATTAAATATTACTCAACATAATTCCACTACTAACAGCGTGACTTCTCCCATGTCCTCAAGAACTAATCGAACTACTCACGAGACATCATATGGATCATGATCAGAGGTGATATAATGATGGATAACGATCTGAACATATACTTTAATTCACCGATAAAACTCAATAGCATCAACCACAAGGAGTAATTAACACCGGGAGAGTTTCCCCTATGAACTAAACAAAGTATAGCCCTAGATGTTACAGCGGAACGAGATGGTGCAGCGGTGATGGTGGTGATGGCGGTGGAGATGATGATGATCCCGATGAAGTCCAGCGCGATGACGATGATCTCCCCCTCCGGGAAGGAATTTCCCCGGCAGATTTCTCCCTGCCGGAGAGCTTTTTCTCTCTCTGTTGTTTCCGCCTCGTGGAGGCGGCGGAATATTTTCTCTCGGACTCCCCGTGTCTTAGGGTTTCTGGGGGATGAAGTACGCGAAGGGGGAGCGCCTGAGGTGGGCCAGGGGCACCACACCTGGCTAGGGCGCGGCCAAGGTGGGCCCCGCGCCCAGGGGTGGTGTGGGCCCCTCCTGGCCCATCTCAGCCTCCCCTTTTGGCTTAGTCCATCTTCTGATAAAATAGGAACATCTGTCTTCTCGGAAATATTTTTAGTGCTCCAGAAATATAGTGCCTTGACGTGCTTTTTCCAGCTGAAATCTGACTCCGGCAGTTAATTATCCAATGATCATCAAACATGCAAAATAAGACAAAATAACATAAGTAACTCCTCTTAATATGAAATATATCATTGAATAACAGTAAATTATGCTATAAAATAGTGATGCAAAATGGACGTATCAACCCCCCCAAGCTTAGACCTCGCTTGTCCCCAAGCGAAAGCTGAGCTCAGTAAACTAGAACAAAAGTTTATGGAGTGAAGCGTCGATAATAAAGAATACGGACAAGAAGCATCAGTAATTACTAAACAACACAACTCATTTTAAACAGCAACTACTCTTCATATAACCTAACTTGAACATGAGTAGTGAAACAACCACAATAAAAATACACGAAGGAAATTATAGATTAGTAATGGCACACTTCATTCTTGGTCATAGAACAATAAGCAATCAATACTTATCTTTCGAAAGGAGTCTTTATATTAGAGCTTATATTGCAGAACTTCCACACTCAATTATCACACCTTCTTTACAGTCATTGATAACTTGCAAAGCTATATTCTTAGAGGCAAAAGTCTTTGTGCTAAGACAAGAAGGATAAAAGACATGATTGACAATATTAATGATATATATGGTTGAATCACAACAACTCAAATGCTTGCTCAAGGAAGAAGGAAATAGGTGTACTGACTCAACATGAAAAGTAAAAGAAAGGCCCTTCGCAGAGGGAAGCAGGGATTAAGTCATGTGCTAGAGCTTTTAAGTTTTTGAAATCATATAGAGAGCAAAAATTAAGTTTTGAGAGGTGTTTGTTAATTGTCAACGAATGGTAGCGGGTGAAAACAGTATTCTCCCTGTCAAACAGACTTTTAAGAGCGGCTCCCATGAAGGACGTTATTTCTACCAGCAAGGCAGATCATCCCTCTTTCTCTTTGGTTTACACACGCAGATATTTCACTGTTTGTCAATGCTTACTGATAATTCAGGGCAAAAGTGTGAAGAGAATTAAGCGTTAAAGTTGTAATTAATTGGGACTGGGCATCCCGTTGCCAGCTCTTTTTGCAAGTTATTGGATAAGCGGATGTATATGCCACTAGTCCAGGTGTAAAGTCTGTTTGACAAGTAGAATAAAGGATAACCACACTACTTCCTCATGAGCTAGTAAACATTGACACAAAAGGGAATAATAACATTTTGAATAATTTAAAGGTAGCACATGAAAAATTTACTTGGAGTGGCAAAGAAATACCACATATAGGAGTTATGGTGGACACAAATGGCATGGGTTTGGCTCAAGGATTTGGATGCACGAGAAGCATTCCCTCTCAGTACGGTGGTTAAGGCTAGCAAGGTCATGTGCAAGCATAAAAGTTGGGGGATACACACAAATATATATAATAGAAGCAACCATGCTATCTTCCCTGTAAGCACAAATGTTTTAACTCAAAGAATACTAATCTTATTGGCTAGCAAGAAAGAAAGATAAAGGGATAATATTTTTGCATGTAATTCCCTCCTTCTACTTAAGTTTTCATGGTATTGCTAATGACCAATACTAAGTTTGCCACAACTAATATAATTTACTTAATGTACCCAAAAGTGGCGTCAATACTAATGGCAAGATCAGCACATAAAGAAGATTGCAGGCTAAAATAAAATGTACCGAAAGTAAAGGTGGAACTTCTCATTAATATTCTGAACAAAGACACACTCAAACCAACGGATACATGGATAACTAAAGGATTGACACTCCACATCGCAAACCATCTTATAAGATAACTTCTCTACTCATGATATGACCACGAAATTATAAAAACGAAAGGATAAAGATGATACTGGGCACTCCCCCAAGCTTGGAACAAGCCAAGGGAGTGCCATTACCCCTTGACGATTTAGGCTTGATCTCTTGGTGGCGACTCCCTAATGAGCTTCTCGACCAAATCCTTCAATTCATCTATCTTGTATGTGAGGATGCGGATCATCTCCGAATTGTGTTCGATGCGGTTCATGAACTGGTCAGAAGGTGAATCCCAGCTCTTGGAATTGTTTCCCCACTTCTCACTGGACTTAGGGCTTTCTTTTCCTGCATTGTTAGATCGATCTATATCCCAACAAGTAGGCAACTCCATCTCCGGAACTCTCTCAAATTGATACTTATGGATGAGGGTATGGAAAGGGTTACTGGAGTTTGAGGCGAGTGTCTTGGGTGCAAAGGCATGACGCGATGCCTCACCACCCATGTTCAGGTTCTTCACAGGATTGAAAGGGTTGGCAGTCACCCCGATGCTTGCAATAGTAGCGCGAGGACGTGGAGTTGAGTCTTCCTCTACTTCATCATCGGTTTCGCTCTTGACCTCCTCCTCGATCCTCTGGTCCATGATGTCCTCCACGCCTCCTTGTCTCGTTGTCGTTGGAGAAGACCATGGCGCTCTAAATCCGAAATAGTTCCTGGCAGAAAACAGCTCGAAACAAAACTCGACGAAAACACGATATACGGACCTCGGGAGATCCGGGTGATTATATAGCAAAAAGTTTTAACAAAAGGAAGGTACAGGACGAAACGGGGTCGGAGACGGGCTCCGAGGTGCCCACACGCACCCACGGCGCGGCCAGGGTGGGGCCCGCGCCCAGGGGTGGTGTGGTGCCCTCGGGCACCGTTTCCTACCCTTTTCCGACTCATAATTTTCCATATTATGTAAAAACAACAAATATTTAGTTGAAAAGTAAATCGCGAACTTTTTCTTACCGAAACTGTTACCTATTCCAAATCAGCTTTTGCAGTTGTCTGAATTTGACTTTTTATAAAATCCTCTGGAGTTACCACTTTGATAAATCAACATCTTCATTATAAGAATCTCCAGAAATGTAATGCTTGAGTCTTTGACCATTAACCACTTGTGGTCTGTCCCCATCTAGTGAATTGATTTTAATCGCACCTGAGCGATAGACCTCCTCAATGATATAAGGTCCTTCCCATTTTGAAAGTAATTTTCCTGCAAAAAATCTGAGACGAGACCTATACAATAAAACTTTTTCACCTACGTTAAATTCTCTCTTAAGAATTCTTCTATCATGCCATTGCTTAACTTTCTCTTTAAAGAGCCTAGCATTTTCATAAGCTGCATTTCTCCATTCATCTAAAGAATTCAAATTAAGCAATCTCTTTTTACCGGCAAGTTTAAAGTCTCTATTAAGTTCTTTCACCGCCCAATAGGCTTTATGTTCTAATTCTAAGGCAAATGACAAGCTTTTCCATAAACCATTTTGTAAGGAGACATTCCCATAGGATTTTTATAAGCAGTTCTATAAGCCCACAAAGCATCGTTAAGCTTTTTAGACCAATTTTTTCTAGATTTATTAACAGTCTTTTGCAAAATAGACTTAATCTCTCTATTTGACAATTCTACTTGACCACTTGTTTGGGATGATATGGTGAAGCAATTCTATGATTAACATCATACTTAGCTAGAGTTTTTCTAAAAGCACCATGAATAAAATGAGAACCCCATCAGTCATGAGATATCTAGGCACACCAAACCTAGGGAAGATAATATCTTTAAGCATTTTTAATGATGTCTCACCATCAGCACTAGAAGTTGGTATAGCTTCTACCCATTTAGTAACATAATCAACAGCAACAAGTATATGAGTATAACCATTTGAGGAGGAAAAGGACCCATAAAGTCAAATCCCCAACAGTCGAAAGGTTCAATAACAAGAGAATAATTCATAGGCATTTCATTACGTCTACTAATGTTACCTACTCTTTGACATTCATCACATGATAAAACAAATTTTCTAGCATCTCTAAAAAGGGTAGGCCAATAAAAACCTGATTGTAGAACCTTTTGCGCAGTTCTATCTCCAGCGTGATGTCCTCCATAAGCACTTCCATGGCATTTGCTCAATATTCTTTCTGTTCATACTCAGGAACACATCTTCGCATAATGCCATCTACTCCTTCTTTATACAAATGTGGGTCATCCCAAAAATAATGCCTCAAATCATAAAAGAACTTTCTTCTTTGCTGAGCTGTAAAGGTCGGAGGCAAATACTTGGCAACAATAAAATTAGCATAATCAGCATACCAAGGACTTTCGCGTGAGCTTACCTTTATCGCAGCCAATTGTTCATTTGGAAAACTATCATTAACAGGTATAGGATCATCTGAAATGTTTTCTAATCTAGACAAATTATCAGCAACAGGATTTTCAGCACCTTTCCTATCTACAATATGTAAATCAAATTCTTGCAGTAAAGTACCCATCTTATGAGCCTAGGCTTAGCATCTTTCTTTTCCATAAGGTATCTAATAGCAGCATGATCAGTGTGAATAGTAACTTTTGAATCAACAATATAAGGTCTAAATTTATCACAAGCAAAAACAACTGCTAAAAATTCCTTTTCAGTAGTAGCATAATTCTTTTGAGCGGCATCAAGTGTTTTACTAGCATAATGAATAACATTTAACTTCTTGTCTACCCGCTGTCCAAGAACAGCTCCTACAGCAAAATCACTAGCATCACACATTATTTCAAAAGGTAAAGTCCAATCAGGAGGTTGAACAACAGGAGCTGTGATTAAAGCCTTTTTTAGAGTTTCAAAAGCTTCCTTGCAATCATCATCAAAAACAAAAGGTACATCTTTTTGAAGAAGATTAGTGAGGGGTTTTGAAATTTTAGAGAAATCTTTAATAAACCTCCTATAAAAACCGGCATGACCAGAATACTACGGATACCTTTCACATCCCTTGGACAGGGCATTTTCTCGATTGCTTCAACTTTAGCTCTGTCCACTTCAATACCTCTTTCAGAAATTTTGTGCCCTAGGACAATTCCTTCATTAACCATGAAATGACATTTCTCCCAATTAAGAACAAGATTTGTCTCCTCACATCTCTGCAAAACTTTATCAAGATTGTGCAAGCAATTATCAAAGGAAGTTCCGTAGACGGAAAAATCGTCCATGAATACTTCCACAATTTCTTCACAAAAACCATGAAAAATAGCAGACATGCATCTTTGGAACGTAGCAGGAGCATTACACAAACCAAAAGGCATACGTCTATAAGCATAAGTTCCATAAGGACAAGTAAAAGTAGTTTTCTCTTGATCTTGTGCTTTAACAGCAATTTGTGAGAATCCAGAATAACCATCAAGGAAACAAAAATGGTTTTCTTAGACAACCTTTCTAACATTTGATCAATAAAAGGCAAAGGATAATGATCTTTCTTAGTTACTTTATTGACCTTTCTAAAATCAATGCACATCCTATACCCAACTACTACTCTTTGAGGAATAAGTTCATCATTTTCATTTGGTACAACAGTAACTCCTCCTTTCTTAGGGACACAATGCACAGGACTTACCCATCTACTATCAGCAATAGGATAAATTATACCAGCATCAAGAAGTTTTAATACCTCATTTCTTACCACTTCTTTCATCTTAGGGATCAAGCGACGCTGATGCTCAACAACAGGTTTTGCATCGGGTTCAATGTTGATGGCATGTTGACATATAGTAGGAGAAATCCCCTTTAAATCATCCAAAGTGTATCCCATAGCTCCTCGATGTTTCTTTAGTACTTCTAATAGCCTTGCTTCTTCATTACCTGAAAGTTTAGAACTAATAATAACAGGATATACTTTCCTTTCATCAAGATAAACATACTTAAGATTATCAGGTAACGGTTTTAAATCGAAGACAGGATCTTCCTTAGGAGGCGCTGAGGTACCCAAATCTTCCACAGGCAAATTATGCTTAAGTATTGGTGGTTGACGAAGAAAGGCATTGTCAATCTCATTCCTCTCCTCCATAAATACTTCACTTTCGTGTTCCTCCATGAATTGCTGCAAGGCATTGTTAGGAGCAACAGCAATAGAAGCAAGTTGTTCATTTGATCTCATTAGGCAATCAGTTTCATAAAGTTGTTTACCAAACTTAGAGAAATTAAACTCATAAGATTCTCCATTAAATTTAGTGTAAATTTTCTCTTTCTTACAATCTATAATGGCACCACATGTATTCAAGAAAGGCCTACCAAAAATAATGGGACAAGCTTTACTAGCAACAGAACCAAGTACTAGAAAATCAGCAGGGTATTTAGTCTTACCACATAAAACTTCAACATCTCTCACAATACCAATTGGAGATAGTTTCTCTATTAGCAAGCTGAATAACCACATCAATCTCCTCAAGTTCGCAAGGACCAATTTCATGCATAATTTCTTTATAAAGATCAAAAGGAATAGCACTAGAACTTGCACCAATATCACATAAACCATAATAGCAATGTTCTCCTATTTTGACTGAAAGCACAGGAACACTTGTTTTCCTAGCTCTACTGGGATGTGAAACAATATTAGAGGCATCTTCACAAAAGATAATATGTCCTCCTTCTACATTTTCAGTTACCAAATCCTTTACTATTGCTATTGTGGGTTCAACCGCTATTTGTTCAGCAGGTTCTAAAGCTTTCTTTGCACTTAGCTATGATAGAATGTTCCCTAATTTTAACAGGAAAAGGTGGTTTCTCAATATAAGGTTCTGGCAAGATACGATCAACTGTATGAACTTCAATGTTTTTAATATTGGCAGAATTAGTATTATCTTTGTAAGGCAAATGATACTTATTGCAACTTTCTTTAGGAACATCAAGATAAGAGGCAAAAGCCTTGTAACAGTTTGCAATAACTTGAGAATCAAGACCATACATATCATAGAGATTACGAAAATTATCAGTATTCATAAAAGTTTTAATGCATTCGTAATCATACTTTATACCTGATTCTCTACCTTTGTCGTTCTCCCATCCTTCAGTATTTTCCTCAATCCGATCAAGAAGGTCCCATTTAACTTCCTCTTTATTACGCGTAAATGATCCAGCACAAGAGGTATCCAATAGAGTTTTATCTTGAAGAGAAAGCCTTGCATAGAAGTTATCAATAACACATTACCAGGAAGCTCATGAATGGGGCATTTGAGCATTAATGATTTCAATCTCCCCCACGCTTGGGCAATACTTTCTCCATCATGAGGCCAAAAATTATATATATGATTCCGATCTTGATGAATTTCACTAGGAGGATAAAATTTAGAATAAAAGAGAGGCACAATCTCCTCCCAGCCAATAGAACGCCCATTTTCAGCATCCTATACCATTTTGCAGCTTTACCAGTCAACGATATAGAAAACAATTTCTTCTTGACCTCTTCCATTGAAATACCTGCACACTTGAACAACTCGCATAATTCATGAATAAATAGCAAATGATCCCCAGGAGGGACAGTTCCATCTCCTGCATAGCGGTTATTCGTAACTCGTTCAACAATTTTCATAGGTATTTTAAATGGAATTACTTGATCAGGTGGTTCCTCTTCTACTACCGTAGCAGTGGTAGTAGTATTTCCAAACAGGGATTCAAATGGAGATCTCTCCATGATAAAATAAAGTAGCAAGCAGAAATAAAAATAGCACCTACAGTAAAAGTTTCCCTTACCAATTCCACTCACCAATAGCGCTTCACTCCCCGGCAACGGCGCCAGAAAATAGTCTTGATGACCCACAAGTATAGGGGGTGTATCGTAGTACTTTCGATAAATAAGAGTGTCGAACCCAACGAGGAGCAGAAGGTGCTGACAAGGAGTTTCGGTAAAGGTTTCACTGTAAATGCTAGCAGACAAGTTTTTAGGGGTTTTTGATATAGCAGGTAAATAAAATGCAGTAAGTAAAAGACAGTAATAATAATTGCAGCGAGTGGCCCAATCCTTTTTAGAGCAAAGGACAAGCCGGTTGGTTTACTTATGATGACAAAATGTTCTTGAGGACACACGGGATTCTAGTCAAGTGCTTTCGCTTCACATAGTTGATTAATCTTCATTGTTTTGATAAGTGTTGTGTGGGTGAACCTATGCTAATGCACCGCCCTTACTTGGACTAATACATACTTGTGATTATACCTCTTGCAAGCATCCGCAGTTACAAGAAAGTAATTAAGATAAATCTAACCACAGCCTTAAACTCTGAGATCCTACGCTCCCTTGTGCACCGGTATACTAACGGGGGTTTAGGTTTCTGTCACTCCGGCAACCCCACAATTAGCAACCAAATACACAATGCATTCCTCTAGGCCCATAAAGGTGAAGTGTCATGTAGTCGACGTTCACACGACACCACTAGAAGAATAGCACCACAACTTAAATATCAAACCATTAAATATTACTCAACATAATTCCACTACTAACAGCGTGACTTCTCCCATGTCCTCAAGAACTAAACGAACTACTCACGAGACATCATATGGATCATGATCAGAGGTGATATAATGATGGATAACGATCTGAACATATACTTTAATTCACCGATAAAACTCAATAGCATCAACCACAAGGAGTAATTAACACCGGGAGAGTTTCCCCTATGAACTAAACAAAGTATAGCCCTAGATGTTACAGCGGAACGAGATGGTGCAGCGGTGATGGTGGTGATGGCGGTGGAGATGATGATGATGATCCCGATGAAGTCCAGCGCGATGACGATGAGGATGGCGATGATCTCCCCCCTCCGGGAAGGAATTTCCCCGGCAGATTTCTCCCTGCCGGAGAGCTTTTTCTCTCTCTGTTGTTTCCGCCTCGTGGAGGCGGCGGAATATTTTCTCTCGGACTCCCCGTGTCTTAGGGTTTCTGGGGGATGAAGTACGCGAAGGGGGAGCGCCTGAGGTGGGCCAGGGGCACCACACCTGGCTAGGGCGCGGCCAAGGTGGGCCCCGCGCCCAGGGGTGGTGTGGGCCCCTCCTGGCCCATCTCAGCCTCCCCTTTTGGCTTAGTCCATCTTCTGATAAAATAGGAACATCTGTCTTCTCGGAAATATTTTTAGTGCTCCAGAAATATAGTGCCTTGACGTGCTTTTTCCAGCTGAAATCTGACTCCGGCAGTTAATTATCCAATGATCATCAAACATGCAAAATAAGACAAAATAACATAAGTAACTCCTCTTAATATGAAATATATCATTGAATAACAGTAAATTATGCTATAAAATAGTGATGCAAAATGGACGTATCAGCAGGGTCCGGGGTATGGCTGGATGACATCTCGAAAGGGATCTGTACAGAGGCACAAGTTGAACCGAGATAAGTATCTCGGAATATTTGGGCAACAGAGGAAAGTGCATAAGTGGCGGGAAACACAAATTTGTGAATAAGTGTTTGGCGGAAAGATCTACGGAGAAGGATAAATAGAAGATAAATGCAAGATTTATAAGTTGAAACCTAGGAGAATCTACGGAGGAAGTATTGCAAGGATAGTAAGAAGCACAATGGAGAAGATCTAGAGGGGATCTAAGCAACTGAGTTCAATAGCATCTACGGAGAGGAGGAGCAAGTTCATCGGGGAAGGTGAACAAATTCATCGGAGAAGAGGAACGTGTTCATCGGAGAGGATGAACACGTTTATCGGCAATGTCCAGGGCAAGAATCTTACCGGAGTTGAGACGGCGATGCGAGGCAAAGAAGCGCGGGGCGTGCCGGAGTTGAGCGCGTTCGGCGGCGGCGCGAGAATCTCCAGTCGTCGGCGGCGTGAATGCTCCGGCGTTGTGCGGTGGTGAAGATCGCTGCGCGGCAGAGATGAGCACGGTGGGCAGTGCGAGCGAGGGATGCGAGGAGGAAGAAGAAGAAGTGGGAGGCTCCGCTCCCCTATTTATGAGCACGGGGCGTGTGCGGTTAGCGTTTTTACCGCGCACGTTTCCCGTAACTGCCGCGCGGATTAACCGCGCACGATCTGCGCGGTTGCGATAATCGCGGCCGCACGATCGGCCACATCGTGGGCGCAAGGTGGTAACTGCCCGCGGCGCGATCGTGTGCGGTTACTGGCGCGGGAATCGAGGAGGCACACCACAGTCAAACGCACTCAAGTGCCCATGCGACGTGACAGCTCGTGACGTAGGCGGTGTGCGGGCTCTCTGCCCGCGCACAGGAACCGAGGCAACGCGCAGCGTCTCTCTGCCACGTGCCGTGGAGAGATCTTTGGAGAGATTGTGGGAATCTTTTTGTGTCGGAGAGACCGGCACAAGAGCAGATCTCGAAGGTTGTGGGAATTTTGGTTCTTGAAGCTTGAGATGAACCGGCATAAGAATGTCGGATGTTTGATCAGGATAAAACAGTTGCCTTGTGTCGGAGCAACCGGCATAAGGGCATATGTCGAAAGCAGTTGGAGGTTTTATCCTGATGCTTGAGGTGTACCGACACGATTATGTCGGATGGTTGGGTTAAGTTGAGTTGGTTGTGAAAGCTTGACTTGCTCCTTCAGCGGAGTTCTTGTGTCGGAGAAACCGACACAGGGGCAGATGTCGGAATCAGTTGGAGAGGTTATTATTGGCTTTACGGTTGAACCGACATGGTTATGTCGGATGCTTGGTGTGGTTGTTTCGGTTGATTAAACCTGCTGTGGCCCTTCATCCAAGGCTGCAGTACCGCACCAGCTTCGGGGACTAATGTCGGGGGGGCTACCCCCGGGTAGGGTCATGGTGTGGTGTAAGCAAGGTCCCAGGTGTGGGCCAAGTTACAGTAAAAGCCGACATACCTGGACCTCTGGAGTGACCAGGGTGTGGAGTTGGTGCATACCGACATAAGCAAACCGAGATAACCCGGGCCAGAAGGGATCGAGGTATCTTGCTGGTGCAAACCGGCATATGTTGACCGAGATATGAGATCCGAGATAAGGGATCCGAGACATAATGACCGACATCTGTATGTCGGTATCTTGTGTATTGTCTTATGTGCAGGAAAGGTTATTCTGGAAAGGGGAATCCGGCATATCCATGCCGGGTTATCATGATAAGGCACCTTATGTCGGACGGTGGTCAGCGCTGCTGTCACATCCCGTCTGGCACGGGAGCGCGGCGTGCGGTACGGCGCATGTCTGAGGTGACTGGGCTTACCTCTGCTGACCAAGGACGCGCGTGGGAGCAGGAGAAGGACACCGCTGACCTCGGGTGTATCTAGGAGCAGAGATATGGGACAGGACATGGGCAAGCCACGTCCTGTCCACTGTGCAGAGACAATCATGACGCGCAGGCGTGCGCGTTTGCAGTGCCGGTACGGTGATGTGACCATTGCTAGTGGAGGGGCACTTCCGTAACTCGGTTTAGCCTATAAATAGGGCTTCACCCCCTCCTGCGTGAGGGACGATGCACTGAGAGACATTTCCCCCCATAGCTACATCTTCTACCTTGTGTTCATCCCCATTGTTGGGATCATACAGCTCGAGGAGCAGCTTTGTACGTGTGACACCGAGATATATAGAGAGGGACAGGCAGGAGTAGGGGTTTTACCTCCTCACGAGGGCCCCGAACCTGGGTAGATCGTGTGTGTTCTTGTGCTTGTGAGTTCATCTGAGTGTGCTCCTTAGTGCGCTAGCCCTCTCCCGGATCCTCCAGCGTCCATCGGCCCCTCTCTTTAGCCATCATATGGCATCTGCCGTGATACCACCACGACAAAATATGCATGACAATCTTTCGCCTATTAGCGTTCACTAAGCTTTTTCTGCCAGGTTGAACTATCATTTAAGGATGTTCTCAGCAAGGTGCCATGTAGTCTTTTGCTTTGTTCAGATGTTATGTCATGCCTCTGTACGTGATGAAACTATGACACTCAAAGAAGGTTCGGATATCCAAGGGACTACAGTTTCGAGAGGGTTATACATTCAGAATAGATAGGCAGGATTGATTCAAGGCTTGTTTTCAGTTCCTTTTAGCGCTACCCTGTTATGTCTGGTTTAACACATGTGAATGATTGTAATTACCTATATATAAAGGAGAGATCGAAAAAGTGTGTGAGAGTCATTCATCTGTTCTCCAGCTGAGAGTATTCATCTAAAGTAAATACATATATTTACAATGTTCATCTGGGAGTTGCACATCAACAGTTCTCCACTGAATGTGATTTGATGTCAAGTTTTCAGTCTTATCCACTGTGATCTGCCAACTTAGTCAGCAAGTATCGGTCTGACAATAGTCTCTTCTCATTTTCGTGAACGACACCTGAATTTGTTTGTAGGGTGCTGATAATTCTTCCAATCATTTTGATTTTCCAACAAAAAGATTCTATATTTTCATTGGATTATACTATAAGAATAATCTTATCTGAAAACTTATAACGATTCTATATTGACCTGAACTAAATATGGGCAGAAAACGATTTAAACTATTCATACGCCCGAAGTTACAATTACAGGAGATAGTAACCGCTCGAAGCATCATACATCGTGCTTTTGTGTAAGAGATAACATTATTATGCAACATATGTTGGTAATGTGTGGTATTTGGGTACATGAAGCACGTTCATTCACGAAACAAACGATATTTCAAAATATGTGTACGAGTCATAAATGAGGCATAGTGCACCTTGCGTGAAAATTTCAAAAAATCATACTACATTTAGACATAAATTATTATGTTTATGGTTTAGTTGAGTCGTGCGTTGCACTTGCAAGCCTACTAGTAATAAACAAATCGACAAGGAGAATCCAACAGTTTAGACCCCACATTAGCAACATTTTTTATTTCTTAAGTATTTAGCCCTCATTTTTTTTGCCAAAGCACATCTTGGGAAGTTTCCACCACCATTTACACAAAAGGCTTATATATGTCCTTCAACCCCAAACCAATTCTATTTTTGGACCTACAGACTCGTTTCCATTTGACCATACAATAAGTTTTTTCTTTTTCTTACCAGCCGAAAAGATGCAGCGTCTTTGTTTGTCAAGCTTTTCGATAAAAGTATTATTGAGCAAATACATTCACATGTAATAAGAGGGTATTCCAGACAATCAGGAGTTCAGCAGAGTTAACCTTGTCCCCCAGGAGGCAGATTTCACATATCCAAGCATCTAATTTCTTTACCATTTTTGCATCTAAGAAATCCCATTCAATAGTTATCAAGTTGGCAAAGGTTACCAGCATCCCGAGGTATTGCGAAGGCAGCTTTCAAATTTGGCAGACAAACGAATAAGAATAAAACTCTACCAGATTGTTATCCCCTCCAATCGATATAATTTCACTCATAAAGTTAAGCTTTAGACCAGATATCATCATCTCAAACTTGTACAGGAGCAACTTAAGATTGATTGTCTGATCGGGGCCTTGTTTTACACATAAGATAGTGTCGTCGGCATATGCATATTGTAAAATGGCAACACCAATTTCAATAAGATCTGGAGCGAACCCAGGCAATAAGCCATTTCTTTGTGCACTCAAAGCCATTTTCGTAAGACGTTCAACCACCATATTGAACAAAGTAGGGGACATGGGGTCCTCCTACCTAACCCTTTTTGCACTTTGAAAATAAGTACCCATTTCATTGTTCATTTTCACACGCACACGGTTTCATTATGCAAAATTTGTCTCTTCCACAAACACCACTTCCCTGAGAAACCTCTAATTTTGTGAAATTCTAGCAGGAAAGTAAGATACTATGTGTCACGATTACATTTTCCATATTTTCCCTTCAATGTGTGATATGCCGATAGAAAGTCCTCCTTCTACCTAGTAGCTCGTCTCGTCCCTATCTAGCCTGTCACAACATCGATCTCTCGTGTACCACCACAGATGCCTCATCTGCTCCGCGTGCGGAACCAATTATCTCCGGATCCATGTATGCATCTCAAGCACGAAACGAGACTGCGAGAGATGGATGACTTAGTGAACTGGCTCAACTAAATTTCTTACATCTCATCCCTTAATAGACATGGTTTCGTTGAAGCTGATTCCACTCAGTTCACATGTATAATGTGAACCATCCTCTCTATGCCCACTTAGGTATCGGTTCCTCCACGTACACAAACATGAGTTATTTATAGATGCACTATATCTACACACCGTCCAATCAGTTTTATGTACCGTACAGTGAGTGAGGAAACTTCGAGGCCTGCTCAAGCATAATAATGTGTCTTTCTTGATAATTAAAATAACACCTTTCCCTATTTGAGTGCTTTCTTTTTCGAATTACTTTTTGTGAATACAAGCAAAGTTCCCCGGTCCTCCCCTCCTTTCCCCGTCTACAGTGCTTGGAGGAGATTTTTGGGCGAAACCTCGTGCGGCCAGCTCGCCGCCGGCGATTCGTTCGATCCCTCGGCCTCCGCGGCCGCTCCGGCGGCGCGAGGTCGGGGAATCGACGGATCCCGGCGTGTATATAGTCTAGGTGTGCGTGGGGTGCCTGCCGACGGCGCTGCGGAGGTGGCGGCGTGGCCGGAGAGGCTTTTGGCGGCGGCGTTCCTCTCCTCTGTCCCCGGTGCTCCGGTGGGCAGATCTGCCGTTGCTGGTGCGTCCGCCGCTTCTCGGAGCCGCGGCGTGCCTCCCCTCGAGCCGGTGGCCGTGACGGCGGCGCTGGCTCTTGCTTTTGGGGTCCGGTGGCCTCCACTTCGGTGGGTGGCGGTGCTTTTGCTTATCCTCTCTGGGAGTTTGCAGGCTGGTTGCTCTCCCTCCTCGGTGGTCGCGGTGGGTGCTGCGGAAGATGGGTGGCGCCGTCGTGTCCGTCTCCGGTGTGAGACGGCGACGGCGGTCTGGCGGTGGCTCGGCGCCGTTGCTCCTTCAACGCTCAGATTCTGGCGCCTGCGTCAGATGGATCCTGCGGCTCTTCAACAAGGTTGGTCGAGCTGGCTGCTCCGGTGCAAGGTAAGCTCGCGTTCTTCTTCCCCGGCGGCGTGCTGCTGGTGCTCGAAGATGCGGGGCTGCTCGGTGGTGCTGCGTCTGCTGTGTGTGGGTTGTTTCTCGCCTGTGTTCGTGCGTGTGTACTCTTTCCTTTGTTGATCTTGTACACGAACTCCCTGTCAAAAAAAAAATTTACTTTTTGTGAAAAAAAAATGTTGTGGCATGAAGCAAGATAAAAAATGGACAAGAAAAGAAACACGTACTTTGATGGCTTTTTCAGAACGAAGTTTCATTTTCATAATCGACTTTTGGACATAAGTAAATATAATTCGACGTAAAAAATGTAGACACACCCATTATATTAAGTAGCGCGTTCCAGCGGGGACCTCTTTTCTACTATGTGAATAAAACGGTATAAAACACACAAAACTTGAAAATATTATAGGAATATGAAAGATTCACTAAGACATGTCTAGATACATATGTTTGGTAAGTCGGTAGAGTGACTTATATTTTGATACAGAGCGAGTAATGTAGGTTTTCAACCAGGAGGAAATCCTAACTCTACAGACAATGATTTCAAAAACTAAAATTCCACTGCTATGTACCACCTATGAATAATCTGACCTAGAGTTATCACCATCAATATCGAGACTCGATACTGAAATGGTACCACAAAAAATGAATCCCTTGAGTGATGCCACCCCACCGAGGCCGTCGCTGCAAAGCACCAATCACTAGGCTCACATTAACATGTGTGGTTCAGATAGGAACGACGCATGCAGCCATGCCCGCACAAAAACTTCACACCCGCCAATATATATTGGTCTTCCAATAAGAACCGTGTTGACATTCCCTGCTCAGTTTCAACACCATGGAAATTGCAAGTGTCGACATGTCGCATGGTGTCAACGGAAAGCGGAGACTCGCGACATACCCCTCAAAACATCACGGGCTGATTTGCAGACGCGCACTACCGGATGCCATTCAAACTAGTGATTCGGAGGACATACGCCAATATGTGATGACCGCCTACGGAGACACCCGGACGACCAGATCAAGGACGACCAGCAGCAGATAGACCATTGCGTTTGACAGAAGAAAACCACTAGGATCACTGCCGAACCTGATTTTAGTCGATTTATACCTGTAGAACAATCCACCAAAAAGCCATATGTTATATGTTGTGTTCTAGGTAAAATAAAAATAAATTGTTGTAAATAACATATTTTGACACACCGATTTTTTTGTTGCAAAACACAGTACAACGCAGACGCTCACATACACGTGCACCCACTCACCCCTATGAACGCACGCACGCACACCCTACCCCTATGAGCACCTTCGAGAGACTGAGTCGGTGGGTCAAGTCTTGAGATTGATGAAGTAACCACAGGCGACTCGCTGTCGATGGGAACGTGGCCTCCCACTGAAGAATATTCCGCTTTAAATGAGAAACACCAGCGTCAAACCTGAGGTTTGAACTCTGGTGGGCTGGGGGTACAACCACCCTCCTAACCATCTTGCCACAGGCAAGTTCTCACACCGATTTTATTTTGCGTACAAAGATCACAGAAAATGACTTTTTATCCTGAACCTTTGTACGAGGATGTGACACGGACATGTGCATGTGTTAAAAAATTCAGCTTAACATTGAAAATGTAGTTCTTTATTAGGTGAGGCAGGTGCTCCTAGGAGCCATTTTGAATTAACGAAAACTATTTTTACTACTCTCCCTGGCTTTATTGAATCGCATTTACAAAACATTTCTCTGAGAGATGCTGTACATCGTACTACTCTCCTGGCGTCTGAATTTAAATTCACAAAGATGGTGCTTTAATTTGCCGCCAACATGTATAGCTCACACATATCAACCACACTAAAGCAACAACGGTAGCAGATACCGTGAATCGTGGATGTGAATTAGTCGAGTGGTATTAGCTATTCCAGTGCTGCGAGTTCTATTGAGGGGATGAGACGCATCGGGAATTTTAGTTGAAGCTGACTAATCTATCCGAGTACTGCCTCGAAATCATCCTGCAATGGGTCATTCCCTTCCAGCATGGCGTTGTGGCAGTTCACGACTGTGAGTCAACTCTGTAGCCATAGGCTACTGAGAGAGAGGAGGAAATTTTGTGTCGGCAAGGCCCTGATAGATAGATGCACTATGCATAAGTTTTGTGTCACGGCCTCCTCTAGCTCAAGCCCGTACTTACCCACCCTATGAATTAGTATCACGGCCTTGCCGACAGTTCAAGAAGCAACTGTTACCCCCAAAAAAGAATGGCCGTGATCTAAGGCCAAGTCCTAGGCAGAGTAAAGCGCAAAGCAACTGCTGATCACAAAAGGAGTGGACGGTTGAGTAAAGGTCAATGCGAATGACTAGACCAACAATAAGCCAAATAGTTTGGATCATTGCTGAGTTGTGTCATGTGTGGATCTTGGATGCTGTCTGACCGATGGCGGCTCGGTTCTTATTTGTTCATCGAACCTACTTGTTCTCTGAACCTACGAATTGCATCTCCCGGATTCTGGATAATTAAACACATACGTGATGCGGACTTGCCAAAAGTATAGGGATGTTATGCCTCAAAATGGTATTTGTCACCCCTCTGCCCAATACAACAGTGTTTCTCACCCATCTTTGGCACCTAAGATACCTGCGCTATTAGTTTGATGGCCACATCCTTCGTCGTTGCTTCTGTGTTGAATTAAATCACCATCGAGGTGCCGGAAACAGATATGAGCATAGAAGTGACACTTACCACCATAGACAATTAGACAAGTTTCCCGGAATGAAATTTTCGAGTTTATCCAATTTCACATATTATGACCTAGATTACCAAAAAAAACGTCATAAAGGGGTACTTCCCGGTCTCTGCACAAAATAACAGCCATTTTATTGCAGAGATCAGTATTCAAAATATTAGAGCTCATGGTCACAAAGGGCCGAGACAAAAATCAACCATAAAAAAAAAAGCGCCAAATAAATAGAATCTTCCTACTCTCTCAGTATTGGAAATTTCTCCTATTAGAACACCGGAAAATTGACATTGGTGTTATCAATTGAAGCATCCCAGTCAGATAGTCATTTCCAAAGGGTAGTCCTTGTAGGTGTTTTCCCAAAAAAGGATAAATACATATTTTTTAAAGTAAAAACTGTACATAATCATGTAGCTTAGTCAAAATTGTAGAGTTTAGGAGTGGTAATTACAGCTAGGATTTAATTTGAACTTAGCGATTATGTACAGTTTACTTCCATCTCTCCCACCCCACCCTCTCCCACCCCCGAGGCGGCGGCGCCGCGCCGCCCCCGGGGTGCCCCCTCCTCGCCGCCCTCAACCCCTCCCCCGATCTAACTCCTCTCCCGCCGCCGTCGCTGGGGACATCACCGGCCTAGGCTGTGTGGCGTGCCGGCGGCGGCGGCGGCTCTCCCTCGGCCGCGATCTAGATCGGCGGGGCGGCGCACTTCTCCGGCTGGATCTTCGGCGGTGGTGCGGGCCGGCGGCGGCCAGGGTTGGCGTGCAGTGGCGGCGGACGGGATGGCGATGGTTTCGTCTGGACCTAGGTTCCGGCGGGCCGATCCGGACCTCCAACTCCATGGCGGCACATCCTGGGCTAGACCCGCACCACGAGGGCGTCGGGGGCTCTGGCCCTGGGCGTGGTGGTGGTGGCCTCCTTCTTCGCCGAAGGTGGTCCGCCTTCTTCGGGTAGATCGACGACGGGTGGGGCGGGTTGGCCGGTGAGAACCGGGCTCCGTTTTGGAGACGACGATGGTGGCGCCCCCGGGCGTCATCACCTTGTTGAAGGCATCGTTGCTCCGCCCTCAACCTGTTTGTTCCGGGGGAAACCCCAGATCTGGTTTTCCAGATCAGACGATGGCGTCACCTTCGGTGTCGTTCACCCTCTTGAGGGCATCGTTTTGGAACACGAACTACCTGGAGGGGGTCAGCTGGCGGAGCGGTGTTTCATCTGCCACGTCGATGTCGGTGAGGCTCGGCGGCGTGGCGCTGCGGGGTCTCGATTTCGGGTTGATGGACTCGCACATGGTGGCGCTGTCCGGCATCGTGGCGATGCCGACGGCAGACCTGATTTTGCAAGGTCATGGTGTTGATCCTTTCTGAAGATGCGTTCGTGGAAGACGGCGGCAACGACTAAAGCGTACACATCGGTGTGCATTGAGTGTTTAGCTGAAGGTTTTTAGATGATGTGCGTTGGTGTTCGTCACCCCCATCATAGTGGTAGCGACCCTTGTTGTCGAGAGGTTGACTTCAGTTTGTTCTCAATATTGTACTTTGTAAATCTGGTTGGAATTAATAAGTGCGAATGGCTGTGTATATCGCTCGATGCAGAGGCCGGGGACTCGCACCCTCCTTTTCTAAAAAAAAAAACTAATCTAAACTATTGCCCACGAGCTCAGGATGCACCATTTGCAACGAAAAAAGTGCAAGAAGAACAACCAGTAGCCAGAAAGGCAGTGGGCCAGCGCTGCCTGAAGGGGAGTCATCTGGGGAGTAACGCTCAAGTTTGCAGCACAGTAACAGCAAAGGGTTAGATAATCGCTAAGTTGCGTGTGGCACTACTGCAGCTTGGTTCTATTCCTCGGACCGACATCTTTTTTGAACCTCTACGAACTGTAGTCTTGAACTATGTGTAATAATCATGGGTAGACTGCGAGTGCAATCGAATTAGATACCTACCACCACGTGTTGCTAATATTGGGGTGCTGGTTATCATGGTGAAATATACAAGGCACTGTCGAAATTCCGTTGGGAGGTGCCATGCTACTTTTTCATAGAAGAAGTGAATGAACTCCTCCACGGAATTTGGATAATGCGCCATCGTATTCTACCACTATGTTCCATGCTATGTTGTATTGGTATAGGTTCGTTTGGTGGTGCCTCGCAGTGTCATCGTATTGAAAAATGACGGTTCTTCTGCCGCCACATTCGCCCGTTACTCGGTGTAGTTGATGTTCCTAACATACACAAGTAGTAACATTATGGAGCGTGCAACTAGGAGAGAAGTCTAACTGCCCTGGTTTGGAGCTCAAATTGTTGAAGGGCTCTAGACGTCCGTTCCGCTCGAATTTTTCTGTGTTCTACGCGTAAGAAAGCTACCAATACACATACGCATGTGTACATGAGCATTTATATATACTGATTTATCTTAAAAATAGGGTATTCATTGCATACCCTTTAATTAATCTAGCTCCGCCCATACTACTCAAGAGATTAGCGGAGCATTTGTGAGCTAGCAATTGAATCAATTAATATAATTATTTTTTTACTGATGAGAGAAGTGCATCTAGGCTAATTTTATATCGGTTGTTCAACTAATAATTAAGGGTTCAAACGTACTCCACCCAAACTGAATCGTTTCAGGTCGGGCCTTGGCGGGCTGTCCCTGAACACCACCCACATCCGGCCGCCACCACGATCTCCAGACTCCAGCCACCGGCGATCTCCACCTCCTCCGGCAGGTGGAACGGGATCGCGCCGGTCCAAACCAGGTCGACTGCGTCCTACTCCTTCGAGGCTTCAAGGTATCTGTATCCAACTCACAAGGTCGCTAGATCCGCCGCCCCTGCCGGCGACCTGCATGCCGCGGCCGCACGAGCCTGCCCGTCGCCGCGTTCGTGCTTGCACGCGAAGCTCCTGCCCTGCACGCCGTCACAATGCGACTACAGGTAGCATTACCGAAGACGACGACCTACTTCCCGCGCACCATGTCGTCCACCCCTCACGCATCTCAGTTGATCCTCCCAAGGTAAGACACAATCACACAACTACACAAATCCCTAACACCCTGTCGCACTATCTTTATCCTATGGTAGCCATCTATGCTGGTTTAATTTAATTTGAAGATACCAGCCTTCAATCTTTAGTCCTCCGGTAGTAAATCTCTGTGGTTTATTTTTTAGGGAAAAGTGGGGATGCGTATACATACGAGATACGCAGTAAACCCCGTCTTCATCCTTTGGAATCTCAGGTTCGTTGTCGTCCAGCTCCAATCAATTCTGTACATATTTGAGGAGAGGCTTATCTTTGGTCAGCTACGTATATGAATTGCAAATTCATCTCCAACTAATTCTATAGTTTACTTTTTCTGAAGTTTGTTTGCTTAGAATCAAGATCAATGTCAGTTTTGGAAACGAAGTTGTAGTCAAATTCTCTCTGTAGAATACCCAAATTGGCTGTCCTTCAATATAATACAGAGGTACCATTATATGAAATTGACTATTTGTAAGCGGAAGAAATTGTTTGTTTCATTTAACTAATCTTCTTTGTATTTCCAACAGATAAGCTAGGTGCAAAGGCTCATTTTGTAGTGACGGGGAATCAGGTTTAGTTACACAAAAAATTCTCAATCTTGTGCATCATGGTATCATGGTATAGGCACGTATAATCCTTCGACAGTTGTACAGTTTTTTTAATAGACATCCCTGGAGATATCACTTCTAGGGAATCCGAAACCTTCACTGCTGGGCAAGAACCTACTGTCGTTGACACAGGTGCGTAATAAGAGAGATGCTCTTCAACACTTGCTGTTTGATCGGACCGACGGAGAGATCAAAGCCAAGCGCAGGAAGGTATGCCTATGGAGCCTGCAGGTGGTATTGGGATTTGTCATGACATCCACTTTCCGGAACTAGCGATGTTGTATCGATCAAGAGGTATGCTTCACAATTTTAGTATGAAACTATCCTCTTAATGCCAGGCAATACAAGTGCTTGTCCAGTAAAAATGCAGTCCATTTTCAAACCTTGCATCCAGGTGCACACTTGATATGGTATCCTTCTGCCTTCAACATAGCACCGGCAGCTTTTATGGGACCTTATGCAGAAGTCCAGGTTCCATCATCTCTCTTTTCCAGCTTTTATGTCACTTTTTCTGCAGTTCCTTACCATGATTGGATTTGTTCAAATAGCCATGTATTTCAAATATTGTATTTGTTCATATAGTTAGCTAATTCTCTCTTTTTTGTTGCCCCAATGCACTACCCACTTCACTCCTTCAGAGTTGTTGATAATCAGGTGATCATCATCCAGCACATGAGTTAATTCTTGATTTACTACGAACTGTGAACTACAGTGTTTCATCACTGTAGTGAAAATCGATGTAGCAGAGATCCTAAGTTGTGTTTCAGTTGTTTGTAGCGACTTGCTCACCTGCACGAGACCCCAAATCGCAATCAGAATACATGATCTGGGGCTACTCAAGTCTCATCGGACCAGTAAGAAATGCATGATTAAAGCAGAGTATTGCTCTAATAATTTTGACCGTTGAGTTATTAGAAATCAGCATCAGAGATGCACGGCGCAAGTCAGCTCGTCGGCTACCTCGCCAAGCCACCGCAGCACTTCCCAACGCCCCGGCAAGCTCGAACGCTCACCCCTCGCCGCAGCCGCTCTTCTACTCCGGCGCTCCTCCGCAAAAGGATGACATTCTATGCCATATGGACCAACACTTCAGGCCTTCAGCATGCTTTTAGACAAAATCAAGCACATTGTCAGTGTATAATAAAATATTAAAAAAGCTATGCATGTCTATGCATTAATGAAATGTTGCACCACATGTAAGCCTATTTTAAAGGGTTCTTTTCACTTTCATACAGAATATTTTTCGGATGTTTTTATTCTCTCAAATATATCTGCACTTCTTCACAAATTATGTCATGTCTTGAGGATAGAGAAAGTGAGGAGTCGAGGAGAAGGTGAATGCATATCGTACATCAGTATTCCTGCATCCGGGGTGGCATTAGCCGTCAGAAGACAAAAAGGCAGTGATGTGATGGGAGATCTTGAGATGATGTGCTAGCGTAAACAAATTGGCAATTCATCATTGTACTCATGTCAGATGAGGCGAGCCATTTGCACTCTGGTTGTTCCTTCGTACCGAGGGTGGACTGTCAAGGTAAATTGGTTATCACATTCATTTGGTCTTCCAGTTTTTGTTCAGATGGTTTCCAGCATGCACTCAGTGTAGTTGCTTATATATTTTGTAACAGATGTTGTTGCCAAAATAAAATATGCCACTCTCTAAGTTTTATGAGTGAGTAGAGCACGTGTAGTCGGATGTATTTTAAGGAGATACAGTTTAAAGAGAGTTTTAACAAATCCAACCTTTTGGATCACGACTTCTATATTGCAAGAAGTTCCTGGCAGCTGAAGCCAAGAGTTGTATATTATCCTGGAAAAACATAATTCTTTGTAATCTTCAACTCTAGGTCATTTACAATAGATAGTCGGGTCAGAGCTGAGGATTTAGGTCATTTACAATAGATAGTCGGGTCAGAGCTGAGGATTTTGGTTTTTTTTTTTTTTTGAACAAGGAGGATTTTGGTTTATTACCACGGATACTGTTGAGGAAGCTGACAAAACCATCGAGAATTTTGAAGCATGAAAAGCAATATTATAAGTATATTTCTTATGAAAATATGCCATAATTGTCTAATTTTCACATTTCCGTAAATCAAAAGGAGTAATTTTCAAAGTTTTATCTCAAGGGTGTGAATGTTCGAAAGGTGGATCTCTAAACTTACCTTCTTCTTTTTTGCCTTGCAAGTCCATGGAAAATTATTGTATATGTGTGCTAGCTTTCCGTTCTTTTCTCTCTTCCTTCATTTCTGTGTTGCATACACAGCAATACAGGAATGTTTCTTATCATACATAGACCTCGCCTATGAGTCTTGTCGAGTGTAGAAGTTGTCGAGTAAGTGTAGAAGAATGCAGCAAGAAGTTTGGACGGCTGAATGTTGATGATTCCGAACTCCCTGATTGTTGTTGAAGGTTGATATTTTTTTATTTTTTGTCTTACTAAAAACGTGCATTGCACGTGCACGTTAACTAGTTATATACTAAAAGCAAAATGAGTTAGTTTTTCGAAGCACCACGTTAAGCCGCATAGGTTATAAATATATAATCCGTTGATTTTTGTTGTGATGGTTGAGATTAAAAGATGGAAAAGTTACGTACAACATTAATATGTACAAACAAGTCGTTTTTAACATGTAAACCAAATTACGTCACGTTTCTTAAAAAAAACATGTAACGTGCACACAACCAACAGGTTACATGTCATGCATCGCCTTTCCTCAGATTATACGTCCGCTTCCGGACGTATAATTAGCCGGTCGATCGGCGCTTCCGGCCGAACGTATAATTAGCCAAGCTGGTGGGTCGATTGGTAAACACAAATTCCGATCTGTACAACCTGATCGGGCGTATAAGCTAATCGATTAGACATATAGCTAGCTGATCAATGATCGATAAATACCTGTGCTCTCTTAGCACAGGTCGCTCAAGAGTAGATTTTTATCTTACTTTGAAAGATTTAATTATTAACTATACATGTCTTGAAGAATAACACGATCCATAATCTCTAGCTGATAGTCGGTCAAAAAATCAATTCCCCCAAGTCAAAGGAAGGTGTCCGTGTTCAATATTATAAAAAAAGTTTAGATATTGCTTAATTGGACCCGAGAATAAAAAGGAGTTGTACGTTTTCCTTAATCTTTACTTCTTTTATCTTTACGTCCGGCAAGCCGCAGCGCTAATTGCATTGTGTGTATAATATCGCTTATCCACCACGTAAATAACTCCGACCCACCATGATGAAACAGAAAAAAAGATGCCCATCCGCAATTTCTAGGAACAAAGGAAACAAGGAGATAACCAAAACGGTTGTCCAGCGTGTAAAATGGGCATACACATTCATATACATGAAAAGCAAGTAAAAATGCAAAATACAAACATAATGTTATTATTTCTACATGTTTGAGTAATAAGAGAAATTTCATCACAATTGAAAAATATTTTACATGGCCACTTATGCATACAAGACTGGCAACCAAACATTATAAATGATATTATTCGGGATCTATTTGCGCAAGACATGAAGAGCAAACAAATATTGCCCTGTTTTTTTCAAAGACACTCAACGGGTGACGACCGATTCTTGCAGGCGCAAATACATCCATCAAAATTTGAGATGAAATTCAAGTAAAATTATAAAATCATATATCATACAACTTTGGAGAGCAATATATCAACATATTACACATTTAATAGATACCAGAACGTACAATCATCAACAAAACGTTGTATGGTGGATCCTAATAATTAGATAGACACAAAAATATATACATGTTGTGCCTTATTTAAAGATGTAACTCTTGAAGTGGCCCCGACTAATGACAGTTTGATCTTTATATTCTTAATCATTAATTTGTTTTGGGAGGATTTGAGTTTGTGCTAGCGGTTGTTAGGTCGATGTTACATGGTAACACATACCTATGTGTGTGACAGATAAAAAGTGTGGCTTTAATATGCAAATTGATTCAACATCAGGTTAAAACAACAACAAAAATCAATGATTTATTACTGATAATTCATTCACAAATTTAAAATGCATTTCACGAAAATGATATTTTATCAGCATAACATTTTTGGTGCTATAGTTTCCTGCCACATCCCATAAAAGTACCATTTAATCCACCACTTAAATACTAATAAAGAAATGCCCTCGCATTTGCGAGGGCCGCCATGCTAGTTAGTTAAAAACTCATGTTTGTTGAACGCCGTGGAGAGCGCCCAACCATCGCGTATAAAGAATAGGCGACCATTATTATTCGTGGCACACATGTGCCAGTGCAAGCATTATTAAAACATGTACATGTTTCTTTACTCAATTTTCACGGCTCGACCAGCATTCAATTTTCACGGTGAAGGAAGTGCACCCACAACACACATGTTTTGTCTTAGAAAGTATTCTAGTACTCTGGTGGCCTATAAATATGAAGAAAGATGATGGACACGGCCAACATATATGCAAAGCACACCATAAGTAATCTTCTCAAGTAGCTCGGGGTGCTCCGTGCAAGTTTTTGGATTCCTCTGTAATTTCCTTGTTTCTTTGGGGCCTAGCTGTAATTTGTACTGAGTTTCCTGTTATATGAATCAGATCCTTCCTAAAAAAAAGTAATAGCATCTGTACATGTACTGCAACAAACACAAGCGACAATATACGGTAGAAGAGCTTGATAGCACTCTTCATGCATCTGGGCAGATCGAGTGGCTCCGAGTATTCGACAGCGAGATCTTATGAGGGGATGAGACGCACTGGGAGTTTTAGTTGAAGTCCGACAATATTTTTGTGTAGGTCATACAAGACATTGAGTACTCCTGCACACAAAGACTGTAATGCGGCGTGCAGATCTGCCGTCGCGGGTGCGGCCGCTGCTCTCCGGAGTCGCGGCGTGCTCTTCCTCGAGCTGGCGGCCGTGGTGGCGGCGCTGGTTCTAGCTTTTGGGGTTCGGCAGCCTCCACTTCGGTGGATGGTGGTGCTTTTGCTTAACTCTCCTGGGAGTTTGCAGGCGGATCGATCTTCCTCGTCGGTGGTTGCGGTGGGTGCAGTGGATGATGGGTGGCGCTGTCGTTTTCGTCTCTGGCGTGAGACGGCGATGGCGGCGTGGTGGCAGCTCGAAGCCGATGTTCCTTCAACGACCAGATTCTGGCGCCTGCGTCAGATGGCTCATGCGGCTTCTCAACGCGGTTGTTCGAGCTGGCTACTCCGGTGTGAGGTGAGGCCGCCTTCTTCGTCTCCGGCGGCGTGCTGCTGGCGCTTGAAGACGGTGTGCTGCTCGGTGGTTCCGTTGCCGCTGCGTGTGAGTTTGTTCTTGTCTGTGTTCGTGCGTGTGTGCTCCTTTGCTTGTTGATCTTGTACACGAACTCCCTGTAAAAAAAAAAAGACTGTAATGCACGAGCTTATACCTTCAATCACTAGATACACGGTCTAGCCAATGCCCTCTGGCTCAAGCTCGTACCAACCGAGCTCAGGATGCAGCATGGCCTCGAATACACCAAACAAGTGCAGCCCATACCCCGGAAATAAGTGGGCCAGCAGAGTAGCGGCTAGCACAACCTGAACGGGAGTGATCTGGGAAGTACCACTCAAGTTGGCAGCACAGTAGGGGCCAGTAAACACTAAGCAGGTAGATAACCGGAGCATTGTCGGAAAGTGGATTGTGATCCCGGGCACTAGTGCACCCTTCAGTTAAAAAAATTCGAAAATCATATTTATAAGTTTCAAAAAATTCTGAAAAAAAATCCAGATGTAGCCCATGGTGTATCCTACAAACATGTAAATTTTTAATCTGAGATACCTTATATTATGGACTATACAAAAATAACAAATCTAGTAAAACTTAGAATATACATACTCAGATCTACACATTTGTCATTTTTGTATAGCTCAGAATACAACGTTTTTTAAGTTGAAATTTTCACGTTAGTGGGATATATTATTGGATATACGTGGATTGTTTTTCAAAAAAAATTGAAACTTATAAATATGGTTTTCGAAATTTTTTAACAGGATGGTGCACCGGTGCCCAGGAGCAAAAAGTCTCCACGGAGATTGTCGGAAAGTGGATTATGATCCATGTGGCATTTGTACTGTCAGCATTGTTGAGTTCCATGTGGCATTTGTACTATCTTCCTTGGACCCTGTTTTTTCTTGAAGCTGTATCTCCTGAATTATGTGTAATCATAGTACCTCTGAGAGCATCTCCACTCACGGCGACCAAATGGGCGCCCAAAGCCCAAAGGCCGTCCGGACAGGCCCTTTGGGCGCCGTCCGGACTGCCTTGCCATTTGGGCGCCCTCGCTCCCCACTCGCGACGCCCAAACATTATTCATATATGAAATTTTGATACGAAAATGCATATATTTCATTGAAATTTCATTCGAACTAACATAATTCATTCAAATTTAAATCTAGATCTATACAAGATCAAGTAAGTACGGTAGCACGCCGGGCACCGGCAGTTGGGGCAGGCGCCAGCCCTTGCGGCGGCGAGCACAGGACCCCGGCGGCAGTCCGAGCAGAGGCAGTAGAGGTAGCCGGTGGTGGCGGCGGAGCTGGAGGTGGCGGCGGAGGCGGTGGCGGCGGCAGAGGCTATGTCGGCCTCGATGGCGAGCTGCATGTGGCCGGGATCCCACTCCGGCGTCGGCGGCCAGTCCCCTAAGCCGTCATCATCACCATCGACCTCCTCCGCCGCTTGTTGAGGTTGCGGCGGAGGAGGTTGCACGCGGCCTCGTTCCGATCTTGCGCGACGAGCCTGCTCCACCGCCTCGTAGCGAACCCTCTCCCGTTCCATGCCCGCTGCGAAGTCCTCGTCGGTGGTGTTGGTGAGGCCGTCGTCGTCGGAGCCTTCGAGCCAGTCCGCAGGCGGCTCGGGGGCGAAGAAGGAGTGGAGGCGGTAGGCGTGCTCGAGCTTGACCTGCTTGTCCCAGTACGCCGAGTTTGGCTCGAACCTGGGGTCGTCGTGCAGCTCCGGCACCATCATCCCCATGCACGAGGTGATGTAGTCGAGCCGCGCCTGGCTGGCCAGCATGGGTGCAATGGGGACGTGCACTGGGTTCGTGGCCCATCCCTCGGGGAGGACGCAGTTCGCTGGCACCGGCGTGTTAGTGCGGACAAGCTCGTGTGCCTCGGCTTCTGTGAGTTGGTTCGCCGGTGGCGGAGGAGGCGGTGGAGGAGGTGGTGGAGCGTTGACGGCCGACGAGCCTGCCTCCTGCGATGGCCAGCCGCGACGAGCCATGGCGCTGTCACGGCGGCGATGACGGGCCTCCGTCTGCGCTCGTCTCTCTTCCTCCGTGGCGCACCGGGGAGAGGCCATGGCTAGGTGTGGGATGGAGATGGTTGTGTGAGATGGTGGAGACGGCGAGGAACCCGCTCTATATAGCGGCCGGGGAGGCGAACGGATGAGGTTGCCTTAACTCTGGCCGTCCAACGGCTCGCCTGCCACACCATTAACGGCGACGCTTCAAAAGGCGCGCTCGCCTGCATCGTTGCCGCAGAGCGAAGCGACGCGTCGCTGCGCCCGGCTGGGAAACCGAGACGCCGCCCGGCATTAATGCAGCCTCTTGTCTCACTGCCCCAAGCCGGGAGCTGACGTGGCGTCGCGTTTCCTTCTGTCCGGAGCCGCCCCAAGCCTCCCCAAGTTGAGGGCGTGGGCTGGGCGTGCCGGACACAAAACTGGGCTGCGCCGGACCGAATTCGCGTTTGGGCGCCGCGAGTGGGGGCGATTTTGTGTCCGGCACGCCTCAAAGGTGTTTGGGCGGCCGTTTAGGCGCCGCGAGTGGAGATGCTCTGAGTGCAACCAAATTAGAAACCTACAACAGTACCAACACGTCTTACTATTATTGGAGTAGTTATCCTGTGGCGAGGAGGAGGAGGTACGGCGACCAATAGCCCGCCCCCCTTGTCAGAGCTTCGTATTCACGGTATGTTCCAGCCCAGCCGCTCGACGTGTACCCTGCCCTGAACGGTCCCGTGACCACCTAGCCGTCACCACCTCACTAGTCCCCTTCCCATTTGTTTCGAGAGTATGCCAAGGGCATACCTTATCTTTGTAGAAGAGAGCAACCATTTTACAAGAATACTGAAACCAGTTGTGAACAACAGTTTCATATTACACCACACACACGGACACACCCACTTCTAGGCCTACTCTCGCGTTATGAATATCACCTACACTTGGTCTTGCCTTCTTCTCACTGTCTAGTGCCGAGGTGCCTATATTGTGTTGCTCGCATCGATCCTCCTGCGTTGGTATCCACCACAGCTACCCTTTGGGATTGGGACGGTGTCGCTACTCGCTATAGCATTCCTTGGGCAGATTTGGTGGGCTCCAAATGACCTAATGAGAGTGTTGTGGGCAATCTCCGTGGCATGCTCGGAGAATTGATCCATGGAACCCCGCCGCTGTAAACAGAGCTCTGATAGGCTTGCTCCTAATCACCCATGCGTTTATCTAAAGGTTACTGAATCACAACCGATTGGTCGCCTGTTCCTCGATCGAGAAAACAGAGAAACATCTTCATGCGTCTGTAGAACAAAAGGTACTATGTAGTACAAGCCTATATTAGATACATCCGCATGTGGACAAATGGAAGTCATCTAATTTGGAACGGAGGGAGTATTAGTATTACTCATCTTGGCCGGGCTCTTTGGGTTGAATCTTAGTGGAGAAATGAAACTGCATATAGGAAACACTGTTTATAGGGAAGCGTATTAAAACAGCTGACTAAGCTAGACTTTAGATAGGGATCTGTGCAAATTAACTGCACCATGTTAGCGTAGGACGACTTGAGAGGGGAGAGTTGACACATGCATGCAATGTACTTGCACGTACACGATCGATGTAAGTTTCAAAGTTGACATGAACAAAGATGTGTATATTACTCATCTTGACCGGGCACCATTCGCCGCATGCATGGATGGTGGATTGCATCTGACCCACAACTAATTGGAGAGATCTAACAACTGAATACCGTATCTAGTCTTAGCAAGTGAAGGTTGGTCCACCATCAATCTAGGGGGCTAGCTAGGTTGCAGGAGGCGGCGAACGCGAAAAGGCAAGGGAGAGAGTAGGACCTCTCGCGCTTCTACTCGCATCGACGCAACGGTTTTACATTTCGTTCTCGATTTTTTTGTCCCAGATTAATGTTTTCTCGCCCTTACCGAACATAGTAGATTTTGAGAAATTCGTCTGAAATGTTGACAATTTTTTCCCATAGTAGATTTCGAGAAATTCCTGCTTCCATATTATTCAGTGTCACATGCACAGCAAGAATAAACTGTTCAACACATGCATGCATATAGGTACACATACATGCTAGCTTGCGAGCTCATGGCACGGTGACATGCATACATACATCTATTCATGGACCGAATACAAATCATTCGGATTTCCTGCATACATCTATTCGGATTTTTTTCTTCCACATGGGTACGTGTCCGCCAGCGTCATTCGGAACAGATTGTCCGCCAAGACCCTTTCCAAATATTACTTTTAAATCCTTGACTATGCCATATATAACATCACCAGTAGGGGAGGGTAGGCTTCGTCCGGTTAACTGGCCAGCTTTGAAATGCTTGTCTTTCTTTCTTACGGGATGCTTGTTTGGAAGAAATCGACGATAATGCCCCGGGTACACATTCTTTTTACCTAAATATATACTTTCAGTCTCACCTAAACAGTGTGTGCATGCATTGTATCCCTTATTTGACTGTCCTGAAATGTTACTAAGAGCAGGCCAATCATTGATGGTTACCAACAGTAACGCTCGTAGGTCAAATTCTTCCTGTTTGTGCTCATCCCACACACGTACACCTTCGTCAGACCACAACTGTAAAAGTTCTTCAACTAATGGCATCAGGTACACATCAATGTCGTTGCCGGGTTGCTTTGAGCCTTGGATAAGCACTGGAATCATAATAAATTTCGCTTCATGCACAACCAAGGAGGAAGGTTATAGATACATAGAGTCACGGGCCACGGGCCAGGTGCTATGACTGCTGCTCTGTTCCCCAAACGGATTCAAGCCAACTGTATTTAGACCAAACCTTAAGTTCTTTGCGTCACCTGCAAAATCCTTGAACTCACTGTCGATATTTCTCCACTGCGACCCATCTGCGGGGCGTCTCAGCATCTCGTCTTCCTTACAGTCTTTTTGTGCCATCGCAACAACTTGGCATGCTCTTTGTTTCGGAACAAATATTTCAACCATGGTATTATAGGAGCATACCACATCACTTTGGCAGGAACCCTCTTCCTGGGCTCGGCCCGCCCTCAACATCACCTGGGTCATCTCGCTTGATCTTATACCGCAATGCACCGCATATCGGGCATGCATTCAAATTCTCGTACTCCTCACCGCGGTAGAGGATACAGTCATTGATGCATGCATGTATCTTCTGCACCTCTAATCCTAGAGGACAGACAACTTTCTTTACTTCGTACGTACTGGGGGGCAATACGTTATCCCTTGGAAGCATCTTCTTTATTATTTTCAGCAACTTTTCAAATCCCTTGTCAGATGTACCATTCTCTGACTTCCATTGCAGCAATTCCAGGGTGGTACCCAGCTTTTTCTGGCCATCTTCACAATTTGGGTACAACAATTTTTTGTGATCCTCTAACATACGCTCTAACTTCGACCTCTCGTTTTCACTTCCGCAATTTATCTGTTCATCAAGAATGACCTGACGAAGATCATCATCGGACTGATCGTCAACAATGACCTCATGTTCAGCTTCGTCTTCCCCCATTGTAGTACCACCGTGTTCAGAGAACACAGGATAGTTGTCATCATCCTCTTCTTCATTATCTTCCATTATAACCCCTCTTTCTCCGTGCTTGGTCCAACAGTTATAGCTGGGCATGAAACTGTTCTGAATCAGGTGGACGTGAAGGGTTCTTGAGGAAGGGTAATTCCTCTTATTCCTACAGTCATCACATGGACAAAACATAAAACCAATCTGCTTGTTTGACTCAGCCACACGGAGAAAATTATGCATGCCATTAATGAACTCAAGACAGCGTCGGTAACCATACATCCATTGCCGGCTCATCTGCATTATATAAATATATCAAAAACCATTACACTATAGCTATATCATGAATAGAGATACGTGACCAAATTCATTAATGCAAGTTCACCACATTAAAACAAAAGTAGAGTAGTGACCAAATCTAATACATAGTTCTCATAAATATACATTAATTGAAACTAACATACAACTATCTAAAGAATTTAGATCCAACGACAAATGCGATCAAAATCGCAACTAAGGTAATTATTGAACCAACAGCATAATGATACCAAGCCTCTTGACTAATGGTATATTTTCTAATCTTTTTAAGCTTCAAGCGCATTGCATTCATCTTTATCTCGTGATCCAAGCGCATTGCCTCCATCTTGATCTCGTGATCAACGACGATGTCGGCAAACTTGAACTCCAATTTCATCTTCACTTCTAAGCATTGGAGACGAAGATCTTCACTTCTTTTCAATTTTTCTTTCAAATCATTGTTTTCTTTTTCAAAAAACTCGATAATAGGGTCGATTGGAATTTCCGGTTCAACTACTTCCTAGATAAAAATATATCTATGTCAAGTTGGTCGGCATAATTGTCATAAACACGAAATTAAACAAATATATAGTTATAACAAATAATCGTACCACATCCGAATAATAGAGCGGACGAGAGCCGGTGTGGACAGATGTCAAAACCATGACACTATATATAAAAAACAATTATACAAATAAGAAAATTATACAAGTAATAATTATGCATCTAAATCATACAACTCAGATTTTTTTTTTAAAGAAAAACAAGAGGTCACCGAGGTGGTGTCGGTGACGGGGCGGCGCGGGCGATCGACGGCGGTGAGAAAAGGGACGGGACGACACTATAAAAAACCACAAATCATACTTTAATTTGAGCTCAAAATGCATATAAAACAAATGAAATCCCTAACTTAAACATTTCATCAAACACCTAGCTAGCACTACAAAAATCAAATGAGCTAAACTAGTAATAAAATGAGCTAAATTTGAAATGCCGGAAGAGAGGATGAAGTTGCTAACCCTTGTATAGGTACGTGCCACCAATCTTGACAAATGTTGGAAAAAATGGGGTGAACTCGAGCTCGGAAGAGAGAAGAGAGAGCAAAAAATGGAGTTGTGCTCGAGCAGGAAAAATGGAGCTGGGCTCGGGATGGAAGAAGATATATAGGAGACCCTTTAGTACCGGTTCGTAATACGAACCGGTACTAAAGGTCCATCTTTAGTACCGGTTCGTATTACGATCCGGTAGTCTCGCCGTGGGGCCCCCCACTGCAGCCGCTTGCCCCAACTCTTTCGTCCCGGTTGGTATTACCAACCGGAACAAAAGGCCCCGAACCAACCGGGACGGCTTCCGGCTGGCCACCTCGCCTCTGGAACCGGTACTAATGCCCTCTTTAGTACCGGTTCCGGTCCAACCGGTACAAAAATGCCGCACCGAAGCCCCTTTTTCTACTAGTGCACCAGTATCGTCTTCCGGGCACATGCACAACTATGCTAACGGCGGAGTGAGAGTTTGGGGTGGAGAGAGCTTGGAGATTGAAATGACATGGACACAAACAACACAATTGGAGTTTAAATTACAGGAGGACGCGATCGATCAGTGTAACGTACCTGCACTTAAAAATTGGCAAGATACCTGTGTATAGTGCAAACCCCTGGATCAATTCATTTGCACACACAGTTTACGATGAATATTACAACAAAGTATCAATTATTACACGCGGATCCAGTACTTAGGAAAATATTCATTACAAATTGCATAGCACGAAGCTAGCTTTGAAAGAGTAAAGCAGCGGAAATAATAATCTTTATGGAGTCCTCATCCTTAGCATGTGCCACAGGCGAAAACATGTTGGTTGCAGACTCGAAACCCTTAACGAAACTCACTCGTCGTCAGAACAATCTGCAACAAATAAAATTTTGCAACAGAGTGGGTCAGATACCATTAAAAATGGATCTGGCAAGTGACACTATGTGGACACTTAATGGAATAACTCTATAACCTATATGCATATTTGGCTGGTGGAGTTCAAGGCTATTTTGCATAAAAGCCAATTTTTGCCTAGCACTTTGTAAAACATTTTCTTCAAATGTTTGGGACAATATGGCATGAAATCCATAGTCTCGACTACCCTTGTTCACCCATCAAAATTTTACTTAAAGAAATAAGATGTTGGGAGCCTCCGTTGACATCCTTGATCAGCTGCTCAAATTGTCCGTAACCGGGGACACGGCTAAGTACTTAGTTTTAAACTCTGCAGAGGTTGTGCACTTTCACCATTAGACTTAACCAACCCAAACTATCCCCACACTCCAATAGTGATAGGGGAAAAGAAGAAGGTTAAGACGAGATCCTTCGGAAGCATTTTCCCACCCCATACTGGCCTGACGCGCTCCAACCTACAATCCTCTACCACCACCTGTCAAGCCGGGGTGAGTCCACACAACTTATTCGATCAAGACAGAGCCCATATGACCAATGGCTGCACTGGAAGCATCATCACTTAGAGAAAACTTTGGTCCCTTTGTTCCTGGGTGGCAAACCACAAGTGAATATCCCTTCGGGACAACACTCAACTCTCGTCATCCAGTCAATACCAAATCCACCCAGGTGATTCATTTTAACTTAGTAGAATTTAACATTTCAATAAAGCACTTTTGCATAGCATCAATTTCTACTAAGTTATCATGGGTGCTAGACACAACTAGTATAAAGGAGATAGTAGGTTTAGCATAGCAATACTATCCAACACATGCATATAAAGAAATATTCTAAGTCATGCATAGTAAAAATACTTAGGAAATTCATGAGGGTGTGCCACTTGCCTTGGCAAACAGAAGAACAGGTGTAGCAGTTGCAACCACCTTCGTCTCTCTCCGGAATTTCTAACAAGTCAAACAAATCACAAATAAACATACAATCATAAATGCAACACTTAGAAAAATATGATATGCATGTGATGCAGGATGACACAAGGAATTATGATGTGAATGACATACAAAACAAACTTAAGGAAAAAGACATAAAATAACTTAATTTAATTGGCTAAGGCAAGGTAAAGGTTGGGTAGACATAACAATGCTAAAACAACAACTTGAAAGGTTGTAAGGCTACTCTAAGTCTTCATAATTTTGGTCTTCAAATAACCTTCAACTCCCTTGTAGCCTCGTTGATCTTCAATGGTATTCAATTAGCACTCTAGGGACTTAATCATAACACAAAGAACTTGGTCTATGTCCAGAGTGAGACAATAATAGAAGGAAAGAAGATAAAAAGAAGTAGTTGGTCTTCAAAAATTCTTCTCCTTGTTTCCTTGTAGTTTTACTTGATGCGATGACTTCATTGCACTTGTGGACTTGTTGATTCTGAAGACTTGATGATGTTGGCAGAAGATTGATCTTGGATATAACTTAGCCACCATGAAGTTTAGGAGAAGAAGTAAGAAAGAGAGAAAGGGAGAAAGACTTAGAAAATGTAGCTGGTTGGTCTTCATGAACTTTCTCTTGATTTCTTCTAAGTACTTTTCTTCTTGGAGATGTTCCTGAGTCTTGTCTTCTTGGCTAAGTCCTTCTTTGGCTCTAGTTAAAACCACTAACATTCATCCTCAAAATTTCTAAGGAGGAAGTCATGTGAAAGTATAAAATAATACTAAGGACTTAATTATGCATGCCATGCTTATGTAAATGCTCTAGGGAAATGCAAGCAAACAAGATGGTCCAAAAATGACTAAGGACCAAGGTCACAACATAAGATTCGAAATTTCCACTAAGGGAAATAAAGGTTAAGACAATAAGTCAAAAATAAACCTAAGGAAAAGTGAACCAAAAAGAGGTGCTAGATTTTGTTAAGGAAAAGTATGTCAAAAACACTTGTCAAATAATTCCTAAGGAAGAAATTAGTTTTGTTTTGAGAGACAAAATATTTCTAAGTTATTTTGCATCCAACATAGTCTTAATGACTTAGCTAAAATTTCTAGTCGAAAATAATGTAGAGAACAATTTTTAATATACTTTACTTAATAAAATAACCCCTAAAAAGCAATAAACAAATATACATAATAAAACATAGAAAAACAATTCTACGAAAATAATAGATTAAGCCTACGGCCAATACTTAGGCCTACAAAACTATTGCAAAAGAGTTTGCTCAAAAATCTATTTTTAAACTCAATTTATAGCCAAAATACTATTTAAACCACTTTTAAAAATTAACTAATTTAAATTCGACAAAACCTCAAAATAAGCATACCAAAAGTTTCTACAAGTCATAAGCTTTCCAAAAATATATTTTTCATAAAATTGGGATAAACGAGTAAAAATTAATGATAGTTTTAAAATGAGGGACTAATCCGTGATGCGCAGGGGCTAAAATAAAAGAAAAACAAAAAAAATCTTCGCGCTGAAGCCCTTGGGTGACGTGGCGCTTCTTGATTGGTGCGGAGTTCCGTTGACGGTCTTCGCGGGTGATGCGGGCGCGGACGGGTTGCGGACGGGTGCGGGCGACGCGGACGACGACGTGGTGCTTCCTCATTGGGCGATACCGGTTCGCCGGATGGATCTAATCGTACGCGTCAAAACGAGATCGGACGGCCAGGGACGGTTGACCATACCGTGGCGGCGAAACACGCCGGAGATGGCGTTGCGGTGGCGTCGGGCCTCCGGCGGTGGACGGGGCGGCGTCTCCGACGGATCTCCGGCTCGGAAGGTCGACTACGAGGTGAGGCGCGTCGCGGGGAGGGCGATGACGGTGTCGGCGTGGTCGATCCCGTCCTGCAGCGGCGGCGCGGCGTGGACGGAGTGGCGCGGCCACCGGCGACCTTCGGGTGTGCACGCTCCGCTCGATTTGCTGCATTAGAAATCGAGGGGAGGGTTAGAGGGGTGCGCAGGAGCTCGGCGAGGAGGAAGGAGGCGTTCTCGGCTCAGGTCCGTGCTCACCTCGTCGGGCAAAGAAGAAAACCGCGGCGGCGTGGAGGAACTCCGGCGAGCAATTTAGAGGCGGCGGAGGGGGTCTAGGGTTAGGGTTTTCGGGGTTTGGGGCGCGGACGTCGAGGTGCTCCCTCTTATAGGGCTGGAGGCGTGGGGGGGGGGGGGCTAGGGCCGTGTCGAGCACGGACGCCGAGGCCGGTAGGATACGGCGATGAAGGAGCCGACAAGTGGGTCCCATTTGTCAGCGTGAGGGAGCACGCGGCTGGGCCGCGCTATGCGCTGCTCGCGCGTTAGGATAGTTGGGCTCGGCCCATTTAGGCTAGGTCCGCATTTTTTTTTCCAGAAATTTATTTTCTTTTCTGTTTTTCAACAAAAACAAATATCTTTTGAATTTGAAACTCAAAATCATTCAAACCACTTTCAGTAATTTTGTAAAAACAAACTCTTTGATCTGCAGCCTTAAATATCATTTTCCAAAACATTTTATTATCTAAATTTTCTGAAATGTGTTTAAATGAATATTGGACACTTAATGTCATTTGAAATCTATAGGGTTTTATAAATTCCTTTTGAACTTAAATTTTAAAACCAAAGCAAAATATGATTAATATGATTTATATCCCCCAATAAAATAATCTTATAAAAACTCAAACAGTTTTAAAAAGGGTTTGATAAATCAAAATGAATTTAGAACTCATTTTAGAATCCAAATACTTATTTTGTTCCAAAAGCAAAACTATAAAACTTGAAAATAGAGGATAGGTGAGTAGTAGAATAAAACTCAATGCATACAATTAATTCACAACCAAACACACTTTTCAAATAGAAATCATTTTGATTTCCAAACTAGGTTTTTAATAAACAATATGACACTTGTTGTCCCATTTAAAATAGGTTTAAAACAATCAGAGGTGGCTTAAATAAAACTTGAATATCACAAGATAAACCTTTTGCAAATATTTATTCTTCAACAAATACAATCAATTCACAAACAACATTAACAGAACAATACATAAAAGTCAAAATAAAATTTTGGAGCATAAATGCTCTACTGATATATTTTCTTAAATATGTTTTCAAGTGGAAATTTATTTCCCACTTTTGGAATAACCAAAAGCAAAAAATGCAAGATGATGATGAATGCATGCATGAATTTTCTTTTCAAAGCAAAATACATCATAGTTTTCAAAAGTTTTAAATTTTTCTGATTTTTCAACCTTTTGAAAAACTTGGGATGTTACATACTACCACCCTTAAAAGGAATCTCGTCCCCGAGATTCGAGAAGGCTAGCAAAAGGGTTGTGACTGGAATATCTGGGTGGCTACCACCCTTAAAAGAATTTTGTGTTGGTAGTGAAAAATTTCGAAGGGGATACTTGATTGAGAGCGTACCGTTCACCATACTGGGCTCATTATAGTTTCCTTCCACATGGATATGGTTCACATATCCTTTATCAAAAGTATTTGACTTGGTGGTTTCTTCTGCCTTCTTCTCAGGGCATTCATTTGAGTAATGTCCCTTATTCCTGCACTTGTAACAGGTGATGTGGCTGATATCTTTCTTGGGTTCAGGATTTGGGCGGTGTTGTCCATTGTTATTGTTACCAGCATGTCCATTTCCCTTGTGGTCTCCATTGCTTCCTTCGAGTCCACCGTTGTGATCATGATGCTTGTGGTGACCATTATGTTGATGAGAATCATGAGAAGAATGTTTCTTGAATGAGGATTCAACATGATGTTTGTTGATTCCTAGCTTCCTCTTCCTGTTTTCAGCTTTCTTCAAGCTATCATCGAGGGTGATTGCTTGATCAAGAAGTGTCTGATAGGTTGGAGCATAAGCCACAGTCAAAGGTATCTTCAGCTCATCACTTAGTCCCTTGAGGAATTTAGCCTTCCTCTTTGCATCTGTGTCAATGTCCTCAGGAGCATATCGAGACAAGGCATGAAAGTCATCCATGTACTCCTTAAGACTTCTGTTCCCCTGACGCAGATTGCGGAACTCTTCCTGTTTCAGATTCATAACGCCTGTGGAGATATGAGCATTACGGAATCCTTCCTTGAAATCCTCCCAAGTCAAAGTGTCCAATGGGTGAGTAATCTGATAAGTTTCCCACCATTGGGCAGCAGGTCCTTCAAGCAGATGTGCGGTGAACCTAATTTTCTCAGCATCTTCACATTCAGCTGTCACCAGATCTTTTTGCACAGAACGCAGCCAGTCATCAGCCACAATTGGGTCAGTTGTAGTTGAGAACTTGTTTGGCCTAAGCCTAAGGAACCTGGCAAGTCTGTCCACTTGGGGAGGGGGTGGTGGTGGTCCATGTTGATTTGCCATGAATTGAGCCATCATGGTCATCAGTTGAGTCTGGGCAGCCATCATCTGTTGCATCATAGCTTCGTTGTTGTTGTTGTTGTTGTTGTTGTTTTCAGGTGCACGATGGGGAGGCATCTGTGGTTTTAGCATAGATGAGTAGAAGATAGACAGGTCTATGAGAATTATTTCTACCCATACAAGCATTTCACAAATAACACAACAATCACACCAAAGATTAACTTTAACTTTTAACACTTAACACGGTCTAGTCGAATGAAATACGAACACACGGATGTTTCTCGAAATTTAACCTAAGTACTGCCATACCACAAATTGGTAGATCAATACATTTCGTTATTCTAATACATAAGGGGGTCTAGTCTATCTCCTTCTTGAGTGTATTGAATTCTTCATCTATTTCCTTGAGTTCATCGAGGTACTTCTGGGTGTTGTGAAGTCTAAATCGAAGTCTTTCCCTAAGGTACTTGATGGCTTCCAATGCTGCACTTCTTGCGGAATCGAAGAAGGATGTGTGAAGTGTTGTATTGGTGATCATGCAGCAACCTTTGGTCTTGTGGTCATCATCTTTGCCCTTGTACATATGGAGTTGCACCCACCAGTACTCTTGACCTTCATTCATGAAAGGAAATCCTTTGTAGACTGCTGCTCCTTCAAATCCTATCCTCAACATGAGGTTCTTCAAGGCTTTTGGAAATTCAGTCTCACATTCTAGAGTCATGGTCATCACTGGTCCTTTCTTGATGGATTCAATGAGGAGGGACATCTATAAATAAGATAAGACATTTGGTAAGTGAATAGTTAAGAAGTTACAAGAATGATGTCTAAAGTTTTCAGATGAAGTCAAATAAATTTTGTCCTATGGCTTTCTTATTTCTAACCAGACTTAGGGTTTCGAACCTACAGGCAACACAGTGCTCTGATACCATCTATAGCGTACCTGCACTTAAAATTGGCAAGATACCTGTGTATAGTGCAAACCCCTGGATCGATTCATTTGCACACACAGTTTAGATGAATATCACAACAAAGTATCAATTATTACACGCGGATCCAGTACTTAGGAAAATATTCATTACAAATTGCATAGCACGAAGCTAGCTTTGAAAGAGTAAAGCAGCGGAAATAATAATCTTCATGGAGTCCTCATCCTTAGCATGTGCCACAGGCGAAAACATGTTGGTTGCAGACTCGAAACCCTTAACGAAACTCACTCGTCGTCAGAACAATCTGCAACAAATAAAATTTTGCAACAGAGTGGGTCAGATACCATTAAAAATGGATCTGGCAAGTGACACTATGTGGACACTTAATGGAATAACTCTATAGCCTATATGCATATTTGGCTGGTGGAGTTCAAGGCTATTTTGCATAAAAGCCAATTTTTGCCTAACACTTTGTAAAACATTTTCTTCAAATGTTTGAGACAATATGGCATGAAATCCATAGTCTCGACTACCCTTGTTCACCCATCAAAATTTTACTTAAAGAAATAAGATGTTGGGAGCCTCCGTTGACATCCTTGATCAGCTGCTCAAATTGTCCGTAACCGGGGACACGGCTAAGTACTTAGTTTTAACTCTGCAGAGGTTGTGCACTTTCACCATTAGACTTAACCAACCCAAACTATCCCCACACTCCAATAGTGATAGGGGAAAAGAAGAAGGTTAAGATGAGATCCTTCGGAAGCATTTTCCCACCCCATACTGGCCTGACGCGCTCCAACCTACAATCCTCTACCACCACCTGTCAAGCCGGGGTGAGTCCACACAACTTATTCGATCAAGACAGAGCCCATATGACCAATGGCTGCACTGGAAGCATCATCACTTAGAGAAAACTTTGGTCCCTTTGTTCCTGGGTGGCAAACCACAAGTGAATATCCCTTCGGGACAACACTCAACTCTCGTCATCCAGTCAATACCAAATCCACCCAGGTGATTCATTTTAACTTAGTAGAATTTAACATTTCAATAAAGCACTTTTGCATAGCATCAATTTCTACTAAGTTATCATGGGTGCTAGACACAACTAGTATAAAGGAGATAGTAGGTTTAGCATAGCAATACTATCCAACACATGCATATAAAGAAATATTCTAAGTCATGCATAGTAAAAATACTTAGGAAATTCATGAGGGTGTGCCACTTGCCTTGGCAAACAGAAGAACAGGTGTAGCAGTTGCAACCACCTTCGTCTCTCTCCGGAATTTCTAACAAGTCAAACAAATCACAAATAAACATACAATCATAAATGCAACACTTAGAAAAATATGATATGCATGTGATGCAGGATGACACAAGGAATTATGATGTGAATGACATACAAAACAAACTTAAGGAAAAAGACATAAAATAACTTAATTTAATTGGCTAAGGCAAGGTAAAGGTTGGGTAGACATAACAATGCTAAAACAACAACTTGAAAGGTTGTAAGGCTACTCTAAGTCTTCATAATTTTGGTCTTCAAATAACCTTCAACTCCCTTGTAGCCTCGTTGATCTTCAATGGTATTCAATTAGCACTCTAGGGACTTAATCATAACACAAAGAACTTGGTCTATGTCCAGAGTGAGACAATAATAGAAGGAAAGAAGATAAAAAGAAGTAGTTGGTCTTCAAAAATTCTTCTCCTTGTTTCCTTGTAGTTTTACTTGATGCGATGACTTCATTGCACTTGTGGACTTGTTGATTCTGAAGACTTGATGATGTTGGCAGAAGATTGATCTTGGATATAACTTAGCCACCATGAAGTTTAGGAGAAGAAGTAAGAAAGAGAGAAAGGGAAGAAAGACTTAGAAAATGTAGCTGGTTGGTCTTCATGAACTTTCTCTTGATTTCTTCTAAGTACTTTTCTTCTTGGAGATGTTCCTGAGTCTTGTCTTCTTGGCTAAGTCCTTCTTTGGCTCTAGTTAAAACCACTAACATTCATCCTCAAAATTTCTAAGGAGGAAGTCATGTGAAAGTATAAAATAATACTAAGGACTTAATTATGCATGCCATGCTTATGTAAATGCTCTAGGGAAATGCAAGCAAACAAGATGGTCCAAAAATGACTAAGGACCAAGGTCACAACATAAGATTCGAAATTTCCACTAAGGGAAATAAAGGTTAAGACAATAAGTCAAAAATAAACCTAAGGAAAAGTGAACCAAAAAGAGGTGCTAGATTTTGTTAAGGAAAAGTATTGTCAAATAATTCCTAAGGAAGAAATTAGTTTTGTTTTGAGAGACAAAATATTTCTAAGTTATTTTGCATCCAACATAGTCTTAATGACTTAGCTAAAATTTCTAGTCGAAAATAATGTAGAGAACAATTTTTAATATACTTTACTTAATAAAATAACCCCTAAAAAGCAATAAACAAATATACATAATAAAACATAGAAAAACAATTCTACGAAAATAATAGATTAAGCCTACGGCCAATACTTAGGCCTACAAAACTATTGCAAAAGAGTTTGCTCAAAAATCTATTTTTAAACTCAATTTATAGCCAAAATACTATTTAAACCACTTTAAAAATTAACTAATTTAAATTCGACAAAACCTCAAAATAAGCATACCAAAAGTTTCTACAAGTCATAAGCTTTCCAAAAATATATTTTTCATAAAATTGGGATAAACGAGTAAAAATTAATGATAGTTTTAAAATGAGGGACTAATCCGTGATGCGCAGGGGCTAAAATAAAAGAAAAATAGAAAAAAAATCTTCGCGCTGAAGCCCTTGGGTGACGTGGCGCTTCTTGATTGGTGCGGAGTTCCGTTGACGGTCTTCGCGGGTGATGCGGGCGCGGACGGGTTGCGGACGGGTGCGGGCGACGCGGACGACGACGTGGTGCTTCCTCATTGGGCGATACCGGTTCGCCGGATGGATCTAATCGTACGCGTCAAAACGAGATCGGACGGCCAGGGACGGTTGACCATACCGTGGCGGCGAAACACGCCGGAGATGGCGTTGCGGTGGCGTCGGGCCTCCGGCGGTGGACGGGGCGGCGTCTCCGACGGATCTCCGGCTCGGAAGGTCGACTACGAGGTGAGGCGCGTCGCGGGGAGGGCGATGACGGTGTCGGCATTGTCGATCCCGTCCTGCAGCGGCGGCGCGGCGTGGACGGAGTGGCGCGGCCACCGGCGACCTTCGGGTGTGCACGCTCCGCTCGATTTGCTGCATTAGAAATCGAGGGGAGGGTTAGAGGGGTGCGCAGGAGCTTGGCGAGGAGGAAGGAGGCGTTCTCGGCTCGGGTCCGTGCTCACCTCGTCGGGCAAAGAAGAAAACCGCGGCGGCGTGGAGGAACTCCGGCGAGCAATTTAGAGGCGGCGGAGGGGGTCTAGGGTTAGGGTTTTCGGGGTTTGGGGCGCGGACGTCGAGGCGCTCCCTCTTATAGGGTTGGAGGCGTGGGGGAGGGGCTAGGGCCGTGTCGAGCACGGACGCCGAGGCCGGTAGGATACGGCGATGAAGGAGCCGACAAGTGGGTCCCATTTGTCAGCGTGAGGGAGCACGCGGCTGGGCCGCGCTATGCGCTGCTCGCGCGTTAGGATAGTTGGGCTCGGCCCATTTAGGCTAGGTCCGCATTTTTTTTCCAGAAATTTATTTTCTTTTCTGTTTTTCAACAAAAACAAATATCTTTTGAATTTGAAACTCAAAATCATTCAAACCACTTTCAGTAATTTTGTAAAAACAAACTGCTTGATCTGCAGCCTTAAATATCATTTTCCAAAACATTTTATTATCTAAATTTTCTGAAATGTGTTTAAATGAATATTGGACACTTAATGTCATTTGAAATCTATAGGGTTTTATAAATTCCTTTTGAACTTAAATTTTAAAACCAAAGCAAAATATGATTAATATGATTTATATCCCCCAATAAAATAATCTTATAAAAACTCAAACAGTTTTAAAAAGGGTTTGATAAATCAAAATGAATTTAGAACTCATTTTAGAATCCAAATACTTATTTTGTTCCAAAAGCAAAACTATAAAATTTGAAAATAGAGGATAGGTGAGTAATAGAATAAAACTCAATGCATACAATTAATTCACAACCAAACACACTTTTCAAATAGAAATCATTTTGATTTCCAAACTAGGTTTTTAATAAACAATATGACACTTGTTGTCCAATTTAAAATAGGTTTAAAACAATCAGAGGTGGCTTAAATAAAACTTGAATATCACAAGATAAACCTTTTGCAAATATTTATTCTTCAACAAATACAATCAATTCACAAACAACATTAACAGAACAATACATAAAAGTCAAAATAAAATTTTGGAGCATAAATGCTCTACTGATATATTTTCTTAAATATGTTTTCAAGTGGAAATTTATTTCCCACTTTTGGAATAACCAAAAGCAAACAATGCAAGATGATGATGAATGCATGCATGAATTTTCTTTTCAAAGCAAAATACATCATAGTTTTCAAAAGTTTTAAATTTTTCTGATTTTTCAACCTTTTGAAAAACTTGGGATGTTACAATCAGACGATCACTACAATTGCTATTTACATTTTTGATGATACTCAACGTCCTGCTTCCATATTATTCAGTGTCACTTGCACAGCATGAATAAACAGTTCAACACATGCATATATGCTAGCTAGCTAACTAGTTTTGAGGACTCCAGGGTATGCAGTTGGGCGCGGAGCACTGCTTGTTGCAGTTTTCGCGGCACTGCTAGCCATACCCAAACTTGCAGGCGTCGCAGTATCGGGTGGTGCAGGCGCTGGTGCATGACATTTTATCGCCAGCTTCGTTGCAGTTGCAGCTGCCCGTGCAGTTGGCCTTGCAGTTCTCGATATGCGTGTTCTTGCAGGAGTTGCAGGATGCTTCAACGTAGTCGCACTCACTGCTGCACTGGGAGGCAATGGAGGCGTCGCATGGCGTGTAGCACTGAGAGAAACAGTCGTTGCATGACATCGTCGGTCCTGGCCCTGGCGCCGGTGCGGGAGTTAGTGCCAATGGCGCCGGAGGTGGTGGTGTGGGAGCTGGTGGTGGTGGAGGAGGTGGCGCTGGAGAGTGGCCGCAGCGCCCCATGGAAGGCACAACCAGCAAGGCAAGAACGGAAAGGAGGGCGGCCGTCTTAAGAGCGAGAGCGGCTGAACCGGGAGCCATTGTGGTGTGGACTGTGCACGGCAAAGCAAAGTTAAGCTTGAGGGGAAAATCTGCACATCAGAATTTGAAGACTTAATCTGCTGCTGCATATACGATGCTATTTATACAGTCAAAGGTTGCAATCCGGTGTATAATAGCATGTCCTGATAAGTTTTAACCAGTAGTATCATGAACTAAACTATACATACGGGGATTTATATCTACCTAGGTAAATTTGCACCAAGTCGCATGTTGAGATCTACGCCATACATGTTACAAGCTAATTGACTTCAAATATATTACTCATCTTGGCCGGCCAATCTGGGCTGAATAATTGAATCTCACTGATGGACAGGAAACAGCCTATATGAGAATAACAACAGTAGGTATCCTAGCTAGGTTTAGCTACTACGCATGTTGCTAACTAGTACTATCATGCTCTAAACTATATGTATGGGGACTATAAATCTAGCTTAGCTACCTAAATTGTACCAACTTGCAAGTTGAGATCTAACAACAGAAGTATAGTCTCTAGTCTTAGGCAGTGAAAGTTCGAAGAACGGAGCCGGGTCAAGGTGAGTAATATACACATCTTCATTCATGTCAACTTTGTAACATGCATCGTACGTACATGGTGGAATTCATATTTGCACAAATCCCTAGAATCTAAAATCTAGCTAGCTTTAGTCAGCCGTTTAATTTAATACGCATCCAATGGATGGATGGTGGGTGCATGTGACCTACACATCCAATTTGAGGGATCTGTTAAAATAGGTATACGACAAGAGTTTGGATAAACTAGGTTTTTAGATCATATTCTACTCCAAGTCTACATCCCTCTATGTACTTTGTATATATCTCATGAGGGTCACCGTAACTAAAAACATATTAGGAAATCCATATTTTCTATGAGTTAGTCTCACGAGTTATGGTTCTAAACCATTTCTGCAGCGCGCCGCCCCCGAGCAGATTAATCTCTTCTCCCCGGGGCACGCCACCCAGTCGAAATCAAAGATTTGACCGGTTCTTAGATGAGATCTTAGTTCAATTTCAAAATTCCCCAATTTTTCTATAGATTAGATACAACTAACCACAAAATGAATCCCTAAGATCATACATGATCCGCCTCGCGCCTACATCTTCACCAAACAAACACGCAAGGGGACACTTGGAGGGACCGTCAGTCATCCTAGACTTTGGGACACGTGCACAGACGCGATCTACTTCAATCCGACTCCATCAACCTCTCATGCGCCACAACACCGTCTACACGAGCCGTACTAGTCTACACTGCATCAAACCGATTAACACCGAGCCAAACATCAGAATCAAGCTATGACTCTGCAACTCTACAAGCCAAGATCTTCGTCGAGCACATCCACGAGAAGCTACATCAACCACATGCAGGTCGGTGTGGACTTAATCGACTTCTCTGACGGCAAGGCATCGATACCACTTTTGCCTCGAGGGACGCCTCTAAGTGACGTACCACTTCACGCTTGCTACAACATTGCGGATACATCATCGCCAAGGTCTACATCAGCGTGGTCTTTATCAACAATCTCGTCAACACATCGATGCCGCCGCTACAACCCTGCCCACAAGGAAGGACACACGTTCACACCAACCGCGTCTGATGACTAAGACTGTATAGAAAAACACGACATCACCCTCGTGAAAACCCCTACAACTTCGCACATGATTCTAGCATAATTGTTGTGTGCTCAGTTGGTTTCCTCCAGTCTTTGCAAAACCGGTGTCCTTCTGACATCCGCAAAACGCCGCCGACGGTACCTCTCAAGGTACATGTGAACTGCACAAGGTGCAAAACGCCATAAAAAGCACAACTGCTGCTCCGTCATACACATCGCTTAACTTTGTGCGCCTCCGGCATGCGGATACACCGACTACAACGAGTGCAACATCGACCACAACAACCTCGACAACATGTACATCATGATCGGCTACACGACATCGACATCAAGGGCAAAATCTACAACAAACAACAATGTCCGCATCGTCATGTGCATCCACGACTCCTGCTATGACAGTTGGAGGGAAGAGAGGAGAGACCATCAGAGACGCAGTTGCTGATAACAGAGTGGAGAAAGACCACGGAAACGCAAGACCTAAATATAGTCGCAATCGTCCATTTCACTCCCGACGACTACAGGTGAATGTTAGAATAGGTATACGACACGAGTTCGGATAGATTAGGATTCACTCCAAGTCTACCTCCCTCTATGTACCTCTATATATACCCCACGAGGGTCACCGGTCACCGTAATAAAGAAAATAGATACTAGGAACAAATATTTTCTACGAGATCTGATGATTAAGCTTTAGTCTCTGGTCCTAGGGAGTGAAAGTTCGATTGCCCTCATTAAGAAGGAGGAAATGATGATGAAGAAGAGAATGAGAGAGGAAAAGGAAGGGAGGGCATCTGCACCGTTTAAAAAATGCATTCTAAACTCTATTTAAAATGTCCAAAAATTCTGAAACAAAATTTTATGTGTACACCTCCATACTATATGTGCGCGGCACAAAGTTTTCTGATAAAATGTCTTTTTATTTTGTCTCCACAAAAAACACAAATTTCGGTGCTGGAAAGAAAACTTTTCTTGTTACATTATTTTCTTTTTTATATGGGCCAAAATAAAAGTCATTTTTTCTCGAAACTTTCTGCGCACAAGTATAATCTGGATATGTAACCCGCCAGTTTTTTCCGAATTTTTTTAGCATGTAGAAATATGTTTTCTGAAAACGGGGTACATGCCCCCATGTTCATATATGTATTTTCCATCTCTCGCACTTCTACTCGCGTCGTCCTCTGGTGATGTAAATGATGCCCGCATGCACTCCTCGTGTGCAAACTCAGATGATAATACAGGCGTAGTGAGTAGCTGAATCCACAATCGAGGAGCATGGTGGGGGCAAAATACAGGGCAAATAGCTCAGGTGCGACGTTTTTTCGAGTAATTGGACAGGCAGCGACGTCGTTGCACGTAATAGCTCACATGCGGCATCTATTCGAGCCATAATTGCTCTGCGGCGACATGGCCGTCAAGTCATGTTCCCCACGCTGTAAACCAGGTTTGACCGGTACATGGAGTAGTTTTTCTCGAGTAGGACCCATGCGTTAGCGAAACCGGCCTCTGTTCGTGGGGGAACCCTCTCTGCCACGCGCCGGCGTCCCGCGGAGCTCACTCTGTCCCGTCGTCTCGGTTTCTCCGGGCTGGGGAAAATTTTCCTGGCGACGGCGAGTCGGCGGCAATGGAGCGGGCGACTCGAGATGTGGCAAAGAAGCGGGCGATTCGAGCCGCGGGAATGGAGCGGGCGAGTAAAGCTACGGCGAGGGGGCGGGCGACTGGAGCACCGACAATGGAGTCGAGCAAGCTGGCGGCGAGTCCTGCGGCGGAGGGAAGAGCGGCCACGCGAGTCCAGCGGCGGCACCTGGAGTCGAGCAAGCTGGCGGCGACGCAAGGCTTGGGGTGGTGCGTCGAGGGAGCGGCGAGGGAGGATGGAGGATGGGGTGGTGCGGGTACACGGTCACAGAGGCGACCGGCGGCCCGATTTGTGTCTCGTGCAGCGGCGAGGGGCTCCATCTATCTCGACGGCAAGCGACCCTACCGGATTTCAGTCCAGCAGGTACTGAAGAAATCGTGGAAGCGTCAGGGCTACTACAGCTCTAAGGGTTTTCCGCTCGGTGGTGATTCGCCGCCGATGACGAGGCAGAGGTTTGCCTCGATGCGCAAAATTGCCGCATTCGACGACAGCAGCTCGGGCGGTGCTGCGGGCGACGAGAGCAGCTCGGGCGGGAGCTCATCGAGCAGCAGTTCAGCAAGCTCAACCCCGAGCGTGGACTTCGATGCCGCGTTGAGCCTAGAGGCTTTCAGCCTAGTTGCCGGGATGGCGGCGGATAGATTGTCACTAGTACAGAACGACACATCGGATACCCCTCTATGGAAACGGCAGGTGTTAGGCGACAGAGAATCGCGATTTTAGCGTTGCGGACGAGGCCTGACAGAGGCTGGTCCGTCAACATTGGTTACGGAGAATTTTATATCTCCGTTACCAAAAGTATTGGCAACGGTCATAAATTTGTCTCCGTTTCCAATATGTATCTCTATGGCTACGGTTGTTTATGTATATCCGTTTGTGATGTGCTTGGGAAATTGCAGTTGCAATCTGGAAGCGCGCCTGTTCAATGCGGCTTAATTCACGAGGGATTGGAACTGCCTGATCGACGCTAATAAAATGTGACTGGTACCGCGCGAAGCCTGGCAGGTCCCGCATTCTCCCCTTCGTTCTCTCCCACATTATCTACCACACTAGCACAACCGCCATGGCGGAACCCTGGTGGCAGAACGAGGAAGTCCCGAGCGACGACGCGAGCGCGGAAGACCACGGTGAAGTTCCATGGTGGGATCAAGACAGGCCGCGGACTCGGACCCCGACGACTCAGACCCGCCATCTTCACGCTCTGTAGAAGACGACTCGACGACTCGGACCCGCCATCTTCACGCGAAGGAGAAGACGACTCCGAAGAGGACGAGTCGCCGGAGGAAGAGGAGCCGGAGGACCCGCCGGAGCCGTATTATTCTAGCCAGGAAGAATACGACGCCGACGACGAGGAGGCGTCGGAGGAGGCGCCGGAGGAGGAGGCATCGGAGGAGGCGCCGGAGGAGGAGGCGCCTGAGGAAAAGGCAACCGGCAAGAAGCGACGCCGCGCCGCGGATGACAATGGCGCGGAGGCAGGGCGTAAGCAGAACAAGTAGAGTAGATAGTTAGTTCAATTACTCTATCGATCCTTTGTAAGTAGGCCCAGTGTGTCAGTGAAGAAATTAGAGGAAACGGTTGTTTATCGCCTCCGTTTGCGATGTTATTATGTGCCATAAATGTGCCACTGCGGCAACCCTAACGCTCTCGCTCTCACTCTCACTCTCACTCCACAGTCATAGTGTGGCGGCGGCTCCAGACCTAACCCTTATCTCGCAGATCTGAGCGGCGCGTCCGGCCGGCATCGCCGCCGTGCATCTTCCCCCAGCGGCGCGTCGGCGCATCTTCCCCCAGCGGCACGTCGAGAGCCGCCGCGCATCCCCCCCAGCGGCTCGTCGGCGAGCCGCCGCGCATCTTCCCCGAGTATGTCGCCGACGCAGATCTACTGGTCTATTGCCGTGCATCTTCCCCGGGTATGTACCCGACTAGATCTTACATTTTGTTTAAAGTAGCACAGAAAACTTGTCTAGTATTTGAAGTCTAGTATTGTGTTCTGTCTAGTGCCGATGATGAATACACCCCTCGACACTAGATCTTACATTTTATTTAAAGTAGCATCTACCGATCTAGTATTGTAGTACTGTATAGTATTGTAGTATTGTGTTCTGTCTAGTATTGTAGTACTGCCGATGATGAATACACCCCTCAACACTAGATCTTACATTTTTTTTTAAAGTAGCATATAAAACTTGTCTAGTATTTGAAGTCTAGTTACTACTGCTTGTATCGGAGTTAGAGATAAGTCCCATTGTTGTTTGTATCTTATTATATGATCAATCTTATTCATGCAACACCCCGCTGTCACCTCGTGCCTACGTTTTAAATCCCTGAGTTACACTTTCACTTTTCCGGTGAAAACTGGGAAACCCTTGTTACTACTGCTGATTTATTTTGCTTGCTTGAATCACCTTACTGCCATCACTATTACTGCTGCAAGTTTATTGATATACAGGTGTGGTTGAGAGTGACGCCTCAATTGCCAAAGTCTTATTGGTATTCTTGTGTTCCCATCGAGTCGAACTATAAATTTGGGTAATACTTCCCAACGAAGATTTCAGCGATCCCCTATACTTGTGGGCATCAAGACATTTTCTGGCGTCGTTGCCGGGGAACCTAGCTTTATTGGTAAGACAACTTGTTATCATTTATTTGCTGCACTTGCTTGCTCCCAACTATGGGAAAGGAAAAGAACACTCCGAAGGAACTGAGGCCTTCAACTACTCGTAGAGGTACTGATTTGCTAAGTAGGCAAAACTTTTCACCTGATGTTGCTTCTGCTGTTATTACTAAAAAGAAAGGAAAAGTTTTATCTAGTTCACCATTGTCTAAGATGTCTACTAGTACTGAAAATGATTTAATATGTGGTAGCATAGACAAAGAAGTGACACCTGAAACATCTGAGATAACTGAAACACCTGAATTGCCTGAATCATCTATTATTGAAAATGTGGAGTCTGATTTGGAAGATAGTGAGTCTTGTGATGATGAATATGAAACTTCTTCTTATGAGGAAGAAGATGCAATTGCTATGGCTTTTATGGATTCGAATCTTGATAAATTGGATAAACTTGATAGCAATAAAAATTCTTCTCTTGCTGATTATTTTCCTGTTACTAAGAAAATGAATGCTCCAGCTATTAAAATTAAAGATAAAGATTATGAGTTTAGTGTTGATCCCGAAATAATTAAAAAGGCTGAGAAGTTTAAGTTTAATGGGAGAGACAATGAATTTCCTTTTGAACATATTGCTGTTTTGCATGATTTATCTGTTTTATTTGGTAAAGATGAGATTCACCAACGCTATTATTTCTTAAAGTTGTTTCCTTTTACCTTGGGAGGAGATGCTAAAACTTGGTATAATAGTTTAGAACCTGGATCTATTACTAGCAAAGAAGAATGCTTGCAATTATTCTATAATAAATATTTCCCTGCTGATAAGATTCATGGTTTAACTATTGAGATTAGCAAATTTTCGCAGAAAGAGAAGGAGGATCTACCCCAAGCTTGGGGGAGGTACCGTAAGTTGGTTAGGAAATGTCCTACACATGGCTTCAAGAGTAATGAAATACTTGATATATTTTACAATGGACTAACTGAAAATACTAGAGACTATCTTGATAGTATTGCAGGGAATGTTTTCAGGGAAAGGACCATTGATGAAGCAACCGAATTATTGGAGACTATCTCTAGGAATTATGAAGATTGGAATATTGAAGTGATAAATGAAAAAGAGGTATTCCCAGAGAAGAAAGGAGGTATTCTTAAATTAAATGATGAACAAATGAAAGTAGCTGCCAAGGATATTGAAAGAAGGGAATTAAAACCTCTCATCTCAAGGAACTATCTGAAATGGGTGTTAAACTTCCTATTGATAAACCATGTTTTCCAATCCAAGTCAATGCTATTAGCTCTATGGAAGGTAATGAAAAGGTAACACCTCCTATTGATGTATCATATGTTAATGATTTTGCTTATAATCATAATCCTGAGGAGCATAGTATTAGAATGAGTATTATGGAAAACTCTCATAAGATTAAATTTCTTCGCGAAAGTTTAAATGCTAGTGTAGAAGAAGTTAGAAGAATTATTAAACACTGTGAGATGATGAATAATCAAGTTGAACAGATGGTTTCTCTTCAAAATAAATTGTATGAAAATCTTATTGAGAAGAAACAGGTTTGTGGAGTTAATACTAGAGGTGGTGCAAGTACTCAGGATCCTGATTATCCTGAAGACCATCCTAAGAGAAAAGAGCAAGAGGCTCTCAAGAAGAAATCTTCTGCAGGAAAATCTCCCAATGAAAACAAAGATATTGATGATTCTCAAGAACAAGATAAGGATATTTCTATTTCTGATGCTGAGACTGAAGATGATAATAATGAAGAAGAGGAATCATCTACACCTGAAGAACAACATGAAGCTGAAAATATTGAAGAACCTGAACCTCCTGAAAAAGACCCTCAACCATCTATTGATAAGAATAAAAAGAAGAAGCATCCAAATCAGCAAAAAGGTAAAGAGAGGGATCCATGGGTACAAAGGCCCATACCATATCCCCAAGAGGTAATAAAATCTTTGGATGATGCTAGGTTTGAGAAATTTCTTGAGTTGATTAAAACTTTATATTTGCAAATCCCTCTTGTTGATGCTATTAAAATTCCTCCATATTCGAAATATATGAAAGATATTGTCACTAATAAAAGAAAGATACCTAATGATGCAATCACTGCTATGCTTGCTGAATATTCATTTGAAGGGAAATTGCCTGAAAAACGTGGAGATCCTGGTATTCCAACTATTCCTTGTCATATCAAAGATACTTATGTGAAATATGCACTATGTGATTTAGGACTGGTGTTAG